>CM060692.1:129959519-131159519 GCA_030686995.1 Artemisia argyi
TCTAGAACCAATTAACACAAATTCAAATTCCATCATCACACCTCGTGTTGTCTAACTCTAGTCAGACAATAGATAAAACGACTTCATTTCTAATGGCAAATAAACTAAACATCGTCGCTTACAACTAAAGTGAGGCTCAGATTTGTAAACAGTCGAAAAAGCAAGATCAATTTGCCATGGCTGCAGACTTGGAAAGTTGCCTTGCCAAGATACGGATAATCTCATGTTTGCTCGAACCCACTAACATAATTCAAATTCCATCATCACAGCCCCATGTTGGCTGACTCTAGTTAGACAATGAATAAAATGATGTCGTTTCTAAAGGCAAACAAACTAAAACATCGTAGTTAACAACCAAAATGAGGCTTAGATTTATGAACAATCGAACAAGAAGGATCAATCCACCATGGTTGCAGACTTGGTAAGTTGCCGTACCAAGATATGGATAATCTCAACCTTGCTCGAGTCCATTAAAACAAACTCATATTCCATCATCATAGCCTCGTCCTAACTAACTTTAATCAGGCAATAGATAAAACAACCATGACACACAATACGACATACACAGTCTAATAATCATTGTCTCACATACGGGGCTTATTTTGTAGGTAATTATCCGACCTACACGTGTTCGTCAGGAATATGTATCTAAGACACGTGATTATGTATTTAAGATACGTATAAGCCAATATATAAATGAAAACAATGCCATTTTTTTAATCCAAAGTTATATCTAAACATGAATTGTGGTTGTTTAGAGCAAACAAAGAGAGAAAAAGAAAGCAACTCAAAACTATAACATTCTTGAACAGTGCTAAACGGCCCTGTTTTTGTCAAAACAAATCAACTAAAACAGCGTCGTTTACAACCAACGTGAGGCTCAGGTTTGTGAACAGTCAAAAAAGCAGGATCAATCCGCTATGGCTACAGACTTGGTGAGTTGTCCTATGATGCATGTTTTGCAACCTCGCAAAAGGTTTTACCTCTCAAGGGATCTTGAGAGATTTTGCAATCCACCAGGCAGTGTACCTAACCGTTGTAGTGTAGTAAATGGTAGGTCCGGGGGATTGATCGTTCACTAGGGGAATAGTGTCATTAGGATTGAAGTGTAGGTCAACTAGGTCTAAAGGTGAGAGATGATTCTTTTTTGTATTTTTAGGTTTATTAAAAACAAGGGTAAAAGCCATAAAATACCATCGTACTTTCCAAAATGTCCCAACTTGACCAATTTACTTTTTTATTGCGGACTTGACCAACGAACTTTCAAATTTTTAGCCGACTTGAACCATATCTTATTTATTAAAAAAAATAAAAAGAAATTACACGTGGATAATTAGAGAAGATATGGTTCAAGTTGGCTAAAAATTTGAAAGTTCGTTGGTTAAGTCCGCAATAAAAAAGTAAATTGGTCAAGTTGGGACATTTTGGAAAGTACGATGGTATTTTATGCCTTTTACCCTAAAAACAAATAAAATCTCAAGTATTGGAAGAGTGAACGGAATTAGTTGCTAGTCAACTAACCCAAAATTACTAAATAAACAAAATGAAATAAATAATAATAAAAGTAAATGTGGTGAACTTCTTATATGAGTCAAATGTGTTTACTTAGACTTCACTACTCCCTAGTTATATCCTATTGATTTTTTGAGTTGTAACAATTGTTTAGTTGAAGGATTGCATTCCTTAATACCAGTCGTGGGGGCCTGTACGTCCTTCCCCAACTCTATGAATATCTATTTCTTCTTATGACGACACGTTTAGTATCCTATCATAGAATCATCAACATCTACTCATGCATTAAATACAATCAAAAACTATAATACACATCCGATTACGTTTCTTAAGACGTTCAAGCTTGTTACCGTATAGGAGATTAGCCAGTTTTCTTAAGTCTAACACGAGTCAATTAACCAAACAACAAATCAACAATCAATAACTAGGTTTCATTAGATCTAAGAAAACACTAAGAAATCGAAGTTAGCATGTTAATGTAAAGAAAAGACAAACAATTAATCAAGCAACACATAGACATATTGAATGATTAAATAAATAAGTTATCTTCAATTGAACATGGAAGAAAATAGGGTTTGAAACCCTAAATATACTATAGAAGTCAGACTAGGGTTTATCTCCAAAGTTGCACACTTAATGAATGAAAAATCAAAAACTATATATAGACTTTACAAGATTGACGGCGTCGGGTTGTAAATCCTGACGCCGTCAGGTCACCGCTTTTAGGGTTTCGAATCGCCTTGAAACTCTTCTGACGTCGTCCCGTATTAATCCTTCTGGGCCGTCTCGTGTTAATGCAAAGCCAGGCGGCCTTGCACTTTTTTGTGCCTGACGCCGTCTGGTATTAAGTTCCGAAATCTTTATGGGGCGCCTAGTGTAAAAATCCAACGCTTCTCATCATAAGGCGACGACGTCAGCCTCCAAAGCTTGACGCCGTCGGGTGTAAAAACCTGACTTTTCTTGGTTTTCTTGTTTTCTTCATTCTTGAGCATAAAAACGTCTGAAAAGCTCCAAAATGCTCCATATTCCAGAAATCACGTCCCAAGTACCTAAAATGAGAAAAGGAATGATTTGAGGCAATATTTGATCATAAAATCATGATTTAGGGCTTAAATGACCCCCTAAAAGTGTATCAAATAAATCCTTATCACCCTACCAAGATACGGATATCTCAGCTTTCCTCGAATCCATTAACACAAATTCAAAGTCTATCATCACTGCTTATTATAACTAATCACATCCTCATCACCGTACACAATATTTCTCTTTTATACATTTATGGTACTTTATTATACATTTATAGTGGGAGACGAAGTCGTTTAAAGGCAATGAAAGAAGACCACGTCCTAAAGAATATATATTTTTACTCTTTTGTTGGCTTTCAATCGAAGCCTCTTCATGTTGGATATAACATTAGAATGACATTGTTCAGTAATTAAAAGAACCTGAAATGACAGAGTTCATGTCTTTATAAAAAATAATCCACTATATCTCTATCTCAAAAAAACGCATGCACGTCATCTCTTCTCGTTTGATGAGGCTCATATTTGTATACTATCGAAAGAAGAAGATCAATCCACCATGGCTACAAACCTAATTAGTTGCCCCGCCAAAATGCAAATACTCTCAGCTTTGATCGATACACCAAAACACATATGAAATCAATCGTTATAGCCTCAGCAAAACTGAACAACAACAACGAATAGTGTAGCCTCTCGTAATTTTCCCAACGGTTAGTAAATACTTACAAGTCATTACATTATTTAAATACCCACTTTTACGTATGACAAAAAAAAAAAAAAAAAAAAAAAAAAAAAAAAAAAAAAAAAAATTGATTTGATATATAAATCACAACAGTAAATTATGATTTATTTTTTGCTTAGAAACGTTGCTTGCACACAAACCTAGATAGTCTAAATTATCGCGAATATATATATTAAAAACGTTTATATTTTTTATAATATACGTTTCGTATATTTAAGGTACAATATTTATATATTCCCGGAGCCTACGAAAATTCCCGAGATCACTCATTAATATTAATTGATCGTAACCCGACTCTCAAAACACACCAGGTGGACCCCAACACCCATTGGGCCTCATAATCCAATACACAAACCAAACGGACTAGTACTATCTTTTTCTTTCTTTCTTTCTGCTGGGCCAAGACCAAACCACAAGCCCACCAGGCTCAAAGCCCAAACGCACCCTTTTAGTTAGTTCTTTCTTTTGCAAACACACCTCGACACCCTCAAACGCACCCTATTATTTTGCGATTCCTACACACGACATACCCATTTTATTACACATTTTGATTTACCTAATGCCTAAGATACACACGAGACCAAAACTTCACTCACTCACCCTCGTTCACTATACTAGAAATGACCAAAGCAAACACCAAACGAACCATTTGAAGAATAAGCCAAAACGTGTCATAAACTTTCTTCCATGCCTCCCCTTCTCCCCTATAGCGCGTAAATGAACAGAAATGGTGTCAGGAATGTATCACAAGGATACTTGGTTTGTACGCGCGCCATTGGACAAGGGAAGAGGTGCTACTATTCGCCTAACATGCTACACAATCGATCATGTGATCTAGCATATCTCTACGTACCTTAAAAACCCTATATAACGATCACATGCAAACTCAAAACAATACCTACACATATACGTACCAAAAACTCATCAAAGGCAACGAAGGAAATAGTTTGGAGGACGCACGGATCGCTCAAGTGAACCACAAGTCAAGAGAACCTAGGACGTCAAACAAAGTACCTCTTGGACCATTGGAACAACGTGAAGTGAACCACAGAACTGTTGAACCATCACACGAACCATACACTCGTTTTACACCACCTTTTCTAGGTGAGGTGAGACCACGAACTTTTCTTTCTATTTTATATATACGTATGATTATATTATACACGATCACTTAGAACCTATAAATCGTAAATCTTAAAAACAACGTATATATTTTATGTGTGATACTATTTCTTAGTTATGGCATTAACGAGTATCTAAAATAATATTGAACTTATATTAACGAATACATACTAAAAATCACACGTTTCTAAGTTGGATTGAACCTATACGAAATATACAAAGACTTAGTTTATTTTTCAACTTATATAGTTTTTACGTATGGAGTTTTAGCTTACACTTTGGCCTCGTCATTTTAAAAATCGACACATGACCACCTATTATTTTTATACGATCTAATTGCCTACTTGAAATAGAAACAAGAATGATAAATAAGACGACTTAACAACTTCATTTGATCACTAAACGAGACCCAAAGTAAACCGACATTGAAACTGTTTTCAGAAACATTAAAAGCCTTAAGTGGGCCGTAAAGCCCAAAAAGCTTGTTCTAGCTTATTGTGATAAGCTGAACGTATAAGCTCTTTTGAAATGTTCATATAACTTAAAAAGATGGATTTCGACTAAACAAGTGTACCCCCAAACCTCTTGGATCATAAAACCTTAACGGGCCTTATTAATTGACTCATTAAGCCCATTTAAGTGAAATAAGTACTTTTTAAGAAAATAAGCAGTGGAATTAAGCTTATCTGAATATTTTGAGCTTATTTAAGAAGTAAAAATGCTAAGTTTTGAATTTGGTAAAATTTGGACTAACTTTGCAAAATTTTCATAACCGGGGACTAAAAGTGTAAACTTTGCAAACTTTGGGTCAAAACTGTAATATCTGAGTTTTCTGGGTTAGAAACTGTAAATAATAAAACTTGGAGTTGAGAAATGTAAATATTGATACTTTTTGACCTAAAATGTAAATTATATATATTTTTGGACTAACGGTGTAAAATATATATCGTTAGGGTTAAAAATGTAAATTTTGGAAACTTAAAAGAATTTTCTGTAAATATTACTTTACAAAATAATATTAACCTTTTACATATATAAACATATATAAGACTTATATAAACATAAACTTATATATATATATACGATATATATTCGTAATTATAATTAAACGATATAACGATACATTATTTATTTCTTGTAAAACGATACGTTTATTTTATTTCCATTATAAAAACTAACTTTATATCAATCATCAATCATTTTTACTTACAAGTTATATGTATATATAACTTTGTTTTTGAACTTTAAACATTTAAACGAACACGAGTTTTAATAACAAACTGAATGACTAATATTCGCGATAAAACCAGATTTAGACTATCAACTGAAACTTGCATTATCTTTTAGGTTGTGTTGTGTGAAGCCGTTTCCTTGCTTTATTGAGACTACGATACCACTGTACTACTAAGGTGAGTTCATAGCCCACTCTTTAACTATTTTTCCCGTGGGGGAGATACATGCTTAAAACTCGATCACAAGTCTTTTATACCGGGTATTGAAATACCGTCAGGCCAATGTTATTTGCTTAAGTTACTATTGTCAGAAGTCCCTCGATCATGAACCTTAATCACTTGAAGGGTGAACGTAAATAATTGTGGATAGTACTATTAGTGATTGACAATCCTCGTTTGGTTGTTAGAGAAAACACCAGGCGCACTTTATTGTTCTTATAAATAGGTTATTGACAAATACCTATCTTTGGGGGCCTATTACTTACCATCATAATTCACATTTATGATTGGCTGTTAATCGTTGAGTATCATGAGCTTAAGGCAATAACAGGAACATTGATTTTTTTTTTACATATTGATTGTATGTGATTACAATACATTCTTAACTTGTGATTCAAACTCTTAAACTCAAACCTATGAATATCACTCAACTTTATGTTGACTTTAGCATGTTTATCTCAGGTAACTAAACGAAAACGGATCTGGATGGCACGGAGTGGGCAAAAGCATGACAAGAACCATAATAAATTACTTATTTTCCTTCAGAATAAAACACGTTCTTGAATTAATAATGTCTTGTATATTTGGTATTTTGAAATAAATTAAACTTTAATACTTCACTTTGTGTTGTCTACTATAATTGTGACAAAGATCCTTGAAGTAATACCCCGAAAGTCTTCCGCTGACATGTTAAGTCTTCCGCTGTTATTAACGACTTTTGGGGGTGTTACAGATTGGTATTCAGAGCCACGGTTATAGAGAACCAGATGTTTTTAAACATTGGACTATAACTACACTTTAACTGGACCATTTTTACAAAATACCACTTCATGCCCTCCGTGCCTACATTCCAACATCTGGTAGAAAAGTCACTTCTCATTATTTCTTACTTATATAACTTGATATATGCTTACATGTTATGATTATGCTAATAACTATGTTTACTAATCGGGATTATTACAGTACCATGTCTTCCAAACCCAACTTCATCGTTTTATTATCGGATTCGGAAACTGAGAGCTCTACACCTATTGTACCAACTCTTGCTCCAATGACTGTGTCACCTACAACAGACAAGAATAAGGAAAGTCAGCAATCCTTTACTTCACCTCAAGCATCATCTGGTCCAATCAGACGCAGTAAGCAAACTTCTCCATTCCAGCCTTATGAACCAGCCACTGCTGGAAAAGCTCTTTCATATGCTGAAGAAAAAGACATCTGGGATGATACTAAATGGAAAAAGGAAATTGCTCCAACTGCAGAACCAGTGATACTACCTAGTATATTTTATCAGCAGACTACTACCGTACCAGTGACAATCAACAGTCCACCACCTGTGAAAACTTCCAGTGCTCCTCTGCCTTATCAACCAAGGAATTACCAGATTCATCCTACCTCCTCAGATCCTTACTATTATGCAAGAACCAACCATAAGGCTCGTAAACGGGTCAATGCTCGCAAATGGTCATTTCTACTACCAATCCTTAAGTATTGGAGATCTCAAGAAGGTACTCCCACCAACAGAGAACTTGGTGAAAGATCATCATTTGCTGCATCCAAGATCCTTCCAGTCACTGGAGAACCCATTCACCATACCATACCACTCTTGGCAGCTAGGTTAGTAAGACATGAAGACAGGTTAGACGCCATAGCCACCTTGGTAAACAACATCCCTAATGAACTGATAGAAGTTATGTCAGCTGAGATAGAACAACTTGTGATGGGACACCTAGAGATGGGAACCATGATGGAACAACTAAATACCAAATTCGGTGAAGCTATGGAATTCATCGGATTACTTTGTTCTGCTAACACCGTAAACAAGGACATCATGTGTGACATCGATCAAGCTCTCGACACCACAAGAGCCCAAGTCATGTCCTTGCGACGTGAACAACAAGAAACACAAGCTAGGGAGAGAGACCGAGACCAAATCATAGAAACCATGGCCGCCAAAATTCAGGAACTAGAACGTCGTCTTGATGATAACCAAGGAAAACCCTAGAATGCCATAGATTGTCAACGTAGCCTCACCCACATCACAGTAATAACTTGTATTTGAATGTCCTAGAGATATGTCAACAAGAATAAATAAGTGATGTAAACTCAAAACGACAATCTAATCAATGATGTTATGTTTGCTTTATTTTCATAAGTGTTATGATATCGTATATTGCATCGTGATATATGTGACACTATTATAACTTTGAACCTATTGATGTTACTAAATAGTCTAACACAAGATGGTTATTATGAAAATTCTGAACATATACTCTCATTTTAGGAATATGGCACCTAAGAGAACCGCGACCGCTACCTCAGCAACAACCATGACCCCGGAAGAAATCCAACAAGCAATCACCAATGGAATCAATGCAGCCTTAGCCGAACAAGCAAATGCTAACGCACAACCGACAAGAAATGTTGCTCCCGCACCTCGCCAATGTACCTATAAAGACTTTATGGCTTGTCAGCCGACTTACTTCATGGGTACTGAAGGGATAACTAAACTCGCCCATTGGTTCGAGAGATGCGAAACGGTATTCCAAAGGAGTGGATGCTCAGAAAACAACAGGGTCACATTTGCCACAGGAACCTTAATGGATGACGCTTTGTCATGGTGGACCGCTACAACTCAAACTTTAGGTACAGAAGCAGCGTACCGACTCTCTTGGACGGAATTCAAAGCCAAGATCCTAAAGAAGTACTGTCCTCGATCCGAAATAAGGAAACTGGAAGACGAATTCCATATCCTTGCAGTCAAAGGAATCGATCTTAGGGCTTACAACAGGAGATTCCACGAACTAATGGCATTATGTCCTTCTATCGTACCAGATTTAGAGAAAACTCTGGAGAAGTATATTGAAGGTCTTCCCCGGAATATTGAAGGAAACGTCACAGCATCCAACCCACCATCACTAGAAGTCGCAATGGAGTTAGCACAAAAACTCCTAGACCGCGAAATCAAGTGCAACGAACTCAAAAGAAAGCTCGATGACAGGAGAACCACCCACCATCAAAACCACAATCACTACCACAACGGCCATCGCAACAACAACCATCACCACAACAACAACAACTACAACAGGATCAACCAACAACAACACCAGAACAAAAACCCACATCGTCAACAGCAGAACCAACGACAAGAACCTCCTAAGATATTTACGGCAACCAATGGCAATGGGTACCAAGGTATTAAGCCACAGTGCAACCAATGCAAGCTTCATCACAATGGTGCTTGTACAGTAAAATGCCATAAATGCCAAAGGATAGGTCATGCCACAAAAGATTGTAGGACCCCTGCTACCGGCAGCAACCTACAACCAATAGCACCAACATGTTACTCATGCGGAGAAACTGGACACTTCAAGAACCGCTGTCCAAAAGGAAATGGTCAGAACACTGCGCGAGCGAGAGCATACGTGATGGGAAATGAAAATGAACCACAAAACCCCGACGTTGTCACGGGTACGTTCTTATTAAATCATCATAATGCTAGAGTATTATTTGATTCTGGAGCAGATAAGAGCTTCGTGTCAGATACGTTTGCCCCTTTCATTAACTCTAACCCTTCTAAGCTAAACACCACATACGAGATAGAAATGGCCAATGGGAACTTAATTAGCACCAACTCTGTTTTAAGAAATTGTACCTTAACCCTCGTAGGGGAATCTTTTCCTATTGACCTGATGCCTGTCCAACTCGGTAGTTTTGATGCTATCATCGGAATGGATTGGTTATCCAAACATCATGCTAAGATTCATTGTGACGAGAAAGCCATACACATTCCTTTTAAGAATGAAACCCTCGTTATCCATGGCGACAAGAATAAAAACCGATACGGAATCATCTCATGCCTCAGAATGATAAAATACATGAACGAAGGATGTCATGTATTCATGGTTCAGGTGACGGAAAGTAAGTTAACCAAGAAACAACTTAAAGATGTACCTATCGTTAAGGAATTCCCCGAAGTATTTCCTGAAGATTTACCCGGTCTTCCACCGACTCGTCAAGTAGAGTTCCAAATTGAACTAGTGCCTGGAGCGGCACCAGTAGCAAAAGCACCTTACAGGTTAGCACCTTCCGAAATGGAGGAACTATCGGAACAACTAAAGGAATTATCCGATAAAGGTTTCATTAGACCAAGTTCATCACCTTGGGGAGCCCCAGTTCTATTTGTTAAAAAGAAAGACGGATCATTCCGAATGTGCATAGATTACCGAGAGTTAAACAAACTCACTATAAATAACCGATATCCTTTACCTAGAATAGACGATTTGTTTGATCAATTACAAGGATCGAGTGTATACTCGAAGATTGATCTAAGGTCGGGATACCATCAATTGAGAGTTCGAGAAGAAGATATTCCCAAGACAGCCTTCAGAACCCGTTATGGACACTATGAATTTCAGGTAATGCCATTTGGTCTAACGAACGCACCCGCCGTGTTTATGGACCTAATGAACCGAGTATGCAAGCCATATTTGGACAAATTCGTGATAGTATTCATTGACGACATTCTGATCTACTCTCGTAACAAAGAGGAACATGCCAATCATTTGAGAACTATCCTGGAGTTACTTAGGAAGGAAAAGTTGTACGCGAAATTCTCAAAATGTGACTTTTGGATTCCCACAGTGCAATTTTTGGGACACGTAATCAATAGTCAAGGTATCCACGTGGATCCTGCAAAAATAGAGGCAGTTAAAGAGTGGTCATCACCTACAACTCCCACAGAAGTACGTCAATTTTTAGGTCTTGCAGGTTACTACCGGAGATTTATTGAAGGTTTCTCTAAAATCTCAAAACCATTGACCAAGTTGACCCAAAAGAACGAAAAGTACGTCTGGGGACAAGAAGCAGAATCAGCCTTCCAACTGTTAAAACAAAAGCTTTGTGAAGCTCCAATACTAGCATTGCCCGAAGGAAGCAAAGATTTCGTGCTATATTGTGACGCTTCGTACCATGGTTTAGGTGCAGTTTTGATACAACGGGATAAGGTAATAGCTTATGCCTCACGTCAACTGAAGAAACATGAGGAAAATTACACAACCCATGATCTAGAACTAGGAGCAATAGTATTCGCTCTCAAGTTATGGAGACACTATCTATACGACACTAAGTGTATCGTGTTTACAGATCACAAAAGTCTCCAACACATCCTAGATCAAAAGGATTTAAACATGAGACAACGCCGTTGGTTAGAATTGCTTAGTGATTATGATTGTGAAATCCGTTATCACCCAGGAAAGGCTAATGTAGTAGCAGATGCATTAAGCCGGAAAGAAAGACTAAAACCTCTCAGGGTTAGATCGTTAGGCATGACTATTTGTTCACCCCTTCCAACACAAATCATTATCGCCCAGAGCGAAGCTCTCAAGAAAGAAAATCGACCAATTGAAAAGATTTTTGGTATGCCGGAAAACGAAAACGGATTTGTGAAAAGATCAGATGGAATGCTTTGTTTCAAGGAAAGAAGCTGGATTCCTCTCTTCGGAGGTATTCGTGACCTCATCATGCATGAGTCTCACAAGTCAAAATACTCCATTCACCCAGGATCCGACAAGATGTACCAGGATCTTAAGAAACTATATTGGTGGCCGAACATGAAAGCCGACATCGCTGAGTACGTCAGTAAATGTCTAACATGTTCAAGAGTAAAAGCAGAATACCAGAAACCCTCCGGATTACTCACCCAACCCGAACTCCCCATGTGGAAATGGGAACGTATTACAATGGACTTCATCACCAAACTTCCCAAAACCTCTACTGGCTATGATACGATATGGGTTATCGTTGATCGTCTCACCAAGTCAGCCCATTTCCTACCAATCAAAGAAACTAATGAAATGAAAACACTTGCTCAGATATATCTGAAAGAAATTGTGTCACGACATGGAGTGCCGATTTCTATTATATCAGATCGTGACAGTCGTTTCACGTCTCATTTTTGGAAATCATTGCAAAAAGCTTTAGGAACAAAGCTGGATATGAGCACAGCTTATCACCCACAAACCGATGGTCAAAGTGAGAGAACTATACAAACCTTAGAAGATATGCTACGCGCTTGTGTCATAGACTTCGGAAAAGGTTGGGACAAACACTTACCATTGGCAGAATTCTCATACAACAACAGTTATCATACCAGTATCAAGGCAGCACCATTCGAAGCACTTTACGGTAGAAAGTGTAGATCACCCGTTTGCTGGGCAGAAGTCGGAGAAATACAACTCACGGGACCGGATCTAGTTCATGAAACAACCGAGAAAATCATCAAAATCAAACAACGTTTACAAACCGCTAGAGACCGACAGAAAAGTTACGCCGACCTAAAAAGAAAACCCATGGATTTTCAGATCGGAGATAAAGTTATGTTAAAAGTATCACCATGGAAAGGAATGATACGATTCGGAAAGAGAGGAAAATTAAACCCAAGATACATCGGTCCATTCAAAATCCTAGAAAGAATTGGACCCATGGCATATAAACTTGAACTACCCGAGGAACTTAGCCGAATTCACAACACTTTTCATGTGTCAAATCTCAAGAAGTGTTTATCCGATGAATCTTTGGTCATTCCATTGAAAGAATTACAACTTGATGACAAACTCGTTTTTACCGAGGAACCGGTAGAAATCATGGATAGGGAAGTCAAACAACTGAAACAAAACCGTATCCCTATCATAAAAGTTCGTTGGAACTCTAAACGAGGACCAGAGTATACTTGGGAACGCGAGGACCAGATTCGCACCAAGTACCCACACCTCTTCTCTTAAACACCCTTGGCAACCCTCCTAAACTCGAATTCCGGGACGGAATTCACTGTAAGGTGTATGTACTGTAGCCTCTCGTAAATTTCCCAACGGTTACTAAATACTTACAAGTCATTACATTATTTAAATACCCACTTTTACGTATGACAATTTTTTTTTTTTTTTTTTTTTTTTTTGATTTGATATATAAATCACAACAGTAAATTATGATTTATCTTTTGCTTAGAAACGTTGCTTGCACACAAACCTAGATAGTCTAAATTATCGCGAATATATATATTAAAAACGTTTATATTTTTTATAATATACGTTTCGTATATTTAAGGTACAATATTTATATATTCCCGGAGCCTACGAAAATTCCCGAGATCACTCATTAATATTAATTGATCGTAACCCGACTCTCAAAACACACCAGGTGGACCCCAACACCCATTGGGCCTCGTAATCCAATACACAAACCAAACGGACTAGTACTATCTTTTTCTTTCTGCTGGGCCAAGACCAAACCACAAGCCCACCAGGCTCAAAGCCCAAACGCACCCTTTTAGTTAGTTCTTTCTTTTGCAAACACACCTCGACACCCTCAAACGCACCCTATTATTTTGCGATTCCTACACACGACATACCCATTTTATTACACATTTTGATTTACCTAATGCCTAAGATACACACGAGACCAAAACTTCACTCACTCACCCTCGTTCACTATACTAGAAATGACCAAAGCAAACACCAAACGAACCATTTGAAGAATAAGCCAAAACGTGTCATAAACTTTCTTCCATGCCTCCCCTTCTCCCCTATAGCGAGTAAATGAACAGAAATGGTGTCAGGAATGTATCACAAGGATACTTGGTTTGTACGCGCGCCATTGGACAAGGGAAGAGGT
The DNA here is from genome assembly GCA_030686995.1 of Artemisia argyi. Taxonomy (NCBI): domain Eukaryota; kingdom Viridiplantae; phylum Streptophyta; class Magnoliopsida; order Asterales; family Asteraceae; genus Artemisia; species Artemisia argyi. Next base: position 129,973,040 of record CM060692.1, read on the forward strand.
GCTACTATTCGCCTAACATGCTACACAATCGATCATGTGATCTAGCATATCTCTACGTACCTTAAACACCCTATATAACGATCACATGCAAACTCAAAACAATACCTACACATATACGTACCAAAAACTCATCAAAGGCAACGAAGGAAATAGTTTGGAGGACGCACGGATCGCTCAAGTGAACCACAAGTCAAGAGAACCTAGGACGTCAAACAAAGTACCTCTTGGACCATTGGAACAACGTGAAGTGAACCACGGAGCTGTTGAACCATCACACGAACCATACACTCGTTTTACACCACCTTTTCTAGGTGAGGTGAGACCACGAACTTTTCTTTCTATTTTATATATACGTATGATTATATTATACACGATCACTTAGAACCTATAAATCGTAAATCTTAAAAACAACGTATATATTTTATGTGTGATACTATTTCTTAGTTATGGCATTAACGAGTATCTAAAATAATATTGAACTTATATTAACGAATACATACTAAAAATCACACGTTTCTAAGTTGGATTGAACCTATACGAAATATACAAAGACTTAGTTTATTTTTCAACTTATATAGTTTTTACGTATGGAGTTTTAGCTTACACTTTGGCCTCGTCATTTTAAAAATCGACACATGACAACCTATTATTTTTATACGATCTAATTGCCTACTTGAAATAGAAACAAGAATGATAAATAAGACGACTTAACAACTTCATTTGATCACTAAACGAGACCCAAAGTAAACCGACATTGAAACTGTTTTCAGAAACATTAAAAGCCTTAAGTGGGCCGTAAAGCCCAAAAAGCTTGTTCTAGCTTATTGTGATAAGCTGAACGTATAAGCTCTTTTGAAATGTTCATATAACTTAAAAAGATGGATTTCGACTAAACAAGTGTACCCCCAAACCTCTTGGATCATAAAACCTTAACGGGCCTTATTAATTGACTCGTTAAGCCCATTTAAGTGAAATAAGTACTTTTTAAGAAAATAAGCAGTGGAATTAAGCTTATCTGAATATTTTGAGCTTATTTAAGAAGTAAAAATGCTAAGTTTTGAATTTGGTAAAATTTGGACTAACTTTGCAAAATTTTCATAACCGGGGACTAAAAGTGTAAACTTTGCAAACTTTGGGTCAAAACTATAATATCTGAGTTTTCTGGGTTAGAAACTGTAAATAATAAAACTTGGAGTTGAGAAATGTAAATATTGATACTTTTTGACCTAAAATGTAAATTATATATATTTTTGGACTAACGGTGTAAAATATATATCGTTAGGGTTAAAAATGTAAATTTTGGAAACTTAAAAGAATTTTCTGTAAATATTACTTTACAAAATAATATTAACCTTTTACATATATAAACATATATAAGACTTATATAAACATAAACTTATATATACGATATATATTCGTAATTATAATTAAACGATATAACGATACATTATTTATTTCTTGTAAAACGATACGTTTATTTTATTTCCATTATAAAAACTAACTTTATATCAATCATCAATCATTTTTACTTACAAGTTATATGTATATATAACTTTATTTTTGAACTTTAAACATTTAAACGAACACGAGTTTTAATAACAAACTGAATGACTAATATTCGCGATAAAACCAGATTTAGACTATCAACTGAAACTTGCATTATCTTTTAGGTTGTGTTGTGTGAAGCTGTTTCCTTGCTTTATTGAGACTACGATACCACTGTATTACTAAGGTGAGTTATAGCCCACTCTTTAACTATTTTTCCCGTGGGGGAGATACATGCTTAAAACTCGATCACAAGTCTTTTATACCGGGTATTGAAATACCGTCAGGCCAATGTTATTTGCTTAAGTTACTATTGTCAGAAGTCCCTCGATCATGAACCTTAATCACTTGAAGGGTGAACGTAAATAATTGTGGATAGTACTATTAGTGATTGACAATCCTCGTTTGGTTGTTAGAGAAAACACCAGGCGCACTTTATTGTTCTTATAAATAGGTTATTGACAAATACCTATCTTTGGGGGCCTATTACTTACTATCATAATTCACATTTATGATTGGCTGTTAATCGTTGAGTATCATGAGCTTAAGGCAATAACATGAACATTGATTTTTTTTTACATATTGATTGTATGTGATTACAATACATTCTTAACTTGTGATTCAAACTCTTAAACTCAAACCTATGAATATCACTCAACTTTATGTTGACTTTAGCATGTTTATCTCAGGTAACTAAACGAAAACGGATCTGGATGGCACGGAGTGGGCAAAAGCATGACAAGAACCATAATAAATTACTTATTTTCCTTCAGAATAAAACACGTTCTTGAATTAATAATGTCTTGTATATTTGGTATTTTGAAATAAATTAAACTTTAATACTTCACTTTGTGTTGTCTACTATAATTGTGACAAAGATCCTTGAAGTAATACCCCGAAAGTCTTCCGCTGACATGTTAAGTCTTCCGCTGTTATTAACGACTTTTGGGGGTGTTACAAATAGGATGTAGCAAATTCTTTGCATAAAAGACGCGTGCCCTCCCATTCGTTTAATTGACGCTGATTTTAACCATCCCAAAAAGACACTATTTCAAATTTCATTTTAAACATAATATATAACTAACACTTATAATCCAGTATCAATCTTTAAAAAAGATGCCACATTTTAACCACAATATACAAGTAACACTTATGATCGAATATCAATCTTTATAAGCCATGCCACATTTTAAACACAACATACGACTAACAATTATGATTCAATATCAATCTTAAGCACAAACAGTAGCACATGTTGTAAAATTAGCAGTATAATATCTTTAAAAGATATCCAACACATTAAACAAACAAAAACATAATTATATAACTTAAAAAATGGACGGCCGCGTATCATTAACACATATTCCCAAATAAAACCTAAAAAACTTATAACAAACATAAACACAAATTCCCAAATAAAAACTAAAAAAGAAGCCGAAGTACAATATACTCTCGATGACAATTGCATGTGTACCAATACCATGCAGATCAATGAAACAAATTCCTAACACCACCGCGACATAAAAAACACCAAACCACTGTGTGTTTCATGGTAGACAGTGTTGTATGTGAGACAGTGATTTGAGAGAGAGGATGATTATAAAATCGTTCCTGTGAGATTATGTGCTTAGTGGTAGATATGAGCACTATCTAGAACGCAACAGAAATACCAAAACGTCGTCGTTTTATGCCCTGGTTAATTGAAAACATGAAACAATGTCGTTCCCAAACAACAATAATTAAAAAAAAGGCATCGTTTTGGAGCCGCTTAAAACGATGTCGTTTTCCACGGTAAATGTATAATAGAGTAATTTATCATGTTTAATATTTACACATGTACGTATTAGTCTATAAATTAGACAACTTGACATAGAAATTTAAAACGTTGCTTAGCTACTTAAGTTAAGAATACTTTTTAACTTGTGAGGCAAATATTGAATGAATGCTACATTCGTAACACATTTTTTGAATGAACACGTTTATCAAAATTTGTAAATAACCATCACAATTTTAAGTCATGTCGTCCAATCACTTGAAAATACTTGCATTTATTTTTTTGGATATGTGTAAGACCTAGTTTTAATTATAACCCACGGTTATTATGCTTGAAAACACTTGCATTTATTTATTTTTGGATATGTGTGAGACCTAGTTTTAATTACAACCCACATTGATTATTATTTATACATGAGACCTAGATCTATTTTCACATGTTTCCAAATTGAATTACTTTGTTAGCATTTGAAGTGACAATCATTAGTAACGAGTCTTGTAATAGTGTAATATGTTAGTAATAGTCTATTGGGCTTAAAAGTGTATAAGTTAAATTATTTATGAATGTAGTGGACCAAGCCCAAGTCTAAGTCCATGAACCGGCCATTAGGCCCATTCAGTTTGTAAACCGAGATATAAACCCCTCTCCACACAAGGAGAGGGCGTGTGTCTCATTTAGGTCTAGGCTTGTATGTGTTTTTACACATAGCGCTCATCTAATAAGATAACACCATTCTCTCTTTATAAAACCCTTAATTGTTAATCAATATTGTATGTTTTTTTTAAACTAGTTTGGGATCCTACAACTTTTCATTAGTATTGGCGATCGGGGAATGAGATTTAGGCTTTATATTTATTATACTAGTAATAATAAATGTTTAATGGACTTAAGATATGGCTAGCCCATATATTAAGAATTAGTCGACGTATATGATTTGTGAAAACCTAGTTAATGTGTTTGATTACAATTAGGAAGTATTGGATATTTATCTAATAAATATATATCATAAAATCACCAGGGTTTCGATTTTGATCTTTCATCTTCAAGATTCAAGGTGTTAGATCGTGAGTAATAGCATTGTAGTGATTGGACTAGCATTTGCGTAATGTTGATTGACGTGTGGACGACTAAAGAGACATTCTCCATTGATTGTTTTGATGTTCTTGTGCGTTCGACCTAGCCTAACAAAGAAGAAAGGTACATGATTTTCTTCTATCTTGATTAATCATATGATACATATAGATCCATGATTGGTGATTAAACTTGTAATTCCGCTTATCATGTTAATTATATCTTGCATGTAACTTGATTTAGTTTATGTTAAAATAGTTAATTTACCTATACTCACCATTCACCAACAATTTATTCTAACCATTCTCATTTTAACTTTATTTCTAATTCGATAGTAACTCTTAAATTATATGAGTAATGTTTATGAGACACGAGTAATGTTATATTCATTTACCTCATATTTTCAATTTATGTTTCTTTTCAAAAGATCATGATCTTATCGGAGATCGGTTTTGTCTTTGCAAGATTGTGATCGCGAGATTAGATCCAAATACTAAGATCTTACTAAAGTTTTATTAATTTGGTTTGTAAAATGTACAAAAATATGATTATCGAATTCTTACAACCTTAAACAACATAATTAAATCCAAATACTAAAATTAGGGGTGTAATTGAGTCGAATAAAGTGGAACATTGGCATGGCTCGACTCAACTCGACAAATTATATTTGGCTCGGTAGTTCGTTGAGCCTTCACAAGGGAAGCTCAAGCTCTGCTAGAGAAAGATTGAATTTCGGGTCGAGCACAACTTGAAAGCTCAATTTATTTGTTTTAAACCAACTAAAATTGAAATATAAGATAATATCATAATTCAGCTCGCGCAGGCACTCGACTCGAAATTTTTGATATATTCATAAAAAAAAGATTTACACTTGTGTTACATATATGCCCTTAAAATAACTTGAGTCAAACCTATATAAACTCGAGCTTGATACGTTAACATTTCAAGCTCACTTTCTAGACTCAAGCTCAATAAAACTTGGCTCGAAAAAACTCGAATACTACCTGACTACAATCGCGCATAACCTCTTGTTACATCCGATTATTTAAGGGAAATTTACAAAATTGTGACCTACGATAATACTTATTTTTGATTTGACTTAACTTTGTTGTTGTTGTTGTTGTTGTGGTATATTGCTAAAACCATAACTTTTTTTTTTTTTTTTTTTTTTTTTTTTTTTTTTTTTTTTTTTTTTGTGAAATGACAACTTTAAATGCGAGTTATCACTTGTGTCATTGGCTGGAAAAAAACATCATCTTTCATGTATATTACATAATGATCGTCTTTTGTTGTCATGTATATGTAAAATTATAGTGTTTTTCATCAAACAAATTATACCGATAAACTTATTTTTACCCTGTTTTATTTAATGTCCATTTTGTTAATCTTTGTTAAGGGTTTTTACAAATTTTTCGCAAAATATCGTAATATATTCGTAACGAAAGATTTTGTGTCTTTATAACTTAAGAAGCAAGAAGAAAAAAAATATATTATGAATAATTCGAAGTATTACGAAATAATACAAAGATAATTAATGTTTTCTCTCTTATGACAAAACTTTTTTTCTTACACGTGACATAATTTCTCTCTATTGACACAATTTCTCTCTACTTATTAGTTAATGTATATTTAATACACTCATAATTTCCTCAATTTTACCATTCAAATTTATTACGAAGTTATTATGAATTTATTGCAAAATTCAATTACGAATTTTCAAATTTTTTATATATTTTAAAAAACATCTACACACTTTATAAAATATAGCAGGGTACCTGCGTATTGCGGCAGCGGGTACCATGAAATAATTTTTTTTTCTGTGAATCATGTATTTTAGTTAATTATATTTTTTTGACAATAAATTTACGGATATCAATAATTTCGTTTAGCCCGTGCCTATTCAGGCTCGAGCCGGTTTGGCCCGCGCCCGTTCGGGCTCAAACCCATTTGGCATGTTGCCGGTTCGAGCTTGAATATTTGTATAATGTGTTTTATTATTTATATTAGTGACATTTAATGCATGAATTGTGTTTAATTTGGTTATACAATATGCTTGATAATTTGTATTTCTTATGTAATGGGTGTTTTAATAACTGTATTAATTAATTATATTTATTGACCAGTTAATTAATTGAGTACATTAAATAACATTAATGTGCTGTTTTGTTTTTTCTAATATTAGCGTTAAAGTGGTGTACACTATGCTTCTTGTCTTGTAAAGGCATCCACTATGGTAAACCCTTTTAAAGTTTTATAATTGTATTTTGACATTAATTTATAAAACTTTTTGTTTTATAAACATATCCCCATTATGTATAAACTTTTTCAAGTTTTATAAATATCTCATATGACTCAAATGCATTATATTATGAAAATGTTTAATATCCTAGACCTCTTCATGCCGCATAAGCTTAGAATAGATGTTCACTATGGTTTACAAGTTTTTAGACATCTTTATAACTTTATAAACCTTTTTCATAAACCATCATAGTGGATGCACTAAGTCTGAAAATTATGTGCATTAAAGTGATGTACACTATACTTCTTTTCTTGAGTCTTAAAATTTATAGAGAGAGAGAGAGTACTTTGTGTATTATATGTAGTATAAATATACAAAATAATAACAAAAATCATTAACTAATATATCAAAAATTTTAATATTTAATCTTCTTTCATTTGATATTAATTTTGCTTCTTATATAAAATTTTAATTTCTTTATATTTTCAGATTTTAAGGTTTTGAAAAATCCTTAAGAACATATAAAAGTTGTGTTGTATATGAAAAAATTTAGAATATAAAAAAAGTAGTACTAATTTTAACGATATGAACAGAAGACTTATGATCAAATGAGAAGAAACCTTAAAATAAGAAGGATGAAAAATAATATAACAACAAATCAGTGATGCATCGACTTGATTAGATGCATCTCTAATCTTTTAGATTTATCATAATATATTTTCTGGCTAAAAATTATATACTTATACATATATTAGATGCATTTCATCAAATTAAATGAATCATATATATTTTTCGTCTGGAGGTCAAATTTGTTGCTATACTACTTTGCATCGTTTTCACTTTAAAATCATTTTCGAAATTAAGTGTTATACATCTAAATAAATAAAAATGCATCTAATTCAATTCGATACATCTCAAATATATGTAATTATCTTTATTTATCATATACTCCCTCCGTCCCATATTAAGTGTCCACTTTGACTTTTCTGAGTTTTTTTTCTTCAACTTTGATCGTAAATATTTTTATTTGTGCGATATAATACTTGATGAAAATTATACCATATGAAAATACTTTTAAACCCAATTCATTTATATGATTTATATCAAGTACTATATAACATAAGTAATAGAATTTAAAGTGAAAGTTAAACATGGAAGACTCTAAAAAGTTAAAATAGATACTTAATAGAGGACGGAGTCAGTAATTTATTTAAGACCCAATCCCAGACACCCTAAGGGGGGAGGGAGTGGTCACCTAATTGCCAAACTTTGCCTAATTGCCACATCATCATCTACCAATCACAACCTTCCAACTCAAAGTTTACCAAAGTTTACCAAACTTTACCAAAATGGTGGCGGCGGTGTTGCCAAAGTTTACCAAATCCACATTTTTCACATCATATTTTTTTAATACATATAATCCAACAAAAAATATATAAAATTAAAACATAACATTTTATTAATAACAAAAAAAAAACATTACACAATACTTAAAAAAAAAAACTACATAAAATTAAAACTACATAAAATTAAAACAAACCATTACATAATACTTAAAAAAAAGCACTAATCGTCATTGAGGTATGGCAAGTCTTGAGCGGCCACGTACTCCGTGAGATCATACCGAAGACGATGATGGACGTCTTCGTCTAGTAACTCGCCTAGGACATTATCATCAAACACTGGCTGTACCGGCTCATCCATTATATGAACCGATGAGATTGCTCGCCCGTCGCCTTTTATGATCATATTATGCAAAATAATGCAAGCGTGAACAATTTTCCCTATTTTTTCTTTGGTCATAGGCCGGAGAGGTCGACTGAGAATTTTCCATTTTCCTTTGAGAACACCAAAGGCTCGCTCGACATCCTTTCTTGCCCCCTCTTGTAACTTCTTGAACTTCTTTTCCTTTGGGTCGGTCGGATACGGGTAAGCTTTAACTAACGTTGACCACTTAGGATAAATTCCATCCGTAAGATAGTATCCACGTTTATAAAAGCGTTCACCAATATAAAATGAGCTATTCGCCGCCGTTCCATTTCGCTCGTTAAGATACAAATCAGACTGATTCAACACGTTGATGTCGTTGTTCGACCCCGGTGGACCAAAAAAAGCATGCCAAATCCATAAATCTTGTGAACTCGTAACCTCAAGCATAATAGTCGGAACACCATGGTCACCTCTCGTGTATTGCCCTCTCAAATGTCTTGGACAATTTAACCATTCAACGTGCGTACAATCGATGCTACCAAGCATCCCGGGTATGTGATGTCGAGCCTCATGAGCCTGGAAAATGCATGCTATGTCGTGTGCCGTCGGCCTACGTAGATACTCTCGACCGTACAACTGAATGATGGCGTCACAAAAATGACCAAGAGTGTCACGTGACGTTCTTGCCGCCATACACAAATACTCGTCATACTCGTCAGGGGGATTGCCGGTTGCGAGTTGCTTAACGGCCGAAACACATTTTTGTATGGCCGTGAAACTTTTTTTCCCCCGCGCATCATAACCTTCTTGAAAATACGGGTATCTCTCTTCAATGTCGGATACTATTTGTAAGAACATGTTTTTATTCATTCGGAATTTTTTCCGAAAATAATCCTCGTCATACTTTGGTTCCTCAACGAACCAGTCATTAAGAAGAGTTTCAAGACCAACGTCCCGATGACGATCTACAGATTGACGGGGACGAAAACTAGAGCTCGCCGTATCTTGAAGATGTTCAACGACGGATAACATAAATTGAAGCGAGGTACCATGAGTTTCGTCGGACGAAGTCGGGAAAACGTATTCGGATCCGGATGAGGAATCGGAAGACATTTTTTGGTAAAAGGGTGTTTTAGATTTTTGGGGAAGAAAATTATATGTGAAATGGTATGTATATATACTTAAAAAAAATAAAGGATTTTTTTTTTTTTTTTTAATTTTAAATGGCCAACGGACCATTTTTTAAAAATCTAACCGTTACATCTCCTTGGTTTCTCACATTTCATTCGGTAAAAGTTACCGATTTTTTTTTTTGCCGAGTTTCACCGAGAGGTGGCGGCGGTGTTGCCGAGCTTCACCGAGCTTTTGCCGACAAACACCGACTCCACTCCCTCCCCTCTAACCCATTCTATTTCCAACTAATAAAACACTTTCACCTGCTTTTTCACACACACATCTCCCCCACACTCGCACACACACAAACCCAAAACCCACGCGCTTTATTTCATTTTCCTTTCAAATCACAAACCCAATTTTCAAACCCTAAAAACCCTAATTCCCCAAAATCAAACCCTAAAAAATCATCAAAATTCACTCATCATGACCCACTGACAAAAACCCACAAATTTTTATCCATAAAAAAGCCCCAATCTTTTGATTCAAAATGAATACATATTCAAGAAAAGTAAAAACTGGTGTGGTCAATAAGAAGCTTGAGGTTTTTGATTTTAAAGAAAGTGAAGAAAATGCTGTTGATAAGTATAATTTTTTAACAAAAGGTAACATTTTATATATATTTTTTTGTAAAAATGTAGGAGTTTTTATAATTTTTTTTAGTTGGGTTTTTTGTATTGTTTGTGATTTTGTGGACTTTTGAGGTAATGTTGACTTATTTATAAAAATCTGATTTTTATGTTTTTAGTACTAGGTTGTGTTGAGATATGATGGGTATGTTTAGAATTTTCTGTGATATTTGTTTCGGCTTTTGTATTTAAATAATTTTGTTAGTCGCTTGGTATCCATAAGTAGCGAAACCTAGTAGAAAATGAATGTGGTAAACGTGTTAATAGTATTAAATTTTGCAAGAAAAACGTTTATCACGCAAATGTGTGTTTTGCGATGGTTTGTCGCTATTTGGAGGATAAGATTTGTAGGTCACATTTAATGGGAAGATCTCGTAATTCAAGATAGAAAATAGTTATTTAATGGGTATCTTTTGGTTTTTGATGCCGTACTTTGAAGTATATGCGAATGTATATAGGATGGATTGTATCCGAATATAGTTATATTTCCAAATTTACTCCAAGGGACTTGCTAAAATTCAGTTTTAGATCTGTCTTTCGGATGTTGATTTTAGTGGAAGCAGCATTGTTAGCTACCAAGGTAGTTAAAGGCGAAAGCGACATGCCTTCCCTAAGGCGAGAAGTGACAAAAAGCGAGCGCTTGACTGAACTTTATACACTTTGTGCATATGATAGTGTCTAATATGAAAACAATGATTAAATAAGAACATAATTAACTTAAAATCTTCATTTTTGATAGAAAGAGACCAAAATAGAGAAGTTTTTTCAAATACTTGCCTTAAGTCTACTATTTTTATTCGGAATAATTGTGTTAGTTCTCATTCCTTGTTTCCCAATCGTTTCGAGATCCACTATATCATCTTCATCTACAAGATCCTCGTCGGATTCATCTTGGATACTTGTAGAAGTCGATGCATTTCTTCTTGATAATAATGGAACTTAGAAACGTGGGAGAGAGGACTACGTAATTAGTAACTGTTAATAAGTTTTTTTTTTTTTTTTTTTTTGGTAACCATGATTTCTGACCTTTTGGCCGACTAATTCACAGGATTTATAATATTATATTAAAGGTTAGTTTGTAATTATTTAACCTAATTTAGAAGATTAGGGCTGGCTATAATACTTAATTAGTTAAAAAAAATGAAAGAAGTAGCTGTTACAGAAAAAAGCGAGCGCTTCTTTGGAATCAGAGCGCTTTAGGGCAAAACGCTTCGCTTCTTCGCTTAAGCGCTCGCTTTTCTCGCTTTTGGACTACCTTGTTAGCTACTTTGTGAAAGTATTTACCTAAATCTGATGGCTTTATAACATAAAAAATGTCGGTTTACGATGGTGGTAAGTTATTCGTTGTGATATCAGTAGAGAGAGTGGGAGCTAGTTGGAGTCTTGCGCATTGATTACATAGGTACCCGTGTTTAGGTCTCTGGGATTTGTTCATTTAGGCCTGGTTATGTAAACAGCTTATGCTTTTAAGCAGCATCAAATATTCAGCTTTTATTTCATCTTAAGTGTAAACTTGTAATTTTGAATCCACTACGAATAATCAATTTGAAATAAGCAAAACTACTTGCTTCTGAAATAGCTCATTTCATCTTATATAAGCAGCTAAGCATAAGCAATATTTTCGATCTGAATACTTAAAATTGTGTATTTGCTTTAAAAACATTAAGCAGATAAGTTGTTTGATTAAGCAATGCAATCCCAAAAACTGCGTGACTAGAGTGAACTTTGATATAAACCACTAAGTTGACCCACCCAGGAAATTTAAGGCTGCATGTACAATTGCTAAGTGCCATATGTTTAGACGACTAACCTAAATCACCCTTAATATGAAGTTGCTGACGTGGCTTATTTTTCTACCTCACGATAAGGTTGTTGGAGGAAGGGACTTATTCGAAGAAATATATTTTTGTAATTGGTTATCATTATTGTTGATACCCTACAAACATCTTATAACTACAGATCTCTCAATGGTGATATCTATGAAATCGATTTATCTACGCAATAGATATATAATGAATTTTCCAAAGTGAGTACTGGCCACAAACACAGCAAACAATCATTAGGGGTCACTTTTAGATACGCATATACTGAGTTTTGGTGAATTGCAAACATTTGTAATTATCCACTTACTAGTCTAGCTTGTGCATATGAATTAGGAGAAAAACCAGGTGATGCAAACACGGAAACTCTTTCCGACTTGTACTTCTCTTAATGGTTGCTGATTGCAATTTCTATCCAAAGAACACATACCCATAAATGACTACTTAGTGTAGTGAACGAGTAGAAATCTATAATAAAGTTGAACAAATCACTATAAGATTTAGATTAAGGATGGTGTTCCTAATTCCTTAGTAGTCGGGGAAATATTAGTTTTCAAAAAAGGGTCAACTAAGGAGCAAATCTAAATATCTATGTAAACTTATAATGGTAAAACATAATATAAGCACGGACAATAGTGAATTTGGATGATTTTCGTTCATCTTCTAAGCAGGAAGTCCTTAACATTTCTGTTTTTGACGACATAGGTTCTTTGATGTTAGCCGCTGAATTCTTTTATGCCTTTAAAACATACATGCCTACCACTAATAGAAATTCTGGCCATTTTATCTACAACGCATTAAACTTACTCTGATAAGGATGTGTTGTTCAATGCTTTCTGTTTATTCTGCATTCTATAAAGTTACCTTGTACATGCCATCTTTTTAGCCCAGGTTGATGTAGACATGTAATTTGCATTTTTAAGTTTGCTCGTCAGTTTCTTATGTTTGTTATTCTTGTAGCTGCTGTTGGAAAAGACGTTACGACTGAGGATATCAAGTATGTTTCATCTTTAAAGATTGAGGCGAATGAACTGAGTCATGTTGTTGCATCTTTATTAGAAGAATCTTCTAGAGTGGTGGCCAATTCAAATGATGATCTAATAGCTGCTGATCACCCTCCAGAATCTAGTCCAGAACTCAGAAGTGATTTACCTGAATTGGAGGCCAGTGCACCTGCTGGAGCAGAAGTCAAGGTGGCTGCCACATCAGCATCACCTAGCAATGACAAATTAGATTCAGGAGCAGAAGTCAGTGTGGCTGCCACATCAGCATCACCTAGCAATGACCAATTAGATTCAGGAGCAGAAGTCAGTGTGGCTGCCACATCAGCATCATCTAGCAACCATAAATTAGATTCAGCCGTTCTAGATTCGTTCCCCAGTCCAACTGAACATGTATGCTCTGATGAGGCACTTGAAAAGGACCCACATGAAACTGGAAGCTTATGTGACAAATCTTCAGCTTCTCCTGATGTTGCAGAAGATCATGGTAATTACTGAACTCTTTTCTTTCTTTTTGTTTATATAGTTTCTTGTGATTCCAAATTCTTAATGCCCTCAAAGATTGAGATTTTGTTCATATGAATATTATACATTTCAACAACCTGTTCACTGGTCTCATATGTGCATAATGATATATAAAAACATGTGAGTGATACAAACACAGCACCTCTGTCCCACTGAGTACTGCTCATAATGGTCGCTGATTGCAATTTGTGTTTAACACTTGACCTTTAGAAAGAACATATGCCTATAGAAGACTACTTGGAGTAAGCAACTAGAGAAGTTGTAGGAACAAATAATTAGGAGGGTCCAAGTTAAGTTGAACTAAACCGTATGAGGTTCGGAGTGACAATGTTGCATACTTGCACATTATGCTCAAGTAGTTTGGGAAATGGTGGTGCTCAGTAGACAGTTGTACACAGTTAACTATGTAGTTACGTCTGAAATATTAGTAAACATATTCAACATGAATTTGCTCTATCATCAGATGGATGATTTTTTTCAGCAAGTAGGAAACTCAGTTTATTAGTAGAAGTCCTTCACGTTTACTAGTTTGATGGCATACTCTGTCCTTTGAGACTTTTGACCCCAACCAGCTACCGTTTGACGTTAGCCACTGAATTCCTTTAGGCACCTAATAAGATATGCATGGGCAACTGATAGAAACTCGGTTCATTTTTAGCTGCGACGTGTTAAGTTTTATATGATACATGTGTAAGTAAGAATGGGTGGTCAATCTGTATCTTAGTTAAATTTCACATATGCTATCTTCCTGTCCCAGATAGACGTGGTGTATTTATTTTGAGTTTGCTGATGTCAAATTCTTTTGTTGCTATTTCTTCTAACTGCTGTTGGAAAAGTCATTACGGCTGAACAGATTAAGTATGTTTCATCTTTAAAGATTGATGCTAACAAAATTGGTCATGTTGTCGCATCTTTATTAGAAGATTCTTCTAGAGTGGTGGCCGATTCAAATGATGATATAACAGCTGCAGATCACCCTTCAGAATCTAGTCCAGAACTCAGAACTGATTTACCTGAATTAGAGGTCCGTGCACCTGATGGAGCAGAAGTCAATGTGGCTACCGCATCAGCATCACCTTGCAACGACAAAGTAAATTCAGCCATGCTAGATTTATTGCCCAGTTTAATGGTACCTGTATGTTATAATCTGATTATATATTTGTAAGGTCTTTAATTTCATCTGAAGTGCTTACCTAAGCTGAAATGGCTGCAGGATGAGGCGCTGGAAATGGACTCACCTGAAAATGGAAGCATGTGTGAGAGATCTTCATCGCCTGATGTTGCAGAAGATGATGGTAATTACTGAACTTTTTTTTCTTGTTTCCTTCACGTTGATACATTTTTTTGCGATCCTGAAATGCTTAATGCCCTAAAATTCAGTTATAGTGTTATTCCATCTTATTATTTAGTATTATTTCAGGAAAACGCTACACGCTTTTGAGCCATCAGAAGTAATTTATTACTTACGTGAGCCAATGTAATTTTTTTTATTGATTTATTATTCTATTTTGCTAGGTACTGGACCATCATCGGATCACTTTATAGATGGGTGGGAAATGGTAAGCCTTCAATTTTATTATTAGTTTAGTATTCTATTTGAACTCCGTATAACAACGCACTAACGTGCATCAGAAGTCCTAATTCTTCTTCGATAATTGACAGGACAGTGAAGATTCGACAACCGTTGTCTTCTATCCAGATTACGTGATGTACCGTGGTTGTCATTTTACAGATTCTGCGATATCTTTTACCAGCAATTTCATCCAGTTGGTGGGATCAACAGACGATGGAGATGATCAAACCAAAAAATACAAATGGGAAATTGAGGATATACTTCATATCAGATCTCATTTGTTTGAGCCGGTACGTCCATCATAACGGGTGTTATATACAATTATTTTGTGGCTCTTCTCTACTTAAGGCTGAGGCTCTAGATTGCTTCAATCTACCCCCATCAGATAGGGGTGTGACTGTCTGCATCCTCCTTTCCCCGCACTGGCCGGATTAGTTTTTGTTTTTGTAGTTGTTTTGTGCTCCAGATTGCTCAACTATTGCGAAATCTTGTGCAGGTTGAGATGGTGATGGTGAAGATTCATGTACTTACAAATGATACAGAACCTACCGAAAATGGTGAATGCACTTCAGGTTATACTCGTGAAACTTTTGATGCTTTTATTCTCTATAGTGTCCTCATAATCTTCAGATTTTGTTTGGAAAATATAACTAGATAGTCAAACTTCTGCTTTGATGCGAAACGCAAGTGGGCTTTCGTTGCTTATTTGTAATGATGTCAAAAGATGATGTCGTGAATCCTTGTGCATAAACAAAGCACTACAATTGAGTTAGGGTGTGCTCTTTGATTATTATACATTGGTGTAACTAACATTCTTATACCTGATTTTCCATGCCTTTATACATTTTTCAGGCACTGAGTTGAAATTTGCGATTTGTGGCTCTGATTGGTTGAGCAGATTTGATGAAATTGTATATTTGAATAAAGACTACGAAACTTTATGGAGCAGTATGATTGAGTCAAAGTGAGTTCTTAGACTTTATTGAACTGAAAATGTTTAAGCAATTTTTTTAACATTATGCAACTTTGTTTCAGGGACACCATGCTTGGACACAATGGAGTATCTTTCTCAAAATATCTTCCGAGGTAAGTAAATTGGTATTTGTACTTCTTGCCTATTTATTTATTTATTTTTATTTTTTTAATTTTTTTTTAATAATTATGGATGCTTGCAGCTTTGACAGGCCTTTTGAAGAGGTTGTATATCCAAAAGGGGACGCTGATGCTGTTTCTATAACTAAGAGAGACTTCGACTTGTTGGAACCAGGCGTATTTCTCAATGACACCATCATTGACTTTTACATCAAGTATGTTCATTCTCACCTTCTCTGATCTCATAGCGCTCTTAGGTAGAAAATAGAACTTACACAGTACATGAGTTAATCTTCTATGGCAACAATATTAGTAGGGCAGTATGAAGGGGGTACTTGTATGATTCAAGATCATTATATAAATTATTGAAACAACAAAGTAATTTCAGCAACTATTTTATTTCGAATAATACGTAGGCAGTCAACTAGTCAAGAGTGGGGATTGTTAGTGATTGTATTTGATTTATTCACATGGTTGCTTTCTAAAACAATCATAATCATTTACAACTATTGACAGGTATTTGAAGAATAAATTAAATCCTGATGAGAGGCATCGGTTCCACTTCTTCAACAGTTTCTTTTTTAGAAAGTTGGCTGATCCAGATAAGTCTCCACTTGATGCTTCTACTGGAAAGGCAGGTTATCAGCGTGTGAAGAAATGGACAAGAAAAGTCAGCCTTTTTGAGAAGGATTTTGTTTTTATTCCTGTAAATTATAAGTAAGTGAAGGAATCAAAAAAATTGAACCTCTTCGATTATAGCTGATTATTTTCAATTGATTCATAGCATGATAATTTTTTTGATCTTTTTATTGACAGTTATCACTGGAGTCTTATTGTGATTTGTCATCTCGGGGATGTGGCCACATATGACGGTTAGTTTTCTATATATTTTGGATAACTCAAAGTATATCATATGCAAGTCTTGCTTCTCATATGTTGTTTTGCTTCAGATGGAGATGCAAACGAGTCAAATAAAGTGCCATGTGTTTTGCATATGGATTCTATCAGAGGTAGTCATGCTGGTCTAAAAGGTCTTGTGCAAAGGTATCAACTCTTACTCTTCCTGGCCATCATTTACCTAACACTCTATTTACTTTTTTGAATATATACGCTCTAGATTTACCTTTTTCATATGACAATGCAGTTACTTGAGAGAGGAGTGGATAGGGAGGCAACAAGTGGCATCTGAAGACATCTCCTCAAGATTTGATAATTTAAGATTCCTTTATCTAGAGGTATTAGTTAATTTTTTGTATACTTTGGTATGGAAAGTAGACTAGTTTTTTTTTTTTTTTTTTTTTTTTTTTTTTTTTTTTTTTTTTTTTTTTTCTTTTTATAATTATAGTAATGATTTGTTCGGTTTCAAGACCTTGCACAGCCGTTCTGGGTTTTTGCTTTCTCTGGTTTTTGGAATTCAGATGTATATATATTTTTTAATGTTATGTGCAGTTACCGCAGCAGGAAAATTCATTCGACTGTGGTCTATTCTTGTTGCATTATGTAGAACTCTTCTTGGAGCAAGTTCCTCCATATTTTAACCCGTTTCAGATCACAAATAGCTCCAGCTTTGTAAGTGATCTTGTTCTCAGTATAAAGTTCTTTTTTCCTTAAGCATTGTTGATGCAAAAAGTATATTTTTCTCAGTATTTGTACGTAGCTCTTAAAACATTGAAATATGCTATGTCATTTGTCGTCGGCTCGTCGCAACACATAATTGTTTGTTATTATAATCAGCTCTCAAATGCTTGTGTTTCAGCTAAGCGTGGATTGGTTTACGCCTACTGATGCATCTGTAAAAAGAGTAGTTATCCAGAAGTTAATTTGTGATCTCTTGGAGAACCCTTATCAGGAATCTACTTCCAATGTTGTCAATGACAAACAGTGCCACCTCAGCTGTCCAACAACAGATGTCCACAAGGGTATCGTTGTAAATATGTCCCAAAAGGATTGCAATTCGTCAATGCTTCATCAAAGTTCTCATGATGATCAAAATATTGAGATATCTTTAATACCATCATCATCATACATGCAATGTGTTGATGACCCTAACATAGATTTGAAGCCATCTATTGAATCAGAATCCTTTCAGGGCACACCTTATCCAAATTGTAACCATACAAACTCTTTTAATGAGTATAAAAGTTCTCTAACCCCAGTCAAGGTAACCTGCACTGCAGTAGTCTTGAATGATTTTATAATTATCCGTCAATATCATTACCTGACATTTCCTTATATTTGGAGCAGGAAGATGTCCAAGAAAGTGAGCAGTTTGTTTATTCTCAAACAGAACCTGGGTTCCAACAAGAAAATGATGATTCTGCCCTTCCATATTCATCCCAAGAATATCAAACTCCAAATGATGATTCTGCCCTTCCATATTCATCCCAAGAATATCAAACTCCGGAACCGTGGCATGCTCCAGCGGTCTATGATCATGAGACAGTCAACAACAATATTGAATCATCACCAGAAGCATCAGTATCCAGCGAGGATTCTATTGAAGTAGTTGATGATATCAGACAACTTGATTCAGAACACATCTCAAAGAAACGAAGAGATCCACCAAGATCACCAGTACAAGAAACATATTCAGAGTCCGTTCAGATGGTTGATGGTAACGGAAATGATGATCCTACATCTTTAATGGATATGATACCTGGGACATCTTTTAGATTTCCTGATATGCAAGTCACAGGTCTAAATGGTCCAGAGAACTTCTCGGGTTTGGAATCAGATATGCAGCACCCTACGAAAAAGATACGAATGACAGAACCATAAAAGTTACCATCTTTGTTATCTTGATGTTGTGAAGGTCTGTGAATAGTTGATTGATCTACAGTGAATGGTGATGTGTACCCAGGATTAGGAGTTATGCTAGTATGTCTCAGTGAGGAGTTAATGAGGGTTTGTGTTTGGATGTTCATATTATCGAAATGGGTATTGGAGAAAACATCCCATTAAAATGTAGGTTTACTAATCTATGTACCAGTGTAAAAAGGCAGTATTGATTGACGGTAGTTTTATTTCCTTTGTATTTTGTTCTAGCCTTAGGGTCCGGAAAGAAAATTCTAATTGAAAACTTGTATGAAATGTTCTGAGAAAGAAACCTCTATAATGTCGGGAAACTGTTTAGTTTTTTGCCATCTTAATTCTGTTAAGGAAATTAACCTTTGAAACTTTGAAAAATTATTCTTGAAAATCTGTTAATCCGACTAAATATCCAGAATATGTGTTGAAGTTTTTAGATAGATTTTCCTTGTGCTTAAACGATTTAATTGTTGGACTCTAAGCCTTAGTGTAACAAGGCATTTGGTAACCAAAGTGTTCTATATAACATGTTGGATTTACATTAATGTTTATGTTTTACTTTAATGTTTATACATGTCACCGGCTGTGCCCATTGTTTGTTGACCATATATACTTTGAATAGAGAACCATCTGAGCCTTACCCTTCTAAACCCATATTGTACTCGCAAGTCTAGAAACGCTTCATAGCAAGTTGAGTTATTTGACAAACACAGTTTCTACCCTTATCAGTATTTGAAATTATAGCATTATATAACAGAACGACAGGTGTTGAATGGAATGAACACGCTTTAGACCAAAAGCAACTTATTTAACCTAATCCAGATCTGCAAATTGATTATCTGAAAGTAATCGAATACTTTCCTATTTCATGGCTCTGAGAAATTTTTGCTAATTTTATTTTTTGTTTAAATGGCAGACAAAGACATTGGTACCTGATGAGAGTCAGATGATACTCCCTTAAATTGTTACGTTATAGGCTACTAAGAACATGCAGTTAAATCAAATATATATCATTATGCATATTATAAAAATATTCAACCACATAACAAACACATACTGATTACAGCTTCAAATTCAACATACTCTCAGATGGCGCATACTTCTTGAAGAACATAGCCTTCACTTCTGGACAACTTCAGGAGGGTGTTTCACACGAAAAGCAAACGAGCATGGTTCTGCAGTTCATGCAACATGTTGGTGTTTAAAGAAGTACCAAAGAAATCAGAGAAGTAATTAAAAAAATTACATTATCATTGCACAAAAGAAATGATATCGTGACAAATCATAATGAGCTTACCACATTAATTGAAGAGCATAGTTTATTTTCAAGGAAATGGACCCCTAAAATAAGCACACCACTTGTTAATAAACGGAAACTCATCTGGCTTCAAGCTTGGAAGTTCACGATCTTGAAGATTGTTGATAATCTGTGTTGTCTCACCGAGAAGTTCGGCTGCTGCATAGACACTGGCCTCCCTCTTTGCTATGGAACTCGTGTGACATTTCATTGCTATGACTTGGGGTAAGTTTGTGAGACATGCAGCCAATATGCCTGAGATCATTGATGATAATTCCGTAAATAGTTCCTCTTGGCTAACTTCGTCGTTGGTGTCTATATTCGAAATCAGGATTGTTTGGGTGATACGATCCATTGAATTGGCACAAAGAGACTTGAAAACTGAACTCTTATCCGAGGATTCAATGTCCATTACCTTCCAACTCGGTGACCATATTTTTAGCTGTATCTACCATTCAAGAATATGTCCTGGTGTATTTCTTTCTAGACTTATTTCCTAACCATTTGCAGTGGACTTCGACTTCTAGCCACAACATTTTAGCCGCCTTTTGAATACTTAGGTATTCATGGTAGCATTGAGGCTTTCCTCCACTAGTGTGACATAAAGTAGACCTACTTCTTAGCAAGCTCTCAACTATGTCGTTTTGGATATTAGGAAGAGAAATGACTTCTTAGCAATCCCCCAATTCAAAAACTCGCAATTACTACTACTGTCATCTTTAAAGCAAACTTGTTGCAAGTGGAAAAACCATATTCGGATAAAGATAAGACAAATATTGAACCGTCCCATGTTTCTGGCTTTTCTTCATTTTCCATTCAAGAATTAATATTTTTTGTGGTTATACAAGCTTATTTCCAGTCATTAGATGGATTGGTCCGTGATCGTACAAAACTAATACCGATCCATTCAGACAAAGCCTAGTAAAAGAGATTATAATTACTGAAACCCAGTTGGCAAGAATCGCCAAATTTACAAAGATAATACAAACTGTTGAGGATTAGCAACATAAAATCACGCATTAATTAAGAAGAACCGGCAAGAAGATGAGTACAAACACAAAAAAATGAACCAAGGATCCTCCATTGACTTGATAAAGATTGCCTGTTTAGAGAAATTCATAACATAATAAAAAGAAATACATCAAGCAAAAACCATGCCTTGGTTATAATACCATGCAGTTAGTTCAGAAAGTTGCAAGTAAATCAACAAAATTTTATAACTTAATTTTTGTACTGGCCTTCAAGATTGAGCTTGGAAATCCAGAAGTTAAGTTGATCAGCTACACATTCCGAACCAGTCGAACCATATGAGCTAAATTTCTTAACTGAATTTTCGACTCCAAGATAATCATAAACACCTTCATCAAACACTGGATTAATAGTATGGAACTCATCAAGACTCAGGTCCTGAAGCTGGCAGCTTTTGTAAACGCACAAGGCAACTGCCCTTCCAACTATGTCATGTCCAGTTCGAAAAGGTAAACCCTACATAATATGATTTTTTGTCAGTTAGCACTCAACAGTAATACCACTATAAAAAAATGGCTAAAAATTAAATCAACATATGGATCTATACATGCATACACCATGTGTTTAGTTCTTATGTTTTATTGTACACATACCATTGGCGATGTCTAATTACACGAGATTTTTGTTCTTTTCAATATTAAAGAAACTGAATTTAAGAGTTATTCTTGATAAATTTCTTATGGCTATCATCAATCTACAAAAGATTTAGAGTAAATGTGTAGCATATGAATCAGGTCTAGCCGAACATAGATCATCGAACCTGTCTTATCCATTTATTGAGTTCTCTTGTTTGATCTAAGAAGATATGAAAACATTACAAAGGTCCCATTTAGTTGATGAAAATATGGAATATTTAGAACGGGGCATGAAAAATGAAAATGAAAATGAAAAAGTTATATTGGACGATGTTTGCTATTCCATATCATATTTTAGACGTTTGGTGATAAGATAAATTCAAATTCTCATAAACAATACATCAAGAGCAGAGGTGGTAATTTCGACCCACTTATGGGTTCACATTACACAAGTCAATTTTGGATCATACTTTACCTCTAAATGGGTAAACTTGAAACTTAGCTAGAACGAAAATGGGTTGCAAGGGTCAAACAGGCCAAAAATGTGGTATCTTATTCTTAACAATAAGATAATCATTCAAATAAAAAAGTTGTTTTAATCATATTTAAAGTCTATATAATTCAAAAAGGGAAAAGAGAGAAAAAAAAGGTGTATGTTGACCCAACCAACCCATCCAGATGCATCATACCAAAAAATACCCAAATCTGAGTGACCCGTCCCATATCTAAGAACCCTACCCATTTTGTCAGCATGAATTAAGAGTAACTTGATCTGACAAACAAAACTTTTAATATTCACATTTTGCACAAAAGGATATGTATTGCTTAAGGATAATAATTCAACTTGCCTTGTGAACAAGATAATCTGCAAGCGTAGTGGCATCAAGATGACCAGCTGGTAAAGTCTTTTGTATTCTGTCCAGATTAAAGGTGATGTTCTGTGCAAACTCAGCTGACACTTCTAGCATTCCTATAATCGTCTTAACACTGTCAAAAACAGGTTCCTTGTCTTCCTGTAAATGAACCAAAAAACCAAGATGGTCAAATTACCGTTCAAAGAGAGCTACAGGGTTAAAGATAGCACAAAAACAAATCATTTATTTTTGTTAGAAATTAACAGTGCCGCTCTGACTTTCATGGTTAAGATGACTAGTTTGAATCAACGATAGATGTCTACCCATTGCATTTTTTAAAACACGATGTTTATGTAGGTAGTACTACTAATATCATTGTTATAACGTTATTTTTGTTTTCATTCATTGTCTGTAATCACTACAAAATATGCTTATTGAGACTTATAAAAGGCACCCAATTTGAAGATGTAATCAATCCTGAAGGGAATGAATAAGACCTGCAAATCACGGTTGTACGCAAGTGGAAGCCCTTTGCATAATGTAAGAAGTGTCATAAGGTCTCCTATAACTCTAGCAGACTTTCCACGAACAAGTTCCATAGGGTCAGGATTTTTCTTCTGAGGCATTATACTGCTACCAGTTGAAACCGAATCACTTGGTGTGATGAAGCCAAATTCTTCTGATGCCCACAATACCCATTCTTCACCCAGCCGAGAAAGATGCACAGCGGTGATTGAATTAGCAGAAAGAAGTTCCAAAACAAAATCACGGTCTGAAACTGCGTCCATGCTATTTTCAGTGAAGATGTCAGCAACTAATCAACCACTTCAACAAAAGACACTAACATTATTCTGTTATACCTGTTCCTCATTGGAGCTGTAAAACCCAGGGCATCTGAAGTCATGAACCTATCTATGGGTAGGCCAGTTCCAGCCAACGCACATGCACCTAAAGGACAAAAATTCAGCCTCTCTCTGCAATCTATGAGACGCCCAGCATCCCGTTCAAGCTACACGAGAATAATTCATCCAGTGTTAAGATTTACAAATCAAATAATAATAATATGCTTTATATCAAAAGAGGGTATACCGTAAAAAAAAAAGACAGAAAGCACAAACAAAGCATAGAGAACTTAGATTGAAATGAGAGTGAAACATGCCAATCTCAACGAGAATTTATAACGAGTTGAACGCTTAATATATGAAAATGGATCTAGCAGAACTTTAACTATTAAGAATGAATGCTTTCTCTATCGAGGCTGGATAGGTAATCTCATACCATTTCAACATATGCCAGAATATGGTGTTGAAGTAGAACAGGTTGTGCCCTCTGCAAATGTGTGTACCCAGGAACTATCACCCCATCATTCTCTTTAGCCAGGCTCACCAAAGCAACCTTCCAAAATACAAATAATTAACATTTTTCAATATATCGATCATATTGGCACCAAAGCCATTACAAACTATAAGCCTATAACTCAATAACAAGCCGCTCTTGCCTTAGGGAAATGGTCGAAAAACAAAATTTAATATTGATGTCATAGTTAATCTTCATAGGAAAAAAATATACGATTCCCAACACCTACAGGGGGTGTTTGGGATTGCTTATTAAATGTGCCAATCTGCTTATTTTAAGCAGTTCTGCTTATGTAAGAGTAAAATAAGCAGTTTTTTTCATACACTGAAAAATGTAGTTTTTTTCATACACTGAAAAATGTATATCTCTTACAGATAAGCAATTAACAAAGCAATCTCAAACACAAAAGATTCCCAAGAACTACAAGAGGCATAACCAAAAATCAAGGAAAGTAAATAACCTGAAGATATTTAATTCGTGCATGAATAGTATCAATAGCATCACGGCACCACAAGCGGAAATCTGTTGAAACTTGATCATTACGACTTCTAGCAGTGTGAAGCTTCTTGGCAGGCTCTCCAATCAAATCAGTAAGAGCTGCTTCAATGTTCATATGTACATCTTCTCTGTCACTCCTCCACACAAACTCTCCGTTTTCAATTTGGTTCTCTATTTGATCCAACCCTTTAACAATACTATCCAAATCACTTGAACTCATCAATCCCTACAAACAGCACATTTAATTCATAGATCCCAAATTTACAACTTTCGAGTTCCAGACGAGATGAAAATAAACTATTTTCATGTGACAGCAACAATATCCTTGCCGAGAGTATGAAAATTACTTATAAAATTTTTGTTTCTCATATTACTAGTTAGCTAATATACGATCATTATTAGTCTGCTAATCAGCTAAAATATACAAATCAATTTTTCGATAACTCCCTCGGTAACAAACTCCAAGATTAAACTAGTTGTGTCATTTTACCCGGACCAGTATGACCCGACCTGAATGAAAATCGGTTAATCAAATTTCAAATTATTAAATGAGCCAATTTCCAGCGACAAATATTTGGTACGGATTTCCATTATCTTGTTTACAAATTCGGCAAAACTGATAAAGGGATGAATTCACTCTTTTTTAAAACATATGTTAAATTTGATTAACCCAAGTGAGATGCTTTTGTGTACACAGTACCTTAAACCAGCAAGAAACGGGTATTAACCAATTCTGTTATCCGGCAAAATCAGTTAACCGAAACCACCATATTAATCACATTCAAACACAAGAACCGCAACATCTCGTCAATAACTATCAAAAAACTTAGCTTTCCTAATCAAGCGCAAACTCTATTACTACACCAGTCTCTCTCAAACACACTTCACATTGCTCACACACAAAGATACTCCTAAACTATCAGAGCACCTTGAAATATCAAACAAAAACAACATTACAATAATACCGATTCTTGCAGTATTCATACACATCATACAAATATGCTGACCGCGAAAACATACGTTACTCATACACATTTACATAAACATCAAATCACTATCAAAACACGAAATAAATACACATTATCAACATACAGTCATACAGATATGTCTAAAATACTCCTAAACTACCAGAGAGTCTCGAAATATCAAACAAAAACGATTTCTAACCTCAAAACATCCATTACTCATTATCATTATATAAACACACATTATTATCAACAATTAATCATTCATTTCAAAACAATTACTCCGTATAAAAAAAACTAACTCACTCGTCATCTAATTAAATATTAAACTCGTTATCTAGCTAGAAAACATTCATATAAATATTAAATCGTCAACATACAGATAACGTAGGGTACCTGTTTGGTGAGCATCTTGGCATGAGCACGGCTGCCCATAATATCATGCTTATATAAATCCTTATCATAAGAAATGGACTCCGTAAACTTCTCAACCGCATCCGTCACACCTTTCTCAAACCTCCCTCCCCACAGCTTCGCTTCTTTAGACGCCTCCATTTTTGACGCGCAACACCTTACCCCACCCGGTTGCTGTTGCTGTTTGGTTAAATGAGTGCAGAAGAAGAGGGGATGATGATTGGTTGATGTTGGTGGTAATGAGTTGGGTTTTATAGCGGCTGTGGATGATGGGCAATTAAAGAGCATTGATTCCATTGATAGTGCGGCGACAACTCAAATTTGTGTTTGTTTAGGTGCGCGTTCTACCAACGCTGTGTTTTTGTTTATTCTACTTTTAAGGTTTGACTCACCCTTTGACCTCAAGAGTTGCGATCCCCTGGAGACAAATTAAAAAAAGTCTAAAAAGACTTTCCAACCGTCCGATCTCATTTATATCCAATCTCACGATTCAAACTAAAACATGTAAAAAAAATACGCTCCTTCATATAAAAAAAGATAAAACCGTCATTTATCCCCCTAAACCGTCTTCTCATTTCCCTCCATCTCCTCTTTCATTTCAATCTCTCTTCCCACTCTTTAAAACATTATTTTCTCTCTTTAAACCGATCAAAATTTGAAAATTTTTAGGGTTCCTATATTCGATCATCTGTCATCGATTAAAATACATTATCCGCTCAGAAAAGATGACTCAAACTGGTAATTTTAGTTTAATTTAATTTTTAGAGTTATATGTTTTAATTTAATTTTTAGGGTTAATTTATGTTTTAATTTTTAACTAGGATTTTGGAGAAAATAAAATGCATAAGAATTAGAATTATTTTTATCAGTTTATTTTTTTACTTTATTTTTTATAATATGATTTTAATTTTTTTAATATATATATATATATATATATATATATATATATATATATATATATATATATATATATATATATATATATATATATATATATATATTGAATCTGCAAGCAGTAAGGAAGTCTCAAATGACAGTCCAACCTTGGGAGAAAGGAGATCAAAACGATTTTAAGACCAACCGGCTTTAAAGGTATAAAACCATGATTTATTGTTCAGTTACTAGTTACTGCTGATTATTGTTTTTTTAGTCAGTTATTGGTTGATTCATCAGTTATTGTTTTGCCAATTATTGCCGATTCTAGTTATTTTCTATTCAAAATAGGTACATCAGTTATTGTTTTGCCGATTCTAGTTATTTTCTATTTAAAGTAGGTTCATCAGTTATTGTTTTGCCGATTATTGCCGATTCTAGTTATTTTCTATTCAAAATAGGTTCATCGGTTATTGTTTTGCTGATTCTAGTTATTTTCTATTTAAAGTAGGTTCATCAGTTATTGTTTTGCCGATTATTGTCGATTCTAGTTATTTTCTATTCAAATAGGTTCATCAGTTATTGTTTTGCCGATTCTAGTTATTTTCTATTTAAAGTAGGTTCATCAGTTTAGATTGGTACATCAATTTTGGATTGCTTCATCAGTTTTGTTTTTGGTCATTGAGAATCATTTTTATTCTTCATAATTATAGGTAAAGAAGCTAAAAAAGCAAAGAAACCAATAACTTTAAAAGCATATTCACCAAGTGATGATGACTTTGTAAAGGATGCATTTACTAATAAGAGAACGGGTGGTTCATCAAAAGCTGACAAACCTTCAGGTTCATCAACGTTTAACTCTGAAGGAAAAAAGAATGCTCCAGAACACGTCAGCAAAGAATATTGCAGAACATGCCAGCGATTATTTCGATCAGGAAGCTAGTGCTCTTCTTCGAAAGAAGTGAAAACAATCTGATCTAATAGTTTGTTATGGTTAAATAGTTTGCAGTAGTAACCTGATCTAATTGATGAATGTTTGAAATATTTTTACTTTCTTGGTATGGTTAAATAGTTTGCAGTAGTAACAATCTGATGTAATTGGTGAATGTTTTAGTATAAATATTAGTTTTTTAAGTTCATAACAATTGATTTTAGTTGGTGGTATGGACAAGTTATTTTAGTTTAACAAATTGATGAACCTGAAAAAATTGATGAAATTGATGAACCTGAAAAAATTTGATCAATTTGATGAACTTTTATAAGTAAAATTTGATGAACTTTAATAAGTAAAATTTGATGAACCTAAAAAAGAACTTTAATCAATTTGATGAACTTTTATAAGTAAAGTTTGATGAACCTGAAAAATTTGATGAACATCTCTTAAAAAAAGAACTTTTTATAAGTAAAATTTGATGAACCTGAAAAGAACTTTGATTAATTTGATTAGCCTAAAAAAACTGATCATTATATATAAAAAAAAGAACTTTTATAAGTAAAATTTGATGAACCTAAAAAAACTTTGATCAATTTGATGAATCTGAAAAAATTGATCATTATAAAAAAAAGAACTTTTGTAAGTAAAATTTGATGAACCTGAAAAGAACTTTGATCAATTTGATGAACATCTCTTAAATAAAATTGATGAACCTGAAAAAAGAACTTTTATCTCAATTTTATAAGTAAACGGATGAACCTAAACAATAAATTTGATCATAATAGAATACTATTGTCTCAATTTCAAAATTACTTTGAATATTAAAGGAAAAAAAAAAAAAAAAAAACATTCTTATCAAACAAACTTCACATTTATTTGTCTAACAGAAAAATCAAAGTTACTTTGATGATTAAAAAAAAGCAGTCTTATTAACCAAACTTCACATTTATTTATCTAACAGACAACTAAGTAACTACACAAGCAGTCTTCTCAACCAACTTCGCCTTAGTAGCAGCCAATCTCGCCTTCTGCCTCATCTCTTTCACAACAGCCTTATCACTAGCCTTTTTAGCAGCAATTTGAGCTCTGATGGCATTGCACTTCGCCTGATTATGATCGTTCATACTAGATTTGCAGAATCTACAGTTCTTCTTCCTACGCTTCCCACTTGGATTAAGTGAATGTTCAACACTGCTCTTAATCTTTTTTCGTGAAACCTTAGTACTAACCTGTTTTGGACCAAAAAACAAAACATTAACAATTGGATGATCAAAACATATGTTGAACAACTGATGAACCTAACATAACTGATGAACCTATCATAACTGATGAAACTATGAAAACTGATGAGCCTAAGGTAACACATGACAATAGCTGATGAACTATGATATCTGATGAACCTATGATAACACATGACTATATTTGATAAACCTATGATAACTCCTAACCTGGGATAACATAAAACTGGTGAACCTATGTTAACATAATAGCTAAAAACACATAATATAAGGATAACTGATGAACCAAAAACATAATACACGACAATAACTGATGAACCAAAAACAACTAATGTACATCAACTTAAAAAGCATATACTAACTGATGAACCTATAATATATGATAACACAAATATACACAAATAAACTAACCAATGAACCTATGATAACATAATAGCTAAAATAAACAAACTAATGAACTTATGATAACATAATAACTAAAAAGTCAATAAATGATGAACAAAAAAAAAACATAAGCTAAAACCTAAAAATCCAGATTTCATAGCTAACCTCTCCCTCCCAATATATATATATGTATATATATATATATATATATATATATATATATATATACACACACACACACACACACACACACACACACACATACATACATACATACATACATACATACATACTAGTCTAAAAGCCCGTCCAATGGGCGGGCATGACTTGTAATTATCATTGTCATATTTTACTATAACAAAAGAAGGCGGATAAAAAATGGATGGAAAAGTGTCCAATGAATAAATTAAGTAACGGTTAATTAATTAAGTACACCGTAAAATATTTATAGAGTGAATAAAGAACAAAAAGAAATGAATGGCTAATGACCATATGCGGTATTGCACAAAATACCTATCATGTACATACCAGGGAGGTTTAAACTTATAAAAAAACATTTTATAATACTAAAGTTTGACGGTTGTTATTGTGTAGTTGCATGACCCGGCCAAAATGATGCATCTATAAAAATCAAAACGTCTATAAAAATAGAAAATGAAGTTTGCATCTTATAACTTGTTGGGAATTATATTTTGAGTTGATATTGACAAAATATGAAAGATGGAGGAAACTTATGAAGACAATGATGAAGGACCTAATATGTATTATTTAAAGTCTTTGTAACCCTAATCCTCTATTATATAAAGAGGATAGGGACGTTCATTATGATGTACAGGAGTCAAGATGTAACTCCATTAAAAGTGTGTGTGTGTGTGTGTGTCTAGGCGTCAAGTTTCTACAATGGACGCCTAGGGTTTGTAAGTTAGTAGTTGTTAGAGATGATGACAAAGAAACCTTGTTTCAATAATAATGATGTTTGTTTATTCTGCTGTGTATCATGTTATTATCATTGTTATTGTTTAACCCTAAATGCTCAAAACGAGCCATGGAGTCTAACAAACAGCAGAGACAGGTTGGATCGTTACCTAGGAATTAAACAAGGTTGTTACTGTCAAAGATAAGCTATGTTCGATGAAGCTATGAATTGATTTTAATTTAATCGAAAAAGTTTAAAATCTATTTGAAAGTTGCTGCTTTGATTAAATATATAATCGGTTTTCGGTTTCTGTCGTCTTGCACATAATTGGATGAGATTATATACTCGTATTATTAAGTGATCATGGTCAGTATGATTTTCAAGAAAAACTCGTACTTATCATGGAATTTTAATAGAGGTTTATTATTTTTTTAATCTCGATGCAACTAAGATCATGGGTCGATTTAAGGGTTTGTGAAACAAGGAAATTGTGGGTCAGTACCTCGTGACGGCTTTGAATCATAGTCGATTATTAATTGTTCATGGGATTGTGATTATAGAATGCATTTATCATCTTTTGAATTGAATTAATTATATGGTGTCAATCACATGGGTCAGTAGCGACAAAGAAAGTTAATGGAAGATTGATTCGCAAAGTTGAACCTCGTAGCGAGTGAATTAAATTAATTGTTAGTGTGATTGGTTATCCTCGTACAAGATTATATTGGCTGGTCAATATTTTTATAAATCGATGGTGACGTGTCGATGTTTTTGTGATTATTGTGATGTGCTTTATCTGTCGTCTTTTGCAAGTTGAGGATTTAGTAATCTCGTAATATTAATTATTGAGGGTTAGATGGATGACAAACTACAACATGGAAGGTGTCGTATCTGATTGGCTAATTACATCATGAATAAGTCTTGTATTATCATTGATTAAATGAGTTGAAGGGTGACATGGACTTGTGATTGTTATCATTCTTTTTGTCATTGGGTAAGATAACATTGAAGGTTGTCGTTTACTTGTTTGGAAGTATACATGTTGATCCTACTGCTACTTCTAAATTAATGTTGTTGTCTATTTCATTCTACTGCTCGTTATAAAATTGTGCTGCTCAGAGAAAAATACTACTGCTACGCTTAAAAGATTATGCTGCTGTGAGTTTATATTCCTACATATATTTATTTTGCTGCTGCGTTTATTGATTCAAGAGATGGTTTTACACACACAAGGAGTTTGATTTATATTCTTAAAAGATTAAAGGCTCGTTCTTATTGATTAAATGATTACGAAGAAGGTTGATTATCATCTATTTGATGTTGTAGTTGAGTTTCACAAGTTTGTGTTCTTATCATATCTCAAAGTGGGGTGTTATACTTTGAAGATAACTTGTTTGTTTTATTCGGTGGTGACAAAGACTTGTCAAATCTAGTTTTCACAGGTCAAGGGGAGGATGGACGAAGACCTAGTTAACTATTACTTGAAGGAGTTACGTTATTGTGCTCAGTGTCTCATTGAAGATGAGGATTTTCTCAAGAGATTGCGGTCTACTTATATATTTGGTTTTGGATATAAGTTCAAAGTCACTTGGATAATACAAGACATAAGACACAAGTTTGGGTTATTCTACTTCTTCATCAAATTCGTTATATTTGGTTTTCTTCACATGTGATAATTACATAGAGCCTACAGAATTGAAGATTCAAGAGATGGTTAACACATTGATTTCAGGGAAAGCATATTATGATGTGTTTAATCATTTGATGTTCATGCACCACTCGAGGGGAAGTGTTTGATTCTTACTACCGTTGATCATTATTACTACTGCTAGTTGGAGTTTTCTACTGTTTTGGATTCATTTTTAGTAAGCATTTTGGTGTTCTTCATGGAGGGCAATTTGAAACATTGGAAGGCTTAGATTGGAAGTGTGGTATTGGTTCGTGGTGGTCAAGATCATATTTGCATACGTTCCCTATTTGTTGATAACAAAAAGGGGAAGAGATGTTAGAGTGGTATGGAATGGATTAAGGGGAAGACAAAGATTGTTTCATTCATGGTGAGATTTAATTATCTCAATTTCTCTACTTCGTCTAGGGAAGTTCGTACAAGATTCGTGGTTGTTTTGTCATCATCAAATAGGGGAAGATTGTTGGGTCTATTAGATTTGATGATACAAAACAAGAAATAATTAAACAATAGGGACTTAATACGACAAGAAGGAATTCTACAAAAGATGGAGAAGGACTTGCTTGCAAAAGAAGATTTATATTTTAGTCCTTCATAGTATTTTGTAAACCCTAATTCTCTATTATATAAAGAGATTAAGGGTACAAGTTTTATTAATAAGTCTTCCATTATGTAGTCATTAAGGGGTGTGTGTGTAACCTAGATGTACGTTATAAACGTCTATGGTTAAAGTTGTTCGTATCCTTCAAGGTCTGGGGTGTCTTAGATCCCTGTTACAGTTAGGTAACACGTTATATTCTGATCAAATATAATTGGAGTTAAAGTTGTCATCATAACCACGATCTCCCTATACATTAAGTATATGTTCGAAGTCAGTTTTATTTCAAGAGATACGACACAAGGTTGGTTTATTCTACTTCAGCATCAAATTGGTAATGGTTAATTTTCTTCATCATTACATAAAGCTCTGATACAATTGTGGAGTTTGTTAGACTCCTTGGATCGTTTTGAGCACTAGAATTAAACAATAACAATGATAATAAACATGTACACGCAGCAGAATTAAACAAATCAAAGTTATTGACACAAGGTTTTTCCACAAATTTTTTAGAAATTTTTTTGAATGGGTCCTTTAGTTTTGTGAATAAGTTGCGTATGTGTGTGAGTTGTGCAGAAGCACATATTTATATCATCAGGTTGCTACGCCGTAGCTTTTTCAAGAGGCTACGCTGTAGCTAGTGTGAAATGCATTATAAATTTTTTAATTATAAAATATTGCTACTGTTGATATAAATAATGCCTAAAAACATTGTTAACATTCATCGACATCTCTATGTTTTGATAATTACAAAACGTAAATTCATTGAACTAAAAACTATGACGTAAACAAGTATTTAGTGATTAATATCTCACTTCACATCCAAATCACTTAAGGTGTGAATAAACAAAGTGTTTATTGCATTCTATGATCAAAGGAAATTTTTCTCAATCACTAGACCTTTTATAAAATGTCATAAACATTTTATATCATTTACAAAATCATTTTTGGAATTAAAAGAATATGTCTAAATCATTATAAATATATGAATTCAATTTTTTAACCAAAAATGGCAAATATAATCCAGAAAAACCTTCCCCACAAAAGGACAAACAAATCCAACGTTCTGGAGGGGGCGGCCCCCTTAATTATTAAGGGGACCAGCACGCTCCAGAACAGTATTTTTCTTACCTATAAATACTGGTTAATTTCATAGATTTTTCTGACCTTTTGCACCCCAAAACTTTCTGATCTAAATCCCCATTTCCATTTCCTATAATCCTTTGATCATATATATTAATCTTTGTTTCAAAGTGATCCAAGTCTCATCCTTTCAAGTGCAAAAGAAGAATACTTCTATTCACCAAGACAAGAAGTATTACAACTTGTTGTGACCTCCACATCTAGGTTGTTAGAGCATCAATCACTACATATATTTCTTTGTGTAATTAGTTGTGAATATTTGGTAGAATATAGATTAGCAAGGTGTGTAGATAGAAAGATTTTGGAATAGATTGTTGTGAATTAGATAGTTGGGAAGTAGATAGTTGTGAAGATAGATAGGTGTGAAGAAGTAGTGTTGTAATTAAGTTGTGACTAGGTGTGAAGAAATTGTGTAGAAGGTGTGACGAAGTTGTGGTATGAATATTGGTGTGTAAGGTTTTCTCCGCCATAAGGGAGCTTGTTGACATAGTGAAGAAAACTCTCGAGTTAGGTGCTCAGGGAGTGGAGTAGGGCAAGAAAGGTGTCCTTGTAGCCGAACCACTATAAATCTCTTGTCTCTTGGTTCTATCTTTCCATCTCTTACTTATTTCTTTTCTTGCTTTATCATAGCCTTAGTAATTAATTGTAGTTGTTAATATTGTGCAAGACTTGAATTCACATAATATCGAATCTACAATTTTTGTAAGTAAACAAAACGCGCAAACAAATTTTTTCATAACAAATTAAAAAAAGACGTAAAACTATTCAACCCCCCCCCCCCCTCCAATTCTAGTTTTCCACTATTGGTATCAAGAGCAAGGTCAAGCGAGATTTTTAAAATATATTATATTTTAAAACTTGCAACGATCTATGGAATCTGAAAAATATTTAGAAGGGCAATCTATGCAAAGACCACCACTATTTAAAAGTGATGGATTTTTATATTGGAAAAATAGATTCGAAACTTATGTGAAATCTAAAGATCTTGATCTTTGGCATGTTATTATCTTTGGTGATTTTCCTTCTGCTCAACAAAATCCGGAAACTAAAATGGATGAAATTGTACCTTTTGAAAAACAAAATGATGATTTGAAAAAGAAACTAGCAAAAAATAATAAAGCTAAAATGGTAATTTATAATGCGTTACCGCGTAAAGAATATGAAAGAATTTTTATGTGTAAAACCGGCAAAGAAATTTGGGAGTCACGACTTATTCCTCACCAAGGTAATAGTCAAGTCAAAGACAATAAAATAGATCTTCTTGTACAATAATATGAACAATTTACGATTCCGAAAGAGGAATCAATTGATAACGATTTTGCTAAATTTAACACTATTATCACAAGTTTAAAAGCACTTGATGAGACATTTTCTAGTAAGAATTGTGTTAGGAAATTTCTTAGGGCATTGCATCCAAAATGGCGAGCTAAGGTCACGGCAATTGAAGAATCGAATAATTTGATGACGTTATCACTTGATGAACTTATTGTCAACTTGAAGGTCCATGAAGAAATTATAAGAAGAGATTCGGAAACGGTCAAAGTCAAGAAAGAACAAACTAAATCCATTGCTCTAAAAGCCAAAAAGGAACTTAGCGACGATGGTGATTCAAGTGACGAGAGTGAAGATGAAGAATATGCAATGGCCGTAAGAGAATTCAAGAAATTCTTCAAAAGACTAGGAAGATTCACTAGATTACCACGAGACGAAAGAAAGGCATTCCAAAGAAATAGAAGTGATAACTACGGGAAAAGAAAGTGCTTTAGATGTGGAAGTACAAATCATCTCATTGGTAAATGTCTAAAGCCATCGGGTTATGAAAATCAAGGCGCCTTCGTTAGTGGAACATGGAGTGATAGTGACAAAGAAGAAGTGGAAAAACCAAGAGACGAAAAATGTTTTGTAGCCAAAGTGACCGATGAAATATGGTTAGGAATAGACTTGGAGCTCGGCGAATGGATCAAGGATAGTGGATGTTCGAGGCACATGACAGGGAACCGCAAGCTATTTTCTACATATAAGGCATACAATGGAGGTAATGTTATTTTCGGTAGTGACTTGCGTGGAAAAATCATTGGCAAAGGTACGATCTCTCAAGACTCACTTACTATTGAAAATGTTGAGCATGTAGATAGTTTAACATATAACTTGCTTAGTATAGGCCAAATATGCGATAATAAATGTAAGGTTACCTTTACTGATAGGGATAGCGAAATAGTTAAGAATGGAAAGGTCATAGGTAGAGGAATTAGGAAAGGAGGCATATATGTTATGAAACTAGGAAACAAACCGGAAGATAGGATATGCCTAGCAACCCTAGACGAAAACTCCACGTTGTGGCATAGGAGATTAGGACATGCAAACATGCAACAAATACAATCTTTAGCCTTTAAAGAACTAGTTAGAAACTTGCCTAACCTAAGATATGACAAACACTTTTGTGATGCTTGTAAAATTGGAAAACAAGCTCATGCAAGTCACAAAGCTAAGAATATAGTATCCACTACTAGGTGCCTAGAATTATTACATATGGATCTATTTGGTCCATCCGCTGTGCGGAGCTATGAAGAAAACCATTATACCTTAGTAATGGTAGACGACTATTCACAATACACGTGGACTAGGTTTTTAAGTAACAAAACTCAAGCCTTTGAAAAATTTGAAATATTTAGTAAAAT
Source organism: Artemisia argyi (assembly GCA_030686995.1). NCBI lineage: Eukaryota > Viridiplantae > Streptophyta > Magnoliopsida > Asterales > Asteraceae > Artemisia > Artemisia argyi. The sequence goes on from CM060692.1 coordinate 130,009,439, forward strand.
AATTCAAAACAAATTAGGATGCACAATAGTATCTATTAGGACGGACCATGGTAGGGAATTTGATAACGAAGTACAATTCGGAAAATATTGTGATTTAAATGGAATATCTCACAATTTCTCCGCTCCTAGTACTCCTCAATCAAATGGCGTAGTAGAAAGAAAGAATAGGTCACTACAAGAAATGAGTAGAACAATGCTAAACGAATAATCCATCCCACAAAAATTTTGGTGTCACGCTGTAGATACATCAACATATATAATTAATAGAGTATCAATTAGGAGAATTTTAGGAAAAACTCCTTATGAGTTGCTAAGAGGTAGAAAACCTAGCTTAAGCTACTTTAGGATATTCGGAAGTAAATGTTATATTTTAAACACTAGGGATTACCTTACTAAGTTCGACCCAAAATCATACGAAGGAATATTTTTAGGTTACTCGCAAAATAGTAAAGCATATATAATACTTAATAAACACACTATGAAAGTAGAAGAATCATTAAATGTAACATTTGGTGAAACTCCACCACCTCCTAAGACATTACCTTTAGAAGATGATGACTTAGTCGAAGATGAAGCTATTGAGGTTAGTAAAACAAAACCCCTAGAAAATGATAATGAAATCATAGACTTAAAAGATAACGAAGTCATAAATATTAAGGAATCTAAATCACATCCGTTAGATAACATAATAGGAAGTCTTAATCAAAGAACCCTTAGGTCACAAGCCCAAGATAAAAATAACTTCTTTTGTTTCCTCTCAGCAATAGAACCTAAGAATATTAATAAAGCATTAAAGGATGAAAGTTGGGTTATAGCTATGCAAGAAGAATTAAACCAATTTAAGGCTAATGATGTTTGGGAATTAGTCCCAAATCCAATGAACATGACCATCATAGGAACTAAGTGGGTATATAGGAATAAGTTAGATGAAAATTAGATAGTAACTAGGAACAAAGCTAGGTTAGTTGCCCAAGGTTATAATCAACAAGAAGGAATTGATTATGACAAAACTTATGCCCCCGTAGCTAGACTAGAATCTATTAGAATATTACTTGCCTATGTCCTGCGCCCTAGACTTTAAGTTATTCCAAATGGACGTGAAAAGTGCATTCTTCAACGGTTTTATCAATGAGGAGGTTTATATGGCACAACCTCCAGGATTCATTGACTTCGCGAAACCTGATTATGTTTATAAACTAAAGAAAGCTTTATATGGACTCAAACAAGCTCCCAAGGCTTGGTATGATCGATTAAAAGCTTTTCTTATTAAACATAATTATTCCATGGGAATGGTAGATAACACTCTTTTCACTAAAAAGAAAGACCCAAATCTCATCATTGTTCAAATATATGTAGACGAAATTATATTTGGATCGACTTGTCAAGAAATGTGTGATGAATTTGCCAAAATCATGCATAATGAGTTCGAAATGAGTATGATGGGTGAACTAAACTTTTTCCTAGGACTACAAATAAAACAATTAGAAGATGGAATATTTTTTAACCAATCTAAGTACATTAAGGAAATGCTTAAGAAATTTGGCCTAGAAGACTCAAAACCCATGAAAACTCCCATGTCTACAGAAGTGAAGCTCACAAAAGATGATGAAGGTGAGTCCGTGGATAATACTAAGTATAGAGGAATGATAGGTAGTTTACTATACTTAACGGCAAGTAGACCCGATATCATGTTTAGTGTTTGCCTTTGTGCCCGCTTTCAAGAGGATCCCAAAACCTCTCACCTAGAAGCGGTTAAGCGTATCTTCCGATACATTAAAGGCACTATACACTTAGGATTATGGTATCCTAAGGGATCCGGCATAGAAACCATCGTCTATGTGGATTCGGATCATGTGAGAGACTACGTAGATAGAAAGAGCACTAGCGGTATTTGCATTTTTATGGGATGTTTTCTAACATCTTGGTTTTCGAAGAAGCAAACCGCTCTTGCTATCTCTACCACCGAAGCAGAATATGTAAGCGCTGGAAAGGCATGTCAACAAGCACTATGGATGAAACAAGCTCTCATAGACTATGGCATTAGGTTAGAAAATGTTCCTATTATGTGCGATAACAAAGGTGCGATAGATTTAAGTAAAACTCCGGTTCAACACTCTAGGACTAAACATATAGAAATACGCCACCACTTCCTTAGGGATAATGTACAAAAAGGAAACGTATCTATAGAAAAGGTTGCATCGAAAGATAACATTGCGGATATATTCACTAAACCCCTTAAGCGTGAACTATTTAACCACTTGTGTTTAGGATTAGGAATGATGGAACAAATTGACTAAATTTTATTGCATTTACACCACTTATACATTGCATAAAATTTATTTTTATTTTTCTTCCACCTCTTCATATATGAGTCTAGGAATCTATTTTGCACAAGATTAAAGATTGGGAAACCTCATTTTATTGCATAAACATTCTTATAAAACCCAATCGGACTTTCTTTAAAACTATTCTCACATCTAGGAAACACATGAAAACCATTTTTCTTGCATTGTTGACAAATGCTAAAAACATTTTCTTAAATCATGCATAAAATCTCACATGAATCGTTAAAATATATAATCTAATATAGACCATTGACATTCATGAATTGAGCAAAAATCGAATCAAGGAGATTTTGGATTGTTTCTTAGGAAGTTTTCTTATTTGCATTTAGAAGTTGAAACAATCACAACTCCACATTTGTTGCATATAGGCACACACTAGGACAAAATCACATACAATATTGTCTTTTTGTTCCATCACTAGTTACTCACTCACTAGTTGCCTTTGCCTTTGATCTAAGATAGTTACACTAGGTAGAATTGATTGCTTTTGCCTTTTCTTGTTTACTCTTGGTAATTATTGATTGCTTGATTGTTCTATTAATTAAGTAATTTTTCATGTATGCTATATTATGAATTGATTAGATGCTAAATTACCTCAAAGAGTTGAACTTGCTTGAATCCAAACCCAAAGACACAACCTTTCTGCAAATTTTCTGCCAAAAACCCAATTCTGGCAATCTGGAAATCACCAGATGGGCGGCCCCCTTAATTATGTAAGGCGGCCCCCTTAATGATTAAGGGGACCGGCCATCTGATGGTCGGGTTTACAGAATCTTTTTTCTTTTTAGCCCATTTCATCCTACACTTCCCAAATTTCACAAACATATTTTGTCCTAATCTCCCAAACAAACCTTATCCATCCATAAACATACAAATCTCACACTATAAATACCCCAATCTTCAAACTCTCCATTCATCTCATCATGACCTCCCCAAACAAACCAAACCCTATGCAAATTGCTTACCTCACTCTCTCAACTTGGATCAAGTTACAAACCACACTCACTTTTACCCTTGTTGCATCTTCCTTCAAAAACAAATCCTCTACTTGAGTGAAGATATTTCTTGGATCAAATATCTTCTCACTCGTCCCCATCCAATACTACCCTTGACACGATACAACATCGTGAGATCCACCTCTTCCGCTCCATACCCTACTCCATATCCTTCTCCATCAAACAACTAAGCTTTATGCTTATGTTCCCCTCAAGCTAATAAAACACTCAACCATGGGTTGCAAGCAAGTCCAAGTGCTCTCTTTGGCAATTTAGGACTATATTATTTCTTTTGTTTTATTGTAATCAATATGCTTCAAACATATTGAATGTTGTAATGATGTTCATTTCTATGATCATCTTATATGCTTGAATGAATCTATTTTTGTTTGCTTTATTTTTGCTTTGCATATATGTGTCTTGTAACCCTAATCCTCTATTATATAAAGAGGATAGGGACATTCATTATGATGTACAGGAGTCAAGATGTAACTCCATTAAAAGTGTGTATGTGTGTGTGTGTCTAAGCGTCAAGTTTCTACAATGGACGCCTAGGGTTTGTAAGTTAGTAGTTGTTAGAGATGATGACGAAGAAACCTTTTTTCAATAATAATGATGTTTGTTTATTCCGATGTGTATCATGTTATTATCATTGTTATTGTTTAACCCTAAATGCTCAAAACGATCCATGGAGTCTAACAAACAGCAGAGATAGGTTGGATCGTTACCTAGAAATTAAACAAGGTTGTTACTAGTGTGCGTTAATTTACACACCTTTTATTTGACCAAAACCGGACCAAAACGACCAATAACCGACCAAAAATGCCAAATATATGTTGTTTTTGTGTTTATGTATGTGCAGGTACGGATATCAAGAAAAAGGACAAAATCAAGTCAAAACCCAACAAAACGAGCACGAGATTGGAATGAGCATGAAATTACAGAACTAACGATGATTTTATTTAGAGAATCAAAGAGAAAAACATAATTTTGAAAGATAGAATGAAGCCTAAGTTTTATTAATGAGAAGGCTCAAGTGTCATTTGAGTTTGGTATAAGAGAATTGAAGGTTGAATGTGCAAGCCCAAGTTAATATAAAGAACAAGCCCATGTGCCTTCCAAATATTGACCAGTGAATTAAAATAAATGAAATGGTCTCTTTTGAGTTTCACGTGACACCAAGGATTCATAATATTTTACTCCTCTTGTACAATGCTACAAGGAAGAAGTAAATAAATGGATTCTATCAAAATGTTGCAACGTGGGCCTGCTCAACCTCTTTTGCTATTGGAATGCGACAAAGTTGAAAAAAGAATAAAATGACACAAGTTGCAATTTCCTTTTTGTTGCAAGGGCACGTGTAGAATGAAAAGCAAAGTGACTCCCTTCACTTGGCCTGTGGACATGCTATCTTCTCATTTCTTGCATATCGATATGAAAACCATGGCCACGTTAATAATATTTTTGTTTTTGCTGCTACAAGAGACAACACAAAGAAGAATAAAATGAGTAATTCATATTTCATGCTTTTGCTGCTACTTCACACGTGGGTCCAAAAACAAAAGAATGAAATAAGAAAGGCAGTGAATTCATTTTTGCATTTGGGCTACACGACAAAACAGACAAAAATAAGGGATACAAATTACAAGAAGTCAATAAAAGAAAGGGAATATAGGATGCATTTATTTAATCGTGAATTGGGAATGAAATAGGATGAAAAGGTGCATGTGAATTTGTCTTCCCTTTATATTAGTCACGTCAAAATTAAGAAATAAAAGAAGTATAGCACACGAAGTTGGGGACCATCATTAAATGTATTATTTTGAGAAGTAGTAGCTTGCACGTGGTCCTCACCTTTCCAAACTAAATTCAAGACAAGCGCGTGTAGGTTGCAGCTCACCCACTGTCGCCTCCTCTTATAAAGTCCAACCAATCACCAGCCGCCACATGGCAATGATGATGCAACTTCAACCAATACACTCATGCCACGTGACATTTATGTGCTGTCAATTGTGGAAGGATCGAGAATTGGATAGAAGGCCAATCACGAGGCTATAAATACATGTCACCAAATCCAAGAGCTCAAAAGGATTCTCTCCTCATTTTTACATCACACTCATTTTTTCTTTGTACTTTTTAGTAATAGTTTTTTAGAAAGTAGTTTTTAGTTGTAGATTATTTTTAAAGTGGTATTGTAATAGCTTATTTTTCAACTAGCTTTTTCAAGTGCTTATTGTATTAATACTTTTCAAGTTTATTAATGAAGATTATGAAGGTTACTTAGCTTATCTCTTTTTCTCATCTCTTTCTTTTATTTTTCATTATCTTTTATCTAATAATCTATTTTGTCTAAATAGCTTATTGTAGCTTATAGATTAGCTTATTAAATAAGCAAATTTTTTATTTATTCATTTCTTTTCATAACTTCTTTATCATTAATTAGATCTAATAATTTTTAGCTTACTTCTCTTAATATCTTTTTAATTACAAAGCTTTTTATTAATAAATCTAATTAGTTTATTAATTTTAATCAAATTAGCTTATTAATTTTCATCTAATTAGCTTTTCTTCTAATCAATCTAGCTTTTTAGTTCTGGTTGATTCATAACTAGTATAGATCTATTAGCTTTCTAGCTTTTTGGTTCTATTACTAATTTTGCTAGATTAGATTAGCTTATCTTTAGCTATTTTAATCTAGATTTATTTTATTTGATAGCTTAATTGAACTAATGTTGCATAAAGTTGTGATTTTTCTTAGTTTCTCATCATTCTCTATATAAGGCGAGGAGCTTAAGGGTTTTATAAGCTAGCTTATTGATAAAGTTTATTACTTTTAGTCTTAATAAGCTAATTAGTTAATAAAGTCACCAAACTTTATTAACTATTTGGATTTATTAAAGCTTTTTGAGAAGTAAACTTTATGGTTTGTTTAGTTTATAAAATCGGCTGGTTAATTTCGTCTCATCTATTAGAACGGGTTTTACTTTCTATTCCTTTTCACTTTTATATAATTAGTTAATCATGTTTGTTGGAATATTTGTTTTTATTAGTTTAATTGATATGAGTAGCAAGTAGTCTCTTAGTGTTTGTTAAGTGATATGGATTTGTGAATTAAGTGTGGATTAATAAAAAGGGATCGTGATTAATAATTAGTCAAATTATTTAGATTTGTAGTTTTATTATTTGAAGAGAAAAAGCCGGAGAATAATCAAATTACACATCTAGTAATTATTTTATTTTTAAAGGATTGTTTTCAAAATAAACCAACGTTGTGAAAAAATAGTCTTGTTTAAAGAATATAATTTGTCATCAAACCTTATTCCACACTTAATGAACTTATTACGTCACTTAGCAAACACTTTTCCCATATATATCTTTTAGATCACTTTTATGCGTTTTTATTGCCTTTTAGTCTATATTTGATACTCGTAGTTATATAATCCAAAATCTCAATTATCCTTTCACTATTCACTTCACAAATCACGAACCGAACCACGAATTCAATTCACACTTCGTTGGGACATGACCCGGGGAAATACTTTACAAGTGTTTCTTTGGAAAATCACTTAACCTCTAAATCTATATCAAATCAAATGGCGTTGTTGTCGGGGAGGTGTGTTAAGAGTTTTTTATTCGAGTTTATTGATTTGTGTTATGAAAACCTTCCTCTTAAATATATCATTTTAATTTTGTGAATATTTCTTAAAAAAAAAATCAACTGTTTATTTTTTTCAAAATTACTTTTGTTTTTCATTTTTCTAAATATAAAAACCCAAAAATATTTTCTTTTTCAAAATTTGTTTTAAAATTTGTTTCCTTACCTTAGTTTGTTTTCCAATTATCTATTTTCCCTTTCTTTTATAAAAATCAAAAAGAATCTTCGAATCCTCTTAAACGTTTAATTCTTATCTCTTCACCCTCTTATCCGTTTAATTCTTCTTATCTAATCCTCTTAATCATTTAATTTTATCTTCTTATCCCTCTTCATTCTTTAATTATTCAAAATGTTTGATTATTTGTCCCATGATCCTCGGACCATGGAAGATTTTTATCGTCCAGCGCTTATCAGTAGAGGAGGACCGATCGCTCCGACGAATGATTTTGTTTTGAAAGATCATATGGTTGAGCTTATTAGCCAAACTTGCCAATTTCACGGTTTTGAAGATGAAGATGCAAACTATCATTTGGACAAATTTCTTTCGATCACTCAATTCTACAAGCAGAACGGAGTCTCTCAAGACAACATCCGTTTGAATCTCTTTCCCTTCTCGTTAACCCATGAAGCTGAATCCTAGTTTTACACTCTTAAAACCCATTCAATTCATACTTGGGACGATATGTGCCTCAAGTTTCTTTCAAAACACTTTCCATACACAAAAACGATGCAAGTTAGAAGAGATATTCTAAATTTCCGGCAATTGCACAGAGAATCAGTATTTGAAGCTTAGGAAAGATTCAAATATTTGTTGCAGAGATGTCCGGATCATAGAATTTTTCTCCTTGATCAAATCTTAACCTTCTATCATGGCATAAATATGATCGATCGAGACAAAATCATGTTGGCTGCCGGAGGCAATCTCATGAGGAAGACTCCTCAAGAAGCCTATGATTTGATCGAGAATATGACACAACATCACTATCAGTGGATACTGGAGTCCTTTATGACTCTACCACTATTTTGAGTGATCATCATTCCGATTACATTCCCTCTGAGATTGCCCAAATTGGGGTCCTTTGCAACTACAAAAGTTATATAAATCAATACTGCCAGCAAGGACTAGGTCATCCTAACATTATCCACTTTTCATACGCCGATGAAAGTGATGAGGATGAACCTTTTGAAAAAGAGAAATAAGAGATCAATCAACTTATTGAAGACCCTTCAGATACCTTGTCAATGGGGGACAAGGAACTCGACGTCAATCCTCTTAAGGAACTTGATGACCTTGTCCCAATCCCAAGGGTATCCGAAGAACCTTTCGATCTTCTTGATTCTACTTCACATATTTTTGATACGACTATCACGAATCCTTTGTTTGATTTCGTTTCTGAGTTTACTTTCAAATCGGACAATCCTATCTTTGATATTCAGAACGAGGAGAGTGATGAGTCCGATACGGAGACCGTTATGGACGAGGTGCAAATTTATAGCCCACGAAGTACCGCACAAGTCCTACCTCCATGTATCCATCCTGAGCCCGAGCTCATAGACGTACTTCATAAGAGTGATTATCTTTTCGAGGAGTTTTCCGGTGAACTTTCTCATGTCATAGCTCCTCCGGAATATGATCATTTCTGTTTTGATCTTGATAAAGATTTTAGTCTGGGGGGAGACATACTTATTGATGACAGCACCCCACCTCTCCCTCCCGAGATTTTTGAAAATAAACAAATGAGCTTTAATGATGAAATTCAAATTAATGATAAATTGGAATGTCCTTTTGAAAATGAAGATTTTATCATGATAATTATCAAAATCTTTCTTCCTTTCATCACATTTAATGTGACTTCTCCTATCCTTCACTCCACCGGGAGTGAGGATACCGTCTTTGACCCCGGCATCTCTGTTTTTTGTGCCGGGTGTTCGTTGCAGTATTGATTCTCCACTTGCTTCCCTAAGGACAAATGAATTCGGGGCGAGTCTAAGCTATACGACTCGATAAAAAACAAGCGCTTCGTGGGAGGCACCCCATGCTTATCCATTCATCTTCTTTATTTTCTTATTTCTAATAAGTGTGACGTGAGGAGGGCTACCTATTCCATTTCTCGTGTTTTGTGCTTGTTGTTGTTTATGTCCAGGATTTGCCCAAATAATGAAGACTCTCGTGCTCGTTGTTTTTTCTCCACTCGAGTTTCATCATTCGTTGCTTATCCAAATACCCTAATCTTATCGACTAACGTTTATCTTTTGGCATAATTAATAAACGGCCTTAGATTTATGTAGGAGAACCCTTACCTTTTAAACATTGAGGACAATGTTTCGTTTTAGTCTGGGGGGGGGGGGTGATCTTTCGATCTGATTTTTGCCTTGCACTTTGCTGTGAACTCTCGCAACTCCGTTTTTCCTCAAAAATTGAAAAATTTGAAAAAAAATTTGGAAATGTGAATAATTTTGAAGAAAAATAAATGAAAATGTTGTAAAAAAGCAAAGAAAAAAATGTGAAAAATTGAAAAGTTATGCAAAAATATAATAAAGTTTGAATAAGTGTTTTGATACCTTGTTGACTTTTCAGCTAGCGAGAGCAGGAATAAATATTTTGACTTGACCGGGCGTGTTGATCCCTAGCTTGTCTCCCTTAACCAATGATAATCATATAAGCTTGTGCTAGTTTTGTACACCAGGAGCTATAAAATGCGAATTCTTTTTCTAGAATTTGCAAGTTCCCGTACTTGACTTTATACATGCGCAGCTTAAAAGCTTTCGCTAGTATTTTACATAACGAGCTAGAAAACACGAATTCTTTTTTTAGAATTTGCAAGTTTCCGTATCTGACTTTATATATGCGTGGCTGATTATCGGCTAAGCATTCGCGGGTTTCATTATTTGAGATCTTAAATTGTGAAGAGCGAGAGATGATAGAGTTTATTTAGAAGTTAGATGCTAAACGTGGAGTAATTGGTTCTCTTTAGAGCTCATGGAAGGTACTTGTGACTTTTTGCTCCCGCAAAATTGTTTCACATTAATAATAGATGTTCTAGGTTAATTAGTGGTACTTAGGTTTGGGCAATATTTAGTTTTTTGTCTTTTTAAAAGAATCTTTGCTTTAAAAGTTGGGTACATATTAAGGACACATCAAAAATAAAAATCAAAAATGAAAAGTCAAAAGTACAAAAGTTGTTATGTATGAGGTTTTGGAACTACCCGATAAGTTCCATCATTATTGTTGAAAGAGAGAAAAAATGAAAAAAAAAATGAAAAAATGAAAAAAGAAAAAAATGAAAGTGAAAGTTTGTATTGAATAAGAGCTTAAGTGTTATAAAAGTTGTTGGCGCGTGAGGTGCATGTGGATAATTCTGAATTAGTCACATGAGGTGCACGTGTAGTACTCCGCAACTTATATATGAGATTGTATGTACCCAATTCTTTGATGTGGACCGAATTTCTAAAGCAGTGGTTCTTGAGAGAAAATGAAAAACTACTTAGCGTTTTAAACTTGGTATCTCTATCAGACTTAAAAGTTACTGACACGAGAAAATATGAAGAAATTCATTTCTCAACAAAAATAAAATCTTGAGATATAAAACTTAGGACATGGGAGTAAGAGGTTTCCACAAGTAACTTTTATGAGTAGTGTTAGCATCTAACTTGTAGATAAGCTGTGATCTCGTTTGTACGCTTAGTTTGGGGCTTGTGAAAAATAAAGGATGACGATTTTTATCCGTATGGTCACTTTTCCATGAGAAGTGTTTCTACTCTTTGACCCTAAAAATTATTGCAAAATAATGAAAGTTCAACAAATCGTCACAAGAATAAAGTGAGAAAATAAAAAATAGTAGTGATAAGTAGAATAAAGAATAAATTTGGAAAACGGAGCATTTTCGGGAATAAATGATTTTGTAACTTCTTTTGATCCTCCTTGCTACTTTACAAATTCAGTAGGAAGAGTTATAAAATTATTTATCTCAAAAGCATGAATTGATCACATTGCGTGAGGGCACGGCAATACTTTAGCCTGGGGGATTTTGGTGTGCGTTAATTTATACACCTTTTATTTGACCAAAACCGGACCAAAAGGACCAATAACCGACCAAAAATGCCAAATATATGTTGTTTTTGTGTTTATGTATGTGCAGGTACGGATATCATGAAAAAGGACAAAATCAAGTCAAAACCCAACAAAACGAGCACGAGAGTAGAATGAGCACGAAATTACAAAATTAACGATGATTTTATTTGGAGCATCAAAGAGAAAAACATAATTTTGAAAGATAGAATGAAGCCCAAGTTTTATTAATGAGAAGGCTCAAGTGTCATTTGAGTTTGGTATAAGAGAATTGAAGGTTGAATGTGCAAGCCCAAGTTAATATAAAGAACAAGCCCATGTGCCTTCCAAATATTGACCAGTGAATTAAAGTAAATGAAATGGTCTCTTTTGAGTTTCACATGACGCCAAGGATTCATGATATTTTACTCCTCTTTTACAATGCTACAAGGAAGAAGCAAATAAATGGATTCTATCAAAATGTTGCAACGTGGGCCTGCTCAACCTCTTTTGCTATTGGAATGCGACAAAGTTGAAAAAGAATAAAATGACACAAGTTGCAATTTCCTTTTTGTTGCAAGGGCACGTGTAGAATGAAAAGCAAAGCGAATCCCTTCACGTGGCCTGTGGACATGCTATCTTCTCATCTCTTGCATATCGATATGAAGACCATGGCCACGTTGATACTATTTTTGTTTTTGCTGCCACAAAGACAACACAAAGAAGAATAAAATGAGTAATTCATATTTCATGCTTTTGCTGCTACTTCACACGTGGGTCCAAAAACAAAAGAATGAAATAAGAAAGGCAGTGAATTCCTTTTTGCATTTCGGCTACACGACAAAACAGACAAAAAATGGGGATACAAATTACATGAAGTCAATAAAAGTAAGGGAATATAGGATGCATTTATTTAATCGTGAATTGGGAATGAGATAGGACGAAAAGGTGCATGTGAATTTGTCTTCCCTTGATATTGCTCACGTCAAAATCAAGAAATAAAAGAAGTATAGCACATGAAGTTGGGGACCATCATTAAATGATTTATTTTGAGAAGTAGTAGCTTGCATGTGGTCCTCACCTTTCCAAACTAAATTCAAGACAAGCGCGTGTAGGTTGTAGCTCACCCACTCTCGCCTCCTCTTACAAAGTCCAACCAATCACCAGCCGCCACATGGCAATGATGATGCAACTTCAACCAATACACTCATGCCACGTGACATTTATGTGCTGTCAATTGTGGAAGGATCGAGAATTGGATAGAAGGCCAATCATGAGGCTATAAACACATGTCACCAGATCCAAGAGCTCAAAAAGATTCTCTCCTCATTTTTACATCACACTCATTTTTTCTTTGTAATTTTTAGTTATAGTTTTTTAGAAAGCAGTTTTTAGTTGTAGATTATTTTTAAAGTGGTATTGTAATAGCTTATTTTTCAACTAGCTTTTTCAAGTGCTTATTGTATTAATACTTTTCAAGTTTATTAATGAAGATTATGAAGGTTACTTAGTTTATCTCTTTTTCTCATCTCTTTCTTTTATTTTTCATTATCTTTTATCTAAAAATCTATTTTGGCTAAATAGCTTATTGTAGCTTATATATTAGCTTATTAAATAAGCAAAATTTTTATTTCTTCATTTCTTTTCATAACTTCTTTATCATTAATTAGATCTAATAATTTTTAGCTTACTTCTCTTAATCTCTTTTTAATTACAAAGCTTTTTATTAATAAATCTAATTAGTTTATTAATTTTATTCAAATTAGCTTATTAATTTTCATCAAATTAGCTTTTCTTCTAATCAATCTAGCTTTTTATTTTTGGTTGATTCATAACTAGTATAGATCTATTAGCTTTCTAGCTTTTTGGTTCTATTACTAATTTTGCTAGATTAGATTAGCTTATCTATAGCTATTTTAATCTAGATTTATTTTATTTGATAGCTTAATTGAACTAATGTTGCATAAAGTTGTGATTTTTCTTAGTTTCTCATCATTCTCAACATAAGGCGAGGAGCTTAAGGGTTTTATAAGCTAGCTTATTGATAAAGTTTATTACTTTTAGTCTTAATAAGCTAATTAGTTAATAAAGTCACCAAACTTTATTAACTATTTGGATTTATTAAAGCTTTTTGAGAAGTAAACTTTATGGTTTGTTTAGTTTATAAAATCGGGTGGTTAATTTCGTCTCATCTATTCGAACGGGTTTTACTTTTTATTCCTTTTCACTTTTATATAATTAGTTAATCATGTTTGTTGGAATATTTATTTTTATTAGTTTAATTGATATGAGTAGCAAGTAGTCTCTTAGTGTTTGTTAAGTGATATGGATTGTGAATTAAGTGTGGATTAATAAAAAGGGATTGTGATAAATAATTAGTCAAATTATTTAGATTTATAGTTTTATTATTTGACGAGCAAAAGCCGGAGAATAATCAAATTACACATCTAGTAATTATTTTATTTTTAAAGGATTGTTTTCAAAATAAACCAACGTTGTGAGAAAATAGTCTTGTTTAAAGAATATAATTTGTCATCAAACCTTATTCCACACTTAATGAACTTATTACGTCACTTAGCAAACACTTTTCCCATATATATCTTTTAGATCACTTTTATGCGTTATTATTGCCTTTTAGTCTATGTTTGATACTCGTAGTTATATAATCCAAAATCTCAATTATCCTTTCACTATTCACTTCACAAATCACGAACCGAACCACGAATTCAATTCACACTTCGTTGGGACATGACCCGGGGAAATACTTTACAAGTGTTTCTTTGGAAAGTCACTTAACCTCTAAATCTACATCAAATCATTACTGTCAAAGATAAGCTATGTTAGGTGAAGGTATGAATTGATTTTAATTTAATCGACAAAGTTTAAAATCTATTTGAAAGTTGCTGCTTTGATTAAATATATAATCGGTTTTCAGTTTCTGTCGTCTTGCACATAATTGGATGAGATTATATACTCGTATTATTAAGTAATCATGGTCAATATGATTTTCAAGAAAAACTCGTACTACTTATCATGGAATTTTAATGGAGGTTTGTTAGAAATGAAGCTGAGCGATATTTACGTGAATTGGAGTAGACAACTAATATGCATATAATGCAGGGACTACTAATCTCATATTGTAATAGTTGTCTTATGTTTGCCCTATATAAACCCCTCAAGTCTTCACTTGAGAGGTGTGAGTGTGTAATCATTTTCTCTTAATAATATTATCTTTGTTCACCTCTCCCTCACTCTACTTTCTCTCTCTAAAACTAGTCATGGATTTCATATTCTTTGATCAACCTCGACCTCCCGAACCACATGAATCATCAATATTTTCGGTCCTACAATTGGTATCGGAGCTCATGGTGTTATTTTCATTGATTTTTGTGGTTTGTATCACGTTTTTTAAGACTGTTTTACCCATTATTTTCGGACCTAAATTTTTTTTTTCTTGTCTTTGGGTAATAGTTTTCTAAAACAGTTTTTTGTATCTAAATGGTCAAAACAAAAGTCCTTATACTTTCATTTTTGGTATCAAACATGCTGTTTATGTGGTCTTTTAAGTCCTGCTTATCAGTTTGTTTGTAACATCAATATATGGAGACTTTTTGTTCCTACCGTGAAAAGTTGTCAACAAGGTCGGAAAACTCATCGGAATCTGCAAAAAGGCTCGCCGGAATTTGGTCGGAATTTCTTGTATAAGAAATTTTCGAAGTGTACTAGTTATCGAGAATACGTTTTCGAAAAGTGCTATTTTTCGAGAATACATTTTCGAAATGTACTAGTTTTCGAGAATATGTTTTCGAAATGTACTATTTTTTCGAGAATTTATATATTTTCGAAAATTGTTTTACGTTTTCGAAAACTTAAGTCACTTTCTCGATAAAAAACTACTCTCGATATATGTCAATATTTTAGAAATCAAACGATAAAGATATGAAGAAGAAGAAGAGATTGTTTGACCATAACCAAATACCAAAGACTTTGTGGACTTCAGTTTGTATACATCACGAGTCCAAGTTGGATTAATAACCGCAGCCAAAAACAGTCCGAAACCAAAACCAACTACAACTAATCTATCTCAATCAAACTCGAATAAAACAAAGGATAATACAAGACGATCTCAAAATTGTTCACTTCTTTCCAATCTTTCAAAAGAGTTTTAAAATTGAACCAATCTCGTCATTGATCCATATGAAGCTACGCTTCTTGTTAAATATACGAAACATCTTTCGAAGGGAACAAGAACAAAAGTGTTCATATTCCTCCATTGTTTCGATGCACAAAACGAAAAAACAACAACAAGAATAACCTACCAGAGACCTTGAAGATCTTGAAGCCTTGAGTTGCGTTCATATCATCAGTTGTAAAACAAGATAAAAGGTTAAAAGAAGGCTTAGTATTGCTTCTTTTTACATCTGGGTTCGGTTCATCATAAGCAAAAAGGAAAGGATCTTTTACTTTGTTGTTCGGTTTGAGAAACAAGGACACAGGAGTCGTATTATCTGAGTTTGAGAGAGATAAGATTAGGTGAGAGGAGATGTAGGCGGATATTTTTATCAAGTGTGATTAGGGTTATGAAAATTTACAACCGTATGTTTTAGGGTCATATATACTGGGTATTGTAAATTTGTTTGGATCGGTTTGTCTCTCACGGCTGATGGACTGGATCCACATATTGAGCTTGCAAGTTTTTAACAAACTGGTCTGGGCCGCATTAAATGAGATAATGAAATATGCTGATGGATCAAACAAAACAGCTAGACTTACAAATAGTTTTATTCGATATTTTGTTTTGATACAAATATTCGATACAAAAGTTTAAATATGTTGGTATTAAGAATGGTATTTTGGTATTATAAATTTTCACGGGGATACTACTTTCATGGCTAAATTTTAAACGTTATCGAAATGTGACTACGGAGATTATTTGTTTATTACTGATTTGAGCGTGAAGTGACATTTTCACGGGTGCGTGTACTTAGCATCTCAAGGTCTAGGGGTTGGTTGGATGCAAGACTTTTGAAGATCCTTGTTTGAGCATTTATAGAATAGTGATTAAGACTTGGACATCTAGCTATGTGTGAGATCTATAAACGCATAAGTTGGTTCTTAATGCTCACAATAGCTATCACTTTAAGGAGTTACGTTGTAGTGCTCAGTGTCACAAAAGATTGTGGATTGTTCAAGAGGCGGATATACAATAAAGGATGGATGGTTGGGTATATGCCACTACCTATATTGTAAGGAGTGACGTTGTTGTGCTCAATAGGTTCTTAATCACACATTAGTACAAGCGTAAGTCACAAGTCTGGGAATTTCACTTCATTTTCAAGTTTGTCATATCGGGTTGTCTCCATACGTGGTCACTTACTATTAGCCAGTGGAAGTAAAATGAGGTTTGATAAGAGGTTGATCTGAGGAGAATTGCAGAGAGAGTAGTTGTCGACATCAACTCATGGGGTATTGATTTGTATGTTGCTTCTAGTTGATATGTCTATGTACACATATTTATGATGATTCCGAAAGATCGTCATCATCCTGGAGGGAGAAATGTGTACATCGGGGCTTTTATTGAAGATCTGGAAGCATTATAAGTGAGTTGAAGATGTCGATATGATGCTCCCCAAACAAACCTGTGAAGAAGTTACAGTTTATCAGTCTTTTATCCATTTTCCGCTGTGCATGACAAGATAAGAGACTGAAGACTTTTTAGGCAGAATTCAGAGACACTTCTTCTACAAGCATCAAAGTTATATCAAACGGGTTGTCAATTTGGGAGGGAGCATGTATAAGAAAAGGGCTTACTAATTGTGAGGGAGAAATAATCCAATTAGATTAGTACATGATTCATTTGCAAGTAAAGAAAGATTGCTGGGGATATTTATGAAGATAAAGAGCTATGAAGTCTTCCTCAGCATTGCTGCGCTTACTTTGATTGTTCTATTTTACTTGTTAGGAATCATTGTAACCAATTCACGTATATCTCCAGCTGGAGGGAGATTGTTAGAAATGAAGCTGAGCGATATTTACGTGAATTGGAGTAGATAACTAATATGCATATAATGCAGGGACTACTAATGTCATATTGTAATAGTTGTCTTATGTTTGCCCTATATAAACCCCTCAAGTCTTCACTTGAGAGGTGTGAGTGTGTAACCATTTTCTCTTAATAATATTATCTTTGTTCACCTCTCCCTCTCTCTACTTTCTCTCTCTAAAACTAGTCATGGATTTCATATTCTTTGATCAACCTCGACCTCCCGAACCACATGAATCATCAATATTTTCGGTCCTACAAGGTTTAATATTCTCGATGCAACTAAGATCATGGGTCGATTTTAGGGTTTGTGAAACAAGGAAACTGTGGGTCAGTACCTCGTGATGGCTTTGAATCATAGTCGATTATTAATTGTTCATGGGATTGTGATTATTGAATGCATTTATCATCTTTTGAATTGAATTAATTATATGGTCTCAATCACATGGGTCAGTAGCGACAAAGAAAGTTAATGGAAGATTGATTCGCAATGTTGAACCTAGTACTGAGTTAATTAAATTAATTGTTAGTGTGATTGGTTATCCTCGTACAAGATTATATTGGCTGGTCAATATTTTTATAAATCGATGGTGGCGTGTCGATGTTTTTGTGATTATTGTGATGTGTTTTATCTGTCATCTTTTGCAAGTTGAGGATTTAGTAATCTCGTAATATTAATTATTGAGGGTCAGATGGATGACAAACTACAACATGGAAGGTGTTGTATTTGATTGGCTAAGTACATCATGAATAAGTCTTGTATTATCATTGATTGAATGAGTTTAAGGGTGACATGGACTTGT
Source organism: Artemisia argyi (assembly GCA_030686995.1). Lineage (NCBI taxonomy): Eukaryota > Viridiplantae > Streptophyta > Magnoliopsida > Asterales > Asteraceae > Artemisia > Artemisia argyi. Next base: position 130,027,328 of record CM060692.1, read on the forward strand.
GATTGTTATCATTCTTTTTGTCATTGGGTAAGATAACATTGAAGGTTGTCGTTTACTTATTTGGAAGTATACATGTTGATCCTGCTGCTACTTCTAAATTAATGTTGCTGTCTGTTTCATTCTACTGCTCGTTATAAGATTGTGCTGCTCAGAGAAAAATACTACTGCTACGCTTAAAAGATTATGCTACTGTGAGTTTATATTGCTACATATATTTATTCTGCTGCTGCGTTTATTGATTCAAGAGATGGTTTTACACACACAGAAGGTTTTTGGTTCACACACACAAGGAGTTTGATTTATATTCTTAAAAGATTAAAGGCTCGATCTTATTGATTAAATGATTACGAAGAAGGTTGATTATCATCTATTTGATGTTGTAGTTGAGTTTCACAAGTTTGTGTTCTTATCATATCTCAAAGTGGGGTGTTATACTTTGAAGATAACTTGTTTGTTTTATTCGGTGGTGACAAAGACTTGTCAAATCTAGTTTTCATAGGTCAAGGGGAGGATGGACGAAGACCTAGTTAACTATTACTTGAAGGAATTATGTTATTGTGCTCAGTGTCTCATTGAAGATGAGGATTTTCTCAAGAGATTGCGGTCTACTTATATATTTGGTTTTGGGTATAAGTTCAAAGTCACTTGGATAATACAAGACATAAGACACAAGTTTGGGTTATTCTACTTCTTCATCAAATTCGTCATATTTGGTTTTCTTCACATGTGATAATTACATAGAGCCTACAGAATTGAAGATTCAAGAGATGGTTAACACATTCATTTCAGGGAAAGCATATTATGATGTGTTTAATCATTTGATGTTCATGCACCACTCGGGGGGAAGTGTTTGATTCTTACTACCGTTGATCATTATTACTACTGCTAGTTGGAGTTTTCTACTGTTTTGGATTCATTTTTAGTAAGCATTTTGGTGTTCTTCATGGAGGGCAATTCGAAACATTGGAAGGCTTAGATTGGAAGTGTGGTATTGGTTCGTGGTGGTCAAGATCATATTTGCATGCGTTCCCTATTTGTTGATAACAAAAAGGGGAAGAGATGTTAGAGTGGTATGGAATGGATTAAGGGGAAGACAAAGATTGTTTCATTCATGGTGAGATTTAATTATCTCAATTTCTCTACTTCGTCTAGGGAAGTTCGTACAAGATTCGTGGTTGTTTTGTCATCATCAAATAGGGGAATATTGTTGGGTCTATTAGATTTGATGATACACAACAAGAAATAATGAAACAATAGGGACTTAATACGACAAGAAGGAATTCTACAAAAGATGGAGAAGGACTTGCTTGCAAAAGAAGATTTATGTTTTAGTCATTCATAGTATTTTGTAAACCCTAATTCTCTATTATATAAAGAGATTAAGGGTACAGGTTTTATTAATAAGTCTTCCATTATGTAGTCATTAACACTCTGTAAAGGTGTGTGTGTAACCTAGACTTAGGTTATAAACGTCTATGGTTAAAGTTGTTCGTATTCTTCAAGGTCTGGGGTGTCTTAGATCCCTGTTACAGTTAGGTAACACGTTATATTCTCATAAAATATAATTGGAGTTAAAGTTGTCATCATAACCACGATCTCCCTATACATTAAGTATATGTTCGAAGTTAGTTTTATTACAAGAGATAAGACACAAGGTTGGTTTATTCTACTTCAGCATCAAATTGGTAATGGTTAATTTTCTTCATCATTACATAAAGCTCTGATACCAATTGTGGAGTTTGTTAGACTCCTTGGATTGTTTTGAGCACTAGAGTTAAACAATAACAATGATAATAAACATGTACACGCAGCGGAATTAAACAAATCAAAGTTATTGACACAAGGTTTTTCCACAAATTTTTCAGAATTTTTTTCGAATGGGTCCTTTAGTTTTGTGAATAAGTTGCGTATGTGTGTGAGTTGTGCAGAAGCACATATTTATATCATCAGGTTGCTACGCCATAGCTTTTTCAAGAGGCTACGCCGTAGCTAGCGTGAAATGCATTATAAAATTTTTAATTATAAAATATTGCTACTGTTGACATAAATAATGCATAAAAACATTGTTAACATTCATCGACATCTCTATGTTTTGATAATTACAAAACGTAAATTCATTGAACTAAAAACTATGACGTAAATAAGTATTTAGCGATTAATATCCTACTTCACATCCAAATCACTTAAGGTATGAATAAACAAAGTGTTTATTGCATTCTATGATCAAAGGAAATTTTTCTCAATCACTAGACCTTTTATAAAATGTCATAAAATTTTATATCATTTACAAAATCATTTTTGGAATTAAAAGAATATGTTTAAATTATTATAAATATATGAATTCAAATTTTTAACCAAAAATGACAAATATAATCCAGAAAAACCTTCCCCACAAAAGGACAAACAAATCCAACGTTCTGGAGGGGGCAGCCCCCTTAATTCCTAGGCGGCCCCCTTAATTATTAAGGGGACCGGCACGCTCCAGAACTGTATTTTTCTTGCCTATAAATACTGGTTAATTTCACAATTTTTTCTGACATTTTGCACCCCAAAACTTTCTGATCTAAATCCCCATTTTCATTTCCTATAATCCTCTGATCATATATATTAATCTTTGTCTCAAAGTGATCCAAGTCTCATCCTTTCAAGTGCAAAAGAAGAATATTTCTATTCACCAAGACAAGAAGTATTACAACTTGTTGTGACCTCCACATCTAAGTTGTTAGAGCATCAATCACTACATATATTTCTTTGTGTAATTAGTTGTGAATATTTGGTAGAATATAGATTAGCAAGGTGTGTAGATAGAAAGATTTTGGAATAGATTGTTGTGAAGTAGATAGTTGGGAAGTAGATAGTTGTGAGGAAGATAGTTGTGAAGTAGATAGTTGTGAAGATAGATAGGTGTGAAGAAGTAGTGTTGTAATTAAGTTGTGACTAGGTGTGAAGAAGTTGTGTAGAAGGTGTGACGAAGTTGTGGTGTGAATATTGGTGTGTAAGGTTTTCTCCGCCATAAGGGAGCTTGTTGACATAGTGAAGAAAAATCTCGAGTTAGGTGCTCGGGGAGTGGAGTAGGGCAAGGAAGGTGTCATTGTAGCCGAACCACTATAAATCTCTTGTCTCTCAGTTCGATCTTTCCATCTCTTACTTATTTCTTTTTTTGCTTTATCATAGCCTTAGGATTTAATTGTAGTTGTTAATATTGTGCAAGACTTGAATTCACATAATATCGAATCTACAATTTTTGTAAGTAAACAAAACGCGCAAACAAATTTTTTCATATCAAATTAAAAAAAGAAGTAAAACTATTCAATCCCCCCTGCTAGTTTTCAACAGCTACGGTGTAGATAGTGAATGACTACGCCGTAGCTATGTCAAAAGTTTTAATAATTTTAAATTGTTAATAAATTTGCGTACCTGGATATCCATGATTTTGTAACGAGGTTGATGCGTGGTTTTAGGGGTGAGCAATCCCGACTGACACCCGACTCCCATCCCGATCCCGACACCTGAGTCCCTTCCCGATACCGATCCAACTGTAATCGGGTTGGGAGTCGGTTTGCGTTTTCCTGGTAATCGGGATTCGGGACGGGTCGGGAGTCGGGATGGTCCAGAGAAAACACAGCCAAAATCAAGATTCGGGACGATTCGAAGCCATTATCGGGATTCGGGACGAGTCAGGACCATTATCAGGTCAGGAGTCGGTTTGGGTTTTTCCCCGTTGTCAGTATCGGGATTAGTCGGGACGGGTCGGGATTCGTCCTGATGCTCACCCCTACGTGGTTTTGCAACCTTGCGAAAGGTTTTACTTCTCAAGGGATCTTGAGAAACTTGCAATCCCCACCAGGCAGTGTACCTGACCGATGTAGTATAGTGAGTGGCAAGTACCGGGGGATTGATCATTCTCTAGGGGAATAGTGTCGTTAGGATTGAAAACTACTTAAACTAGGTCTAGAGGTGAGGGATGATTCTTTTTGTATTTTTATGTTTTTATGAAAGCAAGTAAAAGTCTCGGTTTTGGAAGAGTAGGCAGAATTAGTTGCTAGTCAACTAACCCAAAATTACTACAAATGCAAAATAAAATAAAATAACAATAAAAGTAAACTGGTGAACTTCTTATAATGGGAAAAAGTGTACTTACTTAGATTTCACTACTCCCTAGTTGTCTCTTACTGATTAATTGATTTGTTACAGTTGTTTGGATGAAGGGTTGTATTCCTTAATACCAGTCATGGGGCTGTGTACGTCCTTCCCCACTCTATAAGCTTCTATCTCTTCTTATCCAGGCCTCGTAAACAGTTACTTATGCATTAAATACAACCAATAACATCATAGTACACATATGTTAGGATTAAGAAAAAGGTTCGGTCACTCTATGTATTTACATACTTAGCATAGCTCTTAGTTTTGTATATATTAGATTAGTTATAGTCACACCATAGAGGAAGGACGGGTCTTTACCCACTGTACACCTGATCCATAGCCCGTAGGAGGGCGTATATGTTGGTTTTATAGACAAAATAATAATAGTCGTGTGTTAGGATCGAACTTGAGATCACGGGATTGCACACAATACGTATGAAGAGAAAATGTAATAATTATTTATAAAATGTTATGATTAATTATTAAACACAAAATAAATAATAATAATTAGTATTATTGATTAATGACTAATTATTTATTAAACGAAGATTAGGAAAGTAATACTAGACAAAACATGGAAACAAGAAAAGGTTCCGGAAACCCTCTTTGGGCTCCAAAACCGATCGGCAAGGGGGGTGAACCCACCTCCTTTGTGCCTTGAGCTCCAAGTCTTGTGTAGTATATAAGCAAACCCAAGACGGATGTTTTTCTCATAACTTGTACACACAAATCTTGGTGTTTTCTCTCCTCTTTTCTTCCTTGGTCGATCCATCCAAACGAACCCCTTAGGGTTTCGATTTTCTTGTGTCTAAAACAAGGTTTTGTGTTTATTACTTGCAAATACTTTCCCTGAATTAGTACGTGTGTACAAGAACGTGAATCAAACACACTATTGTTTGATTCTTGGATTGAATTACAAAAAGGTAAGGGGTAATTCATATAATCCTTGTAAACCCTAATTAGGGTTCTTGGTTCCGAAAGATTGCTTTGATTCTTGTTCGGGCTAGAATCACAAAGGTACGTTTACGATTTAAATAATTGATTAATTAATTACATGTTATTCGATCTATTATAATTGCTTCCGCTTATGCTCACTTTGATGTACTTGGTTTATTAATATGAATGTCATGATATAATAATTCCAACAGTGGCATCTAGAGCCGTTATAATGTGTAATTAATTATCGAAACGCATAAAAATTGGATCTTGATTCGTTTAGTTACATGTTTTTTAGGGTTTATTTGTTAGAATCCCTAACCCTAATTTTTTTTTGGTCGAATGACCTTAAAGGGTTTTTAGGGTTTATGGTTTTTAATTTTTTAATTTGATTAGAAACCCTAGGATGTCATGTAATTGTTATGCGTTTTAGTAAACGATCTTGGTGCAATATGTTAATTGTTAAGCTAAATCCATGAAAAAGTGCATATTTGCATGGATTTTTATTGTGTTATAATTTAAATTGTTTAAATTGTTTATATGAATTAATGGTTAAGTTATATTAAAACATGTAAATTTTAATAGATGTCGAATTGGGGAAGACTCCAATATTAAGTAATCAATTATGTGCTATGTGGTATTTATTTAATTTTGGCTTACGCAATCGATTTATCGATGTATGTGGCTCTTTTTCCAAGTAAAAGAAAGCCCTAATTGAATTAATACGTAATACACCTAGATTTGATTATTAATAGGACTTTTGAATAAGATTTGCATGTGGCTACATGTTTTATACATATTTAATTGTTATGATTATGTATATGTGTTTATTTAGTTGTTTTATTTTTTATTGTATATTACTTGTTTTTGTTTATTTATTGTGTTAGACATGTTTATAAACGAAAAGGGTAATTTTTTGAATAGAAAAATAATACGGACTAAATAATGGCGAAATTGTTTTGGTTTTAAGAGTTTAAATTTCAAAGGATTGGTTAATTGATGTTTTTGTACGTAATGGTTAAATAGGCTCGACCGAAGTTTACACACTATAAGATGGGTATAAGGATGGCAACGCATTAAATTGTGGCCTTAGAGAGACAACATTCTGTCTTAACGCTCGTTTGTGTGTAAATTAGACTTACCGAACAACCATTACATGTACATTGTCATCTTAAGGGTGAATAATCCACAATTCCACAATGATTATCCGAAACACTAAGCTTTCGGGCTTATGCAAAAGTACGATATAGTGGACGATAATTGATGGTTATTCTTTAATTGGTGAACCCGATACCTCAATCAAAACTTTGTTATTTTACTCTTAGCTAATTGGTAATAAAAATATTTTGTAAAACCAATGTTATGAAGTTGTATGCATGCTTCTTCATACATTATTTTGATCACATCAAAATATTAATACTCTTATAAAATTAAGTCGAATGCCATCTAATTAAGAACACTTGAAGTTGTAATTTACGTCATGTGAGAACTTGGCAAGATTGCAATGGAGAGGTAAATTTCATAGATTTATTGCTAGCAGATCAACTGATGTGATGGATTTATGAGTTTGCAGTTTTTAAGTTAGAAGACTTAAATTGAGTAGTAAGTGAGATCTTGGACTCAAGGCATTAAGATGAGGACTAAACATGCTTACAATACAAATGTTTTGTGATTGTAAATCCCATATATCTAGGAATTGGACAAATGTTATGCCAATTACTTGTACGACAAGTTACCTCATATTATACTTTCATTACTAGCAGATCAACTGATGTGATGAAACTATGTTTATGGAGGATCCTAGTTTTCAAGATTATTCTATGGATATTAATTTTCCTTAGGTATTTTAATTTTCTTGAAAAACTGTATTATCAAAAATACTAATGTTTTGAACTTTCTTTATCTGTAGAAATGGCTCAAACTGATAACACCAACTTTCGTTCTGTGTTCAAAACTTATTTTGAACGAGAAAAATTGACTGGCTCGGAAAATTTCAATGATTGATACCGTTCACTAAGGATTGTCCTGCGAGTGACTGGTCAACTCGAAATCTTGAAAAAGCCTTGTCCTGAAGAACCTGTAGGCGAGGCAGCTACTGAAGCTACTAAGGCCAAATGGAATCTTGATTGCAAGGAACATATTGATGTGGCCGCAATGATGTTAGGGGCGATGTCCACACCTCTTCAAAGGCAGTTTGAGGAGTATTTCCCCATGAACATGATTGATGAACTCAAGAAACTCTATGAGAAACCATCAAATGTAGAGATTTACGATTTGATGGAGACTCTACATGGTTGTAAGCAGGGTGATGGTGAACCTGTGAGTGCTCATGTGTTGAAGATGAAAAGTTTCATGGATCAACTACAAACACTTAAGAAACTTGTTGACATAAATAATACCTAAAAACATTATTAACATGTTATCAATATCTCTATGTTTTAATTATCACAAAATATAAACTCATAGAACTAAAAGTTGTGACATAAACAAGTATTTAGTAATTAATATTTCTCTTTACATCCAAATCACTTAAGGTATGAGTAAATAAAGTGTTTAGTGCAATCTATGATCAAAGGGGTATTTAATTAACTAATACAAAGTTTATTTAATTATATAAACATATTATATATTTTTGAAAAACACTTTTGGTAATAAAGAAAAATGTTTTATTCATACTAAATATATGAATTCAAATTTTTAACCAAAATCAGTTAGTTTTTCACCAAATAAACTTTCCCCACTAAAAGACAAAGAATCTGGCCGTTTCAGCTGGGCGGCCCCCTTAATTATAAAGGGCGGTCCCCTTAATTTTAAGGGGGTCGGCCATGATTTAAGGGGACCGGCCACGCTCCTCTGTCAGATTCTGTTGCCTATAAATACCACCTTAAACCTGGATTTTTTCTTCACCTTTTGCACTACAGAACTTTCTGTTCTAGATCTCCATTTCCAATCTATAAATCCTTTGATCATACATTCTTAAATCTTTGTTTTAAAGTGATCCAAACATCATTCCATCAAGTGCAAGAGAAGAATACTTCTATCCCTCAAGACAAGAAGTATTACAACTTGTTGTGATCTCCACATCTAAGTTGTTAGTGAATCATCATTGTTATTATTTCATTGTATGATTAGTTGTGAATATTTGTTAGAAGATACTATAGTTTGATATATAGTGTGATTGGTTAGAAGAATAGTTGTGAAGTAGATAAGTTAAGAAGAAGATTGGTGTGTAGAAGAATAGGTGTGAAGAAGATTGGTGTGTAGAAGATTGGTGTGAAGAAGTGGTGTGATTAAGTAGTGAATAGGTGTGAACTAGTTGTGTAGAAGTCGTGATTAAGTTGTGAAGATATTGTGGTGTGTAAATTGGTGTGTAAGGTTTTCTTCGCCATAAGGGAGCTTGTTGATATAGTGAAGAAAACTCTCGAGTTAGGTGCTGGGGGAGTGGAGTAGGGCAAGGAAGGTGACCTTGTAGCCGAACCACTATAAATCGCTTGTCTCTCGGTTCGATCTTTCTAACTCTTATCTATTTATTTACTTACGTTATTATTGCTTTATCGTATATACTTTGTAGTGTTCATATTGTGCATGACTTGATTTTATATAGCATCGAATCTATATTTTATAAAACAAAGAAAACTTTAAGAAAAACTTTTATAACAATTTAAAAACGACGTAAAACTATTCAACCCCCCTTCTAGTTTTCCACAATTGGTATCAGAGCCACGTCTAACAAGATCTTTAAAATATATTGTATTTTGAAACTTGTAACGATCTATGGAATCTTTAAAATATTTAGAAGGGCAATCTATGCAAAGACCACCACTATTTGAAAGTGACGGATTTTTATATTGGAAAAATAGATTCGAAACTTATGTGAAATCAAAAGATCTTGATCTTTGGCATATTATTACCTTTGGTGATTTTTCTCCTATTCAATATAATGTTGAAACTAAAATGAATGAAATTGTATCTTTTGAAGAACAAAATGATGATTTGAAAAAGAAATTAGCAAAAAATAATGAGGCTAAAATGGTAATTTATAATGCGTTACCACACAAAGAATATGAAAGAATTTTTATGTGTAAAACCGCTAAAGAAATTTGGGATTCTTTACTAATTACTCACCAAGGTAATAGCCAAGTCAAAGATAATAAAATAGATCTTCTTGTACAACAATATGAACAATTTACGATTCCGGAAGAGGAATCAATTGATAATGCTTTTGCTAAGTTTAACACTATCATCACAAGTTTAAAAGCACTTGATGAGACATTTTCTAGTAAAAATTGTGTTAGGAAATTTCTTAGGGCATTGCATCCAAAATGGCGAGCTAAGGTCACGGCAATCGAAGAATCAAAGAACTTGATGACGTTATTACTAGATGAACTAATTGGCAACTTGAAGGTTCATGAAGAAATTATAAGAAGAGATTCGGAAACGGTCAAAGTCAAGAAAGAACAAACCAAATCCATTGCTCTAAAAGCCAAAAAGGAATCTAGTGATGATGATGATTCAAGTGACGAAAGTGAAGACGAAGAATATGCAATGGCCGTAAGAGAATTCAAGAAGTTCTTCAAGAGACGAGGAAGATTCACTAGATCATCACGAGACGAAAGAAGAGCATTCCAAAGGAATAGAAGTGACAACTACGGGAAAAGAAAGTGCTTTAGATGTGGATGTCCAAATCATCTCATTGGCGAATTTCTAAAGCCACCGGGTTATGAAAATCAAGGTGCTTTTGTTAGTGAAACATGGATTGATAATGACAAAGAAGAAATTGAAAAGCCAAGAGACAAAAAGTGTTTTATGGCAAAAGAAACCGACGAAATATGTTTAGGAATTGACTTGGAACCTGACGAATGGATTAAAGATAGCGGATGTTCGAGGCACATGACGGGGAATCGAAATCTATTCTATACATACAAGGCATACAATGGAGGTAACGTTATTTTCGGTAGTGACTTACGTGGAAAAATCATTGGCAAAGCAATAGAACCTAAGAATATTAGCGAGGCTTTAAAGGATGAAAGTTGGATTATAGCTATGCAAGAAGAATTAAAGCAATTTAAGGCAAATGATGTTTGGGAACTAGTCCCAAATCCAAAGGATATGACCATCATAGGAACCAAATGGGTATATAGGAATAAGTTAGACGAGAATGGAATAGTTACTAGGAATAAAGCTAGGTTAGTTGCCCAAGGTTATAATCAACAAGAAAGAATTGATTACGACGAAACTTATGCCCCCGTAGCTAGACTAGAATCAATTAGGATATTACTTGCCTATGCTTGTGCCCTAGATTTTAAGTTAATCCAAATGGATGTGAAAAGTGCATTCCTTAACGGTTTTATCAATGAGGAGGTATATGTGGCACAACCTCCAGGATTCATTGACTTCGCAAAACCTGATTATGTTTATAAGTTAAAGAAAGCTTTGTATGGACTCAAACAAGCTCCCAAAGCTTGGTATGATTGATTAAAAGCTTTTCTTATTACACATGATTATTCCATGGGAATGGTAGATAACACTCTTTTCACTAAAAGGAAAGACCCAAATCTCATCATTGTTCAAATATATGTTGATGACATTATATTTGGATCGACTTGTCAAGACATGTGTGATGAATTTGCCAAAATCATGCATGATGAGTTTGAGATGAGTATGATGGGTGAACTTAACTTCTTCCTAGGATTACAAATAAAACAATTAGAAGATGGAATATTCTTTAACCAATCTAAGTACATTAAGGAAATGCTTAAGAAATTTGGCCTAGAAGACTCAAAACCCATGAAAACACCCATGTCTACGGAGGTAAAGCTCACAAAGGACGATGAAGGTGAGTCCGTAGATAACACCAAGTATAGAGGAATGATAGGTAGTTTACTATACTTGACGGCAAGTAGACCCGATATCATGTTTAGTGTCTGCCTTTGTGCCCGTTTTCAAGAGGATCCCAAAACCTCTCACCTAGAAGCGGTTAAGCGTATCTTCCGATACGTTAAAGGCACTATACACTTAGGATTATGGTATCCTAAGGAATCCGGCATAGAAACCATTGTCTATGCGGATTCGGATCATGCGGGAGACTACGTAGATAGAAAGAGTACTAGCGGTATTTGCACGTTTATGGGATGTTGTCTAACGTCTTGGTTTTTGAAGAAGCAAACCGCTCTTGCTATTTCTACCACCGAAGCCGAATATGTAAGCGCCGAAAAGGCATGTCAACAAGCACTATGGATGAAACAAGCTCTCGTAGACTATGGCATTAGGTTAGAAAATGTCCCCATTATGTGCGATAACAAAGGTGCGATAGATTTAAGTAAAAATCCAGTGCAACACTCTAGGACTAAACACATAGAAATACGTCACCATTTTCTTAGAGATAATGTACAAAAAGGAAATATATCTATAGAAAAGGTTGCATCGGAAGACAACATTGCGGATATATTCACAAAACCCTTTAAGCGTGAATTATTCAACCACTTGCGTTTAGGATTAGGAATGATGGAACAAGTTGACTAAATTACATTGAATTAATTCAAATTTATACTTGCATGAAAATTTATTCTTCTTCCATTCCACCACTTCTGAGTCTAGGAATCTATTTCGCACAAAACTAAAGATTGAGAAGATTTATTTTCTTTGCATAAATTTTTTTTAAAACTCAATCAATTTTCTCTAAAAATTATTCTCACAATCTAGGAATCACATGAAGATTATTTTCCTTGTATTGTTGACTAATTCTAAAAACATTGTATTTCAAAATCATGCATAAACTCTCACATAAATTGTCAAGGTATATAATCTAATATATGTCTTTGACATTCATGATCGAGCAAAAATTGAATCAAGGAGATCATTTGGATTGTTTCTTAGGATCGTTATCTCTTTTTGCTTCTAGAAGTCGAAACAATCACAACTCCACATTTGTTGCATATAGACACTCACTAGGACAAATTCACTAGTAATGGTGTCATCTTGATCCATCATTAGTTTTTCACTCACTAGTTGCCTTTGCCTTTAATCTAAGCTAGGTGCCTTAGGAAGCTTAAGTGTGCTTGCCTTTACTTACCTCCTATTGCTTGTTATGTGTTGATTATTTGCTCTTATGCCTATGTGTTTTTGCATGCATGATATTTAATGATTAGATTAGATGCTATATTGCCTACAGGAATTGAACTTGCTTGAATCCAAGTCCAAAAACACAACCTTTCTGCCAAAAACCTAATTCTGGCAATCTGAAAATCACCAGATGGGCGGCCCCCTTAATTTTAAGGGGACCGCCCCCTAATTAAGGGGACCGGCCACCTGATGGACGGGTTTACAGAATCTTTTCTGCTTTTTAGCCCATTTCAACCTACATTTCCCATTTTTCACCAACACATTTTGTCCTAATCCCCAAACAAACCTTATCCTTCCTTAAACACACAAATCTTACACTATAAATATCCCCAATCCTCAAAACTCTCCATTCATCCCATCATGAACTCTCCAAACAAACCAAAATCAAAAGCCTCAAGGCTAGCAAGGATGACGGAAAAACCCGTTTGGCGAAGAAAAAGCCCTCGAAACAAATCCATCATCATTAATGAAGTTGGAAGTCATTCCACACCCCCAACTTCTTACTTCCCAAACTTTGCATCAAACCAACAAGATCATTCATTTGATCCTCTTTACAAACCATACAACATTGGCCAAACATCTTCCTTCAAGCCAAACTACACATCTCAACCTCCAACCACTTATAATGACCCATACAAGTTTGATCAACCATCAAACTACAATTCCAACTACACAAACCCAACTCTTCCATACCAAACCTATGATCCCCTCCACATTGCCACGGAAAAACAAAACTTCCGTGATGAAATAAACCAAATCCATGATCTTAGTGATCTCCTTGCTATGCATCTTGCACAACGCAACAAAGGGCAACCTCCATCATCACCCTATGCAAATTGTCTTCCCCACTCTCTCAACTTGGATCAAGTTACAAACCACACTCACTTTTGCCCTTGTTGCATATTCCTTCAAAAACAAATCCTCTACTTGAGTGAAGATATTTCTTGGATTGAAATATCTTCTCACTCGTAATCATCCAATACCACCCTTAACACGATACAACATCGTGAGATCCACTTCTTCCGCTCCATACTCCACTACATATCCCTCTCAATCAAACATCTAAGCTTTATGCTTATGTTTCCCTTCAAGCAAATAAACCAATCAACCATGGGTTGCAAGCAAGTCCAAGTGCTCTCTTAGGCAATATAGGACTATGTCTTTTCTTTTATGTTATTTTTATCAATATGCTTCAAGCATATTGAATGTTGTAATGCTTATCATTTCTATAATGCTTGAATGAATCTATGTTTAGTTGCAAAATTGTTTCCTTGCATATATGTGTATCTTGCTCTCTTCAAATATTTTTGTAGCAAAGATCTCCATAGCTCGTTCCCTTGGTGCTCTCAAATGAGGGGGAGCATTCTACCCGTTTAAACTTCCCTCGCGAAGCTTACTCGGCTTAACCTTTTTAATTTTACAAAAAGGGGGAGAAGAGAAATGTAAAGTCTATAATACTTGTCTAAAAACAAGTTTTAGATATATTGAGTTTAAGGTTTTGTAATAATCAAAAAGGGGGAGATTGTTGACATAAATAATGCCTAAAAACATTATTAACATGTTATCAATATCTCTATGTTTTAATTATCACAAAATATAAACTCATAGAACTAAAACTTGTGACATAAACAAGTATTTAGTAATTAATATTTCTCTTTACATCCAAATCACTTAAGGTATGAATAAACAAAGTGTTTAGTGCAATCTATGATCAAAGGGGTATTTAATTAACTAATACAAAGTTTATTTAATTATATAAACATATTATATATTTTTGAAAAACACTTTTGGTAATAAAGAAAAATGTTTTATTCATACTAAATATATGAATTCAAATTTTTAACCAAAATCAGTTAGTTTTTCACCAAATAAACTTTTCCCACTAAAAGACAAAGAATCTGGCCGTTTCAGCTGGGCGGCCCCCTTAATTATAAAGGGTGGTCCCCTTAATTTTAAGGGGGCCGGCCATGATTTAAGGGGACCGGCCACGCTCCTCTGTCAGATTCTGTTGCCTATAAATACCACCTTAAACCTGGATTTTTTCCTCACCTTTTGCACTACAGAACTTTCTGTTCTAGATCTCCATTTCCAATCTATAAATCCTTTGATCATACATTCTTAAATCTTTGTTTCAAAGTGATCCGAACATCATTCCATCAAGTGCAAGAGAAGAATACTTCTATCCCTCAAGACAAGAAGTATTACAACTTGTTGTGATCTCCACATCTAAGTTGTTAGTGAATCATCATTGTTATTATTTCATTGTGTGATTAGTTGTGAATATTTGTTAGAAGATAGTGTAGTTTGATATATAGTGTGATTGGTTAGAAGAATAGTTGTAAAGTAGATAAGTTAGGAAGAAGATTGGTGTGCAGAAGAATAGGTGTGAAGAAGATTGGTGTGTAGAAGAATAGGTGTGAAGAAGATTGGTGTGTAGAAGATTGGTGTGAAGAAGTGGTGTGATGAAGTAGTGAATAGGTGTGAACTAGTTGTGTAGAAGTCGTGATTAAGTTATGAAGATATTGTGGTGTGTAAATTGGTGTGTAAGGTTTTCTCCGCCATAAGGGAGCTTGTTGATATAGTGAAGAAAACTCTCGAGTTAGGTGCTCGGGGAGTGGAGTAGGGCAAGGAAGGTGACCTTGTAGCCGAACCACTATAAATCGCTTGTCTCTCGGTTCGATCTTTCCAACTCTTATCTATTTATTTACTTACGTTATTATTGCTTTATCGTATATACTTTGTAGTGTTCATATTGTGCATGACTTGATTTCATATAGCATCAAATCTATATTTTATAAAACAAAGAAAACTTTAAGAAAAACTTTTATAACAATTTAAAAACGACGTAAAACTATTCAACCCCCCTTCTAGTTTTTCACAAAACCATATGACAATGATATGACTGTGAACTTAATCAATAGGTCCCTTAACAAGGATTTTAATTGTTTTGTGAGGAACTTCAATATGCATTGTGTGGGGAAGACAGTAAGTGAATTGCACGCACTGCTCATTGATTATGAGAAAGGGTTGACACCAAAGGCTCCTACGCCCCAAGTTCTTGCTATACAAGGGGCTAGAATTAACATGCCAAATGCGAACAAGAAGACGGGTAAAGGAAAGAAGAAGGCTGATAAGAATAAGCAGGTTATGGCTTATCAACCACCTCAACCTAAGAAGAACCCTCCTGTCAAGAATAATCCAAAGAAGGATCAAGGATGTCATTACTGTAAGGTGATGGGCCACTGGAAGAGGAATTGTCCTCTTTATCTCGATGACTTGCGAAACAATAAGGTTAAGAAGACTGGGCACATGGGTGCCAGCACTTCAGGTAACTTATTTGTCATTGAATTATTTACTTTATCTCATAAATTAAATTCCTGGGTATATGATACTGGATGTGGTATTAATATTTGTAATACACTGCAGGGGTTTAGAGAGGAAAGGAGACTAGCTTATGGGGAGCAATTTCTGCATGTGGGAAATGGAGCACAAGCAGCAGTTGAAGCCATAGGAATGTTTGATTTAGTTTTACCTTCGGGTTTAGTACTTTGTTTAAACAATTGTCATTATGCACCTTCTATAATTAGAGGTGTTGTTTCCTTTTCATGTTTGTTGGATCTTGGTTTTTCTCATACTATTGATGGCAATAAAATTTCTGTTTCTTTAAATGGTGTATTTTATTTTAATGTTGTTGCTGTGAATGGTGTGTTTGAAATTGATATGAATAATTGTGTGACTTCCAACAATAATAATAATTCGATGTACAACATAAGTAAGAGAATGAAGTATAACTTGAATTCGTCTTACATTTGGCACTGTAGACTTGCCCATATAGGCAAGACTCTCATGCAAAAGCTGCAACGTGAAGGGCTTTTGAATAATATCAATGATGAGTCATTTGATAAATGCGAATCTTGTATTTCTGGGAAGATGACTGATGAGTGCTTATTCACACATCCTTTCTAGGCCTTAATTCAGACCAAATACACCAAATACTAACCAAATATGCCAAGAGAATGTATGTTTTTGTATTTGTGTATGTGCAGGTACGAATATGTGAAAAATGAACAAAAACAAAGCAAAACCGACAAAAACGAGCACGAGATTGGAAAAAGGTAAAAAGCCAAAGCCGAGGAAGAAATCTATCCAAGAAAAGCCCAAAACGACAATTCAAATTCTTAAAGATTCAAAGAATGACAAAAGAGACCCTTAGTGGAAGCGTGAAGATATTGACAAGAAAAATACTCCAAGTATTCACAAGTTATCGATTTTGATCCTTTGAAGAACTTAGGAAGAAAAGTCAACTCAAATCCTCCAAGTCACAAGAAATGCATTTGGACCGTTCTCAGTCGTTACGTTTAATATTAAGTTGTATTAGTTACATTTTATAATGTTTTAAGCTTGAATTTCATGATTTGTAAAGGTCTAGGGGCTAATTATGCAACAATGTAAAAGATTAGAGAAGCCCTAGCCCCTAACCTATAAATAGATCTCATAAGCCTCATTTGAGAGGCTGGTTAGTTTTTAGTTTTGGTTAGTTTTAGGTAAGTTTTAGGGTTAGTCTTATGGTTGTTGAGGGTTGGTCCTCATAGTAGTAGGAGTAGTGTAGTTTTATGAAGTCATTTTTTTATGTTACTTTCTCTCTCTAGCTTTATCTTTCTATAAATCTTTAATTTTTAGTTGTTAAAATCTTGTTTTTATTGGTGGGATTTAAAGTTTATGGTTAAACTAGGTTGTTTAGTAATAAATTTGGTTAAAAAACATTAGTTTTTAGGCTTTATTTTGGATCAAAATGGTGTTTTGTTATGTATTTTATTGAGTTATATTTTATTTTACCGAGTTAGATTTTTTTTTAAAACTATCGAGTTTGAAATTGTTTTTATCGAGTTTGCATTTAAAAAAAAATAATTATCGAGTTAGGAAAAAAATAAAAAAACATCGAGTTTCGCATTTTAAAAGTTTCGAGTTTGAATTTATTCTTTTAAAAATTGTATCGAGTTAGAGATATCACTTAGGGACCAAATTGCAAAATTTTTTGCCGAGTTAGAGATTTTCATTTTTTTTCATTTCGAGTTAGAATTCCCCCAAGGACTAGTTTGCAAAAAAACGTTTTCGAGTTTTGTTTTAAATTTTTATAGAGTTTGGGATTTTGTCTTTTTTATCGAGTTTGTTTTTATCAAGTTTCATTTCTTTTGGCGAGTTAGCCAAGATTATCGAGTACGATAATCATTGCCTCATCGTTTATCGAGTGAGGATCTTTTATGCTTTATACTTAGGCGAAACTCTGCCGAATTTTATTTTGGCTTATCTAGTTTGTTTATTTTATCGAGTCTTTTTATTTTATCAAGTAACTTTATTTTATTAATATGAGTTTCGAGTAGTTTATTAGTGTTTGCTTGGTGGCACGAGTTTGTGAGTTAAGTGTGGTCATAAAAGAGGATCGTGATTAATAATCGTCATGATTATTTAGACTTGTGATTTTATTATTTGAAGGGCAAAAGCCGGAGAATAATCAAATTACAAATCTAGTAATTATTTTCTTTTTAAAGGATTATTTTCAAAATAAACCAACGTTGTGAGAAAATAGTCTTGTTTAAGGAAAATAATTCGTCGTCAATCCTTGACCCACACTTGATGAACTTATTCACGTCGCTTAGCAAACATATTATTTTTAAATTCATTTCCCGTCTTAATTTTCTTCCGCGTTTTAAATCTCGTTTTCTTTAGTTATTTTATCCAATGCTTGTTTTATTTGTTTGTTTTCTTTGCGTCGTTTTATTGTTTCTTTTTACTTTAACTGCATTTTAAATCTTTTTAGTAGTGTAATCAAAAACCAACCAAATCATCTTTTTAATTCCATTCACTTCACAATCACGCGACTCAAAGCCGACTCAATCGCCGTCTTACCTTCGTTGGGACATAACGACCCGGGGAACATACTTTCACGAGTATTTCTTCGGTAAAATTATATATCAAAAAGACAAAATCAATGACGAAGAAACCTTTTCATAATAATATGGAAAGAGCTTCAGATCTACTTGGTTTAATACACACGGATGTATGTGGACCACTTAGACATGTGTCAAGGAGAGGTGCTGTTTACTTCTTAACTTTTACAGATGATTTCAGCCGTTATGGTTATGTTTATTTACTTAAACATAAACATGAAGTGTTTGAAACATTTAAAGTTTTCAAAGCAGAAGTAGAATTGCAATTGGGAAAGAAGATTAAAGCTCTTCGTTCTGATCGAGGTGGTGAATACCTTAGTCAAGATTTTAAAGATTTCTTAACTGAGAATGGAATTGTCCAGAATCTCACATCTCCATATACTCCACAACAAAATGGTGTATCTGAGAGAAGGAATCGTACATTGTTGGACATGGTTCGATCAATGTATAATCTTACTAATCTTCCTTTGTCTTTTTGGGATTATGCTCTTGAATTAGCTGTTCGTATTTTGAATATGGTTCCCACCAAGAAGGTTGATAAGACACCATATGAGATATGGACTGGAAAAGCTCCGAACTTGTCTTATTTAAAGGTCTGGGGTTGTGAGGCGTATGTTAAACGTGACTCACAAGATAAACTCCAACAAAGATCTGTAAAATGCATTTTCGTAGGATACCCAAAGGAAACAATGGGTTACTACTTTTACTACCCACCTGAGAACAAAGTGTTTGTTGCAAGATATGGTGATTTTCTTGAAAGTGATTTTGTGACTCAAGAAATCAGTGGGAGAGTATATGATCTAGAAGATGATCTAAATAATGCAGTACCTTCAGAAAATACTAGCACACTTCCTATAGAAACAGAAAGTCTGGGTCCTCCACCGGAAGTTGAAGTAATTCCCATTCGCAGATCTTCAAGATCTGTGAAAGCTCCTGACCGTCTATGCCTTAATGTAGAGGTTGATGAGCATACACTAGGGGATCTTAATGAACCTACTAGTTATAGAGCGGCCATTAATAGCCCTCAAAAGGCTAAATGGAAAGCTGCTATGGATGGGGAAATACAATCCATGCATGATAATGAAGTCTGGGAAGAAGTTGACTTACCTCCTGGTGCCAAGGTAGTTGGGAGTAAGTGGCTTTACAAAATCAAGACTGACATGGATGGATATGCACACATTTATAAGGCTCGTCTAGTTGCTAAAGGTTTTACTCAAACTTTTGGAATTGATTACGAGGAGACGTTTTCTCCTGTAGCAGACATAAGAGCTATAAGAATTCTCATAGCTATAGCAGCGTACTATGACTATGAGATTTGGCAAATGGATGTGAAAACCGCTTTCTTAAATGGTCATCTAGATGAAGACATCTATATGGCACAACCAGAAGGGTTTGAAAATCCAGAATTTCCAAATCGTGTATGCAAGCTTAAAAGATCCATTTATGGATTAAAGCAAGCATCACGACAATGGAACAAGAGGTTTGATGCTGAGATCAAAAAGTTTGGATTCACTCAAAATCTTGATGAGCCATGTGTGTATCACAAAGCTAGTGGGAGTGATAATGTAACTTTCCTAATTCTATATGTTGATGACATATTGATCATGGGAAAAGACATTCCAAGTTTGCAAAAGATTAAGGCATATCTTGGAAAGTGCTTTTCTATGAAAGATTTAGGAGAAGCTGCATACATTCTGGGAATCAAAATCTATAGAGATAGATCGAGGCGGTTAATTGGATTAAGTCAAAGTGCTTACATTGATAAAATATTGAAAGATTCAATATGCAAAATTCCAAGAAAGGATATTTGCCGATGGAAGTAAAACATGGCTTATGTAATGAGTTTTGTGCTTCAACACCTGCTGAGGTGGCTCGCATGAGTAAAGTTCCTTATGCTTCGGCTGTAGGATCTATTATGTATGCGGTTAAGTGCACAAGGCCAGATGTGGCGTTTGCTCAAAATATTACCAGTCAATTTCAACAGAATCCAGGTGATAAACATTGGATTGCTGTTAAGCATATTCTTAAGTATTTGAGGAATACAAAAGATATGTTTTTGGTATATGGTGGAAATCCAGCTGCAGAACTTTGTGTTACAGGTTTCTGCGATGCATCCTTTCAAAGTAATAAAGATGATTTGAAGTCTCAGACGAGTTATGTCTTTGTTATCAATGGAGGAGCTGTAGACTGGAGGAGCAAGAAGCAGAGTACAATTGCGATGTATGCAATAGAAGCAGAATACATTGCTGCTTCAGAAGCTGCTATGGAGGCTGTTTGGATTAGGAAATTCGTTTATGGGCTTGGTGTTATGCCTTCAATTGAATTACCTATTAATATGTATTGTGACAATTCTGCTGCAATCATATTTGCCAATGAACCTAGAGTCATGAGAGGCACCAGACATTTTCTACGGAAGTATCACTTTGTTCGTGAAAAGGTTGACGAAGGTGAAATAAATCTGTTGAAGGTTCACACAGATGAAAACTTAGCTGATCCGTTTACTAAGGCTTTGGCGAAAGAGAAGCTTAATGAATTAGCCAATGGAATTGGACTTAAATTAGCTAGTAGTTTCATGCATAACTGTGATTAGTATTTGGATAAAGGATATTGTAAACAATTATTATTTTAATGAAATAAAGTATGTTGGTATGTTTATTTCTATTGTTAATTATTGTTGTCCTATTTTTGCATGTTTAAATCCATGAATAAGAGTTATTCTAAATTGTCCGTTGTCAGTTAATAATATGGAAATATTATTAAATTAAGACAAATATGAAGTTGGTATAATATACTTAAAGTATATTGATGCGTAGTCATGTCATTTCAGACGATATTCGATGATACTGAATATAGGACTTATCCCAACTATATGATGTTACTTTATGGATCTTGTCATTAAGTAAATCATAAGAAGTTATCCTTAGACTTGAGATACAAGATAACGGTCATGAATGTAGTACATTTTTGTGGAACAACTTAACGCTATACGTAACTGGTAGTCATAAGGGTTGTTTTCGGAAGTGTTACAAAGTTTGTGTGTTTTGCTTGTAATCAATAAAGAATTTGTTCCTTCAAATTAATTTTTGGAGTTTAATACTGCTGGGCCCCTCGTAGGGTTGTCAAGGTGTTTGCGTGGCCACGCCCAAGGTCTTTCTTGAAAGGTTCAAAAGATTTGGTAATCTTGTCAATTTCTAAAAATGAGAAACAGAATGGTTAATTAAGGAATGACCTAGATCCATATCCTTATTTAACACGGTATTAGAAACAAAGGGATAATAATAATGAGAAATTATTAAAAGGTTTTCCAGGAGCCTTACTCAAGTTGTACTAGAGGCATCGGCATGTTACAAGACGCTAACCGATGTGATCACACTATTATGATATGTCTAAGTGGGAGCTGTTGGTTTTATAGACAAAATAATAATAGTCGTGTGTTAGGATCGAACTTGAGATCACGGGATTGCACACAATACGTATGAAGAGAAAATGTAATAATTATTTATAAAATGTTATAATTAATTATTAAACACAAAATAAATAATAATAATTAGTATTATTGATTAATGACTAATTATTTATTAAACGAAGATTAGGAAAGTAATACTAGACAAAACATGGAAACAAGAGAAGGTTCCGGAAACCCTCTTTGGGCTCCAAAACCGATCGGCAAGGGGGGTGAACCCACCTCCTTTGTGCCTTGAGCTCCAAGTCATGTGTAGTATATAAGCAAACCCAAGATGGATGTTTTTCTCATAACTTGTACACACACATCTTGGTGTTTTCTCTCCTCTTTTCTTCCTTGGTCGATCCATCCAAATGAACCCCTTAGGGTTTCGATTTTCTTGTGTCTAAAACAAGGTTTTGTGTTTATTACTTGCAAATACTTTTCCTGAATTAGTACGTGTGTACAAGAACGTGAATCAAACACACTATTGTTTGATTCTTGGATTGAATTACAAAAAGGTAAGGGGTAATTCATATAATCCTTATAAACCCTAATTAGGGTTCTTGGTTCCGAAAGATTGCTTTGATTCTTGTTTGGGCTAGAATCACAAAGGTACGTTTACGATTTAAATAATTGATTAATTAATTACATGTTATTCGATCTATTATAATTGCTTCCGCTTATGCTCACTTTGATGTACTTGGTTTATTAATATGAATGTCATGATATAAGAATTCCAACAGTATACTGTAAGTGTATATAAACCCTCTCCCACACAAGGGAAGGGTTGGTTGTTTTCTCATAATACACACACCTCAAAGGTGTTTCTCTCTCAAGAAAATCTCTCATCTCCCTTTTCTTTCTCTTTCTAACAATAACCATGTTTAACATTTACTACCATAATCCAAGGTCACCAGAATCACAACAATCAACATAATATATCGATTCTACAATTGGTATCAGAGCCAAGGTTGCTTAATATGTTGATTTTTGTGGCTCGAATCATGTTCCATGTTTTTTTAACATCTCTTGTTGTCTGAATAATTTTTTTCTTACTTTGGTGGCAAATGTTTTAACAGATTTTGAGTATTCTAAGTGGTCAAAAAGTCCTATTCTACAAAGTGATATGTTATTTTTTCTTTCTGCTGTCGTGTTTACAGTTTTAAATTACATCATTTTTATGACTTTTTGTGACTGCTGTACCCAACCCGTGAATTAGTTTTTCTTGTTTAAATGTCTGGTCGGAATTATGGTCGGAAAATGTGGTCAGAAAGTGCAAAAAAAAAAAAAAAAAAAAAAAAAAAAAAAAAAAAAAACCATATCTGGTTTAAAAGGTGTTCTTGGTAGCGATTTGGCTACACTTTTGTTAGCGGTTTTGGTTTGTTGCTGAAAAAGGGAAAAATGACAAAATAGTACAATAGTGACTGCTCAGGGTCAACAGCGATTAAGTTCAGTCAATATCGATTTGGTATAGCGGTTTGGTGTAGCGGTTAGTTTGTGAAAATCAATTTTATTCGCTAAAATGAAAAGAGATGGTGCCAAAATTTTATTAAGTCTAGCGAGTTGTCCATAACAAAAGAATGAAGATGAAGACAAAAACAGTTGACCAAATAAACTCATTGAACCTCAGTACATCTACATCATCGGTCCACTAATCACAAACGAAAAAAAGAAAAGAGCAGATGATGATCATAACATCCAAGACTATATTAAATCCAACACCAACAACTAACTCAAATCCCAAGACTGTCCTACTCTTATCAGTCGGTAACAACACCAACAAATCTTACCTACACCTCACCATCCATCATCAAACTAACTATACGAAGACTCGAAATATTTACATGATCTCAGAAAAGGTTCGATTTTTCCTAATCTTTCAAAGATAACCCTCATCATTACTGATCTTAGGTACGACTCAAACAACAAAAACAAAGATAACATCAATCTCAGTTTCTTTTCGTGTTAAACAAAAGCCCAAAGAACTTTAAAAGATTAAACACACAAAAGAGATTAGATCATAGATCTCAAAGCAGAAAGTCAACATCAAACGGATCTCAGATCATTTTTTTTCATTTTATTCATTGATACATCAAGATTTTTAAAGATCTCAACACGAAATCAAAACTAATCATCATCGATATTTTTTTTGAAGCCTAGCCTTGATTAAATATTCAAACACAAAATAGGAAAGGAAATATTACAATTATGCTATTAAACCTATCCATGTCCTGATCTTGTAGCCTTCTCTTCTGGTCAATTTTGAATAACAAAGAACACAATAAATGATTTACATTAAGTTGCTTGATTAAAACACGAGAAGGAGTGTGTTTTGTGATTTGTTTATGTGGTGAAACCATGAAATTACAATGCTGGTATTTGATTGATTATTCGGATGTAGTGATATTAGATGGAGCATGTTATTTGTGTTTGATATTCGGATTGGATTAGATGATGTGAAGACAAGATTAGAGCAGTCAAGATTTGATGAGATGGGAGATGTGAAAACTCTGTAATTGAGAGCTTGTTGAGAGCGCTTGGTGATAAGTGGTAGGCGTGTTTAACTCTTGTTGTGATTAGGGTTAGTGAGTGAGAGATTAGTGGTGTGTTATATACCAAATATGTAGGGTTATGGGTATTGGATTGATCTTGGGCCTATTTAAATATTATTGGACTCACTTGATAATTCAATTAGTTTAACTTGGGGCTGGATCTTACACTGGGCCGAAATTCTTTTGGGTTACAATGTTGGTTAAGTCACATGGAACGAATTTGCAATTAACAAAGTGCTTTATTGGATTTGGTGTCGTTTGGATTTGATAACAAACGAAAGTTCTTGCCAAAATTTGTTAAACTGTAATGTGGGTATTATGGCAAAATCTTGTGAGGTTACATATGTTTGAATGGGTATAATTGAGGTTCAAACGACGAAGCGATCATTTTTCACGGGGATATTGTTTTAAGATCAGGAAACCACTATCAGATTCGATAAATCATCTTAAAGGCTAGTTTTGGGTATTTAACCACACGAGATGATCACGGAGTTTATTTGGTATCCTTTATTTGAGATTGAAGTGGGTTTCACCAAGGCTCGTACTTATTTTATCTTGAAGTCGGGGTTGGTTGGATGCATGACTTTCAGTGATAACTTGCTCGTGTTTAAGATTTGAGTTGAAGACTTGGTTTATCTAGTTACCAACAGTCGGGGTGGATGGTTGAAGACATGGTTAACTATCACTTAAAGGAGTTACATTATAGTACTCAGTGTCACACGCAGATGACGTTGTGGATAATCGTAAGAGGTGTTTGATTGGCTCCAGACGGTCACCTAAATTGACCAAGTAAATGGTCAACCAAGTCAAACAGCCTAGAATCAATCTCCGTGGAAGTATAGGGTTTCCCCGGGTCGTTATGTCCCGACGAGGTGTGAATTGTCATCAAACAGGTTTGTGATCGGGTGAATTTGGACGGGAAAGGGTAATAAAGGTTTTGAATGATTACGCTAAGGGAATACGAATAAGAACGATTTAAACAACCTATATTAACAATAACGTGAAACCTAGTTAACCTAAACGTAATCTAAAAACTTAAAATCAGAGTTTGCTTATAATAGAAGCTACCACTTTTTTATTTTTGGTTTTTCTTTATTTTACTAACGTAACCTAAATTTAAAAATCGTAAAAGTTATTTAAATAAAACGCGAGTGTGCAAAATAAAACGTGAATTTTATGCTACGCTAACCCTACGAACATGAAAATTATATTTTTACGGACCTAAAGATAAAAGAAAATTATTAGAAAAAGAAAATAATTTTTATAACTATTTAATTAATTATTATTAATTAAAAACTATTTAACACTATTTAATAAAACATTAAAAATAAAGAAAATACAAAATAAACCTAGAAAAATGAAATTAAGACTTAGAAAAATCTAAAATATTATAAAACTAATTTTAAAATAGAAAATATATTTATTACACTATTTATCTATTTATTATTAATTATTTACTATTTATTAATTACTAAAACTATTTTTGATTTATTAAAAATACTAAAAAGGCAAAGAAAAATCTGAAACTTTTAGGAAAATTCTAAAATACAATTAAGAACTTAAGAAAAATAACATCTACTGAAAAAGAAGCTGAAATAAGCAAAATGGGTAAAAAAGCAAAACAAAATAAGCACTTATAAATAAGCACTTTGCAAGAAAAGTAGCTAAAAGCTCAAAGACAGTTCCAACAACTTAAGTGAGCTTAGAACAACTTAGATTACCCAAATAAGCACTAAGATTAGGCTGAAACAAGGAAATAAGCAGAATCCAAGAGCTATGCACAAAACAGGATTTATGGCAGATTTGCCAAGCAAATCAAGCTAAGGGCAAAAGCCCTTGAGCTCAAAATGAGACTAGAATTAGTAAGCCAGCCATGAAAGCTTCTCAAAAAGCCAAAAGTCTCAAGCTGAGGGTGGCAAATGAACAAGCTAGGGACATGGGAGGTTGGCCTGTGAGAACTAAAGTGGATGACTTTCACAGTCAAGCTTCAAAAGCTCAACAGCTTAATAAGGGGAGATACAAGCTTAAATAAGATGTAAGGATTCAAAAATACATACACCAACACATATTTGAAGCAATAAACTAACGACAACAATAAACAACAAGAATCAATCAAGCTTAGCATAAGCTGAGTACATAAGCAGTTGCCAAGGGGCAACTTTGAAGGGCAAAATAAGCTAGATGAATAAGCACTAAGGGAGAAACTAAATGAACAGGCTTAAAGACTACCGAATAAATATCCTACAGCAACAAAAATCAAGGCAATAGACTCAGAATTTACCAAGATAGGTACAATTGAAATCTGAACCAAACCTGGGTGCAGGGAAGCTTATGGGTAAAACCATCAACTTCCAGACCAAATTTGAGTGGGTGAATGGATTTCAAAGTGCAATTTTCTTTTTGAGTTTAACAAACAAGCTACAAAGGATTGTAAAACAACAAATTTTATCAATTTTCAATCAAAATTCAACCATACAGAAGCCTTTGAAATCTGTTCTTTGTCTGCAGCATGCAAGGTTTTGACTTTTTAAAGTTTCCACCCAAATTGTCTTTTGTGAGATATCAATAGCCCCAAATGATTGAATATGATATATTAACACTAATTGAGACTAATTCAAGCAAGCTTAACCAGTTTTGAGACTAAATAAAGATTATGCTAGCTTAAGACTTCAACAGTTATGCAGAATTCAAAATTAATGATGAGTTTGACGTTTGATCCTATGAGTGCTAACCTTAAATCAGAATTACATTAAATTATTACTAACAATGATACACCAATAGTTTTTAACCACAGGAGACTGCTTTGGGTCTGTTTCACCAAATTTTGCAGGCCTGCTGATGCAAAAGTTTATTCAGGGCTTCAAGTGTGTCAAAGTAGTGAAATTTGACCTGAAAAGTCTACCACTAAACTATGGAAACAAGCAATTACCTAAACTAGACTGATTATGAAGCAAAGAAAACAAGTAAAAAGTGATAATCTAAAATCTACCCTATTTGACAATGAAAACGGTTATAAACAAGGACTTCTTGGAGAACGAGTGCAAAATCTAGAATGTTATTAGAAAAAAGTAAACTTTGATCACAAACTACTAGAAATACCTAATTGCAGCTAATTAAAATTTGGAAATGGGTAAAAATGTGCTTTAGACAAGAAGAGACTCTTGTGCCAAACACACCTTCACAGGAAGCTGATTTTGGATTTACAATATAACTTGCTTAGGAAGCTTCTGAAAATGCAAACTAGATACTAAATGAGCTATATTATGTATGAATAAGTAGTAATGACCAGGTTATAAGCCTCCTCAATAGGCTAATCTCAATAAGCTAAGTTGAGCTTAATTGACAGTGGAGCAACAAAACCAAGAACCACTACTACCTAAGTTACCAAATAATTATAAATAGCAACATGAACCATGATTAAGCATAAAAGATGCAGTGAATAATCAGAAAGCCAAATAAGCAGAAAAATAAGCTATCTAAGAAAACTATATCAAGCTAATGTGAAACAAGGCATTCCTAAACTTGTAACTGAACACATTAGTGAATGATAATCATGACTAAGCATTAAATGACAATAATGAGCAGTAAGTGAGTATGAAATAAGCAGTTTACAAGGGCCAAAGTAAATAAGCAGTTTTGCAAAAACAAAGTTTTAGATTCTTATTGAAAAAAGAAGATTACAAACTGAGATTGAATGATAACAATTATTGAAAATTAAACTAAACTTAATTTCTCTAAATTACCTACTGAAATCTGCTTAACTACTAACATCTCCTACTTCCTACTGCCTTATCAATGGCATACACTTTTTCTATTTATACTAGAGTAACAACTAGGGTTCCATCTCTCTCTCTGCTCCATGTTGTGCTTTTCCCTCCTCAAATTGGACCTTTGGATGAGTCTGACATGATCCTGGCCGTTTATTTGATTTGGGCGGGAAAAAGGGATAAGCTAATCTTGGCAGATAGCTTTTGGCAGGGATGAGGGTTTTGTTGGTTAGTGGTGGAAAGGGAGTATGGCAGGGTTGGAGTGTGGGGAAAGTAGTGTAGATGTGATGATGGTGTTGGAGTAGCAGGGTGTGTAGCAGGGTAGGGGAGGGATGATGTGGAAGAAGGGGGGTCAAAAGGTTTGACCTAGTGGGATTAAATACAACGGGGGAATATGGGTGGTTTTTATTGTTTGTGTGGTTGGGCCGGATGGTATGGAGTAGGCTTGGGGAGAGATTGGGCTTGGGTGTGTTAGGATGGGGTGGTGTTGGGCTTGTATTAATATCAAGGGTCCGTTTGTTTGTATAGTTATGAAAGTACAAGGACCACATTTGCCATTTCTGAAAATTAAGGACCAAACCTGCGAAATTTCCAAAGATATTTCCAAGGATCAATTTTGCCACATTCCAACAATATAAGGGCCACAAAAGATATTTTCAACTTTAAAATTCCCAGGGACTAAAACTGCCTAATTTGAAACTTGAGGGGCCATTTTTGTACATTTTCTCAAACTTTCACCCAAGGACCAATTATGGTAAATTTTGACTTTTAAATTCCTTAGGTTGACTTTTCTTTCATAAAAACGCTCAGGGACTAGTTTTGTAAATTTTTGAAACTTGAGGGACTGAAACTGCCAATTATGCAAACTTTGTTCGTTTTTCATTTGTTTTTAAACATTTTGCATCTAAAACATATAAAACACACTTTCGCGATAATTTCTGTATTTTGATGCATTTCTTAGTGTTTTTGGATGTTTTGGCAGTTCAGATGCGGTAAAAATGATGAGTATTTACACACTCATCAATCCCCCACACTAAACTATTGCTAGTCCCTAGCAATCTTTTGAGAAAAACTTAATGGATTTTAAACTCTTTACCAAAAGCCATGACTTCTGGAGTAGCCAGATGTATCGATTCAAGTAAGAACTATGGTCCACCTGACAACCATGTGATTTTGAGCAAACCACCAGCTGTCAACGGATTTGATTTGTCTTTACCAAAAGCCGTTTGCTTCTGGACTAGCCAACTCTTGATGGAATAGTCAACATCTTGGTGAGCTGATTACCAATTATGGTTTTTCCACTGCCTTTACCACAAGCCATAATCTTGCGGGCTAGCCAACTCATTCACTTTTTAGGATATGGCGAGTTGATTTACCATACAATTTTGGGCAAATTGCAAGCCATCAACGGATTTGATATATCTTTACCAAGAGCCGTTTGCTCCTGGATTAGCCAATCCTTTTGTCGGTTAGACATGGCGGACTGATAACCAAAAAGTTTTGAACTCAAGTGAAAAAATTTTTAAATTTTTGCCAAAAACGGGGGTATTAGATAGTAAAATGTGATAAAATTTGCTAGAATACCCCCCCCCCCCCCCACACACTTAGAATGAATATTGTCCTCAATATTCAAAGTCCCGGCTATTATGCCGACTCTTTGAACGTAAAAGGGCAACATTACAAGCTAAATGTGGAAACACAAGTTTTTTTCACTTTGTTGGTAACCACAGTAGGGGTAATTCCCCCACACTTAGGGTGAAAACCCTAAGTACATCCTACTGTTTTTGTTTACCGAGTCGCTAGCTTGACTCGACCCCGAATTCATTGGTTCTTGGGGAAGCATGATGTGGAAGAAGGAATCTCCATCGGACTTTCATTCAAGATGTTTGGACAAACATTTGAAGCACGTGAAAGTTCCACACCGATGAGATAAGTACCCGGCTTAAAATAGTATAAACTATAAGCGGTGATGTCGGGGTCAAAGATAATGTCTTCATTCTCGAAGGAATGAAGAACAGGAGAAGTCACCCGGTAGGTGAAGAATGGGAGAAAGATCTTGATGACAATCAAGATAAAGTCATCATCATCAGCAAGAGAATCCATAATTGGTGTATCATGAATCTCATCATTTAAGCTCGTATGATCTAGACATATTATGGGCGGGAGGGTTGGGATTTTGATATCAATCAAATTCTCAAGGTTGAGAATATTTCCCTCCAGAACACAAAGATCAACTTTGTCTAGATTAAAGTAAAATTTATCATACTCCGGTGGAGATATGATATGAGTGAGTTCACCGGAGAACTCCTCAAAGGTGAATGAATCATATTCGGGGAGAGAAATTTGAGAATGAGAAGTGGTACTGCCACTAATCTTATCTCCCATATGATCAAAGGTAAAGGCTTCAAACTCCGGAATAGGATCATCGGAGAAAATGTTACTATCCTTAATCAGGATAGGAGATGAAATAGGTTTCATATTGAAAGCCTCGATTTTAGAAATGAGGAGGTCGACATTCAATAATGTTGCACGAAGTGCTTCATCCTTGATTTCAGTGTCAATCTCATCATTCTCTTCTTCTAAGCTAACTAGCTCAGAAGGTAATTCTTCCATAAAAACGATGTCTCCACAAGATAACGAATCGTCATCAGTAGAATCGGAGAACATCTCAACATGATCAATCGGGAAGACAAGAGGAGGAGGGATATCACACAAATGATCAAGAATTCCCTGTGACTCTCTTGGGATTGGGACAAGGTTCTCAACACTAGACTTTATGAATTCGTCCGATTCCTTATTAGGAACAGTGTCAAGATGCTCGTCCCCCATGCACAAAGAGTGAGTGGGAACCTCGGGTGTGATAACAGTAGGTTGAGATGGAATCTCAACTGATGGAATTTCATCTGATGAACCTGATGAATCTTTATAAAATCCAAGGATATCAAGGGTATCTTCATCATCACTGTCATCAAGAATGAAACGAAATCGAGAGCTAGATCTGGCTGATTTTTCTTTTTCAATTGATTCCCTAATAGATCTTTCATAAGCATCTTGGGAATTTATTTTAGCAGCCTGTTCGTCAGCTAACAATTCTTCCATCGATTTTTGTTTTGGATTATCTGGGGTATGTGTGATTCCTTTCAAATCTTTCACTAAATCCAAAAGATCAAGGAGAAGACTTTGAGGAATTGGCGGAGATGGAGGTTCGTCATAATACGATGTGTCAAAATTGTTACAAGGAAATGGATTCCTTGTTTGACAATCGGAGCTGAAGTGTGGACCTCCACAGTAATCACAACAGTAAAACTGATGTGGCTGTGGGTTGTATGTGCTAGAGTCATAATCGTTATCAGGAAGCTGCTCATAGACAAGCGTGTTTCCCGATTGACAATCAGAACTGTAGTGTGAACCACCACAGTACTCACAACAGTAAAACTGCTGAGTCTCATGGTGTGGTAGCTGATGGAATAAATCAGTCGTGTCATGGTAAGAATAGGGATCTTGGTTATAGACAGACCCGTTTCCTGACTCTACCATGCCACAACTGGGGCAATTACCACCATTGTGAGGATTACCACACCATTGGCAAATAAGAAAGTGTGGATGAGACATAGAAAGAATCAAATGTGTATAGAGGGGTAGGGATGAAGAATCAAAGATGTGAGAGGGTAAAGGTGAATATTTTTGGATTTTTGGATAAACATTTTGTACAAATGAGAAAGAAAATCTTTTTGGGTTTTTTGTGTTCGTTGAAAACTAATTTTAAAAAGTTTTCGGGAACCGTTTTTATGAAAATATACACAAGGATGGTAAATATACAATGGATGTATATCCAGGTTCACTAATACGCAAAACCATTTAGAATAACGCGCACAACCTCCCCGGCAGCGGCGCCAAAATTTGATTGGCTCAAGACGGTCACCTAAATTGACCAGGTAAATGGTCAACAAAGTCTAACAGCCTAGAATCAATCTCCGTGGAAGTATAGGGTTTCCCCGGGTCGTTATGTCCCGACGAGGTGTGAATTGTCATCAAACGGGTTTGTGATCGGGTGAATTTAGACGGGAAATGGTAATAAAGGTTTTGAATGATTACGCTAAGGGAATACGAATAAGAACGATTTAAACAACCTATATTAACAATAACGTGAAACCTAGTTAACCTAAACGTAATCTAAAAACTTAAAAGCAGAGTTTGCTTATAAATAAGCAGAAAAATAAGCCAAAAGGGCTTAAATAGAAGCTATCACTTTTTTATTTTTGGTTTTTCTTTATTTTACAAACTACTTTTACTAACGTAACCTAAATTTAAAAATCGTAAAAGTTATTTAAATAAAACGCGAGTGCGCAAAATAAAACGTGAATTTTATGCTACGCTAACCCTACGAACATGAAAATTATATTTTTACAGACCTAAAGATAAAAGAAAATTATTAGAAAAAGAAAATAATTTTTATAACTATTTAATTAATTATTATTAATTAAAAACTATTTAACACTATTTAATAAAACATTAAAAATAAAGAAAATACAAAATAAACCTAGAAAAATGAAATTAAGACTTAGAAAAATCTAAAATATTATAAAACTAATTTTAAAACAGAAAATATATTTATTACACTATTTATCTATTTATTATTAATTATTTACTATTTATTAATTACTAAAACTATTTTTGATTTATTAAAAATACTAAAAAGGCAAAGAAAAATCTAAAACTTTTAGGAAAATTCTAAAATACAATTAAGAACTTAAGAAAAATAAAATTTACTGAAAAAGAAGCTGAAATAAGCAAAATGGGTAAAAAGCAAAACAAAATAAGCACTTATAAAAAAGCACTCTGCAAGAAAAGTAGCTAAAAGCTCAAAGACAGTTCCAACAACTTAAGTGAGCTTAGAACAACTTAGATTACCTAAATAAGCACTAAGATTAGGCTGAAACAAGGAAATAAGCAAAATCCAAGAGCTATGCACAAAACAGGATTTATGGCAGATTTGCCAAGCAAATCAAGCTAAGGGCAAAAGCCCTTGAGCTCAAAATGAGACTAGAACTAGTAAGCCAGCCATGAAAGCTTCTCAAAAAGCCAAAAGTCTCAAGCTGAGGGTGGCAAATGAACAAGCTAGGGACATGGGAGGTTGGCCTGTGAGAACTAAAGTGGATGACTTTCATAGTCAAGCTTCAAAAGCTCAACAGCTTAATAAGGGGAGATACAAGCTTAAATAAGATGCAAGGATTCAAAAATACATACACCAACACAGATTTGAAGCAATAAACTGACAACAACAATAAACAACAAGAATCAATCAAGCTTAGAATAAGCTGAGTACATAAGCAGTTGCCAAGGGGCAACTTTGAAGGGCAAAATAAGCTAGATGAATAAGCACAAAGGGAGAAACTAAATGAACAGGCTTAAATACTACCTAATAAAGATCCTACAGCAACAGAAATATGAACCAAACCTGGGTGCAAGGGAGCTTATGGGTAAAACCATCAACTTCCAGACCAAATTTGAGTGGGTGAATGGATTTCAAAGTGCAATTTTCTTTTTGAGTTTAACAAACAAGCTACAAAGGATTGTAAAACAACAAATTTTATCACTTTTCAATCAAAATTCAACCATACAGAAGCCTTTGAAATCTGTTCTTTGTCTGTAGCATGCAAGGTTTTGACTTTTTAAAGTTTCCACTCAAATTGACTTTTGTGAGATATCAATAGCCCCAAATGATTGAATATGATATATTAACACTAATTGAGACTAATTCAAGCAAGCGTAACCAGTTTTGAGACTAAATAAAGATTATGCTAGCTTAAGACTTCAACAGTTATGCAGAATTCAAAATTACTGATGAGTTTGACTTTTGATCCTATGACTGCTAACCTTAAATCAGAATTACATTAATTTATTACTAACAATGATACACCAATATTTTTAACCACAAGAGACTGCTTTGGGTCTGTTTCACCAAATTTTGCAGGCCTGCTGATGCAAAAGTTTATTCAGGGCTTCAAGTGTGTCAAAGTAGTGAAATTTGACCTGAAAAGTCTACCACTAAACTATGGAAACAAGCAATTACCTAAACTAGACTGATTATGAAGCAAAGAAAACAAGTAAAAAGTGATAATCTAAAATCTACCCTATTTGACATTGAAAACAGTTATAAACAAGGACTTCTTGGAGAACAAGTGCAAAATCTAGAATGTTATTAGAAAAAAAGTAAACTTTGATCACAAACTACTAGAAATACCTAATTGCAGCTAATTAAAGTTTGGAAATGGGTAAAAATGTGCTTTAGACAAGAAGAGACTCTTGTGCCAAACACACCTTCACAGGAAGCTGATTTTGGATTTACAATATAACTTGCTTAGGAAGCTTCTGAAAATGCAAACTAGATACTAAATGAGCTATATTATGTATGAATAAGTAGTAATGACCAGGTTATAAGCCTCTTCAATAGGCTAATCTCAATAAGCTAAGTTGAGCTTAATTGACAGTGGAGCAACAAAACCAAGAACCACTACTACCTAAGTTACCAAATAAGTATAAATAGCAACATGAACCATGATTAAGCATAAAAGATGCAGTGAATAATCAGAAAGCCAAATAAGCAGAAAAATAAGCTATCTAAGAAAACTATATCAAGCTAATGTGAAACATGGCATTCCTAAACTTGTAACTGAACACATTAGTGAATGATAATCATGACTAAGCATTAAATGACAAAAATGAGCAGTAAGTGAGTATGAAATAAGCAGTTTACAAGGGCCAAAGTAAATAAGCAGTTTTGCAAAAACAAAGTTTTAGATTCTTATTGAAAAAAGAAGATTACAAACTGAGATTGAAAGATAACAATTCTTGAAAATTAAACTAAACTTAATTTTACTCTAAATTACCTACTGAAATCTGCTTAACTACTAACATCTCCTACTTCCTACTGCCTTATCAATGGCATACACTTTTTCTATTTATACTAGAGTAACAACTAGGGTTCCATCTCTTTCTCTGCTCCATGTTGTGCTTTTCCCTCCTCAAATTGGACCTTTGGATGAGTCTGACATGATCCTGGCCGTTTTTTTGATTTGGGCGGGAAAAACGGAAAAGCTAATCTTGGCAGATAGCTTTTGGCAGGGATGAGGGTTTTGTTGGTTAGTGGTGGAAAGGGAGTATGGCAGGGTTGGAGTGTGGGGAAAGTAGTGTAGATGTGATGATGGTGTTGGAGTAGCAGGGTGTGTAGCAGGCTAGGGGAGGGATGATGTGGAAGAAGGGGGTCAAAAGGTTTGACCTAGTGGGATTAAATAAAACGGGGGAATATGGTTGGTTTTTATTGTTTGTATGGTCGGGCCGGATGGTATGGAGTAGGCTTGGGGAGAGATTGGGCTTGGGTGTGTTAGGATGGGGTGGTGTTGGGTTTGTATTAATATCAAGGGTCCGTTTGTTTGTATAGTTATGAAAGTACAAGGACCACATTTGTCATTTCTGAAAATTAAGGACCAAACCTGCCAAATTTCCAAAGATATTTCCAAGGATCAATTTTGCCACATTCCAACAATATAAGGGCCACAAAAGATATTTTCAACTTTAAAATTCCCAGGGACTAAAACTGCCTAATTTGAAACTTGAGGGGCCATTTTTGTACATTTTCTCAAACTTTCACCCAAGGACCAATTATGATAAATTTTGACTTTTAAATTCCTTAGGTTGACTTTTCTTTCATAAAAACGCTCAGGGACTAGTTTTGTAAATTTTTGAAACTTGAGGGACTGAAACTGCCAATTATGCAAACTTTGTTCGTTTTTCATTTGTTTTTAAACATTTTGCATCTAAAACATATAAAACACACTTTTGGGATAATTTCTGTATTTTGATGCATTTCTTAGTATTTTTGGATGTTTTGGCAGTTCAGATACGGTAAAAATGATGAGTATTTACACACTCATCAGTGTTAATGTCTCATACTTTGGTTGAGTATTAAGTATTTAGAGATTTGCTTGGAGCACAAATTCTCTACACCGTTCTTCCGACAATAAGTGCATGCTTAAGTAACAAATTTGGGGAATTCTACTTCATTTTCTAGTTTGGTATATCGGGTCTACTTCACCAAGGGGTCAAAGCAATAGCCGAAAGAATTCGAGAATGGGTTGTTTGCTAAAGAGTTCAAAGGTTGTGATATGATCAGCATTTCTTTATGGGATATGTGATGCTACAGAATGTCAATGATTCTTCACAAGAGCTTCTCGGGTATATGGTCGTACACGTCAAATGATGCTTCCGAAAGCTCGAAACCATCATTGGGGGAGAAACGTGTACTTTGATGATATAAGGTATACCTCCGAGGGGAAGTAGCTTATACTACTTTACTTTGATGATATAAGGTATACCTCCGAGGGGAAGTAGCTTATACTACTTTACTTAGTATGGTTTATGAAGTATTCTACATATGTAAGATGAATTGTTGCTGTCTCACGATTTCTTCTTGATTTTGTAAAATCCCGCGAAAGAATCTATTTCTCGGTTTAAATCATAGATTTGTAAAATCCCGTGATGATGGAACTATCCTTGAGAATGAAAAGTGCCCTTCCGGATCTTAATTGATTCTGGTGCTACGATTTCGACTTTGAAGAAGGGATAAAGTGTATGCTTCATGTATTGGATGATTGTTGATACTTCATGGCTTTTTGGTTATAACGAATTTATATGGGGTTATGTATTTTTATGGGGTTATGTGTCTTTGACATGATCGGGATAAAACCATTATCAAAGTTCATTCAAAGCATCCAAGAGGCTAGATTTGGGCAGTTAAACCACAAGATGTGACTACGCGCGTCAATTCATTATTATTTATTTGAGGTTGAAGTGAAATTTCACGTGTGCGTGTACTTAGTATTTGAAGATATCGGGGTGGTTGGATGAAGATTCTTCGAGATCCTTGTTCGAGCTTTTAACCTTTACAATGACGAAGACTTGGATATCTAGTTATTTTTTGGATTCTTCCTTTCTATTACCACAAAAAACTATCATTTTAAGGAGTTTCGTTGTAGTTGTCACAACTCGTAATTTCAGACCATTTTCCAAACATCAACAATTTACTATTCATAAATCACTATTCATCAAAACACTATTTATTATTTTACTATTCATCGTTTTTCAGGTCAATTTGATATTCTGAGAAGCGTATAAATTTTTACTATTCATTAAACACTATTCATTTCCGGAAAGAAAACACTATTCACGTGCATTGCTCATTTCATCGTAAATTTAGTTTACGAGTACTAAAATTCGCGTAACCGTATTGGTTCAGGTGCGAATTCATGCATTATCATTTGGGACACTTCATACGGACTAGAAATAGTCTACATATCATCATAATAGCATTTGCATACTATACCACTCGTAGAATATTCATATTATTATTTTTAGTACGTTTTACGTTTATTTATTTTAATTAAACGTTAAACCGCGATAAATAAATATAACTAACATATCTAAAAATCCCCACGATGGTTCTGATATATTTTTAAACTCCTTACAACGTCATAAAAATTATAAAATTCATTTACCCGGTATTTTGGGAATTTATTAAATTTATAACGTAAGTTTAATATAATTACGACGGTTTTCGTGAAAACTAAACAATAATTATCCAAACGCTTAAATTTTGTACCCAACATATTTTTAACATTTTTATGACTTTATTATGTCCCGGTTAACTTGTTAAAATTTATTTCTCGCAAACCCGGTACTCAATTATAACTAAAAACTAACTACAAATACCTAAATTTAACACCTAAAATCTATACTTATACAACACTACTCTCCACCAATCCTTCTAATTAAATCACAAACTTATTTTCCCTTTTACACCCCTTGAAAAACTGGCCAAGCCCCCCCCCCCCCCCCCCATTTTAACCTTAAGCATTAACTTGTTTTTAACTTTCCCAAAATCATACAAAATATCTACAAACCTCAAACTTCACTTCATACTTATCATTTTAGATCAAAACTTCACTTTTCTCTCCTTTTTCTCTCCAAAACCCACGGCCCCAAAACCAAATCCACCAAGATCCATCATATTTTCCAAGATCAAGCTTAAATCAAGTCTATTTTGTTATCCTTGTTAGGGTTTTGAAATATAAACTCAAGGATTCTTAGGGTTTTAATCATTCAAGCTTTATAATCATTCAAGTGAGTTTACAAAAATTTATTTTCTTCATTTCTTCAAGTATTTGTTATGATTATATAGTTTTCATACAATATTTCATGCATATGTTAGCTCTTACCACTCATAATATACACTTATGTCGTTGAAACCCTAGAAATGGAAACCTTTGTTAGATCCACTAGATTGATAATGTTTAAGAACCCATGACACCCTAAGAAGGTGTATGGTAGGATTAGACTAGATTTGTGGTGATTGGAAGTGATTTGGGTGGAGTAGAAACAAGTTTAGAACACTAGAAATGGATTTGGAACACATATATATACCTACTGTCCCAAATTTGAAAACCTGGAAAACTCAGTAACTCAGGGGAATTTTTCAACCAAAGATTTAGAAAATACTTTCAAAAACGAAGCCGTAGGCGAAAGAACGGGTTAAAACGAGTTTATAACGAATGAGATATGATTTTTGCAAGTTTATTGACGAAAACTATTTTTCTGAAAATTGTTTGCTGTTGGACGATTTTTGGTGGACAAACCGAGGCGTTAGACATAACCCAGAGAAGCCGAGTTATGAAAAATATATTAGTACATACTAAGACGAATCCGTGGATATAAAGAACAAAGGAAATGAACCTAAAACGACCAAGTTATTCACGTTTCAATATCGGCAAAAACTCTATATAATTGACAGCTTTTACTAGAAATAATAATAATACTACTTCTACGTACTAAATCCTAGATTTTCTAAAAATACTACTAAATTGCCAAATTCGTAACTAATGAAGTACTTATGATTACGAGTTTATTTTTACGACTATTAAACATTACTTCAAGGTTTTCAAGGCGAAGCTTGTAACACCAATTTTCTATATATGATATACTACGACAAGTTTTACGAGTCTAGTTAAGACTTATTTTTCTCAAGTATGGAAAAACATATTACTTTGACAATAACAAGTATTTTAAAGTTATGAGTGGTATAGACATCATGTGCATGTGCATTCATTACATCATTTCATGATCTAAAGTAGATCATTTTCACTCATCTTAGGTTGCGGCTAGTGTTCGCTCCTTATTGTCCCGATCATTTTACAATCATTGTACCATCGCACCAGGTGAGTCATAGCCCCACTTTTACTTGTTTAATGACTTTATAAACTCTTTGGGGGAGATACATGCTTCAATACTTGTTCTATGCTTTTATACGATTTGAATTACTTATGAGGAAGAATACGCTGCTTGAATTATTTTTTGTACAATGCCGAAGTATTAAATTTCATACATTGCTTAAGTTGCCTTACTACCAAGTTAAGTCCCCTTTATTATCATGGACCGTTAATTATAATGCCAAGCGAGAGTGAGTGAATAGATCTATTGAGGGTGACGCCTCCATTCGTGTTTGGGTTGCTCCAACGGAATTACGAATGCATTTCATGTCTAAACAATTTGAGTGCCTGGTAACCACTCCTTTGGGGCCAATACTATGTCTAGCTTCGGGGTCATGAGCTTAAGAGACAATGTAGCATTTTTGACATATTGTCACCTTACTTTATACTTATGGCTATTGTACATACGAGATTACTTATAAAGTCACGATACTTTTCCACCAATATTACTACTGATTTACGATGCCTTTGCATCAATCTTATTACTTTTGTTTACACAAACCAAACTTATTACTTTTGGCAATGGGTTGTAAACACACAGGTTACAAGTCTCTTATGGCGGGACTTGTAACTGAGTGGATTTATGATGCCTTTGCTGGGAAATCTTCATTCAAATGCAATGTACTTCATTTTACACTAGACTCTATGAACTCACCAACCTCGTGTTGACACTTTAGCATGTATTTTCAGGTATTAAGCAATGGCACGCTACAAGAGGTTTTGGCAGGGCTTGGCATGGTCATAGAAGACTCTGATTATTCATTTGGGGACCGTTTTAAACTATTTTAAGGGCCTACTTCCGCACTACTTTTAACAATGTAAATTCAACATTTTTGATTTAACTATTTTATTCTAAACGATTGAAGTGAAAACATTTTTGAACTTGTGTTGTAATACCAATTGGGTTACACCCCAGCTACATGTATGCTTCCGCTGGACCCGATTTTGGGGGTGTGACAGATTGGCATCAGAGCTTTGGCTATAGCGAACTGAGTGTTTTTAAAACCTAGACTATAGCTACTTTTACAAAAACTTAACCCTATGACCGTCACGTGCCTGCCTGCCAAGCTGAAGCCTCATTTGTGGTTAGTTGCTGACATAAGTGATGAGATTTGTGTCTCATTATCTGATATATTATATTCATTTATTCTAATTGATTACTATATTGTCTTTCATATAAGCATGTTCACGTATCATATATGTCACCGCGTTATGTTTTCCTTGCATAGTTTCATCATTTGACCTCGAGTTGGTCATTTGCTTTTGTCTTTCAGAACGTCTTGGTATTTGTGAAGGACATAGTCTTAGTATGACTGAGCTGAGTATTTCAAAATTCATGGAACCTCGATAGAATATAGACTGGTCATTTATATTCGACCCGGGATAGTAGGACATAGGCTGACCACCTATATCCGACTCAGAAATGAATTTCACAACACTGAGAATAGTTATAATAAAATTTTGTCTGGATTAAATCCTTTTCTCGATTTCCAAATGTTTCATTCATGTGTGTGTGCATACTCTCGTTGTCAGAACATTCATACTTTTCATCACTTCGTGAACCACCGATTGGAAGCACATCAACTGGTCATTTCTTTTCATGAACATTTACGTCTATGCACAATACACTTACATCACAGTATTTTCTTTTATCGCAATCTCATTTTGTCGCAGTTGTCACAGTCTCTTCCCTTCTCACCGTCACTATCATTTCCTTTCCCCATCCCCATATATATATAAGGAATTAGCTGACACTATATAGAATCCTATGTCACTCATCCCTCACTACTCCCTATATTGATAAGTGGATATTACCCATGACCTCCCTAGGAAAGACTTTCCATACCATCTATAAGGAGGATCCCTAGGTATATTAAGATCACTCAAAACTCAATGGAAATCCTAAGATATCGCAAAACAATTCGAACCACTATCACTGGCCTGATCACCAAAATTCCATCATCTAGAAAGTATTGGCTTGACTGAATTGTAAGATTCGTTTAGATACGAGTGCTCCCTAAGCAACACCATAGAGATAAATTCAACCTCTTAACCAAGACTATAAATTAAACATGGCCTCACCAATAGACTTTATTCAAACATGTTAGACACCTATGCATTTGTGCAGACATACATACCTGGCTATTTTATCCTCTTAATACTTTCACTTTTTAATGGATTTTTCTCCAAACTACAGTTATACAAAACATATATCTTGTAAGAAATACTTTTCTGAGGCACTTATTTTGATAAGCAAATTCCTTTTGGTTAATCTTTTACAAAACTATTGAATGTTAGGAAATTTTAAACATCGATCTTTGGTAAACCATATTATCCACTTTATGTTGAAAACTGTCCTATCTTGCATAACTATTAAATTTTGAAACATCAAGAAAAATGCTAGTTGGAAAGCCGTTTGCTTAAAGTTGTAAATTCATTTATTCAGGGAAGATTTATGAACAAAACACACAAACTCAAAACAAACATTGAAAATCAATCGCTATATTACATCACATATACATTTAGGATTTTGTGATTTGATGACATAGAGCTTGGGGAAAATCTTAGTATGGAGACTAAGTATCGTAGGTGGAGAAAGACTCAATTCATGACATCCTGCGGAGGATCACAACCTTATCCTAATCTATTATTTTCAATAACACCCTCTGACGGACTTAACCTTGTAAGTTTTTCCACAAGATTCATGATACCCATTTCAATTATTCCTAATAGAGGAATTTGATTCACCTCAAACTCCTAGCGGTTACATTAAGATTCCTTTGGAACTACACCACCTCTCATCTGCAGACCAATGGTCAGGATTAGAGAATGATTCAAAACATAGGGAGATATGCCCACATCGGGTGTGATTGACTCTGAAAATGGTTGGGCTAACTATTTGCAATAAATCTGATTCATTGACAACAATAGCTATCACAAGATTCCCAAGACAACACCATTGAGACACAATACACAAATATGGAGATAAAACCAAGATACATTGGACCCTTCAATATTTCAGACAAAGTAGGCCTAGTG
Organism: Artemisia argyi; assembly: GCA_030686995.1. NCBI lineage: Eukaryota > Viridiplantae > Streptophyta > Magnoliopsida > Asterales > Asteraceae > Artemisia > Artemisia argyi. The sequence continues at coordinate 130,069,601 of CM060692.1, forward strand.
GCCGTCAGACTTGAACCTTGAAGGAGAACCAGTAGAAATCATGGACTGTAAGGTCGAATAGTTGCAGCGAAGTCAAATTCCTATCGTGAAAGTTCACTGGAATTCCCGAATATCATCACCTTTTCACTAATACCACTCCAGAAACCAACACAAACTGAACTTCGGGACGAAGTTCCTTTTAGAGGGGAAGACTGTCACAACTCGTAATTTCAGGCCATTTTCCAAACTTCGACAATTTACTATTCATAAATCACTATTCATCAAAACACTATTCATCATTTACTATTCATCGTTTTTGAGGTCAATTTGATATTCTGAGAAGCGTTTAAAAATTTTACTATTCATTTAACACAATTCATTTCCAGAAAGAAAACACTATTCACGTGCATTGCTCATTTCATCGTAAATTTAGTTTACGAGTACTAAAATTCACGTAACCGTATTGGTTCAGGTGCGAATTCATGCATTATCATTTGGGACACTTCATACGGACTAGAAATAGTCTACATATCATCATAATAGCATTTGCATACTATACCACTCGTAGAATATCCATATTATTATTATTAGTACGTTTAACGTTTTACGTTTATTTATTTTAATTAAACGTTAAACCACGATAAATAAATATAACTAACATATCTAAAAATCCCCACGATGGTTCCGATATATTTTTAAACTCCTTACAACGTCATAAAAATTATAAAATTCATTTACCCGGTATTTTGGGAATTTATTAAATTTATAACGTAAGTTTAATATAATTACGACGGTTTTCGTGAAAACTAAACAATAATTATCCAAACGCTCAAATTTTGTACCCAACATATTTTTAACATTTTTATGACTTTATTATGTCCCGGTTAACTTGTTAAAATTTATTTCTCGCAAACCCGGTACTCAATTATAACTAAAAACTAACTACAAATACCTAAATTTAACACCTAAAATCTATACTTATACAACACTACTCTCCACCAATCCTTCTAATTAAATCACAAACTTATTTTCCCTTTTACACCCCTTGAAAAACCGGCCAAGCCCCCCCCCCCCCCCCCCCCCATTTTAACCTTAAGCATTAACTTGTTTTTAACTTTCCCAAAATCATACAAAATATCTACAAACCTCAAACTTCACTTCATACTTATCATTTTAGATCAAAACTTCACTTTTCTCTCCTTTTTCTCTCCAAAACCCACGGCCCCAAAACCAAATCCACCAACATCCATCATATTTTCCAAGATTAAGCTTAAATCAAGTCTATTTTGTTATCCTTGTTAGGGTTTTGAAATATAAACTCAAGGATTCTTAGGGTTTTAATCATTCAAGCTTCATAATCATTCAAGTGAGTTTACAAAAATTTATTTTCTTCATTTCTTCAAGTATTTGTTATGATTATATAGTTTTCATACAATATTTCATGCATATGTTAGCTCTTACCACTCATAATATACACTTATGTCTTTGAAACCCTAGAAATGGAAACCTTTGTTAGATCCACTAGATTGATGATGTTTAAGAACCCATGACACCCTAAGAAGGTGTATGGTAAGATTAGACTAGATTTGTGGTGATTGGAAGTGATTTGGGTGGAGTAGAAACAAGTTTAGAACACTAGAAATGGATTTGGAACACATATATATACCTACTGTCCCAAATTTGAAAACCTGGAAAACTCAGTAACTCAAGGGAACTTTTCAACCAAAGATTTAGAAAATACTTTCAAAAACGAAGCTGTAGGCGAAAGAACGGGTTAAAACGAGTTTATAACGAAGGAGATATGATTTTTGCAAGTTTATTGACGAAAACTATTTTTCTGAAAATTGTTTGCTGTTGGACGATTTTTGGTGGACAAACCGAGGCGTTAGACGTAACCTAGAGAAGCCGAGTTATGAAAAATATATTAGTACATATACTAAGACGAATCCGTGGATATAAAGAACGAAGGAAATGAACCTAAAACGACCAAGTTATTCACGTTTCAATATCGGCAAAAACTCTATATAATTGATAGCTTTTACTAGAAATAATAATAATACTACTTCTACGTACTAAATCCTAGATTTTCTAAAAATACTATTAAATTGCCAAATTCATAACTAATGAAGTACTTATGATTACGAGTTTATTTTTACGACTATTAAACATTACTTCAAGGTTTTCAAGGCGAAGCTTGTAACACCAATTTTCTATATACGATATACTACGACAAGTTTTACAAGTCTAGTTAAGACTTATTTTTCTCAGGTATGGAAAAACATATTACTTTGACTATAACAAGTATTTTAAAGTTATGAGTGGTATAGACATCATGTGCATGCGCATTCATTACATCATTTCATGATCTAAAGTAGATCATTTTCACTCATCTTAGGTTGCGGCTAGTGTTCGCTCCTTATTGTCCCGATCTTTTTACCATCATTGTACCATCGCACCAGGTGAGTCATAGCCCCACTTTTACTTGTTTAATGACTTTATAAACTCTTTAGGGGAGATACATGCTTCAATACTTGTTCTATGCTTTTATACGATTTGAATTACTTATGGGGAAGAATACGCTGCTTGAATTATTTTTTGTACAATGCCAAAGTATTAAATTTCATACATTGCTTAAGTTGCCTTACTACCAAGTTAAGTCCCCTTTATTATCATGGACCGTTAATAATAATACCAAGTGAGAGTGAGTGAATAGATCTATTGAGGGTGACGCCTCCATTCGTGTTTGGGTTGCTCCAACGGAATTACGAATGCATTTCATGTCTAAATAATTTGAGTGCCTGGTAACCACTCCTTTGGGGCCATTACTATGTCTAGCTTCGGGGTCATGAGCTTAAGAGACAATGTATCATTTTTGACATATTGTCACCTTATTTTATACTTATGGCTATTGTACATACGAGATTACTTATAAAGTCACGATACTTTTCCACACTATTATTACTGATTTACGATGCCTTTGCATCAATCTTATTACTTTTGTTTACACAAACCAAACTTATTACTTTTGGCAGTGGGTTGTAAACACACAGGTTACAAGTCTCTTATGGCGGGACTTGTAACTGAGTGGATTTATGATGCCTTTGCTGGGAAATCTTCATTCAAATGCAATGTACTTCATTTTACACTAGACTCTATGAACTCACCAACCTCGTGTTGACACTTTAGCATGTATTTTCAGGTATTAAGCAATGGCACGCTACAGGAGGTTTTGGCAGGGCATGGCATGGTCATAGAAGACTCTGATTATTCATAATTTTAAGGGCCTACTTCCGCACTACTTTTAACAATGTAAATTCAACATTTTTTATTTAACTATTTTATTCTAAACGATTGAAGTGAAAACATTTTTGAACTTGTGTTGTAATACCAATTGGGTTACACCCCAGCTACATGTATGCTTCCGCTGGACCCGATTTTGGGGGTGTGACAGTAGTGCTCAGTGTCACACGTAGTTATGGATATTCAAGAGGTGATGTACGTCTTATACTTGATGGTTGGTTGGTTGAAGAGTATAGAGTACTTAGGGAGTCGATGTTGCACGAACTCTCTACACCGTTCTTAATCACACATTAGTGCAAGCTTAAGTCACAAGTTCGGGTTATTTTACTTCAGTCTCAAGTTCATCATATTGGGTTTTTCTCCATCAGTAGTCACGACATATAGCCGACATAATGATAATGGGGTTGGTAACGAGTTAGCAGAGAGAAGAAGAAAAGAGAGAGATGACGTTTGAACACTTCAGTTCAGGCCTCGTTCTTCAACATAATGGCGTCTGCTGAAAACACTTCAGGCCCCGTTCCTCAAAGAAAAGAAAGGTGTACGTTTCAGTGCACTTTATCTTGGAAAGAAGAGAAATCTTCTTATTTACGGCCATTCTCATCAACAAGCTTCATGTTTTTCTTATGTTCGTACAAGTCATCAAGTGGATCAATGTACATCGATTTATATTTTTGTGCTTCACTTATTCTATCAAAAATCGCAACAAGCACATGCAATTTTTAAGGGGCAGAAGGGAAAGGGTGAAGAAACTACATGTTGATGATGTTCGTAAAATGGTCATTCAGCTCTTGTACGCAGATATTTACTCCTTCTACAGATCAACATATTTCTACAAGTGGTTTAAGCATATTATAAGCTTAATTGAACTCTTCATCTGCTAAGCCACTGATGAGGAGACAAAAGAGGGACTGCTAAAAGAGAGCTTTATCATCATCTTCTTCGCAGTAGTGTTTGGGCATACACGCATATTTATGCTGCACATGATAAATCTCAACCATCATGGAATCTCAACTATGGCAAAAATTTCATTTGCTTGCCATTTTTGAGGGGGAGATAAAGAAGAAGATGGTTAACATCAAGACCCTCAAACGTGATCACAACTTCATGTATTGAATCTAAAAAAGGGGATGGTCAGTTTGAGGGGGAGCCAATTCAGAAAATTCACAAGTTCTTGAAAAGGCTCTTTACATATGATGACCTAATTGAGGGGGAGCAAACTTAATTAGTCATCATTTCATGACTACTGAATACTTCAGTTCAGGACTCGTGAGGTTTATCGACATCTTCTCATGGGCTGATATTATTGGTGATGAAGGGCTTCCAGTTAATGCTTCATGTACACATCATTATGATGATTCCGATTAATCGCAACCATTAGGGGAGTGGAATGTGTACACCTAGGACGCACAACAAGTTCACGTGATCGGGCTTAATCACTTATTCCGGGATTGACAACCGCAGAGATGATCAGTGGTTCAAGTTGTTACTTTGGTATTATCATTTCATGTGTACATCACGAGCTGATTAATCGTAACCATCAGGGGAAAGAAATCTGTACATCAAGGACGCACAATATAACATCCCGTAAAATTTTCCTACGATTAATACATTATTATAACATAAAAGTAACCATTTTTACCCATGACAATTTTTTTTTTTTATATACTTGACAAATCACAACATTTTTAACTGTACTCACACTATATTTAAAAGTCTATATATCACAAGTGACTTAAAGCTTTTGTATTTAATAAATGTACGTTTCTATAATTACCAAATACAATTTATATAAATCCCGAGCCTACAAAATTTCCATGTATACTCTCTAATAATAATGGACCGCTAAGAACCAAAAGGCCTTAACCCCTCACTCATCAACCAAACGGACTCCTTATTTCTTGGCTCCCTTCGTTTGCACCTGATCCATCAGCAGACTCACAAGTCCAAGCGCACCCTTAGTTTTCTCCTTTTATTTCCAGTCGCGACTAGACTCACAAACCACCCGTTTTCTTTTAAACTCGACATTCATGCAAACATAATACTTGTTTCTTTGGTTCACTTCAGTCGACACTCATTCACTTTCAGCATTGTTAATATTGAACATGAATAAAGGACACCCATGTGCAAACTCTTACACACCACCTCCCTTGCTTCCCAATTAATGAGATGCCTTGTGTAGGAACTTCTGAACTCACGCAACACTTTTTTCATGTGATGAACATTCACACGCCACCTCCAACTCTCCCCAATCCAAGCATGGCCACATTTTTAAGATTCCCTGAACCTCCAATATTTCGTTCACTTGAACACTCCAAGCAATATTTCTGTTTTGTTTTCTTTCTTCCTTTATAACCAAAGCAGAGAAACATCCATTTCATTATTCACATCTCAAAACAAATATATTCCCAAGTCTTTTCTCCTTTGTTACTGTACGAGAAGAACTAGCCAACACAAAAGATTTCATACGTTTTCTATAGTCGACTAGGTGCGAGTCTTGGCTCATGGTCGAGTCCGCATACGAGTCAAATGGTTCAACTCACTTTCTTGTTTCCATTCGAGAAACACTCTTCCTCATCACCACTGAAAGTAATCACAAACTGAAGGCAAAACGCAACACCCCATTTTTTTTACTACTGCCCATCGAAGGAAAGCCAGAGGAGCAAGTCATGGTTCTCGAGTTCTAAAGCTTCTCTAGTTCTAGTAAGTGACAAGGTTGAAAGCTTCGAAGGCGTTGAAGTTACTTTGGCTTCGTTTCTCGTTCGACCCGTCGTTCATCCCTCACCACCTTTTGAGTATAGTAAGATCCTTTAACTTCTTTGTATACACATGCACACTCTATATATTTATACTTCTCATATCTTTAACATATCACTTATAAAACTCATGTTCGAAACATATCGCGATCTTGTGTGGCATCTTAAACTTTCGTGTGGCAATGCATAAGGTGGTGTAAGAATAAACAACTAGATATAACATATAATAAAGTTTTCTGAATATATATATATATATATACGAACGTACATACGAGTAAACACATATAAATAGTTTTGTTATATTTAAATTGTAAAAACTAAACAAACAAAGACACTAGCTCAATTGGTTGCAACGAGTGGTGTGTTGAGCGCCAGGTTAGGGGTTCGAACCTTGCACCTGCCATTTTTACTCTTTTGATTTTTACCAGGTTTGTAACTTGGCAGGAATAGCCCCTCCACTATGAAATGGTTATCACTTAACTTGAATACTTTATAAGTTTTATAACTTATATAAATTATTACATTTTCAACCCCTCAACTTTAAACCACTTGAACACTTTTCATCCAAAAACTTTTGTAAGTTAATGAACTTATTTATTTTTACCATTTCTCACTAAATGAAGTTGTCTAACACTTATTTTATTTGGTAACCACATCGACGTAAGCTATATATATTGGTCCTAATATATTATCACGAATTTAATAAATATATACTTTATATATTTTCACACCTCGAAACCTAACAAAAATGATAAATATAAAAATGACGGCATCATAATGACGTATATAGAAACCTACATTTTGAGGCGATAATGAAGTAATAATTATGAATAACTATATATTTCTGAATATATATAATTTATAACGTAAATTATATAACTTGACGTTATTATCGGTTAACTTGGACACACGTTAAGAAATGATTATTCCTACAATAAAACTCATTGGTTCACGTAACCAAAAAGTAAACTTACAATTACTATGATTAACGTCAACTAAACTTTTGGTATTATAAATGGTTTTCTAAACATTAAACGATACTTATACATAAAGACAAGTTATATAGTATATAACTTGCTCTTGAACTATTAAGCGTTTTGCCACGCAAGCCACCTCTGCCACGAAAGTCATTTTGTCATCCGACACTATTCAAATCACGATTCTCGATAAGACGAACTTATCTTGGACTTCCATATCATTCAGGTTATCTTTGAAGTCATTTCCATTCTACCTCTGACTTTACGTTATCTATGCCTATCATAATCCTCAGGTGAGTCATAGCCCCTACTCTTACTTGTTTTACAATGGTTTATAAACATTTTTGGGGGAGATACATGCTTAACTACTGTTTTTACTTTTACAAGTATTCATTAACTAAATACACGACTGTATTTCATATAAACTTTACTGGTTTACACATTTTTATATCTCATAAGGAAATACCTGCTATAGACATGATTACAAGTGACTGTTCGACGATATGCTATACTTGATTTCTATTGCCTAAGTACCTATTACCAAATGTCCCTCGTTCATGTACCTTAATCACCCAAAGGGTGAGCGTAAGTAGTTGTGGATAGATCTATTAGGGATTGACAATCCCCATTTGGTCGCTAGTGGAAAGCCACCAAATGCACGCTATTTGATTTCATAGGTTACTGGTAAATACCTATCCTGAGGGCCACTGTTTTACATCATTATTATGGATAATTTTGATGCCTGTTAATCAAAGTTGAGTGTCATGAGCTTAGAGCAATAGAACGGTGGTACTGTAGTCATGATACAGTACTACAATGACTGATGTTTGGGGTGTACAATGTTGTAGCCCACTGTTTTATTAAACTATGAGATTGTGCTCACTATATAGCAGGAAAATTACTAATAACTAAACGAACTACTATTTTGGTGTTGACCCGGTAAAGTCAAAAAAACTAATATTTTGGTGTTGTCCCAGTTAGGACAAACGAACTACTATTTTGGTGTTGACCCGGTGAAGGGCAAACCAACGGACTATTTTTGAATTAATAAAGAAATCACTCATTTTCTGATTTTGATAAATCAATGATTTAAGCTATGAACATTATGGATTTACTCACACTTTAATTTGATAATCAACTGTTATTATAACTACTGTGGACTCACAAACTCTTTGATGTTGGAAATCGATATTTGAAACTATAAGCTCTATGAACTCACCAACCTTTGTGTTGACACTTTTAGCATGTGTTTATCTTAGGTCCATAATGAGCAAGGATGGCACGGAGGAGCACGGATACTTATAAAGGCTATAAATTTTCCTATCATTCGAAAACTGATTTAATAAACTTTGGGACAAATGGGGACCTCTTTTAAAACTCTGGTGTTTATATTCGAATGATAGATCTTTAAAATGACTAAAATGACAAATCATTTTCTACTAATAAACTGTGCGCTATGAAGTAACACCCAATCTAATTTCCGCTGCATGTTTTCAAAACTGGGGGTGTTACATATTGGTATTCAGAGCCTTGGTTATAGCGAAACGGGTCTAAGTTAGATCCGAACTATAACCGTTTTTACAAACAAAACATTTTATAGCCTTACGCTCTCCGTGCTTTCCATCCGCCAGACGATTATGTGACTTTTAGATAGTTTATGCTACAACAACACTCTAGTATATATATATATATATATATATATATATATATATATATATATATATATATATATATATATATATATATATATATATATATATATATATATATATATATATATATATATGCTCCCCAACTATTTGGAATACTATACCAATCCTCCTTAATTATCTCACTCTCATCAGTATAGATGCGTATGACATACTCTTTTTGTACTCTCGGAAAAATCCACGCATTGAATAACCTTGTCGATTAGTATGAGTGTTGAGTCAGAAATTCTTAAGTAGGATGATTTACAATGTCTTTATTTGAATGGATTGGGACGCCTTTTTATTGAAATAAAGAAATTGTAAACCGCCGAACCATAAGTTTATACTTCGTTATTTACATCGTTTGGGACGCTTCTCTATGTAAATAACGAATTATAAATAAGTGGGCTTAATTGTATCTGAAGGGGCATGCGTATGAAATCGAGGATCATTAAAGTTCATAAAGCACTAAAACTTCAGCCAAAGACTCACGATTTTCTTCTGCGTATGCCTAATTCTAAGGCATTACGACACAACCATATTTCTTCAATCATGTACTTACTTTTACATTCTGGCGATTTATGAAACCATTTCAAGACATTGTATGTGATTACAATGGTCTCTCTTACTTCTCCGACACTATGAGTGATATAGTGATCTCCGAACCTTTCACAACTTTACGTTGTTTCACCGGTAATCCATCAAAATCTATAAATTCCTCTAATAGAAATTCAAGATTTAGGATTGCTAAGGAACAAACAGATTCATCATCTACAAAAGCTTGGAACCAAATACCGTGTTGTCACTTAAAACTATAATTAACAAGTTTCTCTTTACAAAAGCTGAAGTTCAGCAACTTTTTCTTCATTCAACAAGTTTCCACTTGAAAACTCTTATTATTAAAAATCTGTTAACAACCAACTTGTTTAACGGGTAGGTTACCCGCGAAGATATTGATGTTCACAAAACAAGATATTGTGAACCATGTTTATCTTCAAAACATGTTAAAATAAAAATCTTCATTCAAAAATAGAATTGTTTCTTAAGTCAAGTTAATCAAAAGGAATTGAACATAAGACAACGTCACTAGTTAGAACTACTCAACAATTATGACTATGAGATCCGCTATCATCAAGGAAAAAGCTAATGTAGTAGCAGATACGTTAAGCCGGAAAGAACAATTAAAACCGCTCAGGGATTAGATCGTTAGGAATGTCTATTGGTTCACCCCTTCCACTCACCTTTACTATTTAATTACAAGACTTCCGAAAACTACCTTAGACTGGAATCCCGGGACGGGATTCTGTTTAACGGGTAGGTAATATAACATCCCGTAAAATTTTCCTACGATTAATATAATATTATAACATAAAAGTAACCATTTTTACCCATGACAATTTTTTTTATATACTTGACAAATCACAACATTTTTAACGGTACTCACACTATATTTAAAAGTCTATATATCACAAGTGACTTAAAGCAAGGCTGTTAAACTCGCGAGTTTACACGTAAGATCGTACGATCTTACGTGCACACCAGTCAAAATCGTGTAGGATCGTGGTAGGATCGCATCAGAGGTAGGATCGTAAGTGGGATCGTAGGATCGCACGTAAGATCGTAAGATCGACACGCGATCCGAGTTCACTTTTTTTTTTTTTTTTTTTTTTTTTTTTAATCTTTTAAGTCCATCCCACTTGCTTAGGCAAAAAAAAAAATGTGTGTTTTACTAATGTCTAATGAGTAAACCACTATTGTTTCATTTTCTAAATAGATTATAGTTTATAAATAGTTTTCTACTTTTCTGAATAGATTATAGTCTAAAAAGTGTTCAATAGTTTAATTTACTTTACTTCACTGTGATAAAACTAATCAAAGGGTATGTTTTGTAATGCCACTTATGAAACGTTTGTTTTCTAGAAATCATGTTGATAGCTCGTATATTTTGAGACATTTAGGACCTATGTTATGTAATATTATTGCACTAAATCGTTAATGTAACAATTGAAACTTGACTTTTTTGTATTTTACTATTACTTTACTGTTTGAATTTTAAATTTTGTCATTTTCAAGAGGATATTATATGAATTTATCTTTGACGTTGAGTAAAAATGTAAAACAGTTTGACTCGTATATCATTTATTTACAAAATATGACTAATTGGTAGGATCGTAGGATCGCGATCCGATCTTACGATCTCGATATTGCAAAGACAAAAACGATCCTGCGTGGGATCGCGATCTTGACAGCCTTGACTTAAAGCTTTTGTATTTAATAAATGTACGTTTCGATAATTACCAAATACAATTTATATAATTCCCGAGCCTACAAAATTTCCATGTATACTCTCCAATAATAATGGACCGCTAAGAACTAAAAGGCCTTAACCCCTCACTCATCAACCAAACGGACTCCTTATTTCTTGGCTCCCTTCGTTTGCACCTGATCCATCAGCAGACTCACAAGTTCAAGCGCACCCTTAATTTTCTCCTTTTATTTCCAGTCACGACTAGACTCACAAACCACCCATTTTCTTGTAAACTCGACATTCATGCAAACATAATACTTGTTTCTTTGGTTCACTTCAGTCGACACTCATTCACTTTCAGTATTGTTAATATCGAACATGAATAAAGGACACCCATGTGCAAACTCTTACACACCACCTCCCTTGCTTCCTAATCAATGAGATGCCTTGTGTAGGAACTTCTGAACTCATGCAACACTTGTTTCATGTGATGAACATTCACACGCCACCTCCAACTCTCCCCAATCCAAGCATGGCCACATTTTTAAGATTCCCTGAACCTCCAATATTTCGTTCACTTGAACACTCCAAGCGATATTTCTGTTTTGTTTTCTTTCTTCTTTCTTCCTTTATAACCAAAGCAGACAAACATCCATTTCATTATTCACATCTCAAAACGAATATATTCCCAAGTCTTTTCTCCTTTGTTACTGTACGAGAAGAACTAGCCAACACAAAAGATTTCATACGTTTTCTATAGTCGACTAGGTGCGAGTCTTGGCTCATGGTCGAGTCCGCATACGAGTCACATGGTTCAACTCACTTTCTTGTTTCCATTCGAGAAACACTCTTCCTCATCACCACTGAAAGCAATCACAAACTGAAGGCAAAACACAACACCCCATTTTTTTTACTACTGCCCATCGAAGGAAAGCCAGAGGAGCAAGTCATGGTTCTCGAGTTCTAAAGCTTCTCTAGTTCTAGTAAGTAACAAGGTTGAAAGCTTCGAAGGCGTTGAAGTTACTTTGGCTTCGTTTCTCGTTTGACCCGTCGTTCATCCCTCACCACCTTTTGAGTATAGTAAGATCCTCTAACTTCTTTGTATACACATGCACACTCTATATATTTATACTTCTCATATCATTAACATATCACTTATAAAACTCATGTTCGAAACATATCGCGATCTTGTGTGGCATCTTAAACTTTCGTGTGGCAATGCATAAGGTGGTGTAAGAATAAACAACAAGATATAACATATAATAAAGTTTTCTGAATATATGTATATATACGAACGTACATACGAGTAAACACATATAAATAGTTTTGTTATATTTAAAATTGGTATTCATGATTATCCCCAACCCACATTCACACTTCATATCGAGCTTGTGAGATGGGAATTAAAATAGCCACATAAACATAACAACGGGTTCGCTTTGAAACCCAAGTCGAGCACGTAAAGGGGCCCAAACGGCCCAAACCGGTTGCCAACTGCTTATTTATAAAACTAAGTTAGCTAAACTGTGTCTAAATGTGCTTATTGAAAACTTTAACGAGTCTAGATATACTACACGAGACTAGTTTAAAGGTGTTAAAAACGCGTGACGTTAAGTTCTCTTCGTTGGTGTCATGGGAAAACACAATAAGCCGAAGCTTATTGTGTGCTTATTGTAAAAACCTACTAAATAATGAACCTACAAAAACTCAGTTTTGGGAAGAAATATTGAAACGAAATCGAAACTCATGCAAACGCATGCTCAGTATACTGAGTAGAATTATATATACAAAATGGAAAACAGTTAATAAACATTAAATACATTTAAATTGTAAAAACTAAACAAAGAAAGACACTAGCTCAGTTGGTTGCATTGAGTGGTGTGTTGAGCGCCAGGTTAGGGGTTTGAACCTTGCACCTGGCATTTTTACTCTTTTGATTTTTACCAGGTTTGTAACTTGGCAGGAATAGCCCCTCCACTATGAAATGGTTATCACTTAACTTGAAGACTTTATAAGTTTTATAACTTATATAAATTATTACAATTTCAACCCCTCAACTTTAAACCACTTGAACACTTTTCATCCAAAAACTTTTGTAAGTTAATGAACTTATTTATTTTTACCATTTCTCACTAAATGAAGTTGGCTAACACTTATTTTATTTGGTAACCACATCGACGTAAGCTATATATATTGGTCCTAATATATTATCACGAATTTAATAAATATATACTTTATATATTTTCACACCTCGAAACCTAACAAAAATGATAAATATAAAAATGACGGCATCATAATGACGTATATAGAAACCTACATTTTGAGGCGATAATGAAGTAATAATTATGAATAACTATATATTTCTGAATATATATAATTTATAACGTAAATTATATAACTTGACGTTATTATCGGTTAACTTGGACACACGTTAAGAAATGATTATTCCTACAATAAAAGTCATCGGTTCACGTAACCAAAAAGTAAACTTACAATTACTATGATTAACGTCAACTAAACTTTCGGTATTATAAATGGTTTTCTAAACATTAAACGATACTTATACATAAAGACAAATTATATAGTATATAACTTGCTCTTGAACTATTAAGCGTTTTGCCACGCAAGCTACCTCTGCCACGAAAGTCATTTTGTCATCCGACACTATTCAAATCACGATTCTCGATAAGTCGAACTTATCTCAGACTTCCGTATCATTCAGGTTATCTTTGAAGTCATTTCCATTCTACCTCTGACTTTACGTTATCTATGCCTATCATAATCCTCAGATGAGTCATAGCCCCTACTCTTACTTGTTTTACAATGGTTTATAAACGTTTTTGGAGGAGATACATGCTTAACTACTGTTTTTACTTTTACAAGTATTCATTAACTAAATACATGACTGTATTTCATATAAACTTTACTGGTTTACACATTTTTATATCTCATAAGGAAATACCTGCTATAGACATGATTACAAGTGACTGTTCGACGATATGCTATACTTGATTTCTATTGCCTAAGTACATATTACCAAAAGTCCCTCGTTCATGCACCTTAATCACCCAAAGGGTGAGCGTAAGTAGTTGTGGATAGATCTATTAGGGATTGACAATCCCCATTTGGTTGCTAGAGGAAAGCCACAAAATGCATGCTATTTGATTTCATAGGTTACTGGTAAATACCTATCTTGAGGGTCACTGTTTTACATCATTATTATGGATAATTTTGATGCCTGTTAATCGTTGAGTGTCATGAGCTTAGAGCAATAGAATGGTGGTACTGTAGTCATGATACAGTACTACAATGACTGATGTTTGGGGTGTACAATGTTGTAGCCCACTGTTTTATTAAACTATGATATTGTGCTCACTATATAGCAGGAAAATTACTAATAACTAAATGAACTACTATTTTGGTGTTGACCCGGTAAGGTCAAACAAACTAATATTTTGGTGTTGTCCCAGGTAGGACAAACGAACTACTATTTTGGTGTTGACCCGGTGAAGGGCAAACCAACGGACTATTTTTGAATTAATAAAGAAATCACTCATTTTCTAATTTTGATAAATCAGCGATTTAAGCTATGAACATTATGGATTTACTCACACTTTAATTTGATAATCAACTTTTATTATAACTACTGTGGACTCACAAACTCTTTGATGTTGGAAATCGATATTTGAAACTATAAACTCTATGAACTCACCAACCTTTGTGTTGACACTTTTAGCATGTGTTTATCTCAGGTCCATAATGAGCAAGGATGGCACGGAGGAGCACGGATACTTATAAAGGTTATAAATTTTCCTATCATTCGAAAACTGATTTAATAAACTTTGGGACAAATGGGGACCTCTTTTAAAATCTGGTGTTTATATTCGAATGATAGATCTTTAAAATGACTAAAATGACAAATCATTTTCTACTAATAAACTGTGCGCTATGAAGTAACACCCAGTCTAATTTCCGCTGCATGTTTTCAAAACTAGGGGTGTTACACACAACAAGTTCACGTGATCGGGCTTAATCATTTATTCCGGAGTTGATATCCGCAGAGATGATCAGTGCCTCAACCTGTTACTTTGGTGTTATCGTTTCGACTTGTGTTGGGTACATGTGTGCATTATGGGCTGATTTGGTATATTTAATATAACTGGAATGTATTTGGTGAGATGAAGATGTTGATATTCTATTCCCCTAATGGACAACTTTGAAGAAGGTCGACTCTACAGTCTGCTCTACATTTTCTGCTGCGTGTTAGAAGACTAAAGATGATATGCATTTAGTTATCAAAAGTCTTCTTCTTATTCAAGACACTCATCTGAAAGGTTGCTAGTGTAGGGGAGAGCACTAATTAGTGGAGAGTGAAAAGTATGTGTTAAAACCCCTAATTAGATGTGCTCACATTGCTCTTCCGCAAGTTGATTCTCACAGGATACATTTGAGCTAATTTTGTTCTTCTCACAAGATCTCAAGTATATGTATGTAAAATGTGTTGTTGATTCTGAGATATCAAAACCAGCAAGGGGGAAGGAGACGTACATCGGAACGCACAACGAGTACACGTGATGAGCTTTATACTTCTACTTAATTGAAGTTATTCCGGGAAGACAAATGTCATAACTGCAGAGAAAATCAGTGTTTTACTCGTTCTTTTGGTGTATTATTCCAACTTCGTGGGGGAAGAGATGACAGTTTCTGATGACAAAAGACGTACACAATTGATTGTGTGTGTATGGTGTGTATTAATTTACACACCTTTTCATTACCAAATATCGACCCAAATTGACTATTTGAGCTAACAAATGCCAAGAAAACATGTGTTTTTATGTTTGTGATGTGCATGTACGGATATTACGAAAAAACGAACAAAACAAAGCAAAATCGAGCACGAGAGTGGAAAAGGATCAAAAGCCGAAGCCGGGAAGGATTTTTCAAGTCCGGATCATTATTTGAGCTCAAAGTGCCAAATCAATCCTTGAAGAATTTTCAGTTGTCATATTTAGCCCTTGGAATTATTTTACAAGAATGGCAAAGGAGGTCCTCAAAGTTTCATAATATTTCACATTTGGTCCTTGAGATATATATGTACAAATCTGAAAGCCAAACTACACAAGGCCTGGTCCAAAATTTAAATCCATAATATAAACTTAAACAAACCCAAGGCCCACTCCACCATTATCTCCCAAACCCACTCCCCATTTTACCCAAGCCCATACTCATAAAACCCGGTCCACAAGGTCAAACAATAATAATAAAAACGTACCCCGCTTCTTTTACCCCCAAATTCATTCACAAACCCAGAAGAGTTACTATTACATGAACCCTAGTTACTGTACCCACCCTTAATTACCACAATTAAGGGTACTTTGGTACAATCACTTTGTTTCTAGAAGCTCAGGGTGATGTCAGAGACATGTCAGAGGCTCAAGAAGCACAAGGAATGACAGATGGTAGTATCTCATTGGCTATATCGCGTCATAATTGATCAATCCAAGGGCTATTATGGAGAGAGAATGATTGGGAGTAATCTAAAGGCTCAGGACTGCTACAAAGAAACACAAAATCACACGGATTGCCAACCTGGCAATCCATGAACTCCTCACCTCACATTGGCTATAAATAGAGTGTGGAGTTTGGATTAGCCAAACTCTGCCAAAATTTCTTTTGAATTGTAATTCGTCTTAAATTTTAAGTTGTAACTTTAGTTTTTTTTTTTAATGAAATTCAGTTTTTGATATCAATTTTAGTTAATTTCTGTCTACTTTTCAATTTTATTGCTTATTAGTTTAGAGAATATCTTCTACACTTTAGCTTATTTTAGCTTGATAATTAGTAAACTCAAGTCTTAAAATTCCATTTCAGTTTTCAATATCATTTGAGAGTTTTATAAAATCAGAAATAGTTTAGTTGAGTTTAGCTTTTATATAAGCTTGTTTTTAGTTTCATTAATCTCAAAGTTAGTTTTAAAAAGTTTCTGTGAAAGTTAGTTTTATCAATTGTTCATTGTTTCTTGGTCAACTTAGTCAACTGCAGCTTGTGGTGTTTGATTCCTGGGATTTTGAAGTTCATTTATTGATAGGGAGAGCTAGTTGGAACCTATCTAAAGATAGGTTAGGAGCAAATGAGTCCTTTGTTCAGCTGAGGCATTCAAGTGAGATCTCATTTTATTCTTCAGTCATTATACTGCATTGTCCATTTGATTAGAATATGTCTGTTAGATTTGATTGTTTCCTGTTTGATTAGTTTGGTTTAGAAATAGTTTAGTTTATAAGAGTAGATTGCATTATTATAGAGTAGTGTGCTTAAAATTTCATTCATATCTGTTTATCATCTGTTTAGTTGCTTACTGTGGCATTGTTTCATTTCATTTTTATTTGATCTCTGTATTGTTTGTTACTTAATTTCTGTTGCAATAGGTGATAGAAGATAGTTATTGGAAGTTATATTGGTAGTTTATAGAGCATTACAGTGATTCATAGTGTTAACCATAGATAAAGGGGTGTTTGGATTAACTAGTTCTAGGTTCTGTATTTGTTCATTTATAATATAGCTCTGCACATTTAGCTTCCATAGGGTTTAGATAAGTAGTAGACTGCATAAAATAGTAGGTTTCATTCTTATAAAGTCAAAGTTACATTTCAATTCACTTTACTGTTAGCTAAAATTTGATACAGTTAGTATAAGAGTAATAGTAGTTGCATAATAGTTTAAAGTAGCTTAATATAGTTTTGTGGTAGCTTAATTTCACATATTAGAGTAGTAATCAGCAATTCAATTCAGTTTTAGTCAAAGATAGGTTGCATTTCATATAGTCAAACTTTTCGTTACTCAGTTTTTGGTCTAATTTTTTATTGCACTTATAGGACTCATTTCGAATTAGAAATAGTTATTGTTTGTTGATTTTTGTTCCTTAGTAGCTAGTGTATCTTAATCAGCAAGAATATTTGAGTTTAGAGCTTATCTGCTTATCTGAATAAGTGATTGGAAGTAGTCTGTTTGGGCGCTAATTACCCCTGCATCTCAGTTTTGGCTTGCTTTCATGTCATCATTATAGGTAGAATAAGTTAGTATCTGTGTGAGTTTTTGGTTTTGCAGCTTCTCAGCATGTCTAGCTTGATATTGCTCCCATAATCTTCTGGTTAAAAGCTTATTAGTATAGCTTATTCAGGCCTGCGATAAGTGGTTCTGAGCTTGATTTCTGTTTGTAGTACATAGGGCTGCAATTGTTAGTTTGAGGTTGTGGTTGTGTTTTATTGGTTCTTCTGAGTTTATTAGAAGTTGGTTTAGTATAGTTATTGGTCTACTTTATCAGTTGCTTATTCTGCTATAGCTTTTGCTTTTTCAATAGTTGTTTTGGTAGCTAATTAGCTTGGAATTGGTGTTTCTGTGTTTCATATGATCATATCTGAGTTTCTTTGAGTTCATAGTAGCATAATACAGTTGTGGTAACAATTTGATTAAGTTTTGTGGCAAGTGCTTATAAATAAGCACTTGCCATAAGCTGATTAGCTCTTTATTAGCACTTCTGTTCATCTTTATCTTTTCAAAATTTTTCTGCAACATTTCCCATTTATTTTAGATTTTCTTTAAATTTTTCATAATTTTCTGAGTTGATTTGATATTTTTCTTAATATTTCTTCACTTTTAATCATTTTTAAATCCTTTTTAAATATCAAAAATCCATAAAAAATCAGAAAAAGCTTTGAAAAATACAAAAATATTTTTAGAAATTCTTTTATAATATTTTAGAATTTTTAGAATTTAATTTTCATTTTTTCCAAGTTGTTTTTCTATTTTTCTTTATTTTTAAATCATTTTTAATTCCAAAAATTGGAAATAAATTCTAGAAAATAAATAAAAACTCAAAAAAATATTTTTCTTTTTCTTAAAATTCTTTTTAATAGTTTAAGATTTTTAGAAAATATTTTCAAGTTTGTAGAATCATTTTTTCATTAAACGTTACGTTTTAAATTTTGCGGTTGCATTTCCGTTTTCGCGTTTTTAACATCGGTGCATATTTAGCTTGTACATTCTGGTTATTTCACTGTTACTTTTTATTATTTGAATTCCAAAATCATATTTTTCACTTTACCACTTTTCAGGACTCGATTTCGCGATTCGAAAATTCACGACTCCATTCTACCTTCGTTGGGAAAACGACCCGGGAAATACTTTCACTGGTATTTCTTCGGAATAATTATATACTACGAAAAGACTATATCAAAATGGCGCCGCTGCCGGGGAAGGTGGACGTGAGTTTTGAATATTCGTGTTGAAAAATCGTGTTGTGTTAAGTTTTCCACTATCTTGTATATATTTTCTCTAAAAAATATAAAAATTTGAAAAATCAAAAACAAAAATAATCTTCTTATTCTCTTATCATTTGATTATTTTTCTCAATCCCTCTCACGTTTAATTCTAATGGATCCGATTTGTTCTATTTGTGGAGAACCGTTCTTCGGAGGGTTGTGTGTGTGGTGTACGTGCGACGAATGTGGAGATAATATTCGTGATGGCGTTTGTTTGAATTGTAATTCTCATACGTATGATCAAAATTCGTTCAACAATTCATCAAACATTCCCGATTTTTATACACCACCACCACCACCTTCGTTTTATTGTTATATTTGTGGAAAACCGTCCGAAGAAGGAATGTCGTGTGGGCGATGTTTTTGTAACGAATGTGGATACATAAACTGTATGTGCTATACTCCGAGTGCTCACACGTCTTATGCTTGTGATACGAGTTTTGATAATTCTCCTCAAAATGATTTTAATCATCTTTATCAAAACTCTTATGAGCAAGTACCGTTTTTCAATGATAATTCGTTTCAAAATACATCGAGTTTTGAATATTGTGGGGGATCGTTTGAAAATTCTTACCATGAACCTAATTCTTGTTACGATTCTAATGGTTTTTACCAACCCCCACAAACTTCCAATTTTAATAATGATATTTTGGAAATCAAATCAATGATCGATAAGTTGAAAGAGATGGTGACTAGTCGTATGACATCTACTCCCGAGCCTTATGAGAGATCAATGGAAGAACCTCTTACCGAAGAAAGAAAATCCCAATTTTGTGAGTGTTGTTTGTACAATGATGATTCCACGATTACGATCAATCTAAATCCTCAAAATGATTCTGTCTCTTCTCTCGTAGAACCCGAGGACTCTCTAACAATGGGGGACGAGCCTCTTAACACTATTCCGGCAACGGAATCTGACGAATTCAATGAGTCTAGTGTTGAGAACCTCGTTCCAATCCAAAGTGAGTCCGGGGAGAATTCTAACGGTGATTCTTCTTTCCATCCTTCTTTCACACCGGTTGAAGGGAGTGATGTCATTTTAGATGAGATCGAGGCATTTCTTGCTAGTGATGCTATTCCGACAATGGTTGCCGATGCTAATTTTGATTCGGAGGAAGACATTCGTGTACTTGAAGAGTTATTGAATGACGAACCGTTAACTTCTCTTCCTCCGATAAGCAATGAAGATTATGATGAAGTCGAAAGTTATTCCGATTCTCACAATGAGTATACTACGAGTGATGAAGACTCTAGTGTAGATATCGATGATTATAATGAAGATGATGATGCTGAAATACAAGATGAAGCTCTTCGTGAAACATTATTGAATGTCAATCTTCTTATTTCTCGAATTGAAGCATTAAATGATTCTCCGACTTCTTCTCCTATCCCCGATATGGATAGTGATTTCTTACCCAAGCTTGAAATTTTTCGATTTGAAGAGACGAGTAGTGGCAATCCCACTATTCATGCTGATATCTCTCTTCCGGATTATGAGTGTTTTCACTTTGAGATTGAGTCCGAACCTATTTCCGATAATCCGTTACGTGACCCTCTTTTAGAGGATGTCAATTGATTTCTTGCTACGGATCACTCGATACCACCGGGTATTGAAAATGATGAGAATGACATTTCTTCCAATTTGCTTTCTTCTCGTCCACCTGCAAAACCACCCGATGAAGATTTTGAATCTGGTACGAATGAGAATATTTTTAGAATGGTGGACGAGGTTTCAGAACTAGACTTTGCTTTTGTTATCTGGGTGTTTCAACCATTCTTTTCTTATACCACCGTTTCTTCTTTCCACTCCACCGGGAGTGAGGATACCGTCTTTGATCCTGGCATCTCTATTGCCAAGTGGCCGTTTTATCTGCTTTCCCCAAGGACGAATTAATTCGGGGATCGAGTCAAGCTCATGTGACTCGGTGAACAAAAACAAGCGCTTCGTGGGAGGCACCCCATGCTTATCAAATTCATCTTCTTATATTTCTATTTTCTTTCTAATGTGACGTGAGGAGGGCTACCTCTTCCATATCTTGTGTTTCGTGGTTGTTTGTGAATGTCCAAGATTTGCCCGAATAATGAAGACTCTCGTGCTCGCTGTTTTGTCTCAACTCGAGTTTCATCATTCGTTGCTTATCCACATATATCCTAATCTTATCGACTAACATTTATCTTTTGGCATACTTAATAAACGGCCTTAGATTTATGTAGGAGAACCCTTACCTTTTAAACATTGAGGACAATGTTTCGTTTTAGTCTGGGGGGGGGGGGGTGATCGTTCGATCTGATTTTTGCCTTGCACTTTGTCGTGCACTCTCGCAACTCCGTTTTTCCACTTAAAATCAAAAAATTGAAAAAGTTGAAAATTTCAAAAATTTGTGAGAAAAAGTCATGAAAAAGCACAAAAAAATGTGAAAAAGTTGTGCAAAAATATAATAGAGTTTGAATAATTGTTTTGACACCTTGTTGACTTTCTTGCTGGCGAGAGTAGGAATAAATATTTTGACTTGACCGGGCGTGTTGAGCCCTAGCTTGTTCCCTTAACCAATGATGATCACATAAGCTTGTGCTAGTTTTGTACACTAGGAGCTATAAAATGCGAATTCTTTCTTAAGAATCTGCAAGTTCCCGTACTTGACTTTATACATGCGCGGCTTAAAAGCTTTCGCTAGTCTTTTATATAAGGATCTAGAAAATGCGAATTCTTCTTCTAGAATTTGCAAGTTTCCGTAACTGACTTTATATATGCGTGGCTGATTATCAGCTAAGTATTCGCTGGTTTCATTATTTGGAATCTTAAATTGCGAAGAGCGAGAAATGATAGAGTTTATTTAGAAGTTAGATGCTATACGTGGAGTAGTGGTTCTCTTTAGAGCTCATGAGAGGTACTTGTGGCTTTTTACTCCCATCAGATACGTCACCAATATATAATAGATGTTCTAGGTTAATTAGTGGTATTTCGGTTTGAATAATATTTAGTTATTTGTTTTCTTAAGAGAAATTTTGCTTTGGAAGTTGGGTACATATCAAGGAACATCAAAAATAAGAGCAAAAAGTGAAAAAATCAAAAGTCAAAAGTTGATTATCTATGTGGTTTTGGAGCTACCCGATAAGCTTCCATTGATGAATTGAGAAAAAAGTCAAGAAAGAAAGAAAGAAAAAAAATGAAAAGTATGAAAAAAGTGAAAAATGAAAAAAGTGAAAGTCAAAAGTTGTATCGAATAAGAGCTTGTATGTAAATAAGTTGTTGGCGCGTGAGGTGCATGTGATAAGTGATTAGTAATCAGTCACATGAGGTGCACGTAATCGTACTCCGCAACTTATTTCCTTGATATTGTATGTACCCCCAAATTCCTTGATGTGGACCGAATTTTTATTGCAGTGGTTCTTAAGAGAAAATGAATAACTACTTATCGTTTAACTTAGGTATCACTATCGGACTTAAAAATTATTGAAACGAGAAAATATGAAGCAATTCATTTCTCAACAAAATAAAATATTGAGATACAAAACCTAGGAATGGGAGTAAGGAGTTTCCACAAGTAACTGTTATGAGTAGTGTTAGCATCTAATTTGAAGATAAGCTGTGATCTTGTTTGTACGCTTAGTTTGGGGACTTGTGAAAAATCAAGGATGACGATCTTTATCCGTATGGTCGCTTCTTAAATAGAAGTGTTTCTACTCATTGACCCTAATAATTATTGCAAAATAATGAAAGTTCAACAAACCGTCACAAGTTTGAAGTATGAAAAGTACAAAAAATAGAAAGTGTAAGTGGAATAAAGGAATAAAAGGAAAATTTTGGAAAATGGAGCGTTTTCAGGAATAAATGATTTTATTATCTCTTTTGAACCTCCTTGCTACTTTTCAAAGTTAGTAAAAAGAGTATCAAAATTATTTGTCCCAAGAGCGTGAATTGATCACATTGCGTGAGGACACGGCAATACTTTAGTCGGGGGGATTTTGGTGTGTATTAATTTACACACCTTTTCATTACCAAACATCAACCCAAATTGACTATTTGAGCTAACAAATGCCAAGAAAACTTGTGTTTTTATGTTTGTGATGTGCAGGTACGGATATTACGAAAAAACGAACAAAACAGAGCAAAATCGAGCACGAGAGTGGAAAAGGATCAAAAGCCGAAGCCGGGAAGGATTTTTCAAGTCCGGATCATTATTTGAGCTCAAAGTGCCAAATCAATCCTTGAAGAATTTTCAGTTGTCATATTTAGCCCTTGGAATTATTTTACAAGAATGGCAAAGGAGGTCCTCAAAGTTTCATAATATTTCACATTTGGTCCTTGAGATATATATGTACAAATCTGAAAGCCAAACTACACAAGGCCTGGTCCAAAATTTAAATCCATAATATAAACTTAAACAAACCCAAGGCCCACTCCACCGTTATCTCCCAAACCCACTCCCCATTTTACCCGAGCCCATACTCATAAAACCCGGTCCACAAGGTCAAACAATAATAAATAAATAAAAACGTACCCAGCTTCTTTTACCCCCAAATTCATTCACAAACCCAGAAGAGTTACTATTACATGAACCCTAGTTACTGTACCCACCCTTAATAACCACAATTAAGGGTACTTTGGTACAATCACTTTGTTTCTAGAAGCTCAGGGTGATGTCAGAGACATGTCAGAGGCTCAAGAAGCACAAGGAATGACAGATGGTAGTATCTCATTGGCTATATCGCGTCATAATTGATCAATCCAAGGGCTATTATGGAGAGAGAATGATTGGGAGTAATCTAAAGGCTCAGGACTGCTACAAAGAAACACAAAATCACACGGATTGCCAACCTGGCAATCCGTGAACTCCTCACCTCACATTGGCTATAAATAGAGTCCTAATTAGCTTGTAATAGGTGTGGAGTTTGGATTAGCCAAACTCTGCCAAAATTTCTTTTGAATTGTAATTCGTCTTAAATTTAAGTTGTAACTTTAGTTTTTTTTTTTTTTTAATGAAATTCAGTTTTTGATATCAATTTTAGTTAATTTCTGTCTAGTTTTCAATTTTATTGCTTATTAGTTTAGAGAATCTCTTCTACATTTTAGCTTATTTTAGCTTGATAATTAGTAAACTCAAGTCTTAAAATTCCATTTCAGTTTTCAATATCATTTGAGAGTTTTATAAAATCAGAAATAGTTTAGTTGAGTTTAGCTTTTATATAAGCTTGTTTTTAGTTTCATTAATCTCAAAGTTAGTTTTAAAAAGTATCTGTGAAAGTTAGTTTTATCAATTGTTCATTGTTTCTTGGTCAACTTAGTCAACTGCAGCTTGTGGTGTTTGATTCCTGGGATTTTGAAGTTCATTTATTGATAGGGAGAGCTAGTTGGAGCCTATCTAAAGATAGGTTAGGAGCAAATGAGTCCTCTGTTCAGCTGAGGCATTCAAGTGAGATCTCATTTTATTCTTCAGTCATTATACTGCATTGTCCATTTGATTAGAATATGTCTGTTAGATTTGATTGTTTCCTGTTTGATTAGTTTGGTTTAGAAATAGTTTAGTTTATAAGAGTAGATTGCATTATTATAGAGTAGTGTGCTTAAAATTTCATTCATATCTGTTTATCATCTGTTTAGTTGCTTACTGTGGCATTGTTTCATTTCATTTTTATTTGATCTCTGTATTGTTTGTTACTTAATTTCTGTTGCAATAGGTGATAGAAGATAGTTATTGGAAGTTATATTGGTAGTTTATAGAGCATTACAGTGATTCATAGTGTTAACCATAGATAAAGGGGTGTTTGGATTAACTAGTTCTAGGTTCTGTATTTGTTCATTTATAATATAGCTCTGCACATTTAGCTTCCATAGGGTTTAGATAAGTAGTAGACTGCATAAAATAGTAGGTTTCATTCTTATAAAGTCAAAGTTACATTTCAATTCACTTTACTGTTAGCTAAAATTTGATACAGTTAGTATAAGAGTAATAGTAGTTGCATAATAGTTTAAAGTAGCTTAATATAGTTTTGTGGTAGCTTAATTTCACATATTAGAGTAGTAATCAGCAATTGAATTCCGTTTTAGTCAAAGATAGGTTGCATTTCATATAGTCAAACTTTTCGTTACTCAGTTTTTGGTCTAATTTTTTATTGCACTTATAGGACTCATTTCTAATTAGAAATGGTTATTGTTTGTTGATTTTTTTTCCTTAGTAGCTAGTGTATCTTAATCAGCAAGAATATTTGAGTTTAGAGCTTATCTGCTTATCTGAATAAGTGATTGGAAGTAGTCTGTTTGGGCGCTAATTACCCCTGCATCTCAGTTTTGGCTTGCTTTCATGTCATCATTATAGGTAGAATAATTTAGTATCTGTGTGAGTTTTTGGTTTTGTAGCTTCTCAGCATGTCTAGCTTGATATTGCTCCCATAATCTTCTGGTTAAAAGCTTATTAGTATAGCTTATTCAGGCCTGCGATAAGTGGTTCTGAGCTTGATTTCTGTTTGTAGTACATGGGGCTGCAATTGTTAGTTTGAGGTTGTGGTTGTGTTTTATTGGTTCTTCTGAGTTTATTAGAAGTTGGTTTAGTATAGTTATTGGTCTACTTAATATGTTGCTTATTCTGCTATAGCTTTTGCTTTTTCAATAGTTGTTTTGGTAGCTAATTAGCTTGCAATTGGTGTTTCTGTGTTTCATATGATCATATCTGAGTTTCTTTGAGTTCATAGTAGCATAATACAGTTGTGGTAACAATTTGGTTAAGTTTTGTGGCAAGTGCTTATAAATAAGCACTTGCCATAAGCTGATTAGCTCTTTATTAGCACTTCTGTTCATCTTTATCTTTTCAAAATTTTTCTGCAACATTTCCCATTTATTTTAGATTTTCTGTAAAATTTTCATAATTTTCTGAGTTGATTTGATATTTTTCTTAATATTTCTTCACTTTTAATCATTTTTAAATCCTTTTTAAATATCAAAAATCCATAAAAAATCAGAAAAAGCTTTGAAAAATACAAAAATATTTTTAGAAATTCTTTTATAATATTTTAGAATTTTTAGAATTTAATTTTCATTTTTTCCAAGTTGTTTTTCTATTTTTCTTTATTTTTAAATCATTTTTAATTCCAAAAATAGGAAATAAATTCTAGAAAACAAATAAAAACTCAAAAAAATATTTTTCTTTTTCTTAAAATTCTTTTTAATAGTTTAAGATTTTTAGAAAATATTTTCAAGTTTGTAGAATCATTTTTTCATTAAACGTTACGTTTTAAATTGCGGTTGCATTTCCGTTTTCGCGTTTTTAACATCGGTGCATATTTAGCTTGTACATTCTGGTTATTTCACTATTACTTTTTATTATTTGAATTCCAAAATCATATTTTTCACTTTATCACTTTTCGCGACTCGATTTCGCGATTCAAAAATTCACGATTCCATTCTACCTTCGTTGGGAAAACGACCCGGGAAATACTTTCACCGGTATTTCTTCGGAATAATTATATACTACGAAAATACTATATCAGTGTACTTCGGATTTTTGAGCTTCATATAATGAGACTGATGGCATCATTTCAACTACTTGGGGGAAGTGGTCTCTAGATACTTTTTGGTACGCATTACTTCAGCCTTCAGTAGGAAGAAAGATGAGAAGAACTATTCAAGCTTGAGATGATACGTTGCTGATCTATCAAAGCTTCACAGTGAGAATGCTCGATTTCAGAAGATTATTCAGGAGCATCGAAAGCTTTGATGGTGGAAGTTTAAGAGATGTTGACTACTAACTTCTACAACGTGCTGAACAATATCCTTATTTCGGTACTCTTTTCAACATTCTCTTAAAATGCATAATATCCTTTGTACATATTTTAAAACCAAAAAGAAAATAGAAAATTATAAAACCAACAAAATCTATAAAAATCAGAAAAACATAAAAAAATTTCAAAAAAATATTCTTCACGCGACATGTCTCTCATGTAATCAATATTATGTACCTTTCTAGAAATGTCATTCAATAATGACACGGAAACATACATATGCTTGAACGAGAGTTTTTCTATTTTTTCCAAATAATGTTTTTCTAAAACATGTCGCTTCTCAAAATCTTCTTTAAATATGGCTTGCTATTACTTCAATAGCAACCCGGTCTTCAAAATGGGGAAAGCATGTCGCCAAAAAGACGGTTGTTCCACTCATTGGGTGATGATCACCCGGGCACGTATTACTTCATATCCGTGTTTCTTCGATATAATGTACGTTTCAGTGCATTATTTCTTGTTTAAAAAGAGAAGTCTTCTTTTTATCAAAACAAATATTTTTCTTTCTATGATTCTTCAGAAAATTATTTGTGGTTAAAATGGTGGTTTAAAACAATATTTGAAAATCAATTGGGCTTAGATTTTTCATAAAATTTGCCACTCAATCTATGACAAAAGGCTTAAATTTTTCATTAAAATTTTAAATAGAAAACAGGTCATAGATTGAGGGGGAGAGTGATTTCAAATTTTATTTTAGATCATCAAATATTTTTCTTTGTTCAGCTCAAGTAGCGAATTAATATGTGCTGTTATGTTTCAGAATATGAATTTTTTTCATGAGTTTCTTGTTAAACTCCAAATCCTTTATAAACTCATCATAACTGACAATAATAGAGTCCCTCATAATTTGAGGGGGAGCATTAATAAGTTCCAATATCGGCTTGTATAAATAAGACACATTTTCTCCCAAAATTTTCTCCAATATTTAAATCAATTGGGATCCAAAATCTCAAATGATTTGAAATTTTTGATCGGGGGAGAGTGATATAGTCTTTTTGCAGTATAAAATTATTCCGAAGAAATACTCGTGAAAGTATTTCCCGGGTCGTTCTCCCAGCGAATGTAAAATGGAATTGTGAATAATCGAATCGCGAAATCGTGTCGTGAAAAGCGGGAAAATGAAAAATATGGTTTTGGAGTTCAAAATATGATAAGAAATAGTGAAATATCAAGAATATACAAGCTAGGTATGTACAAATGTTTAAAACGTAAAAACGGGAATTCAAACGTAATTTTAAAATGTAACGTACGAAATAAAACGCAACTTATATACAAAAAATGATCCTACGAATGTGAAACAAGTTTCTAAAAATCTAAAACTATTAAAAAGAATTTTCAGAAAAAGAAAAATATTTTTTAGACTTTTTATTTATTTTCTAGATTTAATTTCCTATTTATTGAATTAAAAATGAATTAAAAATAAAGAAAAATAGAAAAATAAAGTGGAAAAATGAAAATTTAATTCTAAAAATTCTAAAATATTATAAAAGAATTCCTAAAAATATTTTTGTATTTTTCAAGACTTTTCTGTATTTTTTTATTGATTTTTGGAATTTAAAATTGATTAAAAATTGATTTTAAACTAAAAGAAATTAAGAAAAATAGTAAATGAACTCAGAAAATTATGAAAATTTTACAGAAATTCTAAAATAATATGGAAAGCTAGCAAAAAAATTTTGGAAAAGAAAAATTAAGCAGAAGTGCTTATTAAGGCCAAATCAGCTAATTGCAAGTGCTTATTTATAAGCACTTGCCTAGAGAACTTTATCAAACTTTAAACACAGATACAAATGACTGAATTGGACTCAAATAAGCTCAGAAAGGAATAGTAATAGCACAGAAACAAGAGATGCAATCAAATAAGCAATCTAGGATAAGCTAAATAAGCAAAATCTAACACAGAATAAGCTACAGATTAAGCAGACCATGCACAATACTACAATTACTTCTAATGAACTCAGAAGTACCAATGAAACTCAAACACAAGCTAAAAATAGCAATTGCAGCCCAATGTATCAATAAGCATCAATGTACCAACTATCCAACTTGCATAGCTATTAAGCAGTACATAATAAGCTCTAATACACAATATAAAGGACACAAAAGTAGCAGTACCTATCAGACTATTCAGAATTATGAAAAGCCCCATGAAAAACAAGCTTATACTACCCTAAACTTACTCAAGATCAGCAGACATAAAAACTGATAAAAGGTAATCAGTTGACTTTTTTATGCAATTTCAGTTTGACTAAACTCAAACTTAATCAATCAATTCTACTTCTAAATGACTATTTAAGCTGATGTTTAACTAAATTAAGCAAGTTCATGCAAAATTACATCTATCACTACAAATTTACTAACAGATTCTATTGTTACTAAAAGTTAAAGAGATTTTAAAACTTACTTTGACTATTTTTAGTATAAACCTACTATTATTATGTTTTAGACATCTAATACTAACCTATTTAAACTACTTGAGACAGAAAATCAATGATCTAACAACTACACTATACTGAAACAGTTAATTCCAAACACTCCCTTACTTGAATGTTATAACTATGAAATGATGATAAAAGCTACAATTCACCACAACAATGATCAAACTAATCTACTTAACCATATTAGAAGCTGAATGAACACTAAATTCCAACATCCAACAACAGGAACACAGATATGTACATCTAACTATTATAATGACAGTTAAGAGAACTAAATGTGAATAATAACAAAACAATCAAACAACTGAACAAACAAGCATTCAAATCATGATTAAGTACAGGAACTAACAAGTGACAAGTTAAAATATGAGAACTCAGCTAATTAAGCAGTAATGAAACTTCAATGGAATTGAACACTTACACAAAAAAACCTCAGCTGAACAGAGGTGTCTTTTGACCAAAGCCTATCTTTAGATAGACTTGAATTAACACCATAAACCATGAATCTACTAACAGTACCCAGAAATCATCATCATATATCCCCCTTTGACTTTCGTTGACCAGTACCAATTTAACCAATATAAGCAGAAATTAGCTTCAAAACTCTCTACAAGCTGCTATTTAGCTTGAATTAGCTTTTGAAAACATGTAATTGAAAACTTAAAACAGATTTAAAACAATAAAATTGCTTTGGAATTTAAAGGATAAGAACATTAAATGAAAACTTGAACTTTATTAGAAACTTAAGTTGAATACAAAGTTTGGAAGCTGGAAATACAATAAGCTACAGCTAATTATCCTACTACCTCTATATTACTCCTACTCCTACTCCTAGACTAACAGCTTCAAATGTGAGGAGGTGAGGAGCTTATATAGCCACGAGCTGAGGTGAGGGAGCGTCTTCAGAAGGTCCTAGAAGTGGAATCTCCTTGGAATATACTCTCTTAGATCCCTGATGACACCATTGGACCAATCAGATGCTTAGAAATGCTCCTATTGACGCGTTCAATCCAATCCACAGCTGCCATTTGTCATTCTTTCTTGTCAGAGGGTGTCAGGTGTGGTGGGGAATGACATTAGTACCCTTAATTGTGGTTAATTGGGACGGGTAATTTTCTAGGGTTCTTAGTTACTATTCATTGAATAGTTATTTCTGGGTATTAGAGGTAAAAGGGGGGCGGGAGTGTACGGGGTAATTTTTATATTGGTTTGACTTTGATTTAAATGGGGGTTGACCGGGGTATGGATGGGCTTTGGAAAAGGATTTGGTGTTGGGCTTTTGGGTAAATATGGTGGACTTGGGCTTTGGAAAATAGGCATGAGTTGGACTATTAAATTTTCAGATTTAGTAAATGGAAATCCAAGGACCATTTGTGTTAATTTTCAAACTCCAAGGACTGAATGTGTAATTTCCTCAAAATAAATTTCAGGGACTAATCTTGCCAAGTCTGAATAGATGAAGGACTGTAGTTGACTCTTGGATCCCCGGCTTTGACTATTTGACCAACTTCTACTCTCGTGCCCGTTTTCGTTGTTTTCTCGTGATTTTTCGTCTTTTATTGATAAATCCGTTCCTGCACATTCACAACACAAAAACAAGTGTTTTCTTGGCATTTGTTAGCTCAAATAGTCGTTTTGGGTCGATAATTAGCCATAAAATAGTGAGTGAATAAGCACTCACCAGAGAGAATGTGATTTAAATATATAATCTGATAAAAAGTGATCATTAAAGACTCAACCAGGCACTCCTCCCTCCATGTGCTAAACAATTTCGAATACTGATGCACATATTGAGGGGGAGCATTTCCGAAAGATCAAAAACAATTGAGGTACAAATGCTTTGATATCAAATATCACGAGTACCTTGATTGATTTTCAATTGATTTTAAGGCGGAGAGAACAATACCAAAGACCGACCATTTTACTTTATGCAATGGAGTTATAAGGATGATAAGGTTAGGCATTAGTTCCCATGATCCAGCTAGAACCGGAGGGATCTTCCCAGGGACAATCCTCTAGTTAGAGTAGAAGTCCTTAGGAATGATTAAAAAAAGGAGAAAAGTAAGATAAGGGAAGAGTGACGACTGAGATGGAGCTAGTACTGGAACAAACCCGACAAGGTTCTAGTAATGAAGTCTCGATAAGCACTGAAGGGGTTGAAGAATGAAAAAGAAACGTAAATGAGAAAGGGTGAAAAGAAATAGCCCTCCATATATTCAACCTTAAGGCAGAAACCGGGTTCCACTCATATGCTACTGGTGGTTACCAAGGTAACACTGGTATTGAAGACAAGACGTCATGGACCCAGTGACGCACTGCACTAACCTTCCTAGCCACTCAAGTTCTCTTAAAAGGAATTATTTCATTCTCACGGGGAACCCTGCATAATGTATCGACCGCTCATTGCGAGCCACGTTGATACTTAAACAGGAGACGCCTTTCCAGTTTCCAGGAGCGGATAAAAACGCACTATTGAGTCTAGAGCCAAGATATCATCCATAAATCTCATTAGGACACATTTACAATATGCTTACTATTTCACACAATGTGAAAAGTAAGATAATATATTTAGAGTCCTACGCATTATCCTTGTGGTATTGCCAGAACATCTGAGTGATATGCAATTATTCACGATGAAGATGGAAATCCTGCTAGAGTGAACATCAATCAAGCTCTTGGTAGGTGACATGTGAGATCCTTCATGGATCAAACTAGTGACAACTGGAAAGCAACAATGGGGCGATTCGTTTTAGAATCAAACTTTTTCCAGGAAATGAATTGACGGATACTTTTGGAAAACCCTTTGATGTGCTTAACTACTTTCTTTCGAGCACATTGACTGCGCATAATTTTCAAACAAAAGTATTTGACATAAAATTTATGTTTCTCATAAAACACTCGTTGTATTGCCAAAACTCTTTATCTATCAATACACGATTGTTTTTCAAAATCAATTTCCTCATTAATCGGTGAATCATTAATTCACCGGTTCACTCACTCCGTGTTGTCTACTTTGAGACGCTTCGGTTTGAGAACGGCTAGTACAGCTGCGAAACCCTGTCAAGGAAATTCTTCGAAATTCTACCTGATCACAGGCAGTATGTATACTGATTAACGGGGAACCGTGGTTCTTGCAACCCTATTCAACGAAGGTGAACAAAGACACTTTCGTGTGTTTATTGCTAACTGTTGATTGCAGGAACACCCAACGGTTGCAACTGATGGCAAATGAGACGTCAATTCATAACCTCATGCTCACACTCCACACTCACAATTAAAGACATCATGAAAAGTGAAAGATCAACAACGATGCTTCCGCAACTCTTATGCAAAGTTTCATGATCCAGAAAGGTGTGAGCATGACGGTCCGATGGTCACTACATCACATGGAGGCGATTCTACAAAGGATGATTTGGAGATTTACGGTGGCTGATGATCTCAAAGAAAGCTCAAATATTACACAAGTCAAAGGAACTTATGCTCAAAGATCACTACTTGTCGTACAAAGACAACACTTGAAGAATCAATCGATACAAGCTAGAGCTAAAGATCAATGTATAAAATGCTAAGATTCAATTTATTTTTTCTGGGGTGACCTCCCTTAGGGGGAGATTGTTAGGATTAAGAAAAAGGTTTGGTCGCCCCATGTATTTACATACTTAGCATAGCTCTTAGTTTTGTATATATTAGATTAGTTATAGTTACACCGTGGAGGACAGACGGGTCTTTACCCACTGTACACCTGATCCATAGCCCGTAGGAGGGCGTATACTGTAAGTGTATATAAACCCTCTCCCGCACAAGGGAAGGGTTGGTTGTTTTCTCATAATACACACACCTCAAAGGTGTTTCTCTCTCAAGAAAACCTCCCATCTCTCTTTGCTTTCTCTCTCTAACAATAACCATGTTTACCATTTACTACCATAATCCAAGGCCACCCGAATCACAACAATCAACATAATATATCGATCCTACAACATCTGATTACATTTCTTAAGACGTTCAAGCCTATTACCATGTAGGAGTATGGCCAATTTTCTTAAGCCTAACGCGAAAATTAATCAACTAAATCAACTAATAACAAATCAACAACCAATAATCAACAACTAGGTTTCATTAGATCTAAGTAAACACAAAGAGAATTAAGCTAGCATGTTAAAAGAAAGACAAGATTAACAATCAATCAAATAACACATAGCAAATTGAATGATTAAAAAGAAGACTTATCTTCAATTGAACATGAAGGAAAAGATGGCTTGGAAACCCTAAGTTTACAACAAAATTGGTCTAGGGTTTTATCTCCCAAAAGTTACACACCTAATGAATGAAAAATCAAAAAGTATATATAGATATACAAGTCTGACGGTGTCAGGTTTTGGCCTCTGATACCGTCAGATCACCGTGTTTTAGGGTTTCGTATCACCCAAGAGATCTCTGACGCTGTCCCTTTATAAGGGTTCTGGGCCGTCTCGTGTAGTGTTAAAGAGGGACGGCCACGATCCTGGAACACCTGACACCGTCAGGTGTAAACCTGACATTTTCTTCTAGGGCGTCTCAGCATAAAAAATCCTTTGCATATCATCATAGGTGACGGCGTCAGCTCCAAAGCGTGACGCTGTCAGGTGTTAAATCCTGACTTTCTTGACTTTTCTTGTTCTCTTCATTCTTGAGCATAAAAACGTCCAAAAAGCTCAAAAATGCCCTCTTTTCCAGAATTCATGTCCCAAGTACCTAAAATGACAAAAGAAATGATTTAAGGTAGTATTTGATCATAAAAATACGATTTAGGGCTTAAATGACCCCCTAATCAAATACCCTTCACTTGGGATTTGCTTGTCCTCAAGCAAATGAGCTTTTATACCAATTAAAATACAAGTTAGGGGTTATTTAACATTAATATAAAAGTAATTACAAAAAATGATTGATCTATCCTAATCAAAACAAGCACGGAAATTTTATACTAGCACCTCACATATAGTGTTTAGATACTCTCATCTCCCGGGTGTTATAAGTGTATATATCACAAATGGAAATGGAAGAAATATTTCTCACTACCTGTCATAGCAAATAGATTACCATAGGCTTGGGAAAGGATCAAGCCTCCATCACTTTGGCGTAAACACCTAGGATAAACTATCAAAGAGGTCTTTTAAAGGGTTATAACGTTAGGTGTAAGGATATAGAAGACACGGTTTTATTGGATAAAGGGATATTTAAATGGTGACAAGTCAATTGTCTTAATTAATTACATGTATAATATGGCGTTGCTAATCCAAGACTCGACTAAACTTAAGCTAATAACGAAATAACATAAACATAAATAAAATAAAATGAATGGGATGGTAGTCCGTATGTTTTTTCTACTTTTCTTTTTCTCATTTAAAATTTTTTTTTATTGTTTTTCGATTTTTTTTCATACACTCTTGCCCTACCATCCAAAATAATACATCAAAGGAGCTTGTTTCCTCCCCTTACACTTGAACTTTTACATAAATCAAAATATAGACTCGAATCAAGATAATCGAAACATTTGGAGTACTTTAAAATATTAACGTATATATGAGGGGTAATAAATGATGTTCTTCCTCATTACTCCATTACACTAGTACTTTACCCATAAGTCTCAATCGTCCCAAAACAATATGTATAAGATATGTCTTGACTTAGCAACCATGTAACCAATAAGACAACTAACTAAGGGTTTAAACAATTAAGAATAATGCACTAAAGATGAGTGCATACAAGGAAGGCTAAGGCGATTTGGCTGTACATTTGGGGGTGGATTGTAAACAAGTTCCTTCTTTAAGTAAAATGCTTAAAGTTAGAAACGAAAAAGATAGGCTCTGGGGGTTGCCCTAGGGGTATAGTGTACTAAAAATGAGTACATCACAAAGGTGTTGGAAATTACTTGACCAATAAAGTCAATGTAATTATATTACAGGCTTAAAACAAGGGTTATCCTGATGCCTCTTATCATATACTAAATCCTAACTACACGAATGTAGTCTCACTAGCGGTCTCGGGATGCATCACTAACGCAAGTTCTAGAATCTAAATACTACCGGTACACTCAAAAGCACTAATAATGAATGTTTTTCCTAACAAATCTAGAGGCGAACCTCACATATTTGAGGTGGAAATTTTTGAGTGGTACGATTTTTGTGTGCTAGTCATATAACTCTTATCAATGAGACGCTTATTAAGACTAGAGTTTCTCTCCTAAATGTTGCAAAAAAATTTAAATTTGGTGCTAAAATTACTCTAACAAGTATTTCTTTCAGTTTTATTACACATCTACTATTAAACAAAATAAAAATCAAGTGAAGTTGTAGTTTCTAAGGTATCCTAATTTTACCCCCTTACACTTAAGTCGAATATTGTCCCCAATGTTCAATTAAAGGATGTAGAAGTAAAAATAAATGAGAATAATAGAAACTAGTACTCCCCTGATTTGCTCGGTAAGAAAAATGTGGTAACATGGTTAAATCTTCCTCCAAGAAAATGTACATGTAAAGCTTCACTCCTGAATTAAGATCATCTTCTTATCCAATATAACCTGTAAATAACAAAGTAAACAAAGCACGAAACCTCGCGTAAAATTGGCGGTATACTATATATAAAACTAAATCCTAGAAAACAAGTAAAGATATAATGCTTGCAAAATAAATGTTTGCAAATTCCTAGAATTCAAAAAAATTGAGATTTTACGAAACTTTACAATTCCGGTAGCCAAACATAACCTGGAAATGTTTTTTGGGAAACAGAGCCTGACGCTGTCAGGTTGTAACTCCTGACGCCGTCAGGATGTACCTGACATATTTTTTATCTTTTGGTTCCGGAAAATTTATAGAAAAACCTGTGTTTTAAGACCTGGAATTTTTGCAAAACATCCATTGTGACTCGATACAAGCATTTGACTCAAACAAGTACTAATATGTATATTCATATCTCATTATTATCGTTCATGTTCACTTCGTTCTTTAAAACATATATGAGCTTCCCTTACACTTATCTTTTGTAAAATACCTTTATATGTGATCAAGTTGAAGTTAAAAAAAATAAAGCATTTTTACAAGTTACTATGAGACATGAATAATAAATAATGAGAATGAAAAATACATACGGAAAAAAATAAAAGCAAATAAACAAGCACACAAATAAAAAGCTTGGGTTGCCTCCCAAGAAGCGCTTTTCTTTATTTACGAGTCTTGTAGCTAGACTCAAAGTCACTCTCTATTATGTGAATTCATCACCCAAGATGACGTATCCGTTGGTAGAATGCTCATCATCCTTATGGTAAAATCTCAACCGTTGAGAACGCACGGTCATCTTCCTTCCTTTTCTATTAACCAAGATTGCAGCTCAGTTTTCGCACAATCTTTCTATTGTGAAGGGTCCGTACCACCAAGATTTGGGTTTATCAGGAGGCAATTTTATCCCTGAATGGCTTAAAAGCACCAAATCCCCTTTTATAAACTTGTCAGGGCTCCTAATCTGCTGATTGCATTCTATTTCACCCTTAATGGAGTCCATATCTCCCCCTTACCATTTCCAATCTCAATTTCATCGTAGCTCTTAATCCTTGCCTCCCATGCAAGGATCTTCTCACGAACATGTATACGAGGTATATGACAATCGTCCCTAGCTTTACTTTGCAGTATATTCTTCCTTATATCTCACGAGGTCATGTGGAAACGTATCCTCCTTTGCCCTGATTTGAGTTCTATTGTTCCCTTTTCATAATTGATGACTGCCCTTGCAGTAGTAAAAAATGGTGCTCCAAGAATCATGGGCATATACTCATCCTCTTTATCATCAATGATCATGAAGTCAATGGGAAACATCAAACCTGCTACATTAACTAATACATCTTATGTTATTCCTAAAGGATATACGTAAGAGTGACCAGCAAAGGAGAGTCTAATACGGGTAGTGGTTGGTATTTCGTTGGTTAACTTAGCATAAGTGGATATAGGCATCAGGTTCACCTCCGAGCCTTGGTCGGCTAAAACATCTACGTATTTTAATTGTCCTATGCTACATGGTATTTCAAAATTCCCAACAGCTACTTGTTTCATAGCCATACTTCTCTTAAGTAACCTTTCGTACACAGGTCCTCCAGGTAATGTATCATATTCATCTTCTTCCTTTTTTTCATTAGAGATCTTTTTAGATGAATAGTTACGTCTATCGTTCGTCATCCAATTAATTATAGTTTTTTCATTAATATTGTGCTTCAGATAGGACCCTAGTGGTTGAGACTTAGGTGGTTCCTCAATTGTTGGTGTACTAATGGTAGTTTTCTCCTCCTTATTATTGTCCTTATGGATAATGGATATGGAATTGACAAACTTGGTGACGGGAGTGTCGTTTTCCTTTCTAACCAAAACTTTTTCAGGAGTCTTCACCTTCGTGTACTCTTTTAATAGACTCATCATCTCAGCCATTTTCTCTTGCATTTCCTCCCTTTGCCTACAGATGGCTTTTTCAAATTTTGCCAATCTCTAGAATGGGCCGACATATACTCTCTCATTCGGGATTCAAATTTCGAGCTAAGGTCGGGAGGTGGTGGAAAGGGTTGAGCATTTCTTCGAAAAGATTCCGCATCTAGGGTGACCAATATTCAAATCGGTCGTGCCCTTTGTGGTGACCCGGGTACATATCGGGCGAGGAAGGAAAAAAAACAATCGGTCTAATTTTTGACCGACTTTGCACAACCAAACAATCCAAAAAAAAAGTTACCGTTTGAATATTTGATGACATCAAATAAGTACATTATATTGTCGTCATTTGTCCTATTTAATTGACTTGTGTTATCGTTTATATATGAGAATTGGTGCTTAATCGTTTACTTTAGCAATTCTCAAGTAAAAACAAGCAATTGGTGAAACTTGGCGATTTTGGACGAAATATGGAGATAAATGATCAAGATGGAAAAAGTCTACTGAACTCAAGGAGATACGCCATATCACTCTAGACAGATACGCCGCATCATCTACTTAGATGAATTCGAAGACCATTTCCTGACTTTGAAGCATGCGCCGCATTTGATTATATCATGCGCCGCATATGAAACATTGGTCAACGAAGAAGAACCAACTTGTTCTACTCCAGATACGCCACATCTCATTATCAACATGCGTTGTAACATTATCAAGAATTCACCAAATACAATCTAAGACGCTGAAGGACATGAGCCGCATAAGATTCAAGATACGCCGCATCTGAAGACGGTGTACGAATATTCTAAAATATATTAATCTTGGACCCCACGCGAAGTTAAGTACATGCACCACATCAAACCCTCAGACAGAAAGTATAAATACCCCATCATACCTACGAATTTTGTGTGCAACCAAACCCTAAAGAGACGAATTCAGATGAAAAGGCAACACAAGACACACCCTAAACGAAGATCTTAGGGCAATAAGAAGGTCCTTCATGTATTTAATTCACTAAGTAGTTTTGTTTTATTGTATCAGTAAACTATAATCTATCAGGATTGATGGGCTTGTGGCCGCCATACTGCTCCCCTTAAAATTGTTTTCCCATCGATCATGAGTTTATATGATGATGTTTTTGGTTCTTTTTATATGTACTTTGATAACCTCTGTGCCTAGCTGTGTTTTGCTTTGGCTGCCATACCCCCTCCACACTTACTTATCTAGCACCTAAAAAGTAAGATAGGCATAAGTAATCATTAAGGGTTTACTCGCCTATATTTAAGATCCAATGAGAGAGAATAGATTACGATACTCATCATATAAAACTAGCAATAAAACAAGTCACAAGCTACTTAACAAGAGGACATGACTTCTATTTGTATCTATTATCTATCTGTGTACGTGTTAGTCTTTCGCTGTATTTGTTCTCATTAGTTTTATTAGTTTAATTAATCAACAAAAATGTGCTAGTCTCTCAAACTAAAACCCCATTGCGTTAGATTAGATTGTAAACTAACTTAGTATATTTAAAATACTGATTATATTAATTAGATATTACGTTCCACTCTTAGTGATCGACACTCTACTTACCACTATATACATATTGATCGGGTACT
Organism: Artemisia argyi; assembly: GCA_030686995.1. Classification (NCBI taxonomy): domain Eukaryota; kingdom Viridiplantae; phylum Streptophyta; class Magnoliopsida; order Asterales; family Asteraceae; genus Artemisia; species Artemisia argyi. The sequence continues at coordinate 130,109,138 of CM060692.1, forward strand.
ACACGTGACACAACACGCATAAAGTTTTTGGCGCCGCTGCCGGGGAGTGAATTGTTAATATCTGTTTTTGTTGGGTCTGTTAAAACCCAAACTCCTTAATCTAGGATTTTAATATAAAATATCCTAAGTGTTTGATAACCGAGAACACCAAACAAGTCACTGAATGCATAGTCGTTCAGTGAGTCATCCTCAAGTTGCTCAGGGTGAATCTATGAAGAAAGGTTCACCATTAAGTGAGGCGGTTCTCAGTGAATGATACCTGAGCTAAAGAAGAAGATGTTGGACTCAGTGAGGGATGACAATAACTCATTGAGTCCCATGACTCCTCACCAACTAAGAATACTGAGTGAACAAAGACTGAAGATAAGAAGACTGAAGTAAAGGCTGGATTAGGCGGGATAAGTTTGAATGGATAAGGGAAGGTCCTTATCATGCAAAGGTCAAATTTCCCTGAATGAGTATAATACCAAGACATGTGTCAACACTGAAGACCAGAAAGCATCCCTGCGCTTTACTACTTATAGTCATTTGTAACAGGGACAAAATACCTATGTATTTTGTCCAATGTAGGCTGATGTAATTTGTCTTGTAGTCTTTGTCTATTAGGTATGTGTTAGAATCTACTTGTGTATAAATAGAGAATAAGTGGGAGAGGTAAAGATTACGTTTGTGCACTTAATGCTTAGACATTCACAAACCAAATCTTTACTCTCTCCAAAGAACAACACAATCCCTGAGATAGCTCAGCTGGATCTTAGTTGTCACTCAAACTTAGTTTGAGTTTAGTGAGGAGTATACCATACTTGTCATTTCAATCCCAAGTGTTGTTCCGCAAACACTTGGGTATAATTCTTTTGATTAATTTCTCATAAAGAATTAAACGTTGAAAAACTTTGTATCTTATCTTTTACGTTTATTTACTTTTGATAATTAATAAATACTTCGCTACATCATGGAACTTGGTTAGATTAACTTTTTAGTTAACCATAACCAAGTAAAAGGGTCCAACAAGTGGTATCAGAGCCTCTGATTTGTAAAACTTCTCAAAACCTTTTCCAAACAAAAGAGTGCTCTAAGTTTTTAAAATCAAGATCCCACCATGGCTGATAGCGATGTACCCCAGCTAGTTGATAAAAAGGGAGGTGGCTATTCAGCTGTTGCTCCTAAACTAGAAGCTGGTAAATTTAGCAAGTGGAAAAAGCGTATGCTTTGCTACTTAACTGGTATGGACCCATACTACATCACATGCATCAATGAAGGCCCTTTGTCCCTAAGACTGCTCAAGGTTTGCCTAAACCTGAAGCACAATGGACTCCTGATGAGAGGCGGGTGGTCAATCAGGACGAACGCCTAAAATGCATCATTATATCGTGTCTCCCTGACGATACAATGGAATCAGTCATTAACTGTCCTACACAAACCTGGCTTGACCTAGTTCATAGCTTTGAAGGTCCCTCATATACCAAGGAAAACAGGATCATGGACCTGAAACTTGAGTATAACACTTTCAGGGCCAAAGAATCTGAAAGCCTCTCTCAGACCTATACCCGATACAAAACCTTGCTCAATGAGCTCTCAAATGATGGTGTAGTACTGTCTAAGCATGAAATTAACGTTGGCTTTGTCAACAGTCTCCCTAAGAAGTGGTTAAACTTCTCTCAGGGTCTTAGCAATGCTAATCACATTCAGAATCTTGAGCTCCCTCAAATTTATGGGAAGCTTGTCTATGAAGACAACCTAATCGCAAGGCGATACCCTGAAAAGGCTCAAGAAACCAAAAAGGCCCTGACTGTTAATTTCCTTCTACTCTAATGGTGTTGTGCAGGATTTTCAAGATGATTCTGATGATGAGGTTGATGTGAGATCCAGTGAAGAGTATCTCAATGATCTTCAAGTTGAATTACAAGAAAGAGCTCTTTTAGCAAACTCAAAACGTTTTATTAAAAGAAACAAGTCAAATTCTCAAAAAGCTAAGGCTAATGAATCCACTGAATGTTTCAACTGTGGCAAAAGGGGTCACTTTGCTAAAGACTGTTTTTCAAAAACAACCTCAGACCCTTTATACAAACCTTCTGGTAGTAGTTCTTCTTCAGGAACTAGCAAGTTTCAACCAAAAATGCTTCAGTCCACTCAACATTTTCAAAATGCAAATATTCAAAAGGACTTTGAAGCTAAGTATAGAAAAGCTAAAGCTAAACTTGCTCTCCTTGAGACAACTCCCTCAGTACCCCAGGCTGCAATTTCCAAACCTGTTCAGGGCAAAAACAAGGTACTTGTTGCTGTAGCCTATGATTGGGACGAGGAAGATGTCTTCTCTGATGAAGAAGTAAGGGTCAGTGCACTGATGGCACTTTCAGATGATAACAAGCTGGCTGTTGGAAAAAGCTATACTAGAAATGGAGAATGGGTCAACATCACAATGAAAAAGGTAAACATTTTGTTATCTATGGATGATGATGCTGATTAGCAATCCTATTTAAACTACTTAAATGTGGATCTTAAGTTCGTTGAAGAGCAAAGACAAAAAAAAATTTCAAAATTCAATAAGGTAATTTTTGAGTTAAATAAGTGTAGAGATGAATTACTTATTTTGAAACAAGCAAAGCTTGAGGCTATTATACTTCAAATTCAAAACACTGAACTAGTATAACAAAATCAAGCTCTTCAGGATGAACTTAAGAAAGAAAAGGCTGTGATATATAAGTGGACTCAGAAAAACCCTAGGGTTTTTGACTTAGTGAGTGTCACACCAAGCAATAAGAAAGTTGTTATTGGTGAAGATCAAAACACTGAGTCCTCAAGTGAGAATGGCATATCCTTTAACAAGGAAATGGCACCAAAACCCAGTGACTAGATTGAAAGAGTCAACCCAGATAGCAAATTACCAAACTTTAACACTGGTAAAATATTGGAACTTGAAAGTCAGGCCATCAAAAATATGCTCGGTGTCACTGATGAATCTAGTTCTCCTGAGTCCATTAATGAGTCTGAACCTGTCTCACAGAATCCACTCCCACCACTGAAAGTTCTTCAGAGAGCTAAACCTAGCTCTGAGCTAACACACTTGGTGTATACTCAACACTCTCCAAGAGAGAAGGCTGGTTTAGGAAGAACTATCTTGAAAAGACCACTCACTGAAGTCTCAGTTCCCAATGATGACTCTAAAACCTCAGTCTCAAATGAGGTTATCACTGACAGCCCTGATTCCAAATATGATGAGTTGGCTGACCTTGTTAGGAAGTTGATTGAAAAGATTGAATCATCTGAGAAATACCCTCAACCTTTGGAAAAGGAAATTAAAACAGCTCCCTCAAGTTCCACCAAATCTAAGGCCACATCTAAACCAAAATTGAGATGTGAATTGTGTAATTATACCACACATACCACTGATGACTGTTATAGAATCCTATTTTGCATGATATGTAAAAAGGATGATCATAGAACCTCTAATCATCTAACTTACACAGTCTCATCAGGTGCTGTATCCTATCACAATGCTCAGTCTCTTGACTATGCCTCGGACTCTAAATAGATAAGGCAAAAAGCTAAACCTTTTTCACCTTGCATCCGCTGTGGATTCAATGATCATCTCTCTGATGATTGTTTGATGTATCCATGTTGTGATATCTGTGGAGATCCTACTCATGACAGTTCGGGACATGAACAGGTCATTCAGTCTAGAAGAGGAATCACCAAGCCAACCCAACAAACTACCTCTTTTCCCAGCTGCAAAATCTGTGGAAGCAATATTCACACCACCACTGATCATGGATCAATCTCTCAGTTCAAAAAGGCCATTAAAGCCAAACCCACCAGAAAGTGGGTTCACAAGAAAAACTAACTCAGTTTACATTTGTGCAGAGACATGCCAGAGATCCTGTTTGGCATCTTGATAGTGGATGTTCAAGAAGCATGACTGGCGTGAAGGAATATCTTCACAAATATGTAAAAGAACCAGGACCTAAGGTGGTATTTGCTGATAACTCATCTTGTCTCACTGAAGGTTATGGTTCAGTAAACTGTAGTGGAATAGTTTTTACTAGAATAGCTTATGTTAATGGTCTTAAATACAACTTGATCAGTGTCAGTCAACTATGTGATGCTAAATACATAGTTCAGTTTGATGATAAGCAAGGTACTATCTTCAATGCAAACAAAGAAGTCGTTCTTATTGCACCAAGAAGACAGGATGTCTATGTTTTGGATATGTCCTCACTCACTCAGAATGGAACATGCCTTTTTGTTAAAGCCACTGAAACCCTCAATTGGCTTTGGCATAAAAGACTTTCCCATCTAAATTTCAAAAACATAAACAACCTGGCCAAACAAAACAAAGTCCTTGGCTTACCATCACTTGTGTTCTCTAAAGATAAACCCTGCCCTGCCTGTGAAAAAGGTAAACACCACAGGGCATCCTTTAAAACCAAACAAAATTCCTCTATCACCAACTGCCTGCACCTACTTCACATGGATCTTTTTGGACCCATCAGTCCAATGTCAATCCACCATGAGAAGTACACTCTTGTCATTGTGGATGAATACTCAAGATACACTTGGGTCTATTTTCTGACCAAAAAGAGTCAGGCTGCTGAAGTAATCATGTCCTTTATCAGGAAGATTGAAAACCAAAATGACATCAGGGTCAAACAAATCATGACTGATAATGGGACTGAATTCAAAAACAATGACCTTGAAAGTTTCTGTGATGAGAAGGGTATATCTCATAACTTTTCCTCTCCTTAAACCCCTGAACAAAATGGAGTTGCTGAAAGAAAGAACAGAACCCTCATTGAGGCTGCTAGAACAATGCTTAATGGATCTGCTCTCTCCAAACACTTTTGGACTGAGGCAGTAAAAATAGCCTGTTATACACAAAACAGGTCCATTATTGTTAAGAGACATAGAAAAAATCCCTATGAGTTATTTAAAGGAGGAATTCCTGACATCAGCTATTTCCATGTGTTTGGGTGTCCTGTGTTTATCCATAATCATAAGGATCATCTTGGAAAGTTTGATGCAAAAGCTGATGATGGGTACTTTCTAGGGTATTCCCTTGTCTCAAAAGCCTTCAGGGTGTTCAACACAAGGAGACAACAGACTGAGGAAACCTTCCATGTCACATTTGATGAGAGTACTGAAGCTATCAGATTTTCTAATTCCTCAGTGGAAGAAATTGGTATTGATTACTCATCAAGATATTCTCCTGATGAGTATTACCCTGAGAGTAATCTCTCCACACAATACCAAGCTGATGCAGATGTCTCATATTACATCAATCCTCACAACTTACCTCAACCTACCATCAGTGAGTTCATAGAAACTCAACAAGTCTCCAATGAGACTACCACCACTGAACCAATTGTTCAGAATACCACAATTCAAGCTGATCATACTGAGGTAACTAAAAATCTCAATCTTGAGGAATCTCACCTGTATCTGAACCCACCCCATCTATACATTAGGCTTCTACAAGTTCCTACTCCCATCCAAGACCTCAGGATAGCTGGACTAAGTCCAAATCAATAGAACTTGTTAACATCATTGGTGAGCCCACTGAAGGCATGCTTACAAGGAGCATGGCTGCTAAATTCAAGGCGGCCTCAGCCAATGTATGTCTCTATGTTGACTTTCTCTTAGAGATAGAGCCTAAAAATGTTAAAGAAGCTTTTAAATATGAGAGTTGGATTCAGACCATGAGAGATGAGCTAGAACAGTTTGATAGAAATGATGTCATGACCCTAGTTAAATGCCCTCAGGGTGTGTTTATCATTGGAATGAAATGGGTCTTCAAAATTAAGACTGATGAGTCTGGAACCGTAATAAAAAACAAGGCAAGACTTTTTGCAAAAGGATATAATCAACAAGAAGGTATTGATTATGAGGAAACCTTTGCACCAGTTGCTAGAATGGAAGCCATTAGGATCTTTCTTACATATGCAACATAGATGAACTTTAAAGTCTACCAAATGGATGTAAAAAGTGCATTCCTAAATGGTAACATTAAAGAAGATGTATATGTGCAACAACCTCCTGGCTTTGAAAGTAGTGAATTTCCTAACCATGTCTACAAGCTAAATAAAGCTCTCTATGGACTAAAACAAGCACCCAGGGCATGGTATGAAACTCTTTCAGCCTTCCTGATCCAAAAAAAGTTTGTCAGAAGCAAAATTGACAATACATTGTTCACCTATAGGACAAAAGAGGATGTGATTTTAGTCCAAGTGTATGTGGATGACATCATATTTGGCTCAAGCTACAAACTTTGTAAACAGTTTGAAAAACTGATGACAAAGAAGTTTGAAATGAGTATGATGGGTGAACTCACTTACTTTCTTGGACTACAAATCAAACAAACTGAAAAAGGCACTTCCATCAGTCAAGAAAAGTACACTAGGAACTTACTGAAAAAGTATGACCTCGGTGGCTGTGCCTCAGTGAAAACACCAATGGGACCTCCTAACAACCTAGGTCCTGACCTTGCTGGAAAACCAGTTAATCCTACTCTTTTTAGAGGTATGATTGGGTCACTGATGTATCTTCTTGCCTCAAGGCCTGATATTCAATTCTCAGTCTATTTGTGTGCAAGATATCAGTCTGACCCAAAAGAATCTCATCTCACTGCTGTCAAAAGGATTCTGAGATATCTAAAAGGCACTTCTAGTCTTGGACTTTATTATCCCAAATGTTCAGGGTTTGATCTTAAAGGATACTTAGACTTTGATTATGCAGGATGCAACATGGACAGAAAAAGTACTTCAGGCTCCTGCCAATTTCTTGGAGGAAAGTTAGTCTATTGGATTGCTAAAAAGCAACAATCTGTTGCAATGTCCTCAGCAGAAGCTGAATATGTTGTTGTTGCAGGCTGTTGTGCAAATGTGTTATGGATGAAAAGTCAGCTCAGTGACTATGGTATTCATTACAAAATGGTACCTATCTTTTGTGACAACACAAGTGCAATAACTATTTCAAACAACCCTGTGCTTCATCAAAGAACAAAACACATTGATATCAGATATCATTTCATCAGGGATCATATCATGAAAGGTGATATTGAATTACACTTCATTCCCACTGAGTATCAGTTAGCTGATATCTTCACAAAACCCTTGGATGAACCTACTTTCACCAGACTGAAAGCAGAACTAGGCATGTTAGATATTGATAATCAGGTCACTGATTGAAATATCCTAACATGGTGTATATTCCTTATCCTATCCCTGATAATCAACCATCCTCAGTAAAACCCTTCAACAACACCAAAAAAAACCATTCACAGGGAGTTTCTCACATAGTGAAAGACTCACTGAATACCCAAACCGAAAATATTCACATTGAATGAATTCTCATTCAGGGGGGGCTCATAACATTTACTGATGCAATTCAATGCATAACTAAATGCTCTAAGTATCTAGTTAGTAAATGTCCTAGGTTGGTAACTGAATTTTCTATTTAATATAGGAATATATGTCTCTGCCTCACTGGCATCCACACCTTGAGCCCCCACTTACTTACCAATATCCCACTAGGCATTAATTGCCTTCCTTCATAGATAATATCTCTTGATATTTCTGTGACATCATGCCTGAAAAAGTGCACTTTGTGTCGGCTCCTTGCATTGTTCACCTCGACAGTTGAAAAAAACTTGGGAAAGTGGAGTGGTGGCATTTAATGCGGAACCCAAAGTGGTTATTCATTTTGATTTTCAAATTCCCTAACCAATGGTATTCCTCACCCTCTATAAATACCCCTTTCAAAACATACAAAACACACACACAAACTTTTCTTAAAGAAACTCTGCAAAAAATTTATCCTTTGCAAAGCTGTGTGTAATCTTTAAAAAAAAGCTTTTTCAAATCATTCTTTCTTGGTTAAGAAGATTTGCAACAAGAAATCCTTCCTGTTTGCAATCTCCTTGATAACAATATCATTTATTTCACAAACAGAAAACGAGTTGGACTCAACTTGTGGATCATCTGGTGAGTGATATTCTGTCATTAAAATTTTATAATCTTTTTGACCTAAAATGGCAGATAACCAAGGAATCGAGCTTGCACCTCAGTGGGCAAAATCGACTCTGGCTGATGTACAATTCAAAACCAACAATGTTGTAGGAAACTTTAACTACCCAACCAATGTCCCTGCCTACAAGGAAATCATAAAGTTTTTGTATAACTGCCCTTTGAAAACCGCCTTCACCTCCACACCCTACTTCCAGTACCACAACTTACTCTGGGAGTTTTAGGGTACTACTCAGGCCTATGACCCGACACCTTCCACTAATGAGAATGAACTCAGGCCCCTCAAGGAATTTCTCATCAGTTTCTCTGTTTTAAATGGGAAAAGGAAATTTGTCCTGGATTTCAAAACTTTTTGCTCTGCAACAGGACTTGATTATAACAATGGAATTTATGTTGCACACCCTGACCCAAACAATGTTAAATCAGGGTTAGAAAAAAAATTGAACAGGAAGGGCACTGTTAAATCAGGCTTCTAAGCCAAAAAGGAGACCTAATAATGATACTGCCACCCATGGCCAGGTTCCACCACCCTCAAGGACAACGAAGGGCACTGACAAATCACAGTCAGGGTCCTTGGTCCACACGACTGCTCCCAAAAATCTAGAGGAAAACATACAACCCGCTAGTAGGGGAGAGCCTTCCACCTTTCCCGTTCACATCTCTGGTACATCACAACCAGGGTCTGAGGGAGTAGCGGCCCCTAAATCTTCGACATGCCAGCACCAGCCTGTTGGAACTGGGGGCCTTAACATTTCTCATGTTTTTGGTGATTTCACTGACACTAACCCATCAGTGGATAAAGGAACAACTGGAAACAAAGACTTAGGGGGAAAGAAACCACCCACTGATATGGAACCATCACCCCCCCCCCCCCCCCCCCCCATGGAGATGCGCATGCCTCACAAATTGACTCTAAGGACCAGATAGACAAATCCCAGTCTGCTGGATTAGAGGGGTCAGGGAGTGACCAAAACCAAGGCAAGTCTTCGTATGAAGAGGAGCCGGCTAACCCCTTTTTGCAGATAGACTCTATGGCCACCTTTCAGGCTATTCTTGACTCTGATGATGATGAGAGCAAAGCCAGTGAGGAAGAAGTTTATGAAGCTAATGATGATATGGAGACTGATGCCACTACCACTGAACAATCCCATCAGTCTCCTTTTGATTCACAACAGGAAGAAACCAAATCTCAGGATGATGAACCTGAGACTTCCTCTCCTGAAAGACTGGCCAAGTATGATGATTCCAAGCCACTCACTGAAAGAAAGCTAATGAAATTTCTGAGCAAGGCCTGTAACATCATTTACAAAGGAATCACTGATGATGTGTTCGACATGCACACTGAGCAAGCCGTTCACTACTTCAATCTCAAAGACTCTGTTGAAGCTTTTCATGATAATACCTTGGAACAGCAGGCTGATGTTTCATTCTCACTGTCAGCTCTTAATGGTCTTCTCAACAAGTTCAATGACTCACTCAGCCAAATCACCAAGAGCGTGTCCACCATTCAAGAGTCTGTGAAAGATGACCCGAGCTCAACAGGAAAATACTTCAGGCTGCTTAGACCTACCAGCAGAACTCTGCCTAATTCACTGAGCTGGTAGATATGCTAAAGTCTGCTAATCTTCAGGGTCTTCAATCTTCAGTGACTTCCATCTGTTCATCTTTGAGTCTCATGGAGAAAAACTTGGCGGTGTGGGCTAAGTCTTCCAACTCCTTGGCTTGGAATCTTGGACCAAGGATGTCAGCCATTGAATCTTCTCAGGCTTCCATGGATGCCAAGGTATCTACGATTCAGAAGGATACCTCTGACATCAAGAGCATGCTCACTGAACTCTACAAGGCTTTCAAGGGCTCTTCTCCTTCAGTGGTGCCACCAACTCTTGCTCTCACTGATGCTGCGGCAACAGTTGAGGGGGAGAGATCCACTGAAGTTCCACCTACCGGAGTTCCTGAATCTTCCGCCAGTCAGCCATCAGCTACTGATGTTGCTTCAAGAGGACAACCTTCCTCTCAGGCTGAGGGGGAGCACATCGTTGAAGCCACTCCAATTTCCTCCTATCAGCCTCCTGAGACAACCACTCATTTAGCAAACCAGCCGGACAAGGGCAAGGGCATTCTCACTATAGTGTCTGAACCCACTACACCACTGGTACCTGCTTCCTCAGTTGTAAGACCGGACCCTGATGCACCTGTCAGGGTCCCCTTTTAGATGAATGGTGTAACATATTTAATGACTGAGGATGAAATCCAAGCTCATATGGATAAGGTTGAAAGACTAAAGAAAGTAGCTATGGAAGAACAAGCAAGCAAGGCTACTCTCATAGAGATGGTTAATGAAGAAGCAACGGCTATTGGGTTAAAGCCTTAGGATCTTGTTACCAGGGAAGGTGGTGAGAAGTTTAAGAAAGCTCAGGATGCTGCCTTGATGGCTCTCAAGGCAAAGAGGAATGCCAAGCTGAAGAAAGCTGCTGAAACAAGGCAACAAAACATTGATAGGTATAACTGGGTCATGACACAAAGGCTAAACCCTGAACCCATAACTGATATCAAGATCCACCAGAATACCAAACCAGCTGTTCTTAGTGTCTTCAGAGGCCAAGACAAACGACACTTTGAGATTCATGATCCCTTCAAGTTCTCTGAGTTTGGGATCACTGAATTAGATGAGTTGGGTCCCATCATTGCCAAAAAGAGTAATGTCGTTGTCAAATACCTGATGAAGTCCCTCAGAATCAGTTATGATCAGCTAGCTAAAAAGCATGAAGAACTTGGCATTCCTTCACTGCTTCCAGCATCAGTGCCAGCCATCCATGCTCCTCCTGCTCAGTCCTCTAAAAGGAAGAGAAAGAAGATAGAGGTCTCTTCTTCACTGATGAGTATGGGGATGCAGCATTTCAAAGATGGGCTGATATTGATCTGGCAGGGATCAAAGCAATGATAAGATACTTCTTTATGGCCAATCCCATCAAGAATGATGCTAATGTAAGGTTCTGTCATGACCTGAAGATCAAAATCCAAGAGCATCCTGACAAGCATCTACTGAGTTCAAAGAGAGCCAAACTTGAAGCCTTGGGTCTAAAGTTCTGAAGCTTGAGCAAATCTGCAACAACAACTATCTATTATTTACTTTGTTTTGTTTAGGATTGTAATAACTATGAATAATATTGATGTTTTGTTTAACATTCAGTGTCCTAAACATTACTTAGTAATTCAGATTGTAGAGATAATACCTTTGCTATCTCTCACTGAACCTAGAAACACTCAGGCTATTTGTATATCCAAATAGGGGGAGACTGTTGGGTCTGTTAAAACCCAAACTCCTTAATCTAGGATTTGAACATAAAATATCCTAAGTGTTTGATAACCAAGAACACCAAACAAGTCACTGAATGCATAGTCGTTCATTGAGTCATCCTCAAGTTGCTCAGGGCGAATCTATGAAGAAAGGTTCACCATTCAGTGAGGCGGTTCTCAGTGAATGATACCAGAGCCAAAGAAGAAGATGATGGACTCAGTGAGGGATGACAATAACTCACTGAGTCCCATGACTCCTCACCAACTAAGAACACTGAGTGAACAAAGACTGAAGATAAGAAGACTGAAGTAAAGGCGGGATTAGGCGGGATAAGTTTGAATGGATAAGGGAAGGTCCTTATCATGCAAAGGTCAACTTTCCCTGAATGAGTATAATACCAAGACATGTGTCAACACTGAAGACCAGAAAGCATCCCTGCGCTTTACTACTTATAATCATTTGTAACAAGGACAAAATACCTATGTATTTTGTCCAATGTAGGCTGATGTAATTTGTCTTGTAGTCTTTGTCTATTAGGTATGTGTTAGAATCTACTTGTGTATAAATAGAGAATAAGTGGGAGAGGTAAAGATTACGTTTGTGCACTTAATGCTTAGACATTCACAAACCAAATCTTTACCCTCTCCAAAGAACAACACAATCCCTGAGATAGCTCAGCTGGATCTTAGTTGTCACTCAAACTTAGTTTGAGTTTAGTGAGGAGTATACCATACTTGTCATTTCAATCCCAGATGTTGTTCCGCAAACACTAGGGTATAATTCTTTTGATTAATTTCTAATAAAGAATTAAACTTTGAAAAACTTTGTGTCTTATCTTTTTACTTTTGATAATTAATTAATACTTCGCTACATCATGGAACTTGGTTAGATTAACTTTGTAGTTAACCATAACCAAGTAAAAAGGTCCAACAGTTTTTCTATTAGTATTTTAAATTAGGTTTTCTAACTTTTATTTTAGGTTTTTTAGATTTTAACTGCTAACTTTGTTTTGCATTAATTTAATTGCATTTATTGTATATTTTTGTATTTTTGTTGTTTTCTTGTTTGTTTATTTCCTGTAATTTTTGTAATTTCTATTTTCTGCATAATCTGTCTGCTGTTCTTTGCTGATACAAACGATACGGCGCATCTATTTATAGATGCGGCGTATGGCGTTTTAATTTTTTATACAACACATCTAATTTAATAAATTGAGTACGGCACATCTATCCCTTAGATACGGCGTATTCTGTTTTTAATCAGAAACTTTTTCAAGAACTTTATATAGACATACGGCGCATATGTTTTTCAGATACGACGCATTTATTATTTATTAAAAACAGTTTTTCGAATTTATTAAATTAAAGAGAAGCGGCGCATCGATTTTTGTCGATACGGCGCATCTATATGAAAATCAAAAATTTTGTATTCTGAAACATAATGAAGATACGGCGTATTAGCTTTTGCATATACGGTGCATCTAATTTTTGTAAATATAAGTAATTTTTGATAACTTAAAAGATACGGTGCATTTAATTTATCTGTGCGACGTATTGATTTTCTGAATAAAAGTCTGATTTAATTTTTAACTTATAAGATACGGTGCATCCTATTTTTAGAATCAAATCAAATCATATATGATTTTTACGAATCATATGGGCGGAAATTAAAAAAAAAAAAAAAAAAAAAAAAAAAAAAAAAAAAAAAAAGTCCGTCGAAAATATATAACAATGCATATCTATAGAAACATAATTTAATTCTCGTCGAGATGAATTTTTTTTTTTTTTTTTTTTTTTTTTGTAGCTTGAAGATTTACCATTTGCAAGATATGTTGTTTTAAAAAAAATGAAAAATGGTTTTTTGTTAATTTAGATAAAAAAAATGGGTGGCTATGATTAGTTCATTGGTTTTATGACACATATGAGTTCTATATTGATCTCATATCTTATTTTGGTTTAGTTTTGCTTCAAGAAAATTGTAAGCCAACTACCATACAACTAGTTTATTGTTTAAACACGTACACATGTTCATGATATATATCAAGCTACTTTGAACGTTATGGCACGTCACAATATTTTTTGGAACAACAATTTTACGAAAACTCCAGCCATCCTTAGGTAGGAAGCAACATCAATCAAGTACAACTAAGGCAAGACCGCAAGACATCATGAAAATCTTACAAAAAGAACAAACACCCAAAGCATAAACTTATAGGGATGTGTTAACCGGACCCTCCTTACCATGGGGGTCCACATACTTTAGTCAAAATGTACAAGTTTTAATGCAGACAGTACAGGCGGCGACAACATTGTCTTTCACAAACCCTCCCTACAGGGGGGTCCGGTTAACTCATGCCAACTTATAAATTACATGATCCAAAACTACCAACAACACTCAAATACGTACTCCCTCTGTCCCAAAATTATTGTTCCCTTCTGACTTTTTCGGTCTTTACTTTTCAACTTTGACTTTAAGTATTTTTGTTTATATTATATACTATTTGATGCAAAATATATGAACGGATTGAGTTTTAGTTGTATTTTCATTGGTATAATTTTTATCAAAAATTGTATAACACAAACAAAAATATTTATAGTCAGAGTTGATAAAGAAAGACCGAAAAAGTCAAAAGGGGACAATTATTTTAAAACGGAGGGAGTATATAATCCCATTCAACAAGCGAACTAAGGCGTCGTTTGTTTTTTCAGAGTTTTTACCTCTTCATCTGCAAACCATGTCTGCAGAAGAAGAGGTACATATAAGCTCTTCATCTACAAGAAGAAGACCGTTTTTTTTTTTTTTTTTTTTTTTTTGCTATTGAAGTACTTTTTTCCTAGACTACTTTTTGTGCTATTGAAGTTTTTTTTTTTCTTTTCCTTTTTCTTTTTCACAAGTTTTTTTTTTACGTTTTCGTCCACTTGTTACCGTTTTGGTATATTTTTGACCGTTTTTTTACGTTTTATCCATTTTTTTAAGCTTTCATCTGTTTTTTACATTTTCGTAAAATTTTTTTACGTTTTCGTCGATTTTTTTTAAGTTTTCGCCCATTTTTTATGTTTTTGCTCGTTTTTTATGTTTTTGTCTGTTTTATTAATGTTTTCGTCCATTTTTTTACGTTTTCGTTCGTTTTGTACACTTTTGCCTGTTTTTTTTTTATGTTTTCGCTAGTAAGAAAATAGACTAAAACGTAAAAAACAGACTAAAACGTAAAAAAAGACGAAAATATAATAAAACGGTCGTAAACGTTAAAAAACAGACGAAAACGTAAATAAAAGAAACAAAAAAAGTTAAAAAACGGTTGAAAACGTAAAAAAATAGATGAAAACATTAAAGAACGACGAAAACGTAAAAAACAGATGAAAACATAAAAAAAATTGATGATAACGTAAAAAAACGGGCGAAAACGTAAAAAAACAAAAGAAACCGTAAAAAATGGGACGAAAACCTAAAAAACGAGCAACATAAAAAATTGGATGAAAACGAAAAGGTAAAAAAAACAGGCGAAAACATAAAAAAAAAAAAAAAAAAAGGCGAAAACGTAGAAAAAATAGAAGAAAACGTAAAAAAATAGTCGAAAACGTAAAAAAAGGGTGAAAACGTAAAAAATGGACGTAAACGTAAAAAACGGACGAGAACGTAAAAAAGTAAACGAAAACATAAAAAAATGGATATTGAGAAAGAGGTGTAGGGTTTGTGAATGAAGATGTAAGAAGTGAAAGAAAATGTAATAAGATGAAGGAGATGTCTAAATTTTGGAAGAGAAAAGAAGAGGAAAAAATCACTTTTGTCTGAAAAAAATCAAACATGTTCCTTTGCACGTCCACAGAAGAAAGAAGTGAAAAGAAGCAATAAAAACTTATTTGAAAAAACAAACAAGGCCTAACTTTATCAAGTCTACGCTTAGTTTAGAAGTCTAGATTCCGGAATCAAAAACTTCCAACACTCTCGAAATATGCTCGTTTTTTACATAATTCGTGATAAATAAATAGTAGAACTTTAGGTGCGTTTAGTTGGAGAGAAATTCTTCATTTTTTCAAGAAATTTTTCGTAAGAAAATGAAAAAACTGAAAACGCGTTTAGTCACACTTTTTTCCGACAATTTTCAAAAAAAATGAAATTCTCATTTTCTAAATTTTAACTAAGAAATTGAAAAGCCCATTTTACCATTCTCACTTTTTTCTTTCTCATTTTTTTTCTCAACTCCAAAAAAAACACACACACCATTCTACCCCTAATCTCTCGTGTCATCCTCCACCACCGACCGTCGCCGCCACCGTCGCAATTTGAGGTAATCTTCTTATCATTTTAAAAAAAGAAAAATATAACTCCAACTAAACGCATTTTCAAAATTCTCAACTCTTCTCTAGAGAAGAAAAACCATCCTCTTCTCAAAAAATTTAGAAATGGAAAAATTGAGAAAATTTTCACCAACTAAACGGCCCCTTAAATCTCGTTATATTTTTCTTAATTAATGATTCCTTGCTTTTCATTTTGGTGAGCATAAACAACATAATTTCTCTATATCAACTGCTGCATAGACAATATGATGAGACCACTCTTAGCAATGACATGTCTCTTTTTATGTCCGATGTGTCATCCCGGTGTCAGATCAACCCTTTTCAAACTGACACACAAACTAACACACCCTTATCATTGGTGGTGTCTTTTCTGTGTCACTTTTACACAAATATAACTCACAAAAATGGGTCTCACTCTCTCATTCCTTCTCCTCGTCAATCGCCAAACTGACGAAGACCAAGTTGACGCACCACCGACAAGGCGGCGCCATCGATGTCAAAATAACCGTCTTGCATTGGTTTGTAAACCGATGCAGCCGTCAAGAGTGGTCTAACAAACTGTTACAAAGCGAAGAGCTCTCGAATGTACTATATGACTTACAATTAAATATCTAATGGAAATGGATGATGGAAAAAATTTATCTCGTTAACTAAATACCTTTTTTAAAATGACTTTACGATAAGCATTCCACAACTTGAGAACATGTTCATTAGATTTAGGGAAGAAGCCAAATATAGGGCATATCAAATCTTACGACAACACCTTTAGTGACCAATTTTGTGGATGCAAGTCAATTTTCTCTAGGCTCTAGCTAATAAAAGTAAAGTAACTCCCAATACCGTCTTCCACGGGTTCCAATACCGTCTTCCACGGTGTATGGGGGAGGTTGAGACGTAGACAACCATACCCCTACCTAAGGTAGAGAGGCTGCTTCCGGATCTACCTAAGGTAGAAAAGGACCTCCGGCCTTTTGTAGGGAGTGAGGATCGAACCCTTGACCTCTAGGTTAAGAGGCAAGGGGTTTTCCAACTGATCCAACCCTACTTGTTATAGGCTCTAGCTAATAATACCAAAAAAACAATAATAATATTTATAATAATATCCAAAGTGACCAACTTGAAGATATAGTGCTTCAAAAGAACAATATTTTGTTAACACATCAAACTACTCAATAGTCTCTTGAAATGGTGTCAAGGATGTCAGTATAGCTCAATTTTTCGCAACATGGCGTCAAGGATGTCGAGCAGACTCACTATGAAACAATAACCTCTCATTTCAAGCATTTTCGAGAGTTTTCTAGATTTTTCCCTATCAAAAAAGTTATACACAATCAAATATTTTGTGATTAAAACTTTTAAAACTCTAGAAAAATACCTCACAAAAATTACTGATCAAAGAAAGTGACACGTAAGTAAGTGAAAAGATAGAGTTGACCCATTACACGTAAGCACCACAAACAACAATCCACAAACCTGACAATTGAACTTTTTGACAATGTAACCTGACAACTTGATCAAGATTTCTACTTGTTGTAGTAGTACATTATTATTAAGGGGAAAACATAGCTACAACACAATGTAGCCAATTGGCTACATTTTCTTTGAAAAAAAAGGTGGGGACAGGGGGAAAATATGTGTCAGGGTCTAACCGCAGGGACTGAACTGTACATTATTAAAAGTTTTTTCAAAGGAATTGTAGCCAACTAGCTACAATTAATTGTAGCTAACATTTTCCCTATTATTAAAGTCAAAACTTCATTGTTGCACAAGTTGTCCATATTTCTTATTTGCACCCCTTCAATACACTATTATACGACCTTTCATAAGAAAATACTCAGAAAATATTTGTACTTTACTTTCATTAAAAATTACATACCCAAACGGCCCTTGTGTTATGATCATGTCATTAGATACCATATTGTTAATATGCCCGTTTAATGGTGTTGTGTGTAAAAATAATGGAAGGCTTGAAACCAACGACACACACAAACTGTTTGGGTCGAAAAATTCCATTAGGATTTTTGTTTCTTAATAGCTTTTATCAATCAAAAACTGAAAACTAAAAAAAATCTATTCTCTATATTTACAGTGGATTATTATTAGCTTGGAGAAAAAGATAATATAAAAATTTTGGACTCGAACCCTAAGAAAATAAAGATGTTCAAAACATACCCAAAACTTAATTGAAAAAGCTGACAAAAGCGTAAAAGCTGCCAGAACACTAGGATCGGTTCACCTAATATATTCATATGATAGAATGTTAAGTGAACTCGTTGAGGGCTATTCCAAGCCCCACACGGCTTATGATCCTGATATCATTAAAATTAAACTAAAGTATGATGATAAATAGGTATATTGTTTTTGAATATGTCACACATTCATGTTGGTTATATTATTCTAACGAAAAAATTAATAGATGCGACTCTTGGAATCTTCAAGACCAAAAACTTGGTTACATTGAGAATATGAATTTGTGAAAACATTTTATTTATTTTTATTTATTACTCCTGTATGACTAAAGTACCATATCTATACTATTTATAAAGAGTAAATGGTCAAAAAGTCAAGAAGTGAAAAGTGAGAAACTTAAATTAATGTTTTGCCTAAATTACCCTTAATTAATGCATTTAACACTCCTTAATACCTCTTATTTAAAACTTAATCAAAACTTAAATGAAAACATGGAAACTTACATTACACATTCAATTTTTTTGTCAACTTAAAAACATGGAAAGTTAAATAAATAATTAATAAATAAAAACATAAAAATGCAATGTTTTGAAAACCGGGTTCAAAATCGACCCGGTCGAGTCACCGGGCACCGGGTTAAATGGTTCGACCTGTTAGACTGCCGGGTCAACCCGGTTTTCAATTTATTATTATTTTATTTTTTTACCAGGTCAACCGGTTCGACCGCCGGGTCAACCGGTTCGACCACCGGGTCAACCCGGGTTTTTATTAATTTTTTTTGAAAAAATGAAACCCGGCCGGGTTTCGAGAACCGGGTTGACCCGGGTCACTCAAAACCCGGCGGGTCACACCGGTTAACCCGGTTTTAGAAACCCGGGTTGTTTTGACCCGTTTTTTCGGCCGGAACCGGTTAACCCGGCCGGGTCGACCCGGGTTTCAAAACTTTGTAAAAATGTAAAATTATTTTGTCAACTTTAGAATGAATACACACGTATATAAAAATAAACTTTTAAATACTAGATTAGTACAGTACATAGAAACGGTATTTTATAGCGGCAGATAGTTATAGTGATATTTTGGTTACACAAAACGTTACACAAACCACTTAACCAAAATATCATTATAATTAAATGCCGCTATAAAATCCTGTTGCTATGCACGGGTACTCGTCTAGTTAAACTAAAAGCATAAATACACAATATACATACAGAATAGAATAAAAGTATGTAGGTAGTACAAGATACTTTTATGCTATTGCTTACAAGAACACAATAAATACATAGGTTAGTTTTGTAACTTAGTAATAACACCAAGGACTGGAAATAAAAATAGAATACCACATTTTATTCTTATCATATCATATGATATGATATCACCGTAGTATAAATAATAAAATTTGGATGAATTATTAAAGCCACTTTCATACAACCACACGACTCCAAAAACCAAATCCAAAACCAACACCGCAATTAATCCTATTCGATTCCAATCTTAATTCCCATCATTCACTGTTTTTTATTATACAGGTATTTAATTTTATCTTTATTTTTATTTTTTTTAATTTTCTCATGTTGGTATTATAATTTACATTTTTTTTTTTTTGGAAGATGATCTGATTTATATACCCATTTGATATAACTGACTAATTTTTGTTTTTACTAGTGGTAGTAATTATGTGATTTTATTTTACTTTTTTGGGTCTTAATTTTAATGTTTTGACCCTTTAAGGTATTATTCTGGTGTTTTTTTTTTATTGTTGTTTTCCTAAATTATGAGAAAATTAAGGTACTTATTTATTTATTTGTTTATGTTGTCAGTATTGTTAAAGTAAAAAAAAAATGGTTTTGGGATTGATGATGTTATATTTGATTGAGTGAAGAAAACAACATATGTAAAAATTAGGAGATTTAATCTAGGCCGTCCAATCTTGGTTTGATCATGTCCATGAAAAATTAGGTTAGTCATGTTATTGATCATGATTGATAAGAGTTTTGGGGAAATGGATTGATTGTTATTATTTAGCGAAAGTGATGGGAGATAACCATTGTGTACATAACACGTGGTGCACCATATAAGCTTATATTCACTTTACCGCTTTTTAAAAATTAAGGATACCATTTTAAGTTGTCGTCCAATTATATTTAGGGAAATTGAGGGATAATTATCACTTTCATACATCGTTTTCAACTTAAGCCGATTATATAGGGATAGGGAAAGTGAAAGTAGATAATGGTCCGCGGGTATCCTACTAGTTTGATTTTAAATCTTTTATGGGTTTTTAGTTGGTGTTTTTTGATTTGCATATTACAAGGTTCAACTTTTCTATTATCTCTAACTTTTATTTTCTTGTTCAAGGGTGTTGATAGGTGAAATGGCGGTGGTGTTTTCACAATTGTCATGGTGGGCATGGAGCGGAAAGCATCAAGATACAAAACTTAAAGGTTCCTCTAAAAACTCTTCATCGGATGCTAATAAGTTAGAATTTGAGGTTTTGAAATTCCCGTTAGTAAATGTGGCACCTTCAACGTCTAAAAGGGTAAAAAGAAAGTGGCATAACCGAAAAGAACGTGAAATGGATAAAGAATACGATGTTGTTTTGGTGCCATCGGATGGAGGTTGTTTATCAGGATCAGAATCTGATGATTCTGATTGGTCAATTGGATGGATGGAACCCCACGGTGCTGGCTTTTGCAGCGATGATGACGATTCTTCAAATGATAGTTTTGCTGTGTTGGTGCCTTGCTATGGTCGCGGAAGTGGTGATACTGTTGATACAAAGAAAGGTTTAAATGACAAATTCTTAGATACTATTGGTCAAGTCCCAGACATATATTCTGCTGGTATTGCTTCTTATATTGCTACTTAATATTCATGAATCTGGTATGAAACTTAGGGGCTGTTTGGATGTGTGGTTTGAAGCTGATTATATGATAATTCAATAATCTTTATTAAATTGTTAGATGTGACACAATGGGCTTAGAAGATACTGTTTATGTGTTCTTTTGTTGTTTTTGTGACAATTAAGTTTGAGTGTTTGACAAATCTGATTATGTACGGGATGGAAACATACTTGTGTGAGTTTTGTGGAGTTAGTCCTCACCATGTCACCATGGTTTTGACTGTCAAACATGGAACATGCTTGTCTATGAGCAGGCTCTTTATGACAATTAAAACTCAACTGGTTTTGACCAATCTTTATATTATTTACAGAGTCCACCACAACAACACTACCGTTGTGAGAGTTATGTGGAAGTCCTCGCTATGGCTCTGATTGGGGAATATGGTTGTCTATTAGCATGCTTCTTATGACAATCAGGCCTCATGCTCTTTTGACAACAGTAAACCCCTCCTCCTCTTCAGAGTGAGATAATCATAATCATGTGAGAAGAATTATTATTAAATAAAATAACAAAAAGGGACATATTGTGTAAGAACGAAAGATCTCTAGTTAGAAAGGGACACATTCTATCCATAGATCTTTAGGTTTGGCCCAGCTAATATGAAATTGATGCATTATATTTCTAAACACTAAAAAGCAAAAGCTGATTGTTGCTACTTATGTAACCTTGCTCCGTCCCATAAAATTTGTGATGCCTGACTTAACATATGGCTCAAAGTGTTGGACTTTCAGTTGAATGTCTAAACTACCCTCCCTTAAAATCTTGTTTTAACCTAAATTATGCATCACGTGATGTGTACTAAAACCATTCTGTAGGTTTTTTACTACTAGTGAGCCTCAAACTGAAAAGTATGGTATATATAAATGAAATAAGGAACCACTAGGTATTAGATTTATATCAAGCTGCATAAAATAAGTAACAATGAAGATGCAAATGAGCATAATATATGTACATATCTAGTTGGAAGCTTTGGCCTGCTCTTAGTAAAAAATACATCACAATGAAGTAAACATAATCAAATTTTTTGATTTTACCTCTTACCTTTTTGAAGAAACAAGGAAATGGAAACACATATCAATAACGTTCAAGACATGAGCAGAAACAAGCCTTCCTCTGAAAATTAGTTTTGAGTATCTTGTTGTGAGGATATAATTTAGTAAGAAATCTTTCATAAGAAATAATAAAAATCGAGATAAGGGTGGGACTTATGGCGATGTAACATTAGTTGAGACGTGGAAAAGTCTGGCTCTAGGTAACGTCATATGCTTCATGACTCGATTCCAAGGGTACTCAAGTACTTTCTTGATAGTGGGTAAGGGCAAAATTGGCAACGATGATAACATAATAAGGAATCTGTATCACAAGGCAGAGTAAACATAAACTACCTTGTATGCATCACGAAAATAATTTTGTAGATTATTTTACCACTTCACTAGATCCTTTTCCTGTTTTGTTCTTGACGTTCATGTATTTTAGTTCTAGTGATAACTTTTTGAATTATCGTATGGGCCTTTTTCTCTAATTTTCGAAATTTGTTTAAATTTGACAGTTTTAATGACATAGATATTCTGGTTGGTATTTTTTTGCTTCCAGTTTTATATCTATGTCTTACGAGCAATCGGGATGATATGTTTTGCAGATAATGAAGTCTACATGGAGCAATGGCTGTCATCTTTACAGCACAACTGAGCCTCTATCTTATTAGCCGATTAACTGTAAATATGTATCTATATGTAAACTTATTGGTTTAATCATTGTGGTGGTGGTTACTACTCTTATTGTTTCGGATTTAGTGATACTTGATTTGTGTCGACAACAAGAAATAGATCGATGTATCAAGAAAACTGAAGCTACAAAGAAATGGGCAAAAATGAATTGAAGACTGAAACGTTTTGTCCTAAACTTAGCATTGATCTGGATAAGAATCAAGATTGAAGAAAATCAAGATTTGTTGGGTGATCTGTTTTATGATGTAAATACTTTGTATCATGTAAGTATTGATTGGAAGTGAGGGTGAAAAAATGAACTTGCAAAAAAAAAAAAAAAAAAAAAAAAAAAAAAAAAAAAAAAAAATGATAATTATTCTTGTAAATTAGATTATAAACTTAATGCAATCGTAACTCGTTTTATGTTGTAAAGTCTTTGTTGTGTTGATATAACTTTTGTTTATGTGTTACTGCAAATGTAGTTGTTTGATAACAAAGTAAGACACTTTAACAGCAAGGATATGTATGGAACTTGTATAATCGCATCTGAGAATTTGTCAATTGTAGCTTTCTTAGCACTAACGACACCAACACAGGTGAGAAATCTTCACGATTACTACAAAAACCAGCAGCATGAGGTTCTAAGCATCTTTGATCTTATTGACCAATCAGAATCATCAGATTCTGATCATGATAAACAACGGCCTGTCTGATGGGACCAACAAACATCATACTCTTTATGGACTATGCCAATCTCTCGATCTTATAAGATGTTGATAGTGCCACATTTAATAAAACCAGAAATTCAGTTGCTGGGATTCCAACATATGTACATCAGATGTTGGCATTAGTTTTTGGAGGACCCTTCGCAAAGTTTTGTTGTATCTTTGATGGTTTGACTTCTCAACCACTGAAAATTGTGAAAACGCCACTGACATCTAACCTATCAGCACCCTTAATCTGGTCGACTAGATGCTCATTCGTGTGATAAATCAGCAAATGAGTATCAAAAAGTTAGTTGCAGTTAAGAGCATAATTGTCATACTCTTCATTGCGGCAAATCGATTATATTTACAGCAAGTAGGCATGACTGACATCTACGCACTATACAGAGGCAATTTAGAACTTACAAGTAACCTTTGTAAGGTTTCATATGCTTTTCTGTAAGGTATCTGTTAAAACTTGCCAGAGTAGGATTGATAAGTTTGGCATTCTACAGCCCCCTCCCCCTTCCCCTCTCGCAAAGCATCGATTCACCCCCGATAAGCAGGCTCATTTATTGTGCGAAAAACATCATGAATTAATTGACAAAAATGGCTCATATCATAAAAGCCAATCATCTCATGCATATTAACCAACTACACACATATTTAACTTAAGAATACATGCAATTTAAGATCTTTAGCTAAATAACATAGTGACTGTTCTACTTGCCTTTCTTTAGTTATGATTGATTGATGATAATATTATTATGAGTTTTTAACTGGAATTAAACCCCATATATAAATAAGAGTTTTCATCAACACCCTAATTCATCGAAAGAGTATCATGGCAATCAAAGATTACTTTATCCAATATTGGATTGATTTGTGAGATGTTCTAAATTAACCTCAATAGTAGTGAGCAAATGACACAAAAAAATAAAAGTTATGTCCAATTTTAATCAAGGCAGCAAAATAGTTTTTCTAATTGAAAGTTCTCATAGCATTGTCTACTCAGTTCCGTTTTGTCTACGTGACTTGCCATATCCACGGGACATGTAAATAACTGGTGGATGGAGTGGATCATTGTGACGTTTTTACACACACACACACACTCACACACAACCAACATCCTCACCTTCCGTTCACCATCTTTCACCACCAAAATCCAACCCCCAATATACAGGCAATTTTTGCACAGGAACTGCACATCAATCAAAAAGTTGACGGATATAACTAGGCTATTTTGCTGAATCTAAACAGCAAACCAACATTTGGCATTGTCGACCAGAACACAAGAACCGAAAGTACCATGGATAAAATAAACATCTAGCTATTGCTTTCATAAACTTGAAGGTAAGCTACCTGACCATTCCTAACAAAACTGTATACACCACTGAACATACATCAAGATATAAAGTTACATATCCTACCAAAAATGCACACTATATAAAACAGACAACAAGAAACAAAGTTCTTATTGGTCCTGTTTTACGCTTTCATTCTCAACGGATTTCTTGATCTCAGTTTGAACATTAGGCAAAGCCACATCTTCTTTAACTTGTTCTTCAGATGTATCTTGAACAGTCTTAACTTTAGCTGATGTAGCAGCAGCTTCATCTTGCTGAACTTTTTTTGGCAAGTTTAATGAGCTGGAAATGGATGTACCTTTTGTTTCTTGGGTGGCAGTGCTGGGTGCATTTGATGGTGTCACGGGTCCCACTCCTATATTTGGATTATGATCTAGAGGCCGTGAGACATTTGGTTGATGGAGCTCACGAAAGTTGGTAACACCTTTTTTAATGTGCATGGCTGACTTCAAGTGTTGTTGGTTCAGCATAGCTGCTGCTGCAGCCGATTGTGTAACAATGCGGGCCCCAGCAGCTACTGCAGCAGCTTTAACTGGATCTGGGCCATTGATGAGAGACTTTGGTGATGTTTTAGGCCGGATCTTAGAAAATGTTTTTGTTGCAACTGTTGGGGCAGAAGTGTCGTCGCTGGCTTGTTTATGGGGAAGGGTGGTAGCTGATGGCGTGTCGGGTATAATATTAATAGGACGCATAGAAGTATTGGTAATGGTGACGATGTTCGATTTTGTCCTACCTATTCACATTAGAGTCGGAAATCATATCAGCACAAAAGACCTTTAATATTATAAAGATATCTTTATTGATGATAAGTAAAGTTGGCACGATTGGTGGGTTGGGTTGGGTAACGGGTCGAAAACAGGTTGAGTCATGCGTTATTTTTGTATGGGTCAAAATAGTAGGCTCAAGTTTTTATTATTAATAGTTCATGCTTATTATGATGACAAAAAACAATATTACATATTACAATAGTACTAAGGTATAAAAATGATTGAGAAGGTTAAACGCACTATATACTTTGCTTGAACGTTAACCTGATTTGACCCATTTCGGCCCTTATATTTTAGAAAGGCAAATATTCAAACACCTAAACAGCCTAAATATTTCACACATGTTTGAATTAAGACTTAAACCCATCATTAAAACCATTTAATATAAGAAATTTGCAGGAAATGAGAAGTTTTAACCAGACATGGAAGAGGCTTAAAACATTTAACCTGATTTATGTTCTGGAAAAAATTTCACATATAAAAAATAATGATCAGTAAAAGAAGAGAGAAATTGTATGAGCCAAAATCAATCGTAATTGGAAAATATTTAACTTTAATAGTTAAGCACAGATATGAAGCAGTTCCAATAATGCAAAAGTCATCCAATTATCATGGGACAAATAAGGGTACTAAATCACGTGACCTACCTAACATGCAAATTATAAATGATGGATTCAAAAAGCAATAAAAGTTGTACCAAGTGAAGAAGATGGCTTCAAACTATCCACTCCAGGTTGATCAAGAGCCATGTTAAGCGCCCGTCGAGCTGCCAGGTGTACCTCAGAAAGTTGCGATCCCTTGACATTAGAGTTGCTCTTACGCTTCTTGATAATATTCCACCTCTGTAAATGTTCATTATCTCATAGTATTAGCACAAAGGAAAAAAGAAACCCTGCTAAGCTGGATAAATGATGTGTATATGAGGTCATGAGACACTATAATACTCTGTTGCCGGGATTTGAACCCAGGAAACCTGGGAAAACCCAAACATCCTAACCAAACTGGATAATGGATGCTAATAAAACAGATCTTCCGAGCAGAAGGTTGTATTTATATAATAAATATGTAATTACATGAAAGTTATAGCATTGTAAAATCTAACATTCAAGTATATGCAACAAAATTCTGAAAATAGTAATGGTTACTGGTTAGTGTAACAATAAGGTGATTGTCTCTTAAATTGTCACCCTGGTACGAAATAAATGAGATACTTAAAAAAACAAAAAACAAAAAACAAAACAAAACAAAACAAAACAAAACAAAAAAAAAAAAAAAACAAAAAAAAAAAAAAAAAAAAAAAAACAAAAAAAACAAAAAAAACAAAAACAAAAACAACAATAATTTGTAAAAAGTGTTCACGAGTTGCTAGTCATATATAGCTTAAAAGAACTTGAAATGATTTTATGCCTAAATATCAAAAATACATAGCATTTATGGTAGAGCTATCAAACTATCAAAGTAAGCCAACTGTCAGTTTGATTGGCATACATTTAGTAAATAGAACTTATATTTACAAGTGGATCTCCAAATAATAGCGTACAAGGCTCGGAGGGAATGAGATGACAAACGAAAGGGTGCAAGGCGAATGGACAAGGTAATTGAATGAACAAGGCAATGGAATGGGCATTACATTTCATTAATCATGGTTGGTTGCAGGAATGGAAATGAATTCATGTATATTTTTTGGTATGCATTGATTCGGGTGGAATTAAAATGGTAGATAGGGAAAAAATGTCCGTAATTGTAATACCTGATTATTACAAAAATGTATTCAAAATTGTCCATTAATGTGAAAGATGTATCCTTACTGAACTGTGCCAACTAGAAGTAATGTTACACACAGCATTCATTAAGTGAGATTCTATTAATTCTCGCTGGCACAAAATTTGATACAGATTCCTGATATGCTATTTTTACTAAAATAAGTACAAATATATTAATAGATCAAAAAAGAACTCTAAAGAGACTATAGTCTAAAATATGTTCAGTTTAGTCTTGCAAATTGCAGAAAAAAAGGGTCACATTGTAACTTCTCATTTAATTCTCTGATGTAATAAAAATTAACAAGATGAAAGACATTATACACTAGAGGAATGCTTCATTCCATGCATATGTGGTAGACAAACATATTTCTGTTCCATCATTTTAGTGCATTGTTCAAACCTACATTACTGCATATCAAACACGACATAATACTACTAACACAAGAAGAGTTTAAAAGGAGAAATACCAAAGTTCAACTAAAATACCTCAGTTTGCTTAATACTTCAAAGAAAAATAGATAGCATTATTTAAATAAAAAAAGGGTACCTGAGAAAGCTGGGAAGCAGTTCTATCACCCTTAAAATCTCCTTTTAATATGTTTGCCCAATTCCCTTCACCACATTTCTGGACTGCGGCAAACAGTTCCATGTCCTCAGCTGCAGACCATGGCTTTCTTTTCCTGCGAGGAGGCAAGTTGCCACTGCCTGAACCATTTGTATCCAATACTTCTGTAGAAGTTGCAACTACTGGGAGTGGCTGTTTATGAACAGAAACTGGAACCGTAATGTTGGTCCCTCTTAGATTACTAGATTGTGGATTTTCGGATGAATTTCCGGTTGGCTTGCCATTAGGTATATTTATAGTCAATGGAGCCTCGATGGTTAACCCCTTTTCCAAGCCAGAGTCAGATGTTGAACCAGAAGCTATGAGTACCTGAAGAATACAACCAGTAATAACTTATAACCAGGAGTCGACTAATGTATTACTCCACTTTATAAGAAAAATAAGAGGCAGTGCCAATAACATAAAACTGAAGGTGGAAATTTCAACACCCATTGTACTTGTAAACGGGTCGCTAATCAGGTCAAATGGGTCGTTCGTATATATAGCTATAGAGAAACGGGTTGAAAGTTTCTGAAAGTCTATTTTTCATGCATAAAACCGCCTAAACTAGTTTTCTTTAAAATGATAATAATTGTTATAAATTTTGTACTAATGTTTATGGCAACTATTTATAAAAGTTTTAAAAAATGGAAAAAGAAGGTATTACGGGTCAGCCTGAACTACCCAACTGCTTTAACCTGTAACCATTCGTCCCAAGTCCCTTTAGACCCGTAAACCACCTAAAACCAGAAGACACACTTCCTAATAGTCTCATATGTATCGTAATTATACCCTAGCTTCGGAGGCGCCCCATTTTAAAGATTCCAAAGAAAATTTCTCTTGGAATTGGAAAAAATAGTATATAACGTATATACAATTCTAGAAATCACAACATAACCTCTACTAAAATTTAACTCCTTTTTGGAAACTATTGCTTAATGTGCATCGTGTTACTCTAGGAACAAGTATAGCAGAAAAATAATAATTTTTTGGCAATTGGAAATTAATTATACTTTAATCTTGATACACAATAATAACTTCAGTATTCTTGTTTACCTTAACACATGCTGAAGCCTCCGTCGAAGCATCAGTGCTGACAGGTGGAAAAGCTTCTAGCTCAAACTCTAAATCACTATCATCATCCTGCCAATGATATTTATATGAGGAAAGACTTTATGTAAATTGATAAATTAATTATCAATCAAGGTCAAAAGGTGCAAGAAAATCTATTAATATTTGGTGATTAGAGCAAACAGACATCCATCCAGTTTCAACAAGCTTAAATGATACCTATGATTCAATCAATATCCGCAAAAGTCATGAATAATTATAAATGGAACAGTTAAATCATCTATAGATTGTATAATATATGAGTCTTAAAACAACCCAACAAGTACCGAATATCAAACTAAAGTGACTACACATAATATTTTTTATTAGGGTAGAAGTTTAGTCCTATTTGGTAAATTTCTTCATATACGCTATTTGGTCACGAAAGTAACTATTCATCTACTCCTGAGAATGCAGTCAACACAAAGGAAACATATTCTATATTTGTATTAAAGCACGTAGATGGGTTTATTAGATGTCATACACAGAGAATCTTCGGGTCCATAATTTGAAAAAAAACATAACGCTTCATGCACATGTATGTATTAAAAAATATATATACATAACAAATATAAAGGACAGCATCATAACTCAAACAAAGAAACTTAACTTAAATGTACATAATAAGTTTATAACTCGTTGCGCACATAAGCAGCATGCCTAAAGCTACAAATAGATGATACGAAACATCAACATCCTAATCAATAGAGGAATCAAATAAGAGAATTACATGAATTGTCCATCTTTAGAAAGATCAATTATTAATATCTGTGACATAACAAGCATCTTGTCTTTGTCATGTTACTCATTCCTAGCATGTCGAAGATGCCAACAAGAGAACTCCTTTTTACTATGGTTACTAGCAAAGTTAGGTAAAAAGAAAAAACTGTGCATAAATAAAGCAGCATATCTATGGAAAATTCTTATAGATTCATATACTAATCATCAGACACATTTTACCATCACAATAAAAAGTAAAACATATACAAGTTCGCTAATGAGATCAGCAAATTATGTCATCATGGCTTAATATTACGTGTAACTATCACATAACCAAAAAGTAAATTTGCATAGTTCTATTCTCCATAATTCGTAACATTTTCCAACTCTTATGATAAGTTTCTGACTAGTACTACTTGCCAATCTATATCAAAAAGCATAAACTTGTTGCTGTAACATGTTAAAGATACCAACAAAATTTCCTCTTAGCATAGTTGCCAACAATTTAAAAAATAAATAAATAAATAAATAAAAAATAATAAAATAAAATAGAATAAAATAAAAATAATCAAACTAGGCCACATAGTAAATTTCTACAGAATCATATTACATACTACTAATTCATAATAATTTAAGTGATCAGCAAATTATGTCATCACTACGTAACCTTATCATAACAGCCACGACATAAACCACTAGACAACAACAAGCTTCATACTTCTATAGAATCATATACTACTAATCAAATTACGAAATCAGCATTTTACATAATCACGTCTTAACATTATCATAACAACTACGACATAAACCACTAGACAACAACAAACTTCATAATTCCATAAAATCATAAACTAATAATCATATTATGAGGTCAGCATATTACGTCATCACCTCACGACTTAACATTATCATAACTACTACGACATAAACAACTAGACAACAAAAAAACCTCCATAACACATCAAACAACATATCTAAATCCGTATCCATACTAAATTCCATAGAATCATACACTACTAATCATATTACGGGATCAGCATATTATGGCATCACTACTTACACGTTATCGTAACACCAAAAACATAAACTAGTAGACAACTACAAACATAAATCATTCATACCAGAGGTTTAACCTCATCTTCAACTTTCTCCACCAGCTCATCACGATACGCCAAATGACGCCACAACATCTGATACTCCCTGGCATTAGTTATCCCGGTGGTCGTCCTTTTCGCCAACAAATTCCAATCAATTTTCGCATCCTGAACTTGCGCAACTTCTTGAAGCAAACCCAATACAGCTGTAGCTGTGTACCTTCATTAAAACCCATAAAGCAACCATCTTTAACATAAAATAAAACATACCCACAAACCCAAAACTAATAAAGAGGTGAAATTAACCTTAAAAACTAAAAAAGGACTTTTTACCTTTGTAAGATGACTGATACGTCTTCTTCACTAATTGTGCCGTGATTTTGCTTATTTGATGGATCATTCATTTGTGTTTGATTGATTTTTGATAATTAGAGTTTGGTTTTGTTTGGTTTGTTGTGGTTTGGGAATTTGGGTTTTTTTATTTTATTTTGAGTATTTGAGTGAAGGAGGATGAAGTGAGAAAATCGAATAGGAATTAAATTAAATGATGATTAATTGTATTTTGTTAGATAACTCATTTGGGTGTGGAATGTTTTTAGTTCAATGAAATATTTTATGGTTTTAAAAGGAACATGGTTAAATTATTAGACAAATAAGTAGTAATAATTTTAAAAATTTGTAACTTGTTATTTTATTGCTATCTGACGCAAAACGTGAAAGCGAATTTTATTAAACCATAATTCAAAAGTTGATAACGAAAGTTGATAACAAGGATGAAAACTCCAGGAAATAAAACCCTGACAACAACAAATATTACAAACTGTAATTTATTAGTAATAATTAAAGATAAAAATATATCAATTATAAAACCTTAAACCCAAAAAATAACTAATTAAAGTTAATAACCAAACTCAAAATAAATAAATTTTCCTAAATAACAAAATAATTAAAAATTCTCCTACGAAATACTCAAATATTGTCCTTATCATTCTACTCACTTAAAAGAACTCGTCGTCGAGTTCTCATGAGTAAGTTTACTCATGATATAGGCACTTAACTTGTGACTAATCTCTTTAATCTTCACTCGTTTTCCACACTCCCACAAGTTAACACACGAACCAGAACTTCGTTTCACCATCCCCAAATCACCATCATTCTTCAAAACAAAAATCATATTCAAGCTTTTTCGGGAAATAATCTTTGTTGACGAGTTGTTGTAAACTTTTTGGAATCACCAACTCTTAAACACTTTTTCCTTACTTACTAGTATGATTTTCGTTGACTTCTCAAACTCAACATTTAAATCATTATAAACCTTTAAATTTGTGTCACATTCTGAAGCTATGCTTAGTTCACTACCAAACCCCTTCACGTCTTCGTCATTATTAAAACCCACAACTTTTTTTGCGCAAGTCTTCAAGGTACCAACTTTATTTGTTGTTTCCAACACTAAAGTTGAAATCTTGTCTTCATGTTATTCATAACTTTAAAGTTCTTGGATTTTCTCAACTTGTTCATCAACAATCTCGGCCTACAATATCTCTTCTTTATTCTTAAATCGGCCATTGGTACATGTACTTGGTCTTCGGATGGAATCATCGCAATTCTCTTTCCTTCCCATGAGAAAGGGTAGAGATTACACTTTAAATTATAAAAACCTTGAACTTTGCAACGCTATGATTTTTCCAACCGAATATGACAATCCTCCAAGTCATCCAAATCACAAATTACCTCCTCCTTATAGAATTTACCAATATATATCGGGATCCTACAAACCTCATGACCTCCAACAAAATAAGTTTCTATTGAAAACTTAAAGTAATTGACCAATTTTCTCGACACTAAGTTTATAGCACCATAATTATCAATAATTAAAGAAAATACATTTTTATTGATCAAAACTCTTGAATGGAACCATTTGATTATTGGTAGTCGAGTCTCCATCTTCATTCCTTCCTCTGATTCATCAACCCTCCTATTGTTGAACAGGGATTGGGTGCACCTACTGTTGTCTATAGATCCGCCTATTGTTGGACGAACTTTTGAATCTCCATAACTGCTACCCTCGTGATTTTCATGGTTGTTGTGTCCACCTACGAACACGGAACATAGTTTTGATAGATAGTGGATTTTCTGTCGAGTTTGGATACGAATTTTATAAAATCATAATTCATGTGCTCTTCAGACAATACTCCACCAACATTATGTGTATTTGAATCTTCTACGCCATTCATCATCTGAGATACTAACAAGCTCTAGACATTAATTGACGTAAAACCTTCTACACCACTTACCATCCAGGCTCTAGATGTCAACTGACGGAGGGCGCGGAAGCGAATTTTGTTAAACCCTAATCTAAAGGTTGATAACGATGATGAAACCTTTAGAAAATAAAACCCTAACAAGAGATAAACTCTTAAAAATCGAAGTTTATTAATAATCAAAGATTAAAGAAAATATCAATTACAAAACCCTAAATTCTATATTTATAAGAGAAAAGTTATTTGAAGAAAAAAAGTAACTAATTAAAGCAAATACTCCGTAACATAATTAAAAATAAATAAACTTTCATAAATAACAAAATAATAAAAATCCTCCTACCAAATACTCAAATCTTGTCTTCATCACTATTATTCAAAAATTTAAAAATATGGTGTTAATTTAAAGCTTATGTGATTTTGTGAGAATTTTATTATATATAGATACGCAAAAAAGTAAAAATGACTTGTATTTGAAAATGAATGAGGGTTGACATAATTAATAAATAGAAATGCATTCTTTTCTATTTAATTTTTTTGGTAAAGCTCTTTCTATTTAATTTTTCAATATGCTATCCGTGCTTTATTTATAGTACTAGCTTCAAGACCCGCCCGATGGGTGGGCTAGCTCTATTATTTTATTTTCATTATTTATATAGTAAATTATTTAAATAGGACATATACATACAATACAATAATAAAACATGTTCATGAAAAATATAAAATGAATAAGCCAAAAGATTCATGTATATTACAAAACGACTAAATAAAAGCGTCAAAGTACATACAAAAGAAAATAGAAAAATGTTTAAAGACGATGTAACACTTCTTTGTAGACAACGTTATGCGTTTCATCGGTGTAGGTCCCATCTATATCACAACATATTACTTTAAGACCTTGCTTGCTTTTAACTCTCGAGACAGCTACATACAACTGACCATGCGAAAACACAGGCCGTTGTAGCAATAATCCAACATGAGATAACGTCTGTCCTTGGCTTTGTTTATGGTCATAGCAAAACAAATAGAAACAGGGAACTGTCTTCTATTTAACTTGAATGGCATTTTAGTATTTGACGGACTTATGATCATCCGTGGTATAGCACATATGGTTCCAATCTTTCTACCAGAAATTATTCGTGCTTCAATATTGATAGTTCCCATACATAACACCTGCAACCTCGTGTCGTTGCAAAGACCATTCCTTTGGTCAATGTTTCTCAAACACATTATAGGGGCACCTACCTTCAATACCAGCTCATGATGCGGAACACCCGACATACGAATGCTATTAAGAAACTCAGTTGTGTATAAAGACTCGTCAAAGTTGAAATCTACATCCGTATCGCTCACTGTATCAGAACTATAGTATACATGTTCTTCTCCATCAATCTTAGACATCATATGCTTGTTCACTTTATCCACTTCGTCATGTGTAGGCGCCAGTATGGCTCTATCTTGGAAATATGACAATTAGACATTATGTTAGGATAAATCTCTTGTGTAACAACATCCACATAATTATAAGATTATGGAATGAGCATTTCCTTAGGAAACTTAACAACTGATTCACCATCGTTGGTTCCACCCACTTTGCCGTCACCTATGTCAAGAATCCAATCAGCAAACTCTTTTATTTCTTGAGAATGCGCAGGATCGCTGCCTATACGCAACCTCATATTGGCAGTTAACTTTAGTACAGTACAGTGACGCCAAAGATAAGAAGCGTTCAATGAGGAGTGCACAATATCTTGTCTACTGCCATTAGGTATTACAGGAAGTATTTGTCGAAAATCACCACCTAATAACACAACCTTTCCACCAAAAACCTTGTCTGCAGCAGACGGTGTTTCATATGATACCACATCACGCATCGTCCTGTCAAAAGCTTCAAAACAGTATCGGTTCATCATAGGTGCTTCGTCCCAAATTATAAGCTTAGCCATTCATAAAAGTTCAGCAAGATCACTATCGACACTTATAGAACACATAGAGTCTTCAACAACATTAATAGGGATTGCAAATCGAGAATGAGTGGTTCTGCCGCCTTCTAACAAAAAATATTTTAATACTAACACGTATTAAGAACATGTCTAAATATTTAGAATATAAATAACCATACCATTCCAATATTTTACCTTAGCTAGCTGCAGCACGATGACAACATGGCCAATCGACTCACGATTGTCTATTATGTCATTGAACATGTCCGACCATGTAACAATTCGCAATTTCAGGTTAATTACTATTCCTGAAAAATTTCACTATTCACTTTTACTATTCATTTTTCCGAAATTGGATTTTTATTTCATATTCTCGTATGATAAATCATTTCCATGGCAAAATAAAAGTTTGACACTCATCAGATCTTTTTCGCGAAAGTTATTAAAATTCTACGCACAACGAAACTCGACCGCATTAATTTTCCCCGTATCAAAAAAATGTTTGATACACTCATGATTTATTTGAGAATAAATCATGACTAAGAAAAATATGACCAAATAAACCTCGGCCGTGAGAAACTGGAATTTTCGTTTTTAAGCACTTTTACTTAACCGTAACCTTAGCCTATACATGCACCGTGTTTCTAAGACAATTTGAGTTTTCATATTTTTGGAAAAAGTCAACATATTTTTCCCCCTCCTTTGACCATAAAAATCATCCTTTGATTTTTATCACTTCCGGTTTTAAGTTTGGCGAACGTTTAACACCAACAGACACTAGATAAGGCCTCGCCTAGACATTATAAACCTTTTAAGTACATAATAATCATACTAGAAAAGTTACATTTTACTTTTCTTAATTATACGTAGAATTCGTACGTTTTGTGTATTACGCGTTTTAAACCTACGTTTCTAGGTTTTCATGACTTTAAGCATCCAATAGAACTTATCACTCATTTAATATGCTAAAGTGGAGTATATTAACAAGTCTTAACATATTTATAAGTTTTGTAATTTTAGGATACCCGGTTTTAAGTTTCGTGACTTAACGACTTACAGTTAGTGATTAACGGGACCTAAACTCACACCGTAAAAGCAAGATAACTTCAAAAACTCACCAATCTCATCCAATAACCATATGTGGCATTTTTCCTAGCCAAATAAGTCAAGTAATTGAAGCTTACCAAGGAAGCTAAACCATGTGCTAGTTACTTAAGCCTTAAGTCTTAAACTTAAGACTTAAGTCTTAGATAATATCCTAACTTGCACCTCCTCATGCACCATCCTCACACCTTACTTAAATGTCCTCATTTTAAGTATAAAAGAGAGCTCATCCTCTTCATTTATTCATCATTCAAACGCCCAACTTCAATTCACAAGCTCATGATCCTTTCATTTCCTAGTTACAAGTTACATACCAATATTAAAGGCCTAGTGATTCCCTACATGAATCTCTAGTTTGTTTGGTGATTCCATGGTTAAATTAGGAGCTACACAAGGTGTTAGGGGCTGAGGTTAAAGGGTTTTCACAAGGTTTAGATCAATGGTTAGCAAGGGTTGTGGTGATTGGTTGAAAGCTTAGGTTTAGTGTCCTAGTTCCATACTTGATTCCCTTTCTTAAGTGAAAGCCAAAAGTTGTAAGCAAACCCTAACATACTTCTTGTTAAATATCATATTCATGTTATTTACATATCATTCATGCTATATTTTGTCTTGTGATCATGTCCATGATGTATAAAAATGGGTAAAACAAGTATTGGTATATATATGTTAACTTATGTTAGTTAAACAAGTAAACTAGTAACTTTCATGGTAAAATCAGACCAAAACAGTATATAAATGATATTGGACAATTACATATTGTAGTAGAGGACTTAACAAGGAAAACATAGCAATTTGAACCACCTAAAACGAGTATACGAGTCAAAAGTTATGACCAATTGAAGTTACCAAAACTTTGCGGCAAAACTGCCTAAATAGTTTCTGTGACAGAACATAAAACACGCAAAAAGAGGCCCTTCTGGTCCGTTTCATGAAAAAGTTAAAGCACGAAAGTTGTCCGAAATCACGTTTTCTTCAAAAACTCAGGAGCACGTCTCCAGAAAACCAATAACGAATGAGATTTTTCTCAGTTTATTAACAGCTATTTTACATATATAAGTCACTATATAATGGTTATGGTTTAAAAAGAACAAGAGGTCTAATGACCTAGATTCAAGACCACAACCATGGCTAGAGCCAAGGTTGAGTCTCAAGACTATGGAATAATGACCAAAGGTCATGGCAAGGCCATGACTAAATGACCATATAAACTTACTTAGGCGAAAACATGAACCAAAGAGTTGGCGATAACTTAAACATACAATTTGGATCTACTTCATCTAAAAGAACCATGAGATATTACAAGAAATTGTCATACAAGTTATAAGAAACTCACTCTAATAACAATCTTCATGTAATCATAAACTTTCCTAAGTTTATTCAAATATTGGACATGTAACTTTTCAGATCAAAACTTCTATATATATATACTTTATCAACTACTACAATAGTAGGGAGCCTCATGTGAGGAGTTCATTATGTAAGCCGTCGAGATGAGTTGTGGATTTACGAATTAAAGTGTCCTGGCTCCTCGAACGTTTACTACATGACTTCTGAATTATGTCGGCCCGAACGGTAGTAAACGATATATAAACTATACATGTTTCATGAATCATTTCTTTTCAAAGACTTACACTATACATTGTACCACATCATGGACTAAATGCAAGACATATATAGGCAATTCTTCGTTTTCTTAGACATTATTCCAAACCTAAGTTGCAACAATTATTCTAGGTTGCTCGTAGATGTTCTCACGGCATATCCATCATTCTCATTATACATCATCTAACTTAAGGTGAGTTCATAGCCCCACTTTCCATTACTTAATTGTTTTACAAACCCTTGGGGGGAATACATGCTATTTTAACCGAGCACAATGTTTTCAAATTGTATGCTTGCCTGATTGTTTTATTATCACTAAGTATCATCCTTGCCAAACTGAGATCCCTTATTATGAACCATTTAATCACTAGAAATAGTGAGCGCGAATATTGTGAATATGCCTATTGGGATTGACGAATCCCATTTGTATTGACTAAGTTCAAACAAATGCATTAATATTTGAGACATTAGGTATGACGGCAAAGTACCTACCGGGATAACTCCGCCGATTGATATTGGTACCCGTTAACGTTTTGGTGTCATAAGCTTAGTAATTGATAATAACTGTTATGGGCGTATAACAACGTAGCCCATCTTTGTTTTCCAACCATTGGTGTGAGCCTATAACTCACACTATCAACATATTGTGTTCAAACATTAAACAAACTCTATGAATATCGCTCAACCTTTGTGTTGACCTCTTAAGCATGTATTTCAGGTTCATGATGATCAAGGATGGCACGGAAGGGCACGGATATTCAAGAGGGCTATAAATTTTATTATCATTCAAAAACTCATTTAATGTAAATTGTAAACATGGAACCATCTGGGACCTCATTTTGTAATCTCTGATATTTATATAATTTGAATGATAAACCTTTTAAAACGACTCAATTAGGGTTCGTTTTCTATTTTTGTGACTATTGTGCCGTCGAGTAACACCCAGTTTGAATTCCGCTGCATCCATGAATTGGGGGTGTTACAGATTGGTACCAGAGCCATGGTTATAGAGAAACGGGTCTAACTGAAACCTAAACTATAACTACAATTACAAGCAAAAACTTTTTTATAGCCATCCGCTCTCCGTGTCTTCCATCCTCCAGACGATTATGGACTTATTAAGCATTTTATATTACACAAACATAAGTATATTGATATATGTACCCATAACATAATTGAGCATTTCCCCGTAAGCATTTTATTCTACATGAACATATATAAGTATATTGATATATACACACTAGGCATTTTACACTACACGAACATATATAAGTATATTGATATATACATTCAAGTTATTTTCAATCATTTTATCTAAACATATATGCGTATGCCTATTCTAGGGCATTTCGGCACAACTACATTCTCCCAATCATGTTCCTACTCCAACATTTTATGTCCAAGACATTGTAACTGATTGCAATGGTCTTTCCTATTTCCCGGACATTGTATGATACAATGGTCTTAATCATTTCTCAAATGTTTTGAGTCACACAAATGGTCTAATCTACTTCCGAGAAATTGTGATTTGCGCAATGGTCTCTGGAATTATTCCATCACATCATCAATATCATTTCATATGATATCAAAAACCTATCACAATCTATCGATTTCTAAATAGAAATATGAGATTTCTAAAGGACAAACAAATCCATCATCTACAAAAGCTGAAGTTTTTTTCTACATTCATCAAAGTTTTCTTCTAAAACCTTCATTATTAAAAGCTCGTGATACTGGCCAAGTATGGACTGTTTTAGAATTACTTAAAACTTCCTTTCCACACACGTATCTACCCGTACTATCTTCTATGCAATGGAATGTGAAAACATTGGTTACAAGTCTTGTATGGGCGGGACTTGCAACTGAATGGTTTGACATCGCCTTTGTTTAGTGGACAGTTTCTCAAAAGCAACGGACATATCACAAGTATACCTAATTTAGGTATTTGAAAATTTTATCGAACCTTGGCTAAATATAGACTAGTCACCTATATTTAACCTAGGGACAGTGGAACATAGTCTGACTAACTATGTTCGACTTAAAATTTTCAAATACTGAGAATAGTTGTGCTAGGGTTATGTTCAGATTAATTTCCTACATGAACTCATAAACCACCAGAATTCATTAAAACAATCTAGAGACATGATAGTGTCTTACCACTCAGCAAGATCTTAACACCTTATTTGTATTATCTAATTTCATTCTTGAAAGTTTTCATTTATGAGATAATTCGAACTACTATCTTGGGATAGTTATCAATTCTTCTCTTCATCCCGTAGAAGTACTATCATGTTTAGGTCCTAAGGATACCATTCCGTCATAAACCTTTAA
Source organism: Artemisia argyi (assembly GCA_030686995.1). Lineage (NCBI taxonomy): Eukaryota > Viridiplantae > Streptophyta > Magnoliopsida > Asterales > Asteraceae > Artemisia > Artemisia argyi. The sequence continues at coordinate 130,148,915 of CM060692.1, forward strand.
AATTTCTTAAAAATTTTAAAGAAAACTCAACATCTATACCTAAGAATATTAATGTTAAGCATACACTACACACTTTTGTTCATCAACATATCACATCATTATCTTCACAACCGTTGCAACCACAAGCTCATAAACAGATCTCGATGCACTTTTAAAGCTCAAATCATCCTTAGTTACACCACAAGCACCCTCATCAGCTTTACAAGATTGAATATTCATCTTGTACTTTTGGAACACCAGTATCATCTCGTAATACACTACCTTGTAACTCATCTGCTAATTATGAATGTTGTGTTGGGAATTCTTAAGTAGGATGATTTATAATTATTTGAATGGATTGGGATGCCTTTTCATTTAAATAAAGAAATTGTAAATCACCGAACCATAAGTTTATATTCCCCTATTTACATTGTTTGGGATGCCTCTCTATGTAAATAAAGAATTATAAACAAGTGGGCTTATTTGTATCCGAAATAACATAAGTATGAAGTCAATAAACACTAGGTACAACAATAGATTACCTACTAGGCTATGATTGCAACTACTATCCCAATTTCTGTTTAATATTCAACTACTATATCAATTTCTATTCAACTACTATATCAATTCCTATTAATATTCGACTGCTATATCAATTTCCTTTGATATTCGACTATTATATGAATCTTTATTAATCACTCTTACCCTACCTAAATAAAAGTAAGCCTCATCCTACACTATACACTGAAACGACAAATCAAACTACATCACTGGAAATCCCAGACTCTAGTCCTCATAAGTAACCACACCTCTTCATCGACACCACTCCAACATATAACACACATAGAACTTCGGGACAAAGTTCCCCGTAAGAGGTAGAGAATGTAACAATTCGCAATTTCAGGTTAATTACTATTCTCAAAAAATTTCACTATATATTTTTACTATTCATTTTTCCGAAATTGGATTTTTATTTCATATTCTCGTATGATAAATCATTTCCATGGCAAAATAAAAGTTTGACACTCATCAGATCTTTTTCGCGAAAGTTATTAAGGAATTACACGTTTTAGGGTAAAACGTCATTCAAAAATTCTACGCACAACGAAACTCGACCGCGTTAATTTTCCCCGTATCAGAAAAATGTTTGATACACTCATGATTTATTTGAGAATAAATCATGACTGAGAAAAATATGACCAAATAAACCTCGGCCGTGAGAAACTGGAATTTTCGTTTTTAAGCACTTTTAGTTAACCGTAACCTTAGCCTATACCTGCACCGCGTTTCTAAGACAATTTGAGTTTTCACATTTTTGGAAAAAGTCAACATATTTTTCCCCCTCCTTTGACCGTAAAATCATCCTTTGATTTTTATCACTTCCGGTTTTAAGTTTGGCGAACGTTTAACACCAACCGACACTAGATAAGGCCTCGCCTAGACATTATAAACCTTTTAAGTACATAATAATCATACTAGAAAAGTTACATTTTACTTTTCTTAATTATACGTAGAATTCGTACGTTTTGCGTATTACGCGTTTTAAACCTACGTTTCTAGGTTTTCATGACTTTAAGCATCCAATAGAACTTATCACTCATTTAATATGCTAAAGTGGAGTATATTAACAAGTCTTAACATATTTATAAGTTTTGTAATTATAGGATACCCGGTTTTAAGTTTCGTGACTTAACGACTTACAGTTAGTGATTAACGGGACCTAAACTCACACCGTAAAAGCAAGATAACTTCAAAAACTCACCAATCTCATCCACTAGCCATATGTGGCATTTTTCCTAGCCAAATAAGTCAAGTAATTGAAGCTTACCAAGGAAGCTAAACCATGTGCTAGTTACTTAAGCCTTAAGTCTTAAACTTAAGACTTAAGTCTTAGATAATATCCTAACTTGCACCTCCTCATGCACCATCCTCACACCTTCCTTAAACCTCCTCATTTTAAGTATAAAAGAGAGCTCATCCTCTTCATTTATTCATCATTCAAACGCCCAACTTCAATTCACAAGCTCATGATCCTTTCATTTCCTAGTTACAAGTTACATACCAATGTTAAAGGCCTAGTGATTCCCTACATGAATCTCTAGTTTGTTTGGTGATTTCATGGTTAAATTAGGAGCTACACAAGGTGTTAGGGACTGAGGTTAAAGGGTTTTCACAAGAGTTAGATCAATGGTTAGCAAGGGTTGTGGTGATTGGTTGAAAGCTTAGGTTTAGTGTCCTAGTTCCATACTTGATTCCCTTTCTTAAGTGAAAGCCAAAAGTTGTAAGCAAACCCTAACATACTTCTTGTTAAATATCATATTCATGTTATTTACATATCATTCATGCTATATTTTGTCTTGTGATCATGTCCATGATGTATAAAAATGGGTAAAACAGGTTTTGGTATATATATGTTAACTTATGTTTGTTAAACAAGTAAACTAGTAACTTTCATGGTAAAATCAGACCAAAACAGTATATAAATGATATTGGACAATTACATATTGTAGTAGAGGACTTAACAAGGAAAACATAGCAATTTGAACCACCTAAAACGAGTATACGAGTCAAAAGTTATGACCAATTGAAGTTACCAAAACTTTGCGGCAAAACTGCCTAAATAGTTTCTGTGACAGAACATAAAACACGCAAAAAGGGGCCCTTCTGGTCCGTTTCATGAAAAAGTTAAAGCACGAAAGTTGTCCGGAATCACGTTTTCTTCAAAAACTCAGGAGCACGTCTCCAGAAAACCAATAAAGAATGAGATTTTTCTCAGTTTATTAACAGCTATTTTACATATATAAGTCACTATATAATGGTTATGGTTTAAAAAGAACAAGAGATCTAATGACCTAGATTCAAGACCACAACCATGGCTAGAGCCAAGGTTGAGTCTCAAGACCATGGAACAATGACCAAAGGTCATGGCAAGGCCATAACTAAATGACCATATAAACTTACTTAGGCGAAAACATGAACCAAAGAGTTGGCGATAACTTATACATACAATTTGGATCTACTTCATCTAAAAGAACCGTGAGATATTACAAGAAATTGTCATACAAGTTATAAGAAACTCACCCTAATAACAATCTTCATGTAATCATAAACTTTCCTAAGTTTATTCAAATATTGGACATGTAACTTTTCGGATCAAAACTTATATATATATACTTTATCAACTACTACAATAGTAAGGAGCCACATGTGAGGAGTTCATTATGTAAGCCGCCGAGATGAGTTGTGGATTTACGAATTAAAGTGTCCTGGCTCCTCGAACGTTTACTACATGACTTCTGAATTATGTCGGCCCGAACGGTAGTAAACGATATATAAACTATACATGTTTCATGAATCATTTCTTTTCAAAGACTTACACTATACATTGTACCACATCATGGACTAAATGCAAGACATATATAGGCAATTCTTCGTTTTCTTAGACATTATTCCAAACCTAAGTTGCAACAATTATTCTAGGTTGCTCGTAGAAGTTCTCACGGCATTTCCATCATTCTCATTATACATCATCTAACTTAAGGTGAGTTCATAGCCCCACTTTCCATTACTTAATTGTTTTACAAACCCTTGGGGGGAATACATGCTATTTTAACCGAGCACAATGTTTTCAAATTGTATGCTTGCCTGATTGTTTTATTATCACTAAGTATCATCCTTGCCAAACCGAGATCCCTTATTATGAACCATTTAATCACTAGAAATAGTGAGCGCGAATATTGTGAATAGGCCTATTGGAATTGACGAATCCCATTTGTATTGACTAAGTTCAAACAAATGCATTAATATTTGAGACATTAGGTATGACGGCAAAGTACCTACCGGGATAACTCCGCCGATTGATATTGGTACCCATTAACGTTTTGGTGTCATAAACTTAGTAATTGATAATAATTGTTCCGGGCGTATAACAACGTAGCCCATCTTTGTTTTCCAACCATTGGTGTGAGCCTATAACTCACACTACCAACATATTGTGTTCAAACATTAAACAAACTTTATGAATTGTGTTGACCTCTTAAGCATGTATTTCAGGTTCATGATGATCAAGGATGGCACGGAAGGGCATGGATATTCAAGAGGGCTATAAATTTTATTATCATTCAAAAACTCATTTAATGTAAATTGTAAACATGGAACCATCTGGGACCTCATTTTATAATCTCTGATATTTATATAATTTGAATGATAAACCTTTTAAAACGACTCAATTAGGGTTCGTTTTCTATTATTGTGACTATTGTGCCGTCGAGTAACACCCAGTTTGAATTCCGCTGCATCCATGAATTGGGGGTGTTACAGACCAATTGTCAAAGAATGTACATTGAAGTTGCTGAGATCTATAAGTAAAACATGTGTTTTGCAACATTAGCATTGTTTAAAGCGGATAACATACATCTATTTACATTTTGAAAAAAAACAATTAATAATAAACGTACTCAGCATCTTCAAGTGTAACACCCCCAAAAATGGGTCGCAGCGGAAGACAATGTCACTGGGGTGCTACTCAATTGGTATCACAACACTAAGTATAAAGAACGGTTTTATAAAATCCATTTACCAACTTTTATTAATGAAATAATAAATGTAACAATTCGCAATTTCAGATTAACTTTTATTCCTGAAAATTTTACTATTCACTTTTTACTATTCACTTTTCACTATTCATCTCAGAAATTTTTATTTAATATTCTCGTAAGTTAAACTATTTTAACGATAATCCGAGAGTTTGACGCTCGTCGGATCATTTCTGCAAAAATCACAAAGCCGTGTCCGAGATTTACTTTTAGGTTTAAACGTCCTTCCAGCATCCCGATATATCCATAAAACATTATAAACAATAGAAATATGATTTTCTCTCATTTTAGGACAATTCCAAAAGTTTCGGAATTTTACGTTTTTTAGTTCAGCGTTTTACGCGAATTACGCGTTTTAGACCCGTGTTTCCAGTTTTTAGCAGGGTTTTAGCACCCGATAGAACCTACCACTCATTTTATATTTTATTATGGACTATATTGACATGTTTAACAATACTTTCAAATTTCATATTTTTACGATACCCGGTTTTGCGTTTTGAGGCTTAATCATTTACGGTTAGCGATTTACGGAGTCAAAACTAGCTACATACTTAGGATAATACCATCAAAAGTCCACACCTTGTTCTCCAAGTTCATGAACCGCCACTAGGGGGGGCATTCACACTTGTGGCATGATCTCATGACTTTAGCCATTAGATCAAGATTTAATTACAACTTTGTCACCAAGTTTATGTAAGTTCCTAGTAACCTTCCTAACCTCCTCATTCATAGTATAAATAGCAAGCTAATCCCTTCCATTCTCATCAATAAAAAATGCCATAACACAATCCCTAACTCCATGATCCTTTGATCTTCAAACTACAAGTTACACTACAAAGTTCAAGGTCTTAGTATTCTCTACCTAGTTCTTAAGTTTGTTTGGTGATTCCATGGTTGAATTAGGAGCTACACAAGGTGATTAGGGGCTGAAGTTAAATGGTTTTCACAAGGTTTATATCAAGTCTATCAATGGTTACAAGAGTTATGGTGAAGGGTTTACAAGCATAGGTTTAGTGTCCTAGTTCATATTTGACTTCCTTTCTTAAGTGAAAGCCAAAAGTTGTAAGAAACCCTTATACACTTTCTTGCTCAATATCATTTTCATGCTTATTATGTTTCTTTCATGCTATATATGGTCTTTGTATTGTGTTCATGATGTTTAAAAATGGATAAAACAAGTATTGGTATACATATGTTAACTTATGACAAGTAAACAAGCAAACTAGTGATTTTTATGGAAAACCACGACCACAATAGTATAACTTTGATATTTGACACTTACTTACTGTTAAAGAGGACTTAACAAGGAAAACATAGCAATTTGAATCACCCAAAACGAGTACACGAGTCAAAAGTTATGACCATTTGAAGTTAGCGAAACCAAAACGGCAAAACTACCTAAATAGCATTCTGATCAAATTTTGATTTTGAAAGTCCCACTTCTGGTCCGATTCATCAAAAAGTTAAAACACGAAAGTTGTCCGGAACGACGTTTTCGTTCAGGAATAAAGAAGCTCGAGCCATGAAAACGCTTTCCGAGTGATAATTTCTTCAAATTCTTAACAGCCCATTTTTAGACCAAAGTCACTATATAATAGTTATGTTTTACTAAGACCAAGAGGTCTAATGACCTAAAGCCAAGACCACAACCATGGCTAAAGCCAAGGTTGAGTCTTAAGACCATGGTAACAATGACCAAGGTCACGGCAAAGCCACGGCTAAAGACCATATAACTTTTAAAGATCAAAAAGCTTATATATATATATGTTATCAAATACTACGATAGTAGGGAGCCTCATGTGAGGAGTTCATTAAGTAAGCCGTCGAGACGAGTTGTGGATTTACGAATTAAAGTGTCCTGGCTCCTCGAACGTTTACTCCATGACTTCTGAATTATGTCAGCCCGAACGGTAGTAAGAGATATACAACCTATACATGTTTCATAGACCACTTATAGTCAACGACTTACACTATATACTAAGTACTACATCATGAACATTATGCAAGACATATATTGGCAATTCGTCGTATTCTTAGACGTTACTCCAAACCTAAGTCGCAACGTTCTATTATAGGCTACTCTTAGAGACTTTCGTGATTCGACTAGCACTATCATTTCTCATTACATAGACTTAAGGTGAGTCATAGCCCCTACTCTTTTTATACTTGTTTTAACTCTTTTGGGGGAGATACATGCTCAACTACTTTCTTACTTGTACAAATACTCTTAAACATTTATACTTGATTGTGTTATACTTGATTGGCATTATACTTGATTGCGTTATACATACTTGTTACACTATACTTGCTTAATTTAAATACAAGATTCGTATTTACATACATACATAATACTCTATTCTGTCAGAGAGGTATTGGTAGTACTCATGGGAAGATGCCCCCTACCCTTGTGTCTATACTTGACCTTGGATGTCGTAGTACTATTTGGGGAGAGGCCCCGCCCTTGTGTCTATTCTTGACCTTGGGTGAATATAATCTGGTGCATTGTATAAACTAACTTTTAGCAGTGGGTTGTGGATACACAGGTTGCAAGTCTCTTATGGCGGGACTTGCAACTGAGTGGATTCTCAATGCCTTTGCTGTGTGAACATTCTTTTGAGGCTTTTTCAACTGTTTTAAGACAAACTCTATGAACTCACCAACCATTGTGTTGACACTTTAGCATGTTTATCTCAGGTTAGTAAGGCGATAGCTAGTGCGTGGAACTTAGAGTCAAGCTGCATATTCTGAAGACTTACGCTTTTATCATTTACCATTCAACATTTTGTATACATTTATGTATCATACTTTGGAATCTCATGTTTGTAACTTTGAATTCATTAATCGAATGGTAACTTTTCAAAACGTCTCATTTAGAGTTCGTTTTCTATAACTTGTACTTTGTATTATGAAGTAGCACCCTAGTGACACAGTCTTCCGCTGCGGTATTTTGGGGGTGTTACAGATTGGTACCAGAGCCTTGGTTATAGAGAACTAGGTTGCATTTAGTGCCTAGACTATAACTGCTATATACGTTGGGACCTTTATCTTTATTTGCCTTACACACAATACATACACATATGCTTTTTGGTTAGAGGTTTGCTTAGTTCCACGCTGTTAGATGATGTGACTTTAGTATTATAAGGAGCCCCAGAGATTAGCCGAGTCATTAAAAACATGGAGCTCAGTAATAACTAATTAGTTAACTTGATCTTGTGACAGTTCTTGTTTGATGAGACACAAGATTTGAGTTAAATAATATTATTGCTTAGCTTTAAGGATTTGATGGCTTGATTATCTTACTATCGGCCTCAGAAGGCGGATTTTTGTGTCGGAAATTCTTAAGTAGGATGATTTAGAATCTCCTTATTTAAATGGATTGGGACGCCCCTTCAGTTAAATAAAGAAATTGTAAATCACCGAACCATAAGTTTATGAGACCTTACTTACATAAATTTGGACGCTTCTTTATGTAAGTAATGTGTTATAAATAAGTGGGCTTAATTGTAGCCGATACAACTCCTTAACCAGAACCTTAGACGAATCAGAGTAAACACCACTATATTGGAAATTTCGAATTCTTTTAGACACACCGTAAGTAGTTAACATCAACTGAACTTCGGGACGAAGTTCTCCTTAAGGGGTAGAGACTGTAACAATTCGCAATTTCAGATTAACTTTTATTCCCGAAAATTTTACTATTCACTTTTTACTATTCACTTTTCACTATTCATCTCAGAAATTTTTATTTAATATTCTCGTAAGTTAAACTATTTTAACGATAATCCGAGAGTTTGACGCTCGTCGGATCATTTCTGCAAAAATCACAAAGCCGTGTCCGAGATTTACTTTTAGGTTTAAACGTCCTTCCAGCATCCCGATATATCCATAAAACATTATAAACAATAGAAATATGATTTTCTCTCATTTTAGGACAATTCCAAAAGTTTCGGAATTTTACGTTTTTTAGTTCAGCGTTTTACGCGAATTACGCGTTTTAGACCCGTGTTTCCAGTTTTTAGCAGGGTTTTAGCACCCGATAGAACCTACCACTCATTTTATATTTTATTATGGACTATATTGACATGTTTAACAATACTTTCAAATTTCATATTTTTACGATACCCGGTTTTGCGTTTTGAGGCTTAATCATTTACGGTTAGCGATTTACGGAGTCAAAACTAGCTACATACTTAGGATAATACCATCAAAAGTCCACACCTTGTTCTCCAAGTTCATGAACCGCCACTAGGGGGGGCATTCACACTTGTGGCATGATCTCATGACTTTAGCCATTAGATCAAGATTTAATTACAACTTTGTCACCAAGTTTATGTAAGTTCCTAGTAACCTTCCTAACCTCCTCATTCATAGTATAAATAGCAAGCTAATCCCTTCCATTCTCATCAATAAAAAATGCCACAACACAATCCCTAACTCCATGATCCTTTGATCTTCAAACTACAAGTTACACTACAAAGTTCAAGGTCTTAGTATTCTCTACCTAGTTCTTAAGTTTGTTTGGTGATTCCATGGTTGAATTAGGAGCTACACAAGGTGATTAGGGGCTGAAGTTAAATGGTTTTCACAAGGTTTATATCAAGTCTATCAATGGTTACAAGAGTTATGGTGAAGGGTTTACAAGCATAGGTTTAGTGTCCTAGTTCATATTTGACTTCCTTTCTTAAGTGAAAGCCAAAAGTTGTAAGAAACCCTTATACACTTTCTTGCTCAATATCATTTTCATGCTTATTATGTTTCTTTCATGCTATATATGGTCTTTGTATTGTGTTCATGATGTTTAAAAATGGATAAAACAAGTATTGGTATACATATGTTAACTTATGACAAGTAAACAAGCAAACTAGTGATTTTTATGGAAAACCACGACCACAATAGTATAACTTTGATATTTGACACTTACTTACTGTTAAAGAGGACTTAACAAGGAAAACATAGCAATTTGAATCACCCAAAACGAGTACACGAGTCAAAAGTTATGACCATTTGAAGTTAGCGAAACCAAAACGGCAAAACTGCCTAAATAGCATTCTGATCAAATTTTGATTTTGAAAGTCCCACTTCTGGTCCGATTCATCAAAAAGTTAAAGCACGAAAGTTGTCCGGAACGACGTTTTCGTTCAGGAATAAGGAAGCTCGAGCCAAGAAAACGCTTTCCGAGTGATAATTTCTTCAAATTCTTAACAGCCCATTTTTAGACCAAAGTCACTATATAATAGTTATGTTTTACTAAGACCAAGAGGTCTAATGACCTAAAGCCAAGACCACAACCATGGCTAAAGCCAAGGTTGAGTCTTAAGACCATGGTAACAATGACCAAGGTCACGGCAAAGCCACGGCTAAAGACCATATAACTTTTAAAGATCAAAAAGCTTATATATATATATGTTATCAAATACTACGATAGTAGGGAGCCTCATGTGAGGAGTTCATTAAGTAAGCCGTCGAGACGAGTTGTGGATTTACGAATTAAAGTGTCCTGGCTCCTCGAACGTTTACTCCATGACTTCTGAATTATGTCGGCCCGAACGGTAGTAAGAGATATACAACCTATACATGTTTCATAGACCACTTATAGTCAACGACTTACACTATATACTAAGTACTACATCATGAACATTATGCAAGACATATATTGGCAATTCGTCGTATTCTTAGACGTTACTCCAAACCTAAGTCGCAACGTTCTATTATAGGCTACTCTTAGAGACTTTCGCGATTCGACTAGCACTATCATTTCTCATTACATAGACTTAAGGTGAGTCATAGCCCCTACTCTTTTTATACTTGTTTTAACTCTTTTGGGGGAGATACATGCTCAACTACTTTCTTACTTGTACAAATACTCTTAAACATTTATACTTGATTGTGTTATACTTGATTGGCATTATACTTGATTGCGTTATACATACTTGTTACACTATACTTGCTTAATTTAAATACAAGATTCGTATTTACATACATACATAATACTCTATTCTGTCAGAGAGGTATTGGTAGTACTCATGGGAAGATGCCCCCTACCCTTGTGTCTATACTTGACCTTGGATGTCGTAGTACTATTTGGGGAGAGGCCCCGCCCTTGTGTCTATTCTTGACCTTGGGTGAATATAATCTGGTGCATTGTATAAACTAACTTTTAGCAGTGGGTTGTGGACACACAGGTTGCAAGTCTCTTATGGCGGGACTTGCAACTGAGTGGATTCTCAATGCCTTTGCTGTGTGAACATTCTTTTGAGGCTTTTTCAACTGTTTTAAGACAAACTCTATGAACTCACCAACCATTGTGTTGACACTTTAGCATGTTTATCTCAGGTTAGTAAGGCGATAGCTAGTGCGTGGAACTTAGAGTCAAGCTGCATATTCTGAAGACTTACGCTTTTATCATTTACCATTCAACATTTTGTATACATTTATGTATCATACTTTGGAATCTCATGTTTGTAACTTTGAATTCATTAATCGAATGGTAACTTTTCAAAACGTCTCATTTAGAGTTCGTTTTCTATAACTTGTACTTTGTATTATGAAGTAGCACCCTAATGACACAGTCTTCCGCTGCGGTATTTTGGGGGTGTTACAGATTGGTACCAGAGCCTTGGTTATAGAGAACTAGGTTGCATTTAGTGCCTAGACTATAACTGCTATATACGTTGGGACCTTCATCTTTATTTGCCTTACACACAATACATACACATATGCTTTTTGGTTAGAGGTTTGCTTAGTTCCACGCTGTTAGATGATGTGACTTTAGTATTATAAGGAGCCCCAGAGATTAGCCGAGTCATTAAAAACATGGAGCTCAGTAATAACTAATTAGTTAACTTGATCTTGTGACAGTTCTTGTTTGATGAGACACAAGATTTGAGTTAAATAATATTATTGCTTAGCTTTAAGGATTTGATGGCTTGATTATCTTACTATCGGCCTCAGAAGGCGGATTTTTGTGTCGGAAATTCTTAAGTAGGATGATTTAGAATCTCCTTATTTAAATGGATTGGGACGCCCCTTCAGTTAAATAAAGAAATTGTAAATCACCGAACCATAAGTTTATGAGACCTTACTTACATAAATTTGGACGCTTCTTTATGTAAGTAATGTGTTATAAATAAGTGGGCTTAATTGTAGCCGATACAACTCCTTAACCAGAACCTTAGACGAATCAGAGTAAACACCACTATATTGGAAATTTCGAATTCTTTTAGACACACCGTAAGTAGTTAACATCAACTGAACTTCGGGACGAAGTTCTCCTTAAGGGGTAGAGACTGTAACAATTCGCAATTTCAGATTAACTTTTATTCCCGAAAATTTTACTATTCACTTTTTACTATTCACTTTTCACTATTCATCTCAGAAATTTTTATTTAATATTCTCGTAAGTTAAACTATTTTAACGATAATCCGAGAGTTTGACGCTCGTCGGATCATTTCTGCAAAAATCACAAAGCCGTGTCCGAGATTTACTTTTAGGTTTAAACGTCCTTCCAGCATCCCGATATATCCATAAAACATTATAAACAATAGAAATATGATTTTCTCTCATTTTAGGACAATTCCAAAAGTTTCGGAATTTTACGTTTTTTAGTTCAGCGTTTTACGCGAATTACGCATTTTAGACCCGTGTTTCCAGTTTTTAGCAGGGTTTTAGCACCCGATAGAACCTACCACTCATTTTATATTTTATTATGGACTATATTGACATGTTTAACAATACTTTCAAATTTCATATTTTTACGATACCCGGTTTTGCGTTTTGAGGCTTAATCATTTACGGTTAGCGATTTACGGAGTCAAAACTAGCTACATACTTAGGATAATACCATCAAAAGTCCACACCTTGTTCTCCAAGTTCATGAACCGCCACTAGGGGGGGCATTCACACTTGTGGCATGATCTCATGACTTTAGCCATTAGATCAAGATTTAATTACAACTTTGTCACCAAGTTTATGTAAGTTCCTAGTAACCTTCCTAACCTCCTCATTCATAGTATAAATAGCAAGCTAATCCCTTCCATTCTCATCAATAAAAAATGCCACAACACAATCCCTAACTCCATGATCCTTTGATCTTCAAACTACAAGTTACACTACAAAGTTCAAGGTCTTAGTATTCTCTACCTAGTTCTTAAGTTTGTTTGGTGATTCCATGGTTGAATTAGGAGCTACACAAGGTGATTAGGGGCTGAAGTTAAATGGTTTTCACAAGGTTTATATCAAGTCTATCAATGGTTACAAGAGTTATGGTGAAGGGTTTACAAGCATAGGTTTAGTGTCCTAGTTCATATTTGACTTCCTTTCTTAAGTGAAAGCCAAAAGTTGTAAGAAACCCTTATACACTTTCTTGCTCAATATCATTTTCATGCTTATTATGTTTCTTTCATGCTATATATGGTCTTTGTATTGTGTTCATGATGTTTAAAAATGGATAAAACAAGTATTGGTATACATATGTTAACTTATGACAAGTAAACAAGCAAACTAGTGATTTTTATGGAAAACCACGACCACAATAGTATAACTTTGATATTTGACACTTACTTACTGTTAAAGAGGACTTAACAAGGAAAACATAGCAATTTGAATCACCCAAAACGAGTACACGAGTCAAAAGTTATGACCATTTGAAGTTAGCGAAACCAAAACGGCAAAACTACCTAAATAGCATTCTGATCAAATTTTGATTTTGAAAGTCCCACTTCTGGTCCGATTCATCAAAAAGTTAAAACACGAAAGTTGTCCGGAACGACGTTTTCGTTCAGGAATAAAGAGGCTCGAGCCATGAAAACGCTTTCCGAGTGATAATTTCTTCAAATTCTTAACAGCCCATTTTTAGACCAAAGTCACTATATAATAGTTATGTTTTACTAAGACCAAGAGGTCTAATGACCTAAAGCCAAGACCACAACCATGGCTAAAGCCAAGGTTGAGTCTTAAGACCATGGTAACAATGACCAAGGTCACGGCAAAGCCACGGCTAAAGACCATATAACTTTTAAAGATCAAAAAGCTTATATATATATGTTATCAAATACTACGATAGTAGGGAGCCTCATGTGAGGAGTTCATTAAGTAAGCCGTCGAGACGAGTTGTGGATTTACGAATTAAAGTGTCCTGGCTCCTCGAACGTTTACTCCATGACTTCTGAATTATGTCGGCCCGAACGGTAGTAAGAGATATACAACCTATACATGTTTCATAGACCACTTATAGTCAACGACTTACACTATATACTAAGTACTACATCATGAACATTATGCAAGACATATATTGGCAATTCGTCGTATTCTTAGACGTTACTCCAAACCTAAGTCGCAACGTTCTATTATAGGCTACTCTTAGAGACTTTCGCGATTCGACTAGCACTATCATTTCTCATTACATAGACTTAAGGTGAGTCATAGCCCCTACTCTTTTTATACTTGTTTTAACTCTTTTGGGGGAGATACATGCTCAACTACTTTCTTACTTGTACAAATACTCTTAAACATTTATACTTGATTGTGTTATACTTGATTGGCATTATACTTGATTGCGTTATACATACTTGTTACACTATACTTGCTTAATTTAAATACAAGATTCGTATTTACATACATACATAATACTCTATTCTGTCAGAGAGGTATTGGTAGTACTCATGGGAAGATGCCCCCTACCCTTGTGTCTATACTTGACCTTGGATGTCGTAGTACTATTTGGGGAGAGGCCCCGCCCTTGTGTCTATTCTTGACCTTGGGTGAATATAATCTGGTGCATTGTATAAACTAACTTTTAGCAGTGGGTTGTGGACACACAGGTTGCAAGTCTCTTATGGCGGGACTTGCAACTGAGTGGATTCTCAATGCCTTTGCTGTGTGAACATTCTTTTGAGGCTTTTTCAACTGTTTTAAGACAAACTCTATGAACTCACCAACCATTGTGTTGACACTTTAGCATGTTTATCTCAGGTTAGTAAGGCGATAGCTAGTGCGTGGAACTTAGAGTCAAGCTGCATATTCTGAAGACTTACGCTTTTATCATTTACCATTCAACATTTTGTATACATTTATGTATCATACTTTGGAATCTCATGTTTGTAACTTTGAATTCATTAATCGAATGGTAACTTTTCAAAACGTCTCATTTAGAGTTCGTTTTCTATAACTTGTACTTTGTATTATGAAGTAGCACCCTAGTGACACAGTCTTCCGCTGCGGTATTTTGGGGGTGTTACAGATTGGTACCAGAGCCTTGGTTATAGAGAACTAGGTTGCATTTAGTGCCTAGACTATAACTGCTATATACGTTGGGACCTTCATCTTTATTTGCCTTACACACAATACATACACATATGCTTTTTGGTTAGAGGTTTGCTTAGTTCCACGCTGTTAGATGATGTGACTTTAGTATTATAAGGAGCCCCAGAGATTAGCCGAGTCATTAAAAACATGGAGCTCAGTAATAACTAATTAGTTAACTTGATCTTGTGACAGTTCTTGTTTGATGAGACACAAGATTTGAGTTAAATAATATTATTGCTTAGCTTTAAGGATTTGATGGCTTGATTATCTTACTATCGGCCTCAGAAGGCGGATTTTTGTGTCGGAAATTCTTAAGTAGGATGATTTAGAATCTCCTTATTTAAATGGATTGGGACGCCCCTTCAGTTAAATAAAGAAATTGTAAATCACCGAACCATAAGTTTATGAGACCTTACTTACATAAATTTGGACGCTTCTTTATGTAAGTAATGTGTTATAAATAAGTGGGCTTAATTGTAGCCGATACAACTCCTTAACCAGAACCTTAGACGAATCAGAGTAAACACCACTATATTGGAAATTTCGAATTCTTTTAGACACACCGTAAGTAGTTAACATCAACTGAACTTCGGGACGAAGTTCTCCTTAAGGGGTAGAGACTGTAACAATTCGCAATTTCAGATTAACTTTTATTCCCGAAAATTTTACTATTCACTTTTTACTATTCACTTTTCACTATTCATCTCAGAAATTTTTATTTAATATTCTCGTAAGTTAAACTATTTTAACGATAATCCGAGAGTTTGACGCTCGTCGGATCATTTCTGCAAAAATCACAAAGCCGTGTCCGAGATTTACTTTTAGGTTTAAACGTCCTTCCAGCATCCCGATATATCCATAAAACATTATAAACAATAGAAATATGATTTTCTCTCATTTTAGGACAATTCCAAAAGTTTCGGAATTTTACGTTTTTTAGTTCAGCGTTTTACGCGAATTACGCGTTTTAGACCCGTGTTTCTAGTTTTTAGCAGGGTTTTAGCACCCGATAGAACCTACCACTCATTTTATATTTTATTATGGACTATATTGACATGTTTAACAATACTTTCAAATTTCATATTTTTACGATACCCGGTTTTGCGTTTTGAGGCTTAATCATTTACGGTTAGCGATTTACGGAGTCAAAACTAGCTACATACTTAGGATAATACCATCAAAAGTCCACACCTTGTTCTCCAAGTTCATGAACCGCCACTAGGGGGGGCATTCACACTTGTGGCATGATCTCATGACTTTAGCCATTAGATCAAGATTTAATTACAACTTTGTCACCAAGTTTATGTAAGTTCCTAGTAACCTTCCTAACCTCCTCATTCATAGTATAAATAGCAAGCTAATCCCTTCCATTCTCATCAATAAAAAATGCCACAACACAATCCCTAACTCCATGATCCTTTGATCTTCAAACTACAAGTTACACTACAAAGTTCAAGGTCTTAGTATTCTCTACCTAGTTCTTAAGTTTGTTTGGTGATTCCATGGTTGAATTAGGAGCTACACAAGGTGATTAGGGGCTGAAGTTAAATGGTTTTCACAAGGTTTATATCAAGTCTATCAATGGTTACAAGAGTTATGGTGAAGGGTTTACAAGCATAGGTTTAGTGTCCTAGTTCATATTTGACTTCCTTTCTTAAGTGAAAGCCAAAAGTTGTAAGAAACCCTTATACACTTTCTTGCTCAATATCATTTTCATGCTTATTATGTTTCTTTCATGCTATATATGGTCTTTGTATTGTGTTCATGATGTTTAAAAATGGATAAAACAAGTATTGGTATACATATGTTAACTTATGACAAGTAAACAAGCAAACTAGTGATTTTTATGGAAAACCACGACCACAATAGTATAACTTTGATATTTGACACTTACTTACTGTTAAAGAGGACTTAACAAGGAAAACATAGCAATTTGAATCACCCAAAACGAGTACACGAGTCAAAAGTTATGACCATTTGAAGTTAGCGAAACCAAAACGGCAAAACTGCCTAAATAGCATTCTGATCAAATTTTGATTTTGAAAGTCCCACTTCTGGTCCGATTCATCAAAAAGTTAAAGCACGAAAGTTGTCCGGAACGACGTTTTCGTTCAGGAATAAGGAAGCTTGAGCCCTGAAAACGCTTTCCGAGTGATAATTTCTTCAAATTCTTAACAGCCCATTTTTAGACCAAAGTCACTATATAATAGTTATGTTTTACTAAGACCAAGAGGTCTAATGACCTAAAGCCAAGACCACAACCATGGCTAAAGCCAAGGTTGAGTCTTAAGACCATGGTAACAATGACCAAGGTCACGGCAAAGCCACGGCTAAAGACCATATAACTTTTAAAGATCAAAAAGCTTATATATATATATATATATATGTTATCAAATACTACGATAGTAGGGAGCCTCATGTGAGGAGTTCATTAAGTAAGCCGTCGAGACGAGTTGTGGATTTACGAATTAAAGTGTCCTGGCTCCTCGAACGTTTACTCCATGACTTCTGAATTATGTCGGCCCGAACGGTAGTAAGAGATATACAACCTATACATGTTTCATAGACCACTTATAGTCAACGACTTACACTATATACTAAGTACTACATCATGAACATTATGCAAGACACATATTGGCAATTCGTCGTATTCTTAGACGTTACTCCAAACCTAAGTCGCAACGTTCTATTATAGGCTACTCTTAGAGACTTTCGCGATTCGACTAGCACTATCATTTCTCATTACATAGACTTAAGGTGAGTCATAGCCTCTACTCTTTTTATACTTGTTTTAACTCTTTTGGGGGAGATACATGCTCAACTACTTTCTTACTTGTACAAATACTCTTAAACATTTATACTTGATTGTGTTATACTTGATTGGCATTATACTTGATTGCGTTATACATACTTGTTACACTATACTTGCTTAATTTAAATACAAGATTCGTATTTACATACATACATAATACTCTATTCTGTCAGAGAGGTATTGGTAGTACTCATGGGAAGATGCCGCCTACCCTTGTGTCTATACTTGACCTTGGATGTCGTAGTACTATTTGGGGAGAGGCCCCCGCCCTTATGTCTATTCTTGACCTTGGGTGAATATAATTTGGTGCATTGTATAAACTAACTTTTAGCAGTGGGTTGTGGACACACAGGTTGCAAGTCTCTTATGGCGGGACTTGCAACTGAGTGGATTCTCAATGCCTTTGCTGTGTGAACATTCTTTTGAGGCTTTTTCAACTGTTTTAAGACAAACTCTATGAACTCACCAACCATTGTGTTGACACTTTAGCATGTTTATCTCAGGTTAGTAAGGCGATAGCTAGTGCGTGGAACTTAGAGTCAAGCTGCATATTCTGAAGACTTACGCTTTTATCATTTACCATTCAACATTTTGTATACATTTATGTATCATACTTTGGAATCTCATGTTTGTAACTTTGAATTCATTAATCGAATGGTAACTTTTCAAAACGTCTCATTTAGAGTTCGTTTTCTATAACTTGTACTTTGTATTATGAAGTAGCACCCTAGTGACACAGTCTTCCGCTGCGGTATTTTGGGGGTGTTACAATAAAGTTTACCAAAGTTAAGTTATTGCGGAATATGGCCCATATACAAAATGTTGTCCCATTACAAAAGAGGTCATAATTGTATGTCAAAACACTTAGAAGAAATGAGTTCTATGACCATGCCATGCCACACCCTGTCTTGAGAATCATCAATTATCTTGGACCTGAGAAAAACATGCTTAAAAGGGTCAGCTATAAAGCTGGTGAGTTCATAGGTTTGTATAAATAGCAATTTAGTATAAAAGAAATGTGAGTTCGATAAAAGTTTTATGACCATTGTGTCACTCACAATGTCATGAAAATATAGTTTACTTTCAAGTAAATGTAGTAAAGTCGACCACAAGGTTTTCGAGTGTGAAGAACCATTCACATACAAATCAAGTTCAATTTTTGTGACTACTGCTTTACTCACAGTGTCATGAAAAATATTAGTAAAGTAGACCATAAGTATTAAGCATAAAGTTGGACCATAGGCAAAGTATGTGATCATTACAACGAATATAATGTCAAATAAAAGTAGAAGTGTATTATGTTAGCACTAAGTTCATGCAACCGAAGCTACGACAGTGTGCATGCTCTAGAAGCATGTTAAATATAAAGGCCCGACAAGTGTTTATCCCGATACACTTGTAATTTGACATGTTATACGTTCACGTTTGCCTATCCGGTCAAACCGAACGGGGGAGTCACCCCCAATAGATCTATTTATAACATTCCCGCTTCCCAGCAGGAATTGACGATTCATGAGTTTGGGCATAGTGGGATTCAAGGGCTTAGGCTAATCCGTGTAATAGTTTAAATAAAGCATACGTTTCAATGTGGTCCATGAAATTGTTTGCATAAAAGCAATTGTCATTCAAGTGTTTGCGTAACAGCAATGATTTGTAAAGTCATTTGCATATAAGCAATAGTTCATAGAGTGTGTTGCATATAAGCAATAGTTTATAAAGTGTGTTGCATATAAGCAATAGTTCATAAAGTATGTTGCATACAAGCAATAACTCATAAAGTGTGTTGCATAAAAGTAAAAATTCATAAAGTGTTTGCACGTTTCTCACCCCAAGTTTGTAAAGCAAAGTAAAGTAAAGAGTGGGGCTATAAACTTACAGTAATATGAAAATGTTTAGAGTACTTGTGAAAGTAAAAATAAGTAGTTGAGCATGTATCTCCCCCAAAGAGTTTATAAAGTAATTAAACGAGTAAAAGTGGGGCTATGACTCACCTCAGCAATTAAGTCGTGTGATGAATAAATCAAGTAGTAAGTGTGCATGGCTCCGACGCACAACCTAGATTAGTATGACAATTCTTAGTTTCCAGTGTGTAATCACGACTCAAAGTGTTTAAATTAATTAAGTGTTTTCAAGTGGTTGTGTTTAATATTGCTTGTGTGGCAGAGCTTATGTCTAAATTATTTCAAAATGTTTGTAAGTATTGGCTCTTGGACAATGTGGACAAGTATATACAAAAATATTCAAGACGGATAAGTTTCTGGTTCGAGAATAACCGAAAGACTTAGTACGACAAGTATTCACAATAAGTGTTTGTGAGAAATAAACGTTCAACAAAAATAGTAATAAATACTTTACGGTAATTATTTATATTAGTAACGGTTACGTGATACGGTGTATATATAAATGTGTTTATATATATGTTTAGTTATTAGATGATAAGTTGGAAAAAGTCTATAATTTTATTTTCTATAAATTATATTATCTAGTTTTTGTAGTTTGGTCTAGTTGGTGAAAATAGACTAAGTATAAGAATTTGACGATAATTGGGCGTGACCCGAATAACTATTAGTTTCCCTTTATAAATCAATTGCCACAAAAATATCCCGTGTCAAAATATATTTTATATAATAGTCTAACTAATTAAATTGTTTAATGTTAATTTTGTTGAAAAGACAAGTATCATTTGTGAAAAATTGTCAAAAAAGAAATAAAAACAAAAATGACAGGTGTAGGATTCGAACCTGGGCCTTCTCGTTTACAAGCAAGGAGCCTTACCACTAGACTAATGATCCTTTGATGTCATATTTTACAAGTTAGATGTATTTATCCTCACTTAACTATGTTCATTTTAGGTGTATATTTACTCAGAGCATAAGTTTGCATGTATTTTGGATTTATTTTAGTTTTCATACTATTTTGCAACCAAGTATTGTGAAGACTCAAGTTTTCAAATATATATTGGGTTTGTTAGGAATACAATTATTCCTATAGAAGACTCGGTCACCTAACTGATGTAATAGCATTTAAAGTTAGCTCATAGGTAGTTAATTAGTTAGTTAGATATTAGATTAGTCTAAGTATCATCGTGGAAGAAGGACGGGTCTTACCCACTGTATGCCTGATCCACAGCCCGGGTGTAGGCGTTTTTATGTTTCTTTGTAAGAGTAGTATAAATACCCCTCTCCACATGTGGAGAGGGTTGGACCTTCATTCACAAGCTAATAGATTGCAAGTTTCTCTCAAGGCTCCCATCTCTTTCTCTCTCTAATCTCTCTCTCTAAAACTTCATCTAAATCGATCCATAATTCACAAGAACCATACATGTTATGTTTATGAGTATACTACAAATGGTATCAAGAGCCAAGGTTTCATCTTAGGGCCTTGGATATTCGGATTTTGTGTGGTTTTTGTGTAGTTTTTGTGAGTTAGAAGAGTTTTATTCAAAACATCCTTGTTTGATCTTTCTTGTGTTATTAGATGTGTTAGAGATGTACTTTTATGATCATTGGTGTTAGTACAACATTGTGTTTCAGTTGGTTTTACTATTTTATAAGCTTATTTGAAGTTTAGATTGAGTTTTGGTCGTATTTCATTGTTGCGATTAGCTCCACTGTTCCATTGCTTCACTGCGATTAGCTCCTGATCTCTGTGGTTAGTTTGTCTGCGATTACTATTTTGGGAATACAAACAAATCGCAATGAAAGTGACATCTTTGGACTCTTGTCAACTGTGACTAGATCCTGCGATTAGATGTTCTGTGGTTGGTATCTGAGACTATCTGACTGCGTTTAGCTTCTGCGGTTTAGTGGACTGCGTTTAGTTTCTGCGGCTTACTATTTGCTGTAGTTAGTGATTTGCGTGTAATCCATTTTGTGGTTTGTGTACTCTGCGGTTAGTTGCTCCCTGCGGTTAACTCACCCTGTGAGTACCTTTCTCTGTGGTTACCTACCTTGCGGTTACCTTCCACTGCGATTTGCTCTCCTTGCGGTTATCACATATTGCGATTAGTGCATACAGTTGCGACTATCTCACATTATTTAGCAATTCACTAAGTGATGAGATTCATGTGATTGGGTATTCAATTTGCAATTCGTGTATTGTTGTAACCTTAGTCGTTTCAATTGATCTAATTGTGATCTGACGTTGTGAGATAATCCTTACGACTTGACTAATCTCAATTGGTTATATTGCAACTGGACTTGTCACAATTTAACACTTGATGCAAACTTTGACTCATCTGGTATCTCTCTATTAGTTCAATCTGCTGAATATATCTTCCGGTTTCTTTTGTTGACTTTAGTAAAATCCCTAGAAAGAATCATTTCTCGGTTTAAGTCACTAAAGCTGTAAAATCCCGTTTGAAGACTTTGAGATGTCGACTGTATCTGATGACATTCAAGCTGCTGGGTCCGACACCCGACCTCCAATGCTAGACAGGACAGATTATGAATCATGGGCGCAAAGAATCAGATTGTACTGCTTGGGTAAAGAAAATGGTGAGAACATTCTACGATCTATCGATGAAGGTCCTATGCAGATGGGTACAACCAGAGATGCTATCTCCACGGCTGAGGATGGCTCTGTTGTTCAGGGAATTGATAGACCACGCACTTACAATGATCTCACTGATGTTGAAAAGAAGCGTTATGATGCTGACATTCGTGCCTCCAACATAGTAATACAAGGGTTACCCAAAGATGTGTACAAGCTAATCAACTTCAACACTGAAGCCAAAGCGGTGTGGGATAATTTCAAAATGCTTCTGTCTGGCTCAGAACTGACTAAAGAAGACCATGAATCTCAATTATATGATGAGTTTGAGCATTTCAAAATGAATCATGGTGAAAACATTACCGATTACTATGTCAGATTTCACAAGCTGGTTAACGATATGAGAATGATCAGAATGACAATGCCTAACATTCAACTCAACTCTAAGTTTGTGAACAACATGTCACCAGAGTGGGATCGGTTTGTCACTGCTGTCAAGCTCAACAAAGGATTGAGAAATACGAACTATGAGCAATTGTTCGCTTATTTGCAACAACATGAGAAACATGCTGCTTATGATCGTCAACTAAGAGAGAAACTCAATCCAACAGTCACCAGTGACTCACTTGCTTTCATGAGTAGCATAGTGCCAGCTAATCAACCTGTGTCATCAATGGATCACTCATCGCTACAGCCATCAGCCACCATGAACTCTCATCTCGACTCAGGATACTCTCATACAGACAAGATGATTGATAATCTCTCCAATCAAGTATCTCTACTGGTTCAACATTTCAGGGCTGCACTCCCATCTTCCAACAATCAACTCAGAACTTCCTCCAATCCACGTAATCAAGCCATTGTGGAAGACGGAAAAGTAATGGTGCAAAACGTTCAGGGAAGACAGAATGTGAATCAAAGAAATGCTGTGCGGGGTAACTTTCAGAACAGAGGTGCCAATGTGAATCAGGGACAAGGAAGGCAACCAAAATGTTACAACTGTGGGGGTTTAGGTCACCTTGCCAGAAACTGCACTCAACCAAAACGTCCTCAAAACTCAGATTACCTTAAGGACAAAATGTTGCTCATGTAAGCTCAAGAGTATGGAGTGGTACATAATGAGGATGAATTGGCATTTCTTGCTGGGGATGATGGAAAAACATTCGATGATGAAGTGGATGAACAGCCAATTCAGGATTTAGCTCTTAATGATCCAAACATCTTCCAAGCTGAAGATTGTGATGCTTTCGACTCAGATGTTGATGATGAACCCACTGCTCAGACAATCTTCATGGCTAACTTATCATCTGTTGTCTCTCCCACACAACAATCTGATCGATCCAAATCATCCATCATATCTGAGGTACTAAAATTATATGATAAATGCGCTGTTAATGATGAACAAAAGACCTTCTATGATATACAACGAAATAATGTGTGTGAATCGAATGAGGCTGAATTGGAAACCATCAAAGTGTTCCCAACTGAGCAACATTCAGATCACGACAGTAATTCTGATGTATCTTGTGGAAAGTCTTCTGTTGTGTGTGATATCGATGTGATGCATGAGCAAACGATATGTAACGAGGTACAACAAACAAACGTTGTTGAATTAGATACTGCAAATTTGGGGAATAGCAATATTGTCCCATATGAACAATATGTGAAGCACAACATCGTATCTGTTGTACCAAGTGATATATCCTCTGCTGATGAAGAAATGTGTGATTTAGATGAGTATATTGTTGTTGCACCAGATGACACCCTAACCACTAGGATAAATACTCTTAGGGATAAAGTAAGGTTCTATGAACAACGTGCTAAATTTGAGCTTACAGAACGTGAACAAAAAATGGAATTGCAAATGCATGCCTACATCACTGAAAAAAATTTGAAGGAAATGGCCTTGAAACAAGAGATTAAATCTTTCCAAAATCAACTTGAACGTGTTTTTAAGGAAAAACAGGAAATTCAGGATAGTGTAAATCTCCTAAAAAGTGAATTTCAACAAAAGGAAACTAAACTGTTAAACGAATTTTCCAACCTTAAGCAGTTGAAAAACAAACTTGAAAACAAGTTGTATGTTCTTGGCCAAACAACTCAAACAGCTCAAATGGTGGAAAAGCACATGAAACTGCGGGATAAGCATAGTGATAAGGATTTAGGGTTGCCTAAAACAAACTTCCTTAAGAGCGTTGGAGACTCTCAACCTGCCCTCTATGATGCTAAGGTTATGCTTACTCCCAATCATGATCCCCCAAATAGTTCGTCCGATAAAGAATTGGATGAACTTGATTCTGCCAATAGAGAGAGATTTGATAAAAAAAAATGAAGGATCCAAAGTGCATCAAACACAGAGTCATTGTTAAACCACATGATTATTATGAACAAAACCGAGTGACTGTTTTTGCACCTCAAACTAAGTTAACACCAGAACATGTATTTTGGCCCTTAGATATCGAGAAAATAAAAGCTGAGGAAATTAAGGCCAAAACATCCCTAAAGTTAGCTGCCCCAACGGTGTATCCCCCCAATACACCGATGCACTTAGTTCAGTTGTCCCTTCCCACGCAATGTAAAACTCTTATTAGCATTTATGTTCTGTGTCAAATGTTTACTGATTTTGAGAAAACATGCAAAAAGAGAATCACGCCAACGGGAATTACTGAGGGTGAAAGGGGATTTGAGTTAACCAAAGAGTGTTACTTAACTGAAGTCATTCCATTTTTAAACAAATCAAATAACATTTTGAGGGTTTACGACAATCCCTTGATGTTGAGCTTAAAGAAATGAAAGAAGTGTTTAAAGATGTGGAAAACGAGTGTAAACAAAAAGCTATAGATCTCCAGCACAGTGAAATTGCCAGAAAAAATATTCTCATCATGAATGATAACTTGATTGTTAAATGTATTACACAAGACGTGTTTTACACTGCTACAGAGTCTTCTCTTAATGCTTGTCAATTTCATGAAATGTCTATTGCTTTGAAAAACCTTCACAATCGTGTTGTTGAGCTTGAGGGGGAGAATTTGAAATTGCTTGAAAAAATTCAAAATGATGATCATGACAACATGGTCAAGCATCTTTCTAAACTAGAAGTTGAGAATCTTAATTTACAATTAAAATATCAACATTTAGAAGAAAAAATGAAAATTTCAAAGGCCAAAACATCTTCTGATGCTCCGGAATTTGATGCATATTTTGAATTAGCAAAAAGGGATGAAAAAATTCAAGCTCACACGAACACGATTAGATTATTGAGGGCTCAAATTGCCCAATTGAAGTCTCCCATGAATGCTGTGATCAACTCCCATAAACCAATGTCTGCAGATTCTCATAAGTTTCAACTTCAAAACACAATCAACTCACTTAAACATGAAAATGATTGTTTTCAAGCTGAAAATTCTAAAGTTAAACAACATTACAAAGAGTTATATGATTCTATCAAGATCACTCGTGAGAAAACAAATGAAAAAATAACTTCTTTGCTTAATGAAATTGAGAATCTAAAGACAAAAGTAAAAGGGAAAATGCCGTTCAATGAAAGTAACAATATAAATTCTGTGGTTTGTAACTGTAAAAAATATGCATGTGAGGCAGTTTTTATTCCTCTTCCCCTTAAGAACAATGAGCTAGTCCATAGCGATTATCTTAGACATATTAAGAACTGCCTTGACATGACCCGTGAAACCATAGAAGAAGATAGATCGGTAAGACCATCTGATAACACCCTATCGGATATTTGCTTTCTTACCAAGCGATCATAAGAGTTGTTAAAATATGCCATAGGTACATGCCCCAAGATTCACAACATGTATGATAAAATTGGCACATCCTCATCTAGGAATTTGAAGAAGCATGTTACTTTTGATAAACCCTTGGCTAGTTCTGTGCATAGCACATCAACACCTAGAAACCAAACAATTTTGCAATAATCAAATGTTCCCATCGTAAATTCTACAGGAGTAATCAATGTCACTAAAGCTAGTGGGTCAAAGCCTAAAGGCAACACAAGGAATGATAGGACCTCGCCTGCTAAGAATGATCAAGGGAAGAAAGTAGAAGACCACCTTAGGAACAATAAGATTGATTTGAATGAAAAGAATCGTGTTGATTCTAGTATTTGCGTTAAGCGTACTGTAATTAATTTGAATTCTAATGCGACTTGCAAGACTTGTAATGAATGTTTGATTTCTGGTAATCATGATGAATGTGTTGTGTCATTTTTGCAATCATCTTATAAATCCCCCGTTATATCTGCTAAGGATAACTATACTTTGAGAGCTACAGGAAAAGTTTTTAACAGTGTAGGATATCAGTGGAAACCTACGGGAAGAAAATTCACTCTAGGAAACCAGTGCCCATTGACTTACATACCCGACCCTAAGTTGTTAGAGGTTAAGAGATGGAGGGCTACTGGTAGAATATTCCCTTTAGTGACCCAATGCCTTGATAGTAAAACAACAGTTTCCACTAGTATCGGCTCATCTATAAGAACCAATGATAATACTGATCATGAATCTTTTAAGTATGCATATGCTAACCTATTGGATCCCAATTACACTTGGGGATCCATGTTTTTCAGTTATCCATATCTGTCTGGTTTCAAATGCAGGTCGTACAAATCGTCATGTGGTATTTGGACTCAGGCTGCTCAAAACATATTACTGGGGATCGCTCTCGGCTCAGAAATTTCGTGAAAAAGTTTATCGGGACAGTTAGATTCGGTAATGACCACTTTGGAGCTATTATGGGGTATGGTGATTATGTGTTTGGTGATAGCGTAATTTCAAGAGTTTACCATGTGGAAGGACTTGGGCACAACTTATTCTCTGTTGGACAATTTTGTGATTCTGATCTTGAAGTGGCCTTCAGAAAACACACATGTTTCGTTAGAGAACTGGACGGAGTTGATCTCCTTAAAGGAAGTCGTGGTACAAATCTGTATACCATCTCTATTGAAGACATGATGCGGTCCTCTCCCATTTGCTTACTTTCTAAGGCCTCAAAAAGCAAATCATGGTTATGGCATCGACGTTTGAACCACTTGAACTTCGACACCATAAACGAGCTCTCTCGCAAATATCTTGTTCGAGGCATGCCCAGACTGAAGTATGAAAAGGATCATCTTTGTTCGTCATGTCAATTGGGTAAAAGCAAGAAACAAACGCATAAACCAAAACCCACCAACTCCAACACCGAAGTACTCCATACCCTTCACATGGATCTGTGTAGACCCATGAGAGTGCAAAGCTTCAATGGGAAAAGATATATTCTTGTTATTGTGGATGACTATTCAAGATTCACATGGGTGAAATTTTTAAGATCCAAGGATGAAACTCCCGATATCATCATCAAGATCATCAAGCAGTTGCAAGTAAGGCTCAACAAAACTGTTAGAATCATCCACACAGACAATGGAACTGAGTTTGTTAACCAACATCTCATCAAATTCTACGAAAGTGTCAGCATCAGTCATCAGAAGAGCATTCCTCGAACTCCTCAACAAAATGGATTAGTTGAAAGAAGAAATCGCACACTAGTTGAAGCGACTCGCACTATGCTGATATTCTCAAAAACACCAATGTTTCTATGGGCTGAAGCCATTGCTACTGCTTGTTACACTCAAAATCAATCATTAATTCATTCTCTCCACAACAAGACACCGTATGAGCTGGTGCATCTCAAAAAGCCTGATCTCTCCTTTCTTCGTGTATTTGGTGCCCTGTGCTACCCAACTAACGACAATGAAGACTTAGGGAAGCTCAAAGCTAAAGCTGATATTGGGGTATTTGTCGGTTATGCAGCAGATCGAAAAAGGTACCGAATCTACAACAAAAGAACCCGACAAATCATGGAAACAATCCATGTCACGTTTGATGAGCTGACAGAGCATACGGCTTCAGGACACACCAGTTTTGGACCCTCACAAAATTTTTTATCTCCTGGACCAATAAGTTCGGGACTTGTACAGAACTCCAATCATGTCACTCCTTATATTCCTCCCTCGAGTGAAGACTTGAAAAGGTTATTTGATCCCATGTTTGATGAGTACTTTGAGTCACAGCCACCTCATGAACCGGTACAGCCAGCTGTTGAACCTAATATTATGGTTGTGAATGCACCACATGATACAAATGGTCCTTTAGTCTCCATCTCACCTGATCCGGAGGCACCAGAATGCAGCAACACTCAAATTGAAACAAACATGCAATCGTCTTCTGAACATCAAGGAGTTACTTCTGATAACACATGGGAAGTCAATCCTTTTGCATCACCTGAGGAAGAACCATTTGAAAACGTATTTGCACCAGAATCCTCCAATGAAGCATCTTCCTCAGAAAATTCAAACAATGCAATATCTGTACACTATCCTCAACCTCATGAACATCTCATAAAATGGAAAAATGATCACCCTATTGACAACATCATAGGAAACCCCTCAAGACCTGTATCCACTAGACAACAACTTGCCACTGATGCCTTGTGGTGTTTCTTCAACTCAATCTTATCTAAAGTCGAGCCCAAAGACTTCAAAGATTCCCTTACAAAGGTGTCTTGGTTCACAGCAATGCAAGAAGAAATCCATGAGTTTGACCTTCTTGATGTATGGGAATTAATACCACCACCTGAATGTGCGATGATCATTGCTCTTAAATGGATTTTCAAAGTTGAGCTTGATGAGCATGGGGATGTGTTGAAAAATAAGGCTCGTTTAGTTGCAAAAGGATACAGTCAACAAGAGGGTATTGACTTGGAAGAATCGTTTGAACCAGTCGCTCGTATCGAGGCCATTAGAATCTTTCTTGCCAATGCTGCCAGCAGTAACATGATTGTTTATCAAATGGATGTCAAGACTGCCTTCTTGAACGGGGACTTAAAAGAGGTGGTTTATGTTTCTCAACCTGAAGGATTTGTGAACCCAGAAAGACCAAATCATGTATATCGCTTAAAGAATGCACTCTATGGTCTCAAACAGGCTCCTAGAGCTTGGTACGACACGCTTTCCAAGTTTCTTCTTGCAAATCGATTTACCAAGGGTGTAGTTGATACTACCTTGTTCACTAGAAAGACTGGGAACAACCTCCTTCATGTTCAAATCTATGTTGATGATATTATCTTTATAACCCCCGGTACTTTTCTAAACTCATTTCTAGCCAAAATATTTATTTTCGTACCTGAGACACATTAAAACTTTTATTTTATGATTAATTGGGCTTGGGAAACGTGAGATATATTGGAAACGAGAACTTTATTCCTTGATTGACTCAGCACAACCTAGAACACTCGAACTTATTGCATTTGCCAATTTATTTGAATTATTTTGAGTTTTGGAAAAACTCTAAAGTTTATGCTTGATTTTATTGGAAAAATTATTTCGTGAACAATGGCGCAAGTTTCGTAATTTTTCGAGTCCGTTTGCTATGTCGAATGAGCCCCGAAGCGTTTATCGTGATAAGTTTGCTACGTTGGCGATAATAGTCCTTGGACTATCACCCTTCCCTTACCCTACACTTTCAATAATATCAAAACTTACCCTATACTTAAAATCCCATATAAATACCCCACACCCCACCATTTTCTTCACTTTCACTCATAAAATACACACACACTCTCTCTCTCTACAATTCTCTCCTCCTTCTCTCTACTTTTCTTCTTTCTTTTTTTTCCGGCCGACCACCAAACCGCCGCCACCTCCGGTGTACTTTTCCGGTCACCGGAAAATTTTCCGGCGAAAAATATTTTATTTCACCATCTTGTAGATCGGGACGTGCTCGTTCCAAAAGTACAAACCATTAAATTTGAAATCATCCCGAACACCCCAACCACCATCCACCGCCGCACCACCATACCACCACCGTCACCATCACGACCAACCACCACCTTCCCACCACTTTTTCTTCATTTTCTTGCTCGGTAAAACCCCCAAACGCACCTCTATTTATTTATTTTTATTTATTTCGTATTTATTTCTTTTTATTTATTTAAAAACATTAAAAATATTATTAATACTATTTTCGTATTTTTATTTATTAAAAATAATATTTCCAAAATTATTTTATTTAAATCCGAAAATTATTATAAATTTTTATATATTTTATTTATTTACCGAAATTATTTTTATAAAATTTATTTTATAAATTTAATTATTTATTTATT
This sequence comes from Artemisia argyi, assembly GCA_030686995.1. NCBI lineage: Eukaryota > Viridiplantae > Streptophyta > Magnoliopsida > Asterales > Asteraceae > Artemisia > Artemisia argyi. The sequence continues at coordinate 130,179,255 of CM060692.1, forward strand.
TTATTCCGAAAATACTTTTAAAAATAATATATATTTTTAGTTTTCATCCTAAAATATTTTTATAAAAATTTCATATAATATTTATTTATCTATATATATATATATCGATCTATATATATATGTATATATATATATATATATATATTTAGTTTTTGTTTTATTATTTATTTATTGAATATTGGGATATAAATGATGTTTTAACTCATGTGGGCCCCTCTTTGACCGACAGTTGACTGGTCAACACCGGGTCGACCCGGTGTGACTCGGTTAATTTTTGTATTATTTGTTGAGTATCATTGTTATTTGTAGTTGTTATATATATTTGAACTTGTTTCGGCTAAATTTAAATGAAACGGATTAATAATTATGAAACTATAAAAATAAGTTGGTTATAGTTATGGGATTTGGTTATCGGACATTGTTTTCGTATTATTGTATTGTGAGCTTGTATTGGACGTATTGGATTTACGGCCTTGGTTATTTGGATATTATGGACCCTTTTGGTACACGAGACGGTAGGGTACGTTAGGCCCGTAAAGATCTTAACGTACCTGGAACCCGAACAATACAAAATGGTCGATAAAACTAAACAACTAAAGGACTACGCGAATGATATATCCAAGCATAATTACTTATTTATACGATTTTATTATTTAAAAACAAAGAGTCGTTGATTCAGGAAACGTTGTATAAACGGGCAGGTCATGCCGAAATTTCGTAAAATCTTTTATAAACTTTTAAAAGTTAAAGATTATATTATATTTTGAAAAATCATTTTAACTATATTGTTTTCAACGTTCGTTTTGGGAGAAATGGGTAAAATAGCCGAAATTAGTTTATTATAATATATTATTTGTTTATATTCATTTTATTTCGATTTCTTTCTTTGAGCTATTCTATTGTCTACTTTTTGACGTTCTCGGATTGATGTGCGCTCTCGACGACATATTCTTTCTATTTTTCTTTCTCGTCACTCACGCGAGACTTTTAAAATCTATTTTCTTTCTAATGTCATTGTGTTTACAAAATCTTTTATTCAAGCATTGTTTATTGAGATGTTCGAGTTTAGTTCTGAGTTATGCCTTTTATATTGATTAGGTTGTGCTGAGGTCCCTATTGCTGTGACGCATAATTGATTGTTGCTATATCTCGTTTCCTGCTGCTGTTATTAAGGTGTGATTCATAGCCCCGTTTTTTATATTTTAATTTTTATAAACTCATGGGGTGAGACACATGCTTTAAATATTTTTCGAGCACAAGTATTATTTATTTTTGGTATGCTTTTCCTGATGATGATATATATATTCCGGACGATGTGCTAAGTAGCTTGTCTTGCCTGAAAGACCCTCAGATCATGAGCCATTAATCACTTGCGAGTGAGCGCGAATATAGGGATATAGGCCTATAGGAATTGACCCTCCCATCCCTTTTGTTGGATAGGCAATTTGGGTGTACTATATTCGATTTTGCCTGGTATATAGCAAGTACCAGGCCTTGGGGGCACTTTATATATTGAAATTCCGCGGTTATTTGTCGACTTATGGTTATATATTGGTTAACGTTTTGCGTGTCATGAGCTTAGCATCATCAACCATATGTATGCACTGGGATGCCTCTACATATTGGGTGTTATCTTGGTTACCCTGGTATTTGCATTTGTTGCTTATACCGTATTATTAAAACCCTTGTGCTCAACTTTATTACTTTAAACCTCTGGATTACACTCAACCTTTGTGTTAACTTTTAAGCATGTGTTTCTCAGGTACTACTACTAATTAATTTGTGGAGCATTATGACTTTGGGCGTGGTGGAGTGGCTGGATGAAGGAAGTTTTCTGTCAAGGCAGCTTATCTATTACTACTATTTTTATTTATCATGTCATTCGTAAAACCTTGGTGTGTTTTTAAATGTTTTCCGCTGCTAAACTTATTTACTTTCCGCTGCTAAACTTATTTACTTTCCGCTGCTAAACCTTGTATTTCTACTACTACGTTTGGATTTTCGCTGCTAAACTTTGTCATTTTCCGCTGCACTCTTTATTTTATTCCGCTGCTATTTTGTTAAAGAGTCTATGTACTCTAAAATGGTTTGTAAAATGAATGATATGTTTTGAGGCATTTTTAAACGTCCCGTGTTGTGGTCGTTTGCTATAAAGATGCCTGGTTTCGATTCGCGTAGCGCCCCCAGCATGTCAGCTGCCGTATTCCCGGGTTGGGGGTGCTACAGAATGGTATCAGAGCCATCGTTTATAGAGAACGAGCTCGCACTCGACTATAAACTTTTTCCTGGAGTCAAAACATTTTGAGACAGAAATCTGACAGCCTTCCATGCCACTTCACGCCCTGGTATTTCTTTCAAACTTTACTTATATATATGTTTTTACATTGAGATTGGTTTGAACTTTTCCACTATCATGCTTTGGCTTATAAAATGGTTTTCCGCGAAAATTTGGCTAGTATTTTTATGTTTTTCTTATACTCTTGTAGAGTATCATGTCTGTCCCAGTTCCCCGTGATCAGGTTCCCGTTCCACCAGTTGTTGACCCATTGCCCTTAGGAGATGATGTTGAGTTGGATGTTGATGTTGGGTTAGGTGTTGATGCTTGGTTAGATGACAGGTTAGATTTAGGGGATGATGTTGATATTGAGGATGATGAGGAGATGGAGATGGATGTTAGTGATGATGAGTTTATGGAGGAGGGTCAGTATGATCCCCCGCCGCCTTCGCTTGCTGTGTCGGATGTGACGTATGAGTCAGATACGTCTGAGGCATTAGGATATGCGCTCGAGACCGAGGTTCCTCCTATACATGAGATTGGTGAGTCATCGGCAGTAGTCCGTGTTACTCCGTCAGAGCTTAGAGCTGCTATGAGTCGTTTGAGGCAGGATATAGTGTGGTGTAAGAATAGTCATAAGAGTATCACTAGGCGTATGAGTGACAGGCAGTCCGAGGTTGCAGGATTGAGGAGGGAAGTTCAGGATGATAGGAGAGCCGCAGGAGAGATGTATATGGAGCTTCAGAGGCAAGAGGAGAGGTTGAATTCGTTAGGACGAATGAGTGTTGCGTTTCAGGAGCGTATGGATTCGCTAGATAGGAAGATGGTTGAGATGGAAGAGGTGGTTGACAAGTTGACCATGAAGGAGGTGTTCTTGGACATTGATAGTCGACGTTATCGTACTAGTATCAGCGAGTTATGGAGTGAGTTGCATGAGATGCAGAGACAGGCCTATGCAGAGAGGATGGCCCGTCTTAGGTCCTATGATGGCATTGATGTGATGACTATGTATGGTGGTCGCTTGGGAGATCAGTGATTGGATCATTTATAGTATAGTATCTTAATAGTAGTTTACCTAGTATATGTAAACTGAATTCTTCAGTTGGTAGATTTTATTCGAAACTTGTACTTGTTTTGCATATCTTGTAAGACCAATGTCAAGTATGAAATCTATAATGTATTATGGTGATGTACGATTATTGATATTGACCTATGCTATTTTATGATTCTAATCATGTGATGATGTTTTATCTTGCGCGATAATTCTGACACATTAATCTAATACTTACAAGTGTTGTGCTTTGTATTGATTGATAGAATTATGCCTCCTAAGAAGATGACCCCTGCTGCGATTCAGCAGTTGATTGATGAGGGTGTTGCTGCAGCGCTTGCTAGGCAAGCAAGTGTTCCTCAGAATGTTGGACCGGCTGGAGCTCAAGCGGTTCCCAACAACCATTTCTGCTCTTTTAAGGAATTTATGGATTGTAAGCCCATTACCTTCAAAGGAACTGAAGGAGCTGTTGGATTGACTCAATGGTTTGAGAAAGTGGAATCGGTGTTTCATAGGAGTAATTGTACTGAGAACAATAGGGTGAAGTATGCGACAGGCACATTGTTGGAGCATGCCTTGTCTCGGTGGAATGCTTATGTTCAGGAAAAGGGAATGGAGGAAGCTTATAGTACTTCGTGGGAAGATTTCAAGAAAGCTATGGTTAAGAAGTACTGTTCTCGTAGTGATTTGAGGAAGTTGGATACTGAGTTTTATTATTTGGCTGTGAAGGGTTCTGATCTTGCTACTTATGTGCGACGTTTCCAAGAGTTGAAGGTATTTTGTGCTCACATGGTGCCCGATAATGAGAAGTTGCTGGAGAAGTTTATCGGTGGATTGCCTGCGAGTATTCAAAGAAATGTGACGTCGTACAATGCTGAGACTTTAGATGATACTATTAGCATGGCTGAACGCCTTATGGATCAGGTGACTAAACATGGTGCTGTTCAGAGGAGTAATCACTTTGACAACAAGAGAAAATGGGAGGATAACAGAAGGAGCAACAACTATAACAACCCCAACAACCGCTACAACAACAATCAGTATCGTAACAACAATCACCATCACCAACAGAATTGGAGACAGGAGACTGTTAAGGCATTTGTGGCTACACAAGGAGGAGTCAACGTTGGACAGCAAGCTCGCTGTGAGAAGTGTCACCAGCATCATACTGGACCATGTACTGTGAGGTGTACGAAGTGTCAGAAGGTTGGTCATGTTGTGAAGTTTTGTAAGAGCAGAGTTGTGGCGACAGGAGTAGGTGCCCAGCCAGTGGTTACGTGTTACGGATGTGGAGAGAGTGGACACTATAGGAATCACTGCCCGAAGAATGCTGGACAAGGAAATGTAGGTGCTCGAGGAAGAGTGTATGTGATGGGAAATGGAGAGCCACAGCAAGATCCGAATGTTGTCACTGGTACGTTTCTTCTCAACAACCTTCGTGCTAAAGTTTTGTTTGATTCCGGTGCCGATATGAGTTTTGTGTCTTCTAAGATTTCGCCGTTGCTTCGACTTACCCCTACTCTATTAGACGTTAGCTATAGTATTGAGTTAGCTGATGGTAACCTAGTAGATACCCGCACCGTGATCCGTGGCTGTACCCTTAATCTTTTAGATCACCCGTTTAGTATTGATTTGATGCCCATCGAGCTCAGAAGCTTTGATGTGATAGTTGGAATGGATTGGTTATCCAAGAATCGAGCGAGCATTGTTTGTGGAGAACGAGTTGTTCATATCCCTCTCACTGATGAGATTTTGATTGTTCGAGGTGATAGGAGTGGAACTCGCCTGAATATCATATCATGTATCAAAACCATGAAATATCTTGAGAAAAGATGTCACGCATTCCTAGCACATGTGGCTAAGAAGGAGTCGGGAGAGAAGCAACTCGAGGATGTTCCTATAGTGCGTGATTTTCCTGAAGTATTTCCTGAAGATTTGCCGGGACTTCCGCCATCCCGACAAGTAGAGTTTCGCATCGACTTAGTTCCTGGTGCTGCACCTGTTGCACGTGCATCGTACTGTTTAGCGCCATCGGAAATGGAGGAGTTATCGAAGCAATTGCAAGAGCTGTTGGATAAAGGATTTATTTGACCGAGTTCTTCGCCCTGGGGAGCTCCAGTATTGTTTGTGAAGAAGAAGGATGGATCGTTTAGGATGTGCATCGACTACCGAGGATTGAATAAGTTAACTGTGAAGAACCGCTACCCGTTACCGAGGATTGATGATTTGTTTGATCAGTTGCAAGGATCGAGTTACTACTCTAAGATTGATTTGAGGTCTGGTTATCACCAACTCAGGGTTCGGGAAGAGGATATTCCCAAGACGGCATTTAGGACCCGTTATGGTCATTATGAGTTCCAAGTTATGCCATTTGGATTGACCAATGTGCCTGCAGTGTTCATGGACCTCATGAACCGAGTGTGCAAGCCTTATCTAGATAAGTTCATGATAGTCTTTATCGACGATATTTTGATCTACTCGAAGAGCGAAGAAGAGCATAAACAGCATTTGGCTACGATACTTAAGTTGCTCAAGGACGAGCAGTTGTATGCTAAGTTCTCTAAGTGTGAGTTTTGGATTCGGAAGGTTCAATTTTTGGGTCATGTAATTGATAGAGAAGGATTACATGTGGATCCCGCTAAGATTGAGGCGATTGAGAAATGGTCAACGCCGGTTAACGCCACAGAAATTCGTCAATTTCTAGGATTGGCTGGATATTACCGGAGATTCATCGAGGGATTCTCCAAGATATCTAAACCGTTAACTGCATTGACTCACAAGGATAAGAAGTATGAATGGGGAGAGGAAGAAGAGAAAGCCTTTCAGACTTTGAAGCAGAAGCTTTGTAGTGCACCGATATTGGCTTTTCCAGATGAAGTAGAAGACTTTGTGGTTTATTGTGATGCCTCGTATCAAGGGTTAGGAGCAGTTTTGATGCAACGAGGGAAGGTTATGGCGTATGCTTCCCGACAACTTAAGACTCATGAAGAGAAGTATACCACTCATGATTTGGAGTTAGGAGCCGTGGTTTTTGCCCTCAAGTTGTGGAGACATTACCTTTATGGTACTAAGTGTGTTGTCTTTACCGATCACAAGAGTTTGCAGTATATTTTGGATCAGAAGGAGTTGAATATGCGACAACGAAGATGGTTGGAGACATTGAGCGATTACGATTGCGAGATACGATACCACCCGGGAAAGGCAAATGTGGTGGCTGATGCTTTGAGTCGCAAGGAACGTTTGAAACCGTTACGCGTTCGAGCTTTAGTGTTGACGATTAACTCGAATTTACCCGCTCAGATTTTGCAAGCACAAGAGGAAGTCGTGAAAAGAGGAGAACTTAAGAAAGAGAGAGTTGATGGGATGATTAGGAAGGAGAAACTTGAGAAACGTTCAGATGGAACTTTGTGTTACAAAGGAAGAAGTTAGGTGCCCTTGTTTGGAGGACTGAGAGACTTGATTATGCTCGAGTCTCATAAGTCAAAGTATTCCATTCACCCAGGATCTGACAAGATGTATCAAGATGTGAAGAAGTTATATTGGTGGCCCAATATGAAAGCTGAGATTGCCGATTATGTCCGTAAGTGTCTTACGTGCGCCAAGGTTAAGGCTGAACATCAGAAACCGTCTGGTTTGCTAGAACAACCTGAGATCCCATAATGGAAATGGGAAAGAATAACAATGGATTTTGTCACCAAGCTACCAAGGACTTTGACAGGATTCGATGCTATTTGGGTAATAGTCGATCGATTGACTAAATCCGCGCACTTTTTGCCAATCAAAGAGAACTACAGTATGGATAAGTTGACCCGTCTCTACGTGAAAGAGATTGTATCTCGACACGGAGCGCCAGTGTCTATTATTTCAGATAGAGACGACAGGTTTACTTCGAATTTTTGGAAGTCACTTCAAGATTCGTTTGGTACGAATCTCGACATGAGTACCGCTTACCATCCACAGACCGATGGTCAAAGCGAGAGAACCATCCAGACTTTGGAGGATATGTTGCGTGCATGTGCGATTGATTTTGGGAATGGATGGGATGTCCATTTGCCCTTGATTGAGTTTTCATACAACAATAGTTATCACGCGAGTATTAAGGTCGCACCGTTTGAAGCACTCTATGGTCGGAAGTGCCGATCACTTGTATTTTGGGATGAAGTAGGAGAAGCCCAACTTATTGGACCAGATTTAGTTCGTGAAACGACCGAGAAGATTGCTCAGATTAAAGACAGATTGAAAGTTGCTCGTGACCGACAGAAGAGTTACACAGATGTGAGACGTAAACCCCTGGAATTTCAAGTAGGAGATAGGGTTATGTTGAAAGTATCGCCTTGGAAAGGTGTGATCAGGTTTGGTAAGAGAGGAAAGTTGAATCCCCGTTATATTGGACCATTTAAGATTGTGAAGAGGATTGGTCCTGTGGCATATAAGCTAGAATTGCCACCGGAGCTCAGTAGAGTTCACCCTACTTTCCACGTGTCGAATTTGAAGAAGTGCTTGACTGATGAAGCCGCAGTAATTCTGCTTGAGGAGATTGAGATTGATGAGCAATTGCACTTTGTTGAGGAGCCTGTTGAGATTTTGGATCGCGAGGTGAAGCGATTGAAGAAGAGTCGTATACCTCTTGTGAAGGTTCGATGGAATTCCAAGAGAGGACCGGAGTATACCTGGGAACGTGAGGACGAGTTTAAACGCAAATACCCAAATCTTTTCAAAACCGGGACTGGCAACTCGAAACTAAATCCGGGACGGATTTCTAAATAAGATGTATGTGATGTAACCCCCTGTACTTTTCTAAACTCATTTCTAGCCAAAATATTTATTTTCGTACCTGAGACACATTAAAACTTTTATTTTATGATTAATTGGGCTTGAGAAACGTGAGATATATTGGAAACGAGAACTTTATTCCTTGATTGACTCAGCACAACCTAGAACACTCGAACTTATTGCATTTGCCAATTTATTTGAATTATTTTGAGTTTTGGAAAAACTCTAAAGTTTATGCTTGATTTTATTGGAAAAATTATTTCGTGAATGATGAGTGTGTAAATACTCATCATTTTATACCAATCTGAGCTGCCAAAACATACAAAAACACCCAAATATGTATCAAAATACTTAAAATATCTTAGAGGTGTGTTTTATATGTTTCAAACACAAAATATGCAAAAACAAATGAAAAACGTACAAAGTTTGCATAATTGGCGGTTTCAGTCCCTCAAGTTTCATAAATTTGCAAAACTAGTCCCTGGTAAATCAAAACTTGTACAAATGTCATAAAAGGTCCTTGGGATTCATAAGTTGTAAGAAATAGTCCTTTAAAGTTTAAAATCACATATTTACAACTTTGGTCCCTCAACTTTGAAAAATGTCAAAAATAGTCCCTAAGGTTTTGAAAAATGGAAAATGTGAAAAATAAACCTTATACTATTCTAAAATGACAAAATTGGTCCTTATGATAACTTTTGAGAAGTTACAAATTAAACCCTTCAAAAATCAGAAAATTACAGGTTTGGTCCCTGGAGTTTGTGGAATTGACAGATTTGGTCCCTAAAGTTTAAAAATGGAAAATTATTCATTTATGGTACTTGTACTAACCATATTTGACAGGTTTAGCCCTTATAAGAAGTTTAGAAGGATAACTAATTCAGCCCACAAGTTTTGGTAAATTACAAAAATAGTCCTTGTGGTGTCTTTTGTAACAAACCAAACGGACCCTTCCATATTTATTACCCATAAACCTGATCCAACACCAGCCCAAATTAAACTCCAAGCCCAAACCAAATAATAAACCCACCCAGTCCACTCCAGGGTCAAAAGTCGGTCAAACCCACCAAATACCATCATCCCCTACACTCCCTTCTCCCCTTCCCTCTCAGACTTTCCCCCACATTCACCACCACTTGCAGCCTCCATTTTCCACCAATCACAAACCATGACCCCCCACAATTAATGCCACCACCCCCTATACCTACCCCTTTCACACCACAATTAATGCTGCCCCCCCCCCCCCCATTGCGTGTATCAGAGTAATCTGCAAAAGGTCTCTTTCCCGCCAAAAATGCGTGTAAGCCTAAGAGTGGACCAAAAGTTGAAGAGAAAGGTGGGAAATGATTGAAGTGCATCTGGGAACCCTAATTGAGGGCTATAAGTAGAAGAGGAAGCACAAGGATGAAGGAGTAGTTAATTTTAGTTTTATGTATGTCGTTTAATTGTACTTTTCAATTCTAGGGTACACCCAAGCTATTAAGCAGTGGTAACCTTCTTTTTATTGTATTGTAAACTTAATTTAAGTTATAAAATTCAAGCTTTCATTTTACATTTTGATTTTGCATTTTGGGTTTCAATCTGAGTTGGTACAGTGCTTATTGTATGGAATTATGAATTGAATTTAGGCTCACATAAGCTCCCCTAAGCTTGTTTAAGCTTTAGAGACTCCTAAAACTCAGTATTAGTAGAGGAAAAACAAAAAAATAAAAAAGGTCAACTATGGTCAACTGTTTGTATGTTTGCTATTTGTTTCAGGTTCTAAGCACATTGAGGAGCTGTATTAAGTAAAGATTGGCCTATCTAAAGATAGGCTACAAAGGAAAACCCTCTGTTCATGCTGAGGGTAACCTAGTAAGAACTTGCTCGTTTAAATTTTTAGTTAAAATTCCTAGTTTAAGCTTTTGAATAATTGTTTGCTTATATTTGCTTATGCCTGTTTGTTTGTGTTATTTGAGTCTTGTTTAGATAGTTCTTAGCTTAAAAATCTCAGCTTGTTGTTTAAAACATTTAGTTACTCAAAAAGTATAAGTTTCACTGTCTCATTTGTTTTGGTGTTAAGTGTGTATGAGTAATGTGTTAATCTGTATATCTAGTACTCAAAACCAATTCAATTAATCATATTTTGTTGTTTGGAAGTAAGTTTGTACCCCTTAGTGACCATTTGCTTTGAAAAGATCAAATCAGTCAATCAAAAGGTGTGTTTGGATCAGTAGGATCCACTGCCCTTAAGGTTGGTTTAATTGTTGCTTCTAGTTCAATCAAGTTAGAATAGGTCTATATAGGTTTAATCAATCCATAAATCAGTGTCTTATTAGTTATAAAGTCAAAATCAAAGAAAACTCCCCCTCACAGTTAACTGTGAGGGATTTGTGTTCCAAAACTTTGCTCAATTGCTCATAAGTGATTATTGTAGCTATTTTTAATCTCACATTAGCTTATTATCATAGTCACAGCTTATTAGGAGTGTTGGAAATTCATAAAAGTCAAAGTGTGAGTGTTCTTGTCAAAAGTCAAAATACTTGTTCTCAGATTTCATCATATTTGCTTGTTCATTTCTGATTTTTGTGATTTATTTGGGATTGTAAGAATTGGAGGTTTGGTTTTCTACCAGCTCAACTTTGGGAATATGCCTTCATTCCATTTTTAGAAAATTTAACTTGGGCCTTACAGACTCTCAAAGTGACCTGCAGGGCAAGCTTGTGCCCTGCTCACCCAGTCACCACCTCACCACCATCACTTGGGTGGTGTTTTGTGACTACCTCAGTGGACCCCAGACCCCATAGTTAGGATTTTACAACCCCCCTCCTACCAGGGTCTCACCTTTGACCATTGTATTGACCTGAGTCACCGTGGACCCCACCTAGATTAAGCCCCATAGTTTGTCCCTAGTCTGTGTTCAATTTCAAATTGATAAGTGCTTATTTCATTTTACTCAGCTTATTTGTGCTTATTTTTAGTTATTCCTAGCTTAGTTAAGTTTGTTAAACTTAGTTGTATCTGTTTTCACCATTGTGGACCCCACCCAAGGCCATTTGACCTTATTTGACCAAACAGTCAACCAAAGTCAACTGTTTAAGATAAGGGGTTGTCACAGCTTATTTATAAGCTGATTTTAAAAGTGTCTTTACAAAAGTTTCTCATTTTCATTAGTTAAGTTAGTTTGTAAAAGAAAATCCAAGAAAAAAACCAATTTAAAACAAGTGATAGTTTCTATTTAATTTCATTTAAGTTTAATTTTCATTTTTAGATTTTAATTAAGTAACTAGTGTTTTTATATTTTTATTAAATACCTCATATATTAAAGTAGTTATAATAAATTTTTCAGATTTTTATTTTGTCATTTAGTGCTAATTAGATTTAATTTTAATTTTCTTTATTATTAATTAATATTAAATATTAAATAGCTTAATTAGTTTTTATAAGGTTAAATCTAGTTTTTATAATTTTTCTAGTTCTAATATAGTCTAATAAGTTTTTAGATAATAAATTTTGAGATTCTACTGTTCATTTTCTAGTTTTCTTATTTTATTTGTTTAAAATAAACTTAAGTTAATTAAAAGGTAATTAATTAGTAGATTAATCTTAAAATATAATTTTTAGAGTTTTTATAATTTTTTAGGATTCCTGTAATGGTTAAGTAATTTTATAAATTTTATCTTAACTTTCTAAGTTAGTTTAGTAGTAATATAAATTAAAAGTAGTTTAATTAGTTAAATTAAGTTAAATAGTTTTTAATTAATAACAAAACCACAAAAAGACAAAAATATTATTTTTAATTTTTTATATTTTCTTTAAGTTCTAATTTAGGTTTAGAAAATATTTTTGTTAATTTTTAGTATAATTTAAATTATTTGTCATTTTTAGTTTATTTAATTTAGATTTTAAATAGTTTAATTAATTAAATAATAGTTTAATAGTATTTTAATCACTTTTATAATTTCTTTTTCATTTTTAATTTTAAGTTTTGAAAAGTGTCAAAAGCACCCCCTGTAGTTTGATAATTACCAAAAACCCACTTTTCCAGTCCGATACGTGATCTTAATTGTCAATTTGTGCATATATCTGGTAGCTGATTATTGTGAATATTATATCTGTTTGTCAACACCAAAATAACAGTAGCAATATCATTCCCACATCATCTGGCTACTGTCCTCAGTGCCACTTTCTCATAAACGATTCCAAAAGCACCATTTCAATCTCGCTGGGACTTTAACGACCCGGGAAAACACTACACTATCACCGGAGTATTGATTCTAGGCTGTCTTTGACTTATTGACCTTGGTCAATAATAATCTGATGGTTCGGAACCAATCAAAATTTGGCGCCGCTGCCGGGGATGTTGTTGCGTGTTTTATAAAATCGTTTTAAGTTTAGTGGTTTTCAAAACCCCTCCCTGTAAAAAGTTTTGTAAAAACAAAAATCATATAAAAAACGTTCATTAACACTTTTCCTGAAGTGTTGAAAAACACCAAAAAAATTAAAAACAATCAAAAACAAACTGTGAAGTTAAATTACTTCGTGTTCTTTAAAGATTACAACCTGAAACAGTTGGTTTAAGGTAAGTTCTGACATTAAATTGCGAACTGAAGAGGAAACCTATTTACTTCCTCCCGCCAGCCTGCGAGTAATCTTAAAGGGACGATTTCGGTTAACGAATCAGTTCCAAAAATATTTCCCAAGTTTTCTGCACACACACCCATTAGCCTAAAGCAGTTTTTCAAATTAATTAATAAACCCATAATAAGTTCCCAAACTTAAGATTAAAACTTGCCTTTATATCCCTGTGAGTGGTGTACCTTTTTCAAAGAAGCCATTCACTTGTGATTTCTGGTTTAAGTTTACTGTGGTTTTGCCTCGAACTTGTGTTGAAAAATTGTTTTTAGTGCATGCGCACTCGGTCTCAAACAAAGAATAAAAAACAGAAAGACGTACCCGAGCTACGTTCTAACACAGAAACCGAAATGGCAGCTGGGCCACCACCACCACTATTACCACCCCCTGACCCTCCTAGGGATGAGCCAGCTCCCGATCTCCGAACTATGGAGGAGCTGTGCCAACCTACCATGCAAGGGCGGGGTGGGCCTATTGCACCACTCACTATTGGGGCTGCGGACTTTGGCCTCAAGCATCACATGATCCAACAAGTCCAGAATTCGTGTCAATTTCACGGATTACCGGGTGACGATGCCAACAAGCATCTTGACAAATATCTTACGGTCACCCAAAGCATGAAACAGCATGGTGTCACCGATGATGCCCTTCGGCTGTACCTCTTCCCTTATTCTCTCGCTCATCATGCCACTGCATGGTTTGACCGACTTCCAAAGAATTCTATTCGTACCTTTGATGAAATGGTAACCAAGTTTTTAGCAAAATATTTTCCACCATCCATGGTTACCAAGTTACGAAATGATATCAGCAACTTCCGGCAACTTCCCGATGAGTCTCTTTTTGAGGCTTGGGAACGTTATAAGCTAGCTATTGATCGGTGCCCTAACCACAATATGTTACAAGTTACCATCATAGATACCTTCTATAATGGTCTGACATTGAGGCACCGAGACATTCTCAATGCTGCTGCTGGTGGGACCTTTATGAAAAGGCGTCCCGAGGAGTGCTATGACTTAATCGAAAACATGACTGCCCATCATAACTTTTGGGATTCCTCTGCGGAGAGGGAAGCGTCATGTCATTCCGTTACTCCCTCATCATCATCATCTCCTGAAATAATCGCTCTTACCAAAAAGATGGATGATATTTCTACGGCTATGTTGAGAATGAACCAAACGATACAACATCAGGCTCAAAATCAACAAGTGAAAGCCGTGGCCCGAAGTTGTGAAACTTGTGGGGGCCCACATCTGTATTCCGAGTGTCCAGCTACTGCTGAATTTTCTCAAGAGAACGTTTATGCTGCTAACGGTTCCTACAACACGGGGGGTAATTCTTACCAACCGCAAGGGGGCCGTAATCTCTTAAGCTATCGTTCCAACAATTTTCTCGGACCTCCAGGTTTTAACCAAAATCAAAACCATAACACGAATCAGAATTTCAACCAAGGTCAAAATTCAAATTTCCAAAACCCGAACCAAAATCAAGGCCAGTTTAATCAAAACAATTTTCAAAATGGCAATCAAAACCAAGGTTTTCAAGGAAATTTTCAAAGAAACCAGAATCAAGGGAATTACAATCAGGGTAATTTCAATCAGAGAAACACTTTTCAGGGTAACAACAATCAAAACCAAGGGAATTTTCAAAACAACCGTGTTCAAAATCCCCCTGTTCAAAATCAAAACATTGTTCCACCCCCGTCTTCCTCAGATGCTGAAATTAAACAATTCATGAAAGCACAAGAGGAAACAAATCGGCTATTGATCAAGACTATCTCTGAACTTCAGAAGTCTTTAAATGATCGACCCTCGAGCTCTGGTACATTACCGAGCAACACGATCGCTAACCCGAGGGGCGATGTCAAAGCGATCACTACCCGAAGTGGGGTATCATACAATGGACCCTCGATTCCTTCTACCTCTTCTTCTCCTCCTAAGGTAGCGGAACGTGAACCTGAGGTCACTACGGACAAGGTACTTCCTACTAATAACGGAGGTACCAACAACGTCCACCCTCAAGTTGTCCCGGTCCCGGCTCGTAAGCCGAAAGTTGTATTTGATCCTCCTGTGTGTCCTGATGAAATCTCAAAGAATAATCCTAAGCCGTCAATTCCATATCCTTCACGAGTGACTGAACAAAAGAACCGCGAAAAAGCTAACCATCAGATGGAAAAATTTTATCAAATTTTCCAAGAATTACACTTTGATATTAGCTTCGTGGACGCTCTTCTTCTCATGCCTAAGTTTGCTTCAACAATCAAAAATCTGATAAGCAACAAAGAAAAACTGTGTGAGATGGCAAAAACTCCTCTTAACGAGCATTGCTCAGCAGTGCTCTTGAAAAAGCTTCCCGAAAAGCTTGGAGATCCCGGGAAATTTCTCATTCCATGTATTTTCCCTGGGATGGTTGAATGCTTTGCCTTGGCCGATCTTGGCGCAAGCATTAACCTGATGCCTTACACAGTCTGGAAAAGACTCTCACTTCCTACTCTCACTCCGACCTGCATGACACTCGAGCTTGCAGACCGTACCATATCCCGTCCTCTCGGCATTGCCGAAGATATCTTCGTGAAAGTAGGAAAGTTCCCATTTTCCGGCAGATTTTGTGATTGTTGATTTCGATGCTGACCCACGAGTCCCTCTCATTCTCGGGAGGGGATTCTTAAGAACGGGTCGTGCTTTAATCGATGTATTCGAAGAAGAAATCACTCTACGTGTTGGTGGCGAAGCCATAACATTCAATCTTGATCAGACTTCAAGATATTCTTCCAATTATGACGCTGAAACGGTTAACCGTATTGACATCATCGATATTGCGTCGGAGGAATCATCCCAAGAAGTCCTTGGTTTCTCATCCAGTGGCAGTCTTTCTACTGACCCGATCATTTCCGACTCTTCCCCTTCCCTCACTCCGTTTGAGGGAAGTGACTTCCTTTTGGAAGAGCTCGAGGCTTTTCTTGCTCAAGATAGCTCAATTCCCGATGGAGTTGATGAAAACTATCTCGACCCGGAGGGGGACATTCTTCTCCTTGAAAGATTGTTAAATGACGATCCTTCACCCTCTCCGTCTCCACAAATACTTCATAAAGCGGAAGTCAAAAATGTTGAAATAACTGAAGACTTCCCCGAGGTTGAGCTCAAGGACTTGCCTCCTCATCTAGAATATGCATTTCTGGAGGGTGATAATAAATTACCCGTCATTATTACCAAAGACTTAAAAGATGAGGAAAAGGCTGCACTCCTAAAGGTTCTTAAGTCAAACAAGCAAGCAATTGCTTGGAAACTCTCCGACATTAAGGGCATAAGCCCGAACTTTTGTACTCATAAAATCTTAATGGAGGATGACTTTAAACCAGCTGTGCAACATCAGAGAAGGGTAAATCCCAAAATCCACGAAGTTATCAAACAAGAAGTTCTTAAACTTCTTGATGCGGGATTGATTTACCCTATATCTGACAGTCCTTGGGTTAGCCCAATTCATTGTGTTCCCAAAAAGGGTGGCATTACCGTTGTCACCAACGAGGATAACGAGTTGATTCCAACTCGTTTGGTCACGGGTTGGCGTGTTTGTATTGACTATCGAAAGTTAAATGAAGCCACCCGTAAGGACCATTTTCCTCTCCCTTTTATGGACCAAATGCTCGAAAGACTTGCGGGGAATGAATACTACTGCTTCCTCGATGGCTTCTCGGGTTACTTCCAAATCCCCATTGATCCCCAGGATCAAGAGAAGACTACCTTCACATGCCCCTACGGAACTTTTGCTTACAGACGTATGCCTTTCGGCTTATGTAATGCACCAGGCACGTTCCAGAGGTGCATGATGTCTATTTTTTCCGACATGATCGGAAAAACTATGGAGGTATTCATGGATGACTTTTCGGTCATCGGGGATTCATTTCAGACTTGCCTCTCCCACTTGGAACAGATGCTTAAACGTTGCAAAGAAACGAATCTAAGTCTCAACTGGGAGAAGAGCCACTTTATGGTCAAGGAGGGCATTGTCCTCGGCCATAAGATTTCAAAAAACGGGATCGAGGTTGACAGAGCTAAAATCGATGTCATTGCCAAATTACCTCATCCCACCACCGTAAAAGGTGTTCGGAGCTTTTTGGGTCATGCCGGCTTCTACCGTAGGTTTATCCAAGATTTTTCTAAGATTGCCCGGCCTATGACCCATCTCCTCGAGAAGGATGCTCCTTTCATCTTCTCTCCTGAGTGCATCGAAGCTTTTGAAACATTAAAGAAAAAGCTTACCGAGGCACCGATTCTTGTTGCCCCCGATTGGGACCAACCTTTTGAGCTTATGTGCGATGCTAGTGATTTTGCCATAGGTGCGGTCTTGGGGCAACGAAAAGCAAAATACTTTCAGCCCATACACTACGCAAGCAAAACTATGACTGAGGCTCAAGGTCATTACACCACCACTGAAAAAGAACTCCTAGCTGTGGTGTATGCCTTCGAGAAATTCCGGTCATACCTAATCTTGACTAAATGCGTAGTGTACACAGATCACTCGGCTTTGAAATACCTATTTGCAAAACAAGATGCAAAGCCGAGGCTTCTTCGTTGGGTTCTCCTCCTTCAGGAATTTGATATCATTATCCGTGATAAAAAAGGAGCCGAGAACCTTGCTGCTGATCATCTCTCACGATTGGAGAACCCTCATCAAGATGTGTCCGAGAAAAAGGAAATAAATGAAACATTTCCTCTCGAGACACTCAATGCGGTTGCTTTTCGTGGTGACTCTACTACCCCGTGGTTTGCCGACTTTGCAAATTACCATGCGGGTAACTTCATAGTGAAGGGGTTAACGTCCCAACAAAAGAAAAAATTCTTCAAAGACGTTAAACATTACTTCTGGGACGACCCCTTCCTTTTCAAAATCTGTGCCGATCAAGTCATCAGGCGATGTGTATACGGACAGGAAGCCACTGATATTCTCAAGGCTTGCCATGCTGGACCCACCGGGGGCCACCATAGTCCTAACTACACAGCCAAAAAGGTGTTTGATTCCGGTTTCTATTGGCCCACAATCTACAAGGATGCCCACGAATTAGTCAAAGCCTGTGATGCTTGTCAGCGTCACGGGAATATTTCACAAAAGAACGAAATGCCGCAAAATGCTATTCAAGTTTGTGAAATCTTTGACGTCTGGGGCATTGACTTTATGGGGCCATTCCCATCTTCTCACGGAAACAAATACATACTCGTGGCTGTTGACTATTTGTCAAAATGGGTTGAGGCAAAGGCCTTACCCACTAATGATGCCCGAGTAGTTGTGAAATTCTTGAAATCCCTCTTTGCTCGTTTTGGAACCCCACGTGCCATCATTAGTGATCGCGGTACTCACTTTTGCAATGATCAATTTGCAAAAGTCATGCTTAAGTACGGTGTTACTCATCGTCTTTCTACCGCATATCACCCCCAAACAAGTGGGCAGGTGGAGGTTTCCAACCGTGGTATTAAACGGATTCTTGAGAGGACAGTAGGTGAAAACCGTGCTTCCTGGTCGGATAAACTAGATGATGCACTCTGGGCCTTCCGTACAGCTTACAAAACACCCATCGGGTGTACTCCATACAAGCTCGTATACGGGAAGGCGTGTCATTTACCGATCGAGCTCGAGCACAAAGCCTACTGGGCCTTGAAACATGCTAACTACGACCTTCATAAAGCGGGTGATCACCGTAAGGTTCAAATCAATGAATTAAATGAACTTCGTGATCAAGCCTACGAGAACTCTTTGATCTACAAAGAAAAGACAAAGAAGATTCACGACTCTAAGATTAAGAACCGAGTTTTCAACGTCGGTGACAGAGTCCTTCTTTTTAATTCAAGATTAAAGATCTTCTCGGGGAAATTAAAAACCCGATGGACTGGACCATTCACCATTGCTAAAGTTTACCCATACGGGACTGTTGAGTTATCTCAACCCGAAGGTCCCAACTTCAAAGTGAATGGTCACAGATTGAAACATTATTTTGGAGAGGACACACCACCCATGGTTGTCCCGGATCTCCAAACTTTCCCCATGGACCAATGAATTCGGGGATCGAGTCAAGCTAGTGACTCGGTGAACAAAAATTAGCAGCATATATGGGTTTTCACCCGTATTTCTGACTTCTTTCTACTTTCTACCACCCTAGTGTGGGGGAGTGGCCATCCCCCACCGTTTCAAAAGTAAATATTTTTCAAAATTCAATAAAACATGTTTTGTATGTATATTATGTCATTCAAATCCCGGGCTGTCAGGACAAATTTACTACAGTTAATCATTCACAAGTGATTAGCTAGCGTGGTAAACTTGACACAAGCCTGGGAAGTGTATGTTTATTATTATTCATCTTCCAGGCTGTCAGGGCGGATTTATTACAGTTAATCATTCACAAGTGATTAGCTAGCGTGGTAAACCTGACACAAACCTGGAAGGTGTATGTATATTATAAACTTTATCATTCAACTCCCGGGCTGTTAGGACGAATTTATTACAGTTAATCATTCACAAGTGATTAGCTTGCGTGGTAAACCTAACACAAGCCTGGGAGGTAGTGAACCAAAAAAAAAAAAAAAAAAAAAAAAAAAAAAAAAAAAAAAAAAAAAAATTGTATGTACAGATAAAATAAAGTGAAAAATAGAAATTTCCACAGTTAGAATCGAATATTAGCTTTTCCATTCAGAGATTCGGCATAATAGCCGGGACTTTGAATATTGAGGACAATATTCAGTTCTAGTGTGGGGGGGGGGGGGGGGGGGGGGGAAATTCTTACGAATTTTATCATAAAACTTTCCAAGTACCCCCATTTTAGGCCAAAATTTTTCAAAATTTTTCACTTTATTCCAAAATTTTTGTGGTTATCAATCCGCCAAAGTCTAAATGACAAAGGGATTGGCTAGTCCAGGAGCAAACGGCTCTTGGTAAAGACATCTCAAACCCGTTGATGGCTGGCAGTTTGCCAAAAATTGTATGGTTCCTCAGCTCCCCCGCATCCTCATAAGCAAATGAGCTGGCTAGCCCGCAAGATTATGGCTTGTGGTAAAGGCCGTGGAGAAACCATAATTGGTAATCAGCTCACCAAGATGTTGACTATTCCATCAAGAGTTGGCTAGTCCAGAAGCAAACGGCTTTTGGTAAAGACTAATCAAATCCGTTGACAGCTGGTGGTTTGCTCAAAATCACACGGTTATCAGGTGTGCCACAGTTCTTACACCTGGCTACTCCAGAAGTGATGGCTTTTGGTAAAGAGTTTCAAATCCATTAGTTTTCTCAAAAGATTGCTAGGGACTAGCAATAGTTTAGTGTGGGGGATTGATGAGTGTGTAAATACTCATCATTTTATACCAATCTGAGCTGCCAAAACATACAAAAACACCCAAATATGTATCAAAATACTTAAAATATCTTAGAGGTGTGTTTTATATGTTTCAAACACAAAATATGCAAAAACAAATGAAAAACGTACAAAGTTTGCATAATTGGCGGTTTCAGTCCCTCAAGTTTCATAAATTTGCAAAACTAGTCCCTGGTAAATCAAAACTTGTACAAATGTCATAAAAGGTCCTTGGGATTCATAAGTTGTAAGAAATAGTCCTTTAAAGTTTAAAATCACATATTTACAACTTTGGTCCCTCAACTTTGAAAAATGTCAAAAATAGTCCCTAAGGTTTTGAAAAATGGAAAATGTGAAAAATAAACCTTATACTATTCTAAAATGACAAAATTGGTCCTTATGATAACTTTTGAGAAGTTACAAATTAAACCCTTCAAAAATCAGAAAATTACAGGTTTGGTCCCTGGAGTTTGTGGAATTGACAGATTTGGTCCCTAAAGTTTAAAAATGGAAAATTATTCATTTATGGTACTTGTACTAACCATATTTGACAGGTTTAGCCCTTATAAGAAGTTTGGAAGGATAACTAATTCAGCCCACAAGTTTTGGTAAATTACAAAAATAGTCCTTGTGGTGTCTTTTGTAACAAACCAAACGGACCCTTCCATATTTATTACCCATAAACCTGATCCAACACCAGCCCAAATTAAACTCCAAGCCCAAACCAAATAATAAACCCACCCAGTCCACTCCAGGGTCAAAAGTCGGTCAAACCCACCAAATACCATCATCCCCTACACTCCCTTCTCCCCTTCCCTCTCAGACTTTCCCCCACATTCACCACCACTTGCAGCCTCCATTTTCCACCAATCACAAACCATGACCCCCCACAATTAATGCCACCACCCCCTATACCTACCCCTTTCACACCACAATTAATGCTGCCCCCCCCCCCATTGCGTGTATCAGAGTAATCTGCAAAAGGTCTCTTTCCCGCCAAAAATGCGTGTAAGCCTAAGAGTGGACCAAAAGTTGAAGAGAAAGGTGGGAAATGATTGAAGTGCATCTGGGAACCCTAATTGAGGGCTATAAGTAGAAGAGGAAGCACAAGGATGAAGGAGTAGTTAATTTTAGTTTTATGTATGTCGTTTAATTGTACTTTTCAATTCTAGGGTACACCCAAGCTATTAAGCAGTGGTAACCTTCTTTTTATTGTATTGTAAACTTAATTTAAGTTATAAAATTCAAGCTTTCATTTTACATTTTGATTTTGCATTTTGGGTTTCAATCTGAGTTGGTACAGTGCTTATTGTATGGAATTATGAATTGAATTTAGGCTCACATAAGCTCCCCTAAGCTTGTTTAAGCTTTAGAGACTCCTAAAACTCAGTATTAGTAGAGGAAAAACAAAAAAATAAAAAAGGTCAACTATGGTCAACTGTTTGTATGTTTGCTATTTGTTTCAGGTTCTAAGCACATTGAGGAGCTGGATTAAGTAAAGATTGGCCTATCTAAAGATAGGCTACAAAGGAAAACCCTCTGTTCATGCTGAGGGTAACCTAGTAAGAACTTGCTCATTTAAATTTTTAGTTAAAATTCCTAGTTTAAGCTTTTGAATAATTGTTTGCTTATATTTGCTTATGCCTGTTTGTTTGTGTTATTTGAGTCTTGTTTAGATAGTTCTTAGCTTAAAAATCTCAGCTTGTTGTTTAAAACATTTAGTTACTCAAAAAGTATAAGTTTCACTGTCTCATTTGTTTTGGTGTTAAGTGTGTATGAGTAATGTGTTAATCTGTATATCTAGTACTCAAAACCAATTCAATTAATCATATTTTGTTGTTTGGAAGTAAGTTTGTACCCCTTAGTGACCATTTGCTTTGAAAAGATCAAATCAGTCAATCAAAAGGTGTGTTTGGATTAGTAGGATCCACTGCCCTTAAGGTTGGTTTAATTGTTGCTTCTAGTTCAATCAAGTTAGAATAGGTCTATATAGGTTTAATCAATCCATAAATCAGTGTCTTATTAGTTATAAAGTCAAAATCAAAGAAAACTCCCCCTCACAGTTAACTGTGAGGGATTTGTGTTCCAAAACTTTGCTCAATTGCTCATAAGTGATTATTGTAGCTATTTTTAATCTCACATTAGCTTATTATCATAGTCACAGCTTATTAGGAGTGTTGGAAATTCATAAAAGTCAAAGTGTGAGTGTTCTTGTCAAAAGTCAAAATACTTGTTCTCAGATTTCATCATATTTGCTTGTTCATTTCTGATTTTTGTGATTTATTTGGGATTGTAAGAATTGGAGGTTTGGTTTTCTACCAGCTCAACTTTGGGAATATGCCTTCATTCCATTTTTAGAAAATTTAACTTGGGCCTTACAGACTCTCAAAGTGACCTGCAGGGCAAGCTTGTGCCCTGCTCACCCAGTCACCACCTCACCACCATCACTTGGGTGGTGTTTTGTGACTACCTCAGTGGACCCCAGACCCCATAGTTAGGATTTTACAACCCCCCTCCTACCAGGGTCTCACCTTTGACCATTGTATTGACCTGAGTCACTGTGGACCCCACCTAGATTAAGCCCCATAGTTTGTCCCTAGTCTGTGTTCAATTTCAAATTGATAAGTGCTTATTTCATTTTACTCAGCTTATTTGTGCTTATTTTTAGTTATTCCTAGCTTAGTTAAGTTTGTTAAACTTAGTTGTATCTGTTTTCACCATTGTGGACCCCACCCAAGGCCATTTGACCTTATTTGACCAAACAGTCAACCAAAGTCAACTGTTTAAGATAAGGGGTTGTCACAGCTTATTTATAAGCTGATTTTAAAAGTGTCTTTACAAAAGTTTCTCATTTTCATTAGTTAAGTTAGTTTGTAAAAGAAAATCCAAGAAAAAAACCAATTTAAAACAAGTGATAGTTTCTATTTAATTTCATTTAAGTTTAATTTTCATTTTTAGATTTTAATTAAGTAACTAGTGTTTTTATATTTTTATTAAATACCTCATATATTAAAGTAGTTATAATAAATTTTTCAGATTTTTATTTTGTCATTTAGTGCTAATTAGATTTAATTTTAATTTTCTTTATTATTAATTAATATTAAATATTAAATAGCTTAATTAGTTTTTATAAGGTTAAATCTAGTTTTTATAATTTTTCTAGTTCTAATATAGTCTAATAAGTTTTTAGATAATAAATTTTGAGATTCTACTGTTCATTTTCTAGTTTTCTTATTTTATTTGTTTAAAATAAACTTAAGTTAATTAAAAGGTAATTAATTAGTAGATTAATCTTAAAATATAATTTTTAGAGTTTTTATAATTTTTTAGGATTCCTGTAATGGTTAAGTAATTTTATAAATTTTATCTTAATTTTCTAAGTTAGTTTAGTAGTAATATAAATTAAAAGTAGTTTAATTAGTTAAATTAAGTTAAATAGTTTTTAATTAATAACAAAACCACAAAAAGACAAAAATATTATTTTTAATTTTTTATATTTTCTTTAAGTTCTAATTTAGGTTTAGAAAATATTTTTGTTAATTTTTAGTATAATTTAAATCATTTGTCATTTTTAGTTTATTTAATTTAGATTTTAAATAGTTTAATTAATTAAATAATAGTTTAATAGTATTTTAATCACTTTTATAATTTCTTTTTCATTTTTAATTTTAAGTTTTGAAAAGTGTCAAAAGCACCCCCTGTAGTTTGATAATTACCAAAAACCCACTTTTCCAGTCCGATACGTGGTCTTAATTGTCAATTTGTGCATATATCTGGTAGCTGATTATTGTGAATATTATATCTGTTTGTCAACACCAAAATAACAGTAGCAATATCATTCCCACATCATCTGGCTACTGTCCTCAGTGCCACTTTCTCATAAACGATTCCAAAAAGCACCATTTCAATCTCGCTGGGACTTTAACGACCCGGGAAAACACTACACTATCACCGGAGTATTGATTCTAGGCTGTCTTTGACTTATTGACCTTGGTCAATAATAATCTGACGGTTCGGAACCAATCAGTGAACAATGGCGCAAGTTTCGTAATTTTTCGAGTCCGTTTGCTATGTCGAATGAGCCCCGAAGCGTTTATCGTGATAAGTTTGCTACGTTGGCGATAATAGTCCTTGGACTATCACCCTTCCCTTACTCTACACTTTCAATAATATCAAAACTTACCCTATACTTAAAATCCCATATAAATACCCCACACCCCACCATTTTTTCACTTTCACTCATAAAATACACACACACTCTCTCTCTCTCTACAATTCTCTCCTCCTTCTCTCTACTTTTCTTCTTTCTTTTTTTTCCGGCCGACCACCAAACCGCCGCCACCTCCGGCGTACTTTTCCGGTCACCGGAAAATTTTCCGGCGAAAAATATTTTATTTCACCATCTTGTAGATCGGGACGTGCTCGTTCCAAAAGTACAAACCATTAAATTTGAAACCATCCCGAACACCCCCAACCACCATCCACCGCCGCACCACCATACCACCACCGTCACCATCACGACCAACCACCACCTTCCCACCACTTTTTCTTCATTTTCTTGCTCGGTAAAACCCCCAAACGCACCTCTATTTATTTATTTTTATTTATTTCTTTTTATTTATTTAAAAACATTAAAAATATTATTAATACTATTTTCGTATTTTTATTTATTAAAAATAATATTTCCGAAATTATTTTATTTAAATCCGAAAATTATTATAAATTTTTATATATTTTATTTATTTACCGAAATTATTTTTATAAAATTTATTTTATAAATTTAATTATTTATTTATTTTATTCCGAAAATACTTTTAAAAATAATATATATTTTTAGTTTTCATCCTAAAATATTTTTATAAAAATTTCATATAATATTTATTTATCTATATATATATATCGATCTATATATATATATGTATATATATATTTAGTTTTTGTTTTATTATTTATTTATTGAATATTGGGATATAAATGATGTTTTAACTCATGTGGGCCCCTCTTTGACCGACAGTTGACTGGTCAACACCGGGTCGACCCGGTGTGACTCGGTTAATTTTTGTATTATTTGTTGAGTATCGTTGTTATTTGTAGTTGTTATATATATTTGAACTTGTTTCGGCTAAATTTAAATGAAAGGGATTAATAATTATGAAACTATAAAAATAAGTTGGTTATAGTTAAGGGATTTGGTTATCGGACATTGTTTACGTGTTATTGTATTGTGAGCTTGTATTGGACGTATTGGATTTACGGCCTTAGTTATTTGGACTGAGGTCCCTATTACTGTGACGCATAATTGATTGTTGCTATATCTTGTTTCCTGCTGCTGTTATTAAGGTGTGATTCATAGCCCCGCTTTTTATATTTTAATTTTTATAAACTCATGGGATGAGACACATGCTTCAAATGTTTTTCGAGCACAAGTATTATTTATTTTTGGTATGCTTTTCCTGATGATGATATATATATTCCTGACGATGTGCTAAGTAGCTTGTCTTGCCTGAAAGACCCTCAGATCATGAGCCATTAATCACTTGTGAGTGAGCGCGAATATAGGGATATAGGCCTATAGGAATTGACCCTCCCATCCCTTTTGCTGGTAGGCAATTTGGGTGTACTATATTCGATTTTGCCTGGTATATGGCAAGTACCAGGCCTTGGGGGCACTTTATATATTGAAATTCCGCGGTTATTTGTCGACTTATGGTTATATATTGGTTAACGTTTTGCGTGTCATGAGCTTAGCATCATCAACCGTATGTATGCACTGGGATGCCTCTACATATTGGGTGTTATCTTGGTTACCCTGATATTTGCATTTGTTGCTTATACCGTATTATTAAAACCCTTGTGCTCAACTTTATTACTTTAAACCTATGGATTACACTCAACTTTTGTGTTGACTTTTAATCATGTGTTTCTCAGGTACTACTACTAATTAATTTGTGGAGCATTATGACTTTGGGCGTGGTGGAGTGGCTGGATGAAGGAAGTTTTCTGTCAAGGCAGCTTATCTATTACTACTATTTTTATTTATCATGTCATTCGTAAAACCTTGGTGTGTTTTTAAATGTTTTCCGCTGCTAAACTTATTTACTTTCCGCTGCTAAACTTATTTACTTTCCGCTGCTAAACCTTGTATTTCTACTACTACGTTTGGATTTCCGCTGCTAAACTTTGTCATTTTCCGCTGCACTCTTTATTTTATTCCGTTGCTATTTTGTTAAAGAGTCTATGTACTCTAAAATGGTTTGTAAAACGAATGATATGTTTTGAGGCATTTTTAAACGTCCCGTGTTGTGGTCGTTTGCTATAAAGATGCCTGGTTTCGATTCGCGTAGCGCCCCCAGCATGTCAGCTGCCGTATTCCCGGGTTGGGGGTGCTACAATCTTCACTTCGTCTGATTCCAAGGAATGTGATCGTTTTGCTACAGAAATGAGTTCCCAGTTTCAAATGTCTATAATGGGACAAATGTCTTTCTTCTTGGGGTTACAAGTTTCACAGAACCCGAGAGGCATCTTTATTAATCAAGCCAAGTATGCTAGTGATATTCTCAAGAAGTTTGGCTTTGATTCAAGTGGCACCGTTGATACACCCATGGTTGAAAGTTCCAAACTCGACGACGACTCAACTGGTGTAACAGTTGATCAAACCAAATACAGAAGCATGATTGGATTTCTCATGTACCTTACAGCAAGTAGGCCAGACATTCTCTTCGCCGTATGCATGTGCGCCAGATATCAATCCAAGCCCACCAAAAAGCACTTGGAAGCTGTCAAGAGAATCTTCAGATATCTACAAGGGACAATCTACATGGGTCTCTGGTATCCTAAAGACAATGCAATGGCTCTCACGGCCTACTCTGATGCTAATCATGTGGGGTGTCAAGATACTCGCAGAAGTACTTCCGGAGGTGCTCAGTTCTTGGGTGAGAAACTTGTCAGCTGGTCCTCCAAAAAGCAGATGTGCACTTCAATATCATCCAACGAAGCAGAATATATAGCCATGTCCTCGTGTTGAGCTCAAATTTTGTGGATGAGATTTCAATTATCAGATTATGGGTATGATTTCAACAAAATCCCAATGTATTGTGATAACAAAAGTGCCATCGCCCTATGTTGCAACAATGTCCAGCACTCCAGAGCCAAGCATATAGACATTCGTCATCACTTCATCAGAGAACAAGTGGAGAAAGGGATAATGGAACTCTACTTTGTGAGAACGGAGTTTCAGCTGGCTGACATATTCACAAAGGCTCTTTCACGGGAAAGATTTCAGTTCATTCTGCCACGTCTTGGAATGAAGAGCCTTACTCCAGAAACTCTTAAGTCTCTCCAAGAAGAGAATGATGATTGAAGGATTGGCTTCACATATCCTTTGTACATAAAATACATCAAAAAGAAAATAGAAAAATAGAAAAATATAAAATTTATAAAATCCATAAAAATGTGAAAAATCACAAAAATTCAAAAATATTCTTCTCACGACATGTCTCTTGTGTAATCAATATTATGTACGTTTCTAGAAATGTCATTCAATAATGACACGGATTCTTACATATGCTTGAGCAAGAGTTTTTTTCTTTGTCAAATAATGGTTTTCTAAAACATGTCGTTTCTCAAAACATTCTTAAAAAAAAAAAAAAGGCTTTTAGTCATTTCAGGCTGCAACCCGGACTTAAAAAATATGGCTTGCTATTACTTCAGATAGCAACCTGTTTTTCAAAATGGGGAAAACACGTCGCCAAAAAGACGGTTGTTCCTTTTACCGGGTGAAGTTCATCCGGGCACGGATTACTTTACATCCGTGCACCCTCGATCTAATGTACGCTTCAGTGCATTATTTCTTGATAAAGAAGAGAAGTCTTCTTTTTATCGCCAAATACTTTCTCTTCTATGATTTTTTCCAGAAAGTATTTGTGCAAAACTTGGTGGTACCATGAGATTTTGATTAAAAATCAAATTGAACTCAAAATTTTGATAAAATTATGAACTCAATCAATGACATCATTTATTTAAGCTTTAACATCCGTCATTGATTAAGGGGGAGAGTGATTTCTCAAAATTTTATGTATCATCAAAACTCTTCACACTTTGTACAAAATCCTTTGCAATAAAACACTTTGTGATGGTTATGTGTCAGCATGAGAAATTTTCAAAGAGTTTTCGTTAAAACTTTAAATATTTTGTAAACTCATCAAATCTGACACATAATAACCTCCCTCACAGACTGAGGGGGAGCAAGAAAAAGGTTCCTTTTATCAGAAAATATTAAAACTGACCGCATGTCTCTCCCAAAAGCTTTCTAACTTATTTAAATCAATTGAGATAAAAAATCTCGAAAGATTTGAAATTTTTGATCGGGGGAGAGAATGTGATTTAAATATGAAATCTGATATCAAACGTGATCTTTTGGACTCAATAAATAGGCTCCCACATATGTGCTAAACACTTTCGAATATCGATGCACATATTGAGGGGGAGCAAATGGCGTTTGTGGAAGTAATACCAAAGACGTACCATTTATCTTTATGCATGGAGTTATAAGGATGGTTAAGGTTAGGTATGAGTTCCCATGATCCACCAGAACCGGAAGGATCTTCCCAGGGACAATCCATAGATAGATTAGAAGTCCTTAGGAATGATTGAAAAAACGAGTAAAGTGAGAAAGGGAAGAGTGCGGACTGAGATAAAGCTAGGACTGGAACAAACCCAACAAGATTCTAGTGGTGAAGTCTCGGTAAGCACTGAAGGGGTTGAAGAATGAAAAAGAATTGAAATGAGAAAGGGTGAAAAGAAATAGCCCTTCAAATATTCAACCTTAGGGCAGAAACCGGGTTCAATTCATAATCTACTGGCGGTTACTAAGGTAACACCAGTATTGAAGACAAGACGTCATGGACCCAGTAACGCACTGCACTAAACTTCCCAACCACTCAAGTTCTCTTAAAAGAGCTTGTTTCATTCTCACGGGGAACCCTGTGCAATGTATCGACTGCTCATTGCGAGCTATGTTGATACCTAAAACAGGAGACGCCTCCCAGTCTCCAGGAGCGGATCAAAACGCACTATTGAGTCTAGAGCCAAAGAGATCATCCATAAATCTCGATAGGACACATTCCAAATATGCTTATTGTTTCACACAATATGGAAAATAAGATAAAATATAAAGAGTCCTACGCATTATCCTTGTGGTATTGCCCGAACATCCGAGTGATATGAAAATATTCACAATGAAGATGGAAATCCTTCTAGAGCAAACATCTTTCAAGCTCTTGGTAGGTGACATGTGAGATCCATCTTGGATCAATGATCAAGTGACAACTGGAAAGCAACAATGGTGCGATTCAAATATTGAATCAAACTTGTTCCAGGATATGGATTGACGGATACTTTTGCAAAAACCTTTCAGTGTGCTCACAAACTAATTTTCGAGCACATTGATCGTGTACACTATTTCAAACAAAAGTATTTTTGATGGAAATATGATTCAAAACTTAAAACTCTCGTCGTGTCTCAAAATGTTTATCATATGACACGCGAGTGATTTCTATAAATCAATTTCTCATCAATCCGTGAATATCAATTCACCGATTCACTCTATCGTGCTGTCTGCTTTGAGACGTTCCGGTATGAGAACATGCTAAGTATGAAGATTCCAAAGTGGATTGTTTGGAAAATTCATTACTACAAGCTGGAAATTCCTGTCAAGGAGAGTCTTCTTTAAAAGAGACTCTACCTGATCACAGGTCGGTTTTCACAAAACCGGAGGGTAGTCTGTCCTCGCAGAACGAGTGACAAAGCCATATTCGTTCTCTATCTTTATTGCTAACTGTTTTATTTCAGGGACACATATAAAGATGGCGTTGATGGCTCCTATTTCCAGCAGAATCGGGTCAATCCATACCTTATGCCCACACATCCTCCTCACTATCAATGACGATGAAAGACTTACTACAACAAATGTTGAGAGACTACCAACAACATTTCCGCAACTCTGATGAGAAGTCTCCTGATCCGCAACTCTGATGTAATGTCTCCAAATCCAGAAGGGTGTGAGCATGATGGTCCTTATGTCACTACATCACATGAAGGCGATACTACTGTGGATGAGCTTGGTGATTTACTATGGCTGCTGATCTCAAAGAAGCTCAAAGATCACAATTATCACAAAGGAATCCAAATCACAAGTTCATTGCTTGAAGTACAAAGTGTGCTGAAAAGTGAAGAATCAGAACCTACGAGCTACAAAGACTTAAGAATGCTTGAAGATCAAAGAGCTCAATTTCCAAGGTGACCTCGCTTAGGGGGAGATTGTTAGGAATACAATTATTCCTATAGAAGACTCGGTCACCTAACTGATGTAATAGTATTTAAAGTTAGCTCGTAGATAGTTAATTAGTTAGTTAGATATTAGATTAGTCTAAGTATTCTCGTGGAAGAAGGACGGGTCTTACCCACTGTATGCCTGATCCACAGCCCGGGTGTGGGCGTTTTTATGTTTCTTTGTAGGAGTAGTATAAATACCCCTCTCCACATGTGGAGAGGGTTGGACCTTCATTCACAAGCTAATAGATTGCAAGTTTCTCTCAAGGCTCCCATCTCTTTCTCTCTCTAATCTCTCTCTCTAAAACTTCATCTAAATCGATCCACACTTCACAAGAACCATACATGTTATGTTTATGAGTATACTACAGGGTTCGACATAACGACACATGACATGAGTATAACGCTTGATAAAACGAACACATCCCGACACTCCACTGTGGTTCGACCATAGTGGGTTTAGACTCAACGTGACCTAAATTTTAACATATTCCCAACAAGCCAATACTTGAAGTTTAAGTTTCTTACTTTTAAGCTTCTTTTTAGTTATTATGTGTCCAATACATTGAAGAAGTCACAGTGTGTATGTGAGGGTTTCGATTCATAAACCAGGTAAGCACTTGCTTATTATTTTTGAGCTTATTAGTGGTTAAGCTTGTTTTAAAAATTTACCACACAAGTTTTCTAACAACAACAAACCAACTTGAAGTATGCATGCATGCTATATAAATGTGTATATGGATGTCAGGTGTATTATCATTTAACATGCAAAGTAAGACTTTAAACATGAAATAATAACAAGTTTAGGGACACTCGATGTGCTTACTGTGGTAAGGAGGAGGAGATGTCAAGTAGAATCAAGGAGAAGAGAAACCAAGAAAAAAAAACTAAGCTCAAAATCCCAAGCTTTCAAGGCTTAACAAAAACCCAAAACTTCCAAGTTATTCCAAGATCACTCAAGATTTTTAGCTTTCAAACTCTAACTTATTATCACTGAATGTTTGTTTGGTGATATGGAAGTGAAGGTGAGATAAGAGAGTGTGTTGTGGAGCTTGGTTATGAGTGAGTAAAAAGAAATAATAGAAAGGTTTCTTGTTAGAGTTTCATCCCATTTAATGAAATGTGTACTAAGTCTAGATATCAAGGAGATTGGGTGTGATGTTGGTGAGGTTTCGAACTGCAACAAGCAAAGGGGAGGGGTAGAAGCATGGCTTATTGTCCTTTTTGTTCCTTATTTATTACAATACCATGGACACCATGGTGGTTTTGAAAGAAAATTAAGTCAAAGTGATGGTTTGAGGGGATGGATTCGGTTAAGTGTGAGAAAAGGAGAAAGAAATTTGTCCAAGTTGATAAGTTGCATGATATATTAATGTCATGTTTTGTGTTTTTGTTTGGCATACCGATCACATAGGATCGAGTAATGATCTATGAATTGTTTAGTATGAGGCTTGACATAATATGGATGCGAGAGAGGGGTTTCCACAAGTGTACAACTCAACATGTTGTGTTGGAGTGTTTTGTGTCCAAAATGAAACGTTATAATAATTATTTACGTTTGAATCATGTGACAAGGTTTGAGTATGGCGTTTTGGTATCTACCAACGTCGTAATCGACATTACAATTGTGTTAGAGTTGTTAAAATAGGTTCAAAGCTTGCATGTATTGCTTTGGTTTGTTGCTCGAATGGAAATTGTCCAAAATCATAAAATGTATATACGAAGAACATATATAATGAGTTGGATTGTGTTTGGTTGCATAAAATGCGACACACTGAGATTAGATAAGAGTGAGAAGTTAAAACATGAATTCCCATATTGTTTTACGTATCTCATTTAGGTTTAAACGTGAGTCGAGACGTTTTAGTTACACGTTGAAAATCGTTAACGTGTAAAATATGCTTTCGAGTGTGTTTTTACAAAAGAAATATAAAAACATTAATATTGTTTTCAAAATGTGTTTATTAGACTAAACCATACAATCTATTGGTCGATTCGTGCGCGAGCTTGTGTTCCAATAAAGTGCGATACTTTCTCGTGTGAGTTATAAAACACATAAATGGTCAGAAAATAAATAATACGCATTTTCTCATAATTTTAGATAGTTCAAAATGTTCCAGAGTGCGGGATAAATTCCCTAAATAATTTCGAGTGAGCTAATGCATGCGCAAAAATGTTCATGTAATACTAAATAATAATTTATTACTAAAATATTATTTGGAAAATTACCGATTGTCACATCCTCCCAGCCTTATTTGAATGTCGTCCCGTCATTCAATTCGTGTTTCCAAATGAAGACGCGAAAAGATGAGGATATTTGGCCTTGATTTCATCTTCCCTTTCCTACATGAATTCGAGTCCTCTTCTAGAGTTCCAACGGATTTTGACAATCGGGATATGGCTAAGCTTCAACCGTTTGACTTCCCGATCCATAATCTCAATAGGTTCTTAAATAAAGTTCATCAATGTGGATTTTCTCCAAAGATACAGCGAGTGTTTTCATCTGAAAGGCACTTAAGTTGTATATATGAAGAACGTTGTGCATAGCACTAGGTTCTAATGGTAGCTTCTGAATCCAGAGGTTGTCTGTTTGACGGTAAGATTCTTTGAAACTGGTAAGAGGAGGTGTTTTAAGGTTGGTTTTCGTATAAACCTGTAGGAATCTCGTTGTTAGTAGATCGCCTTATGGTGGCTAGTGGGGTAGCTTGTCCTAGAATGTGATAGAAATTCTTGACTTTGAATTAGGTTTCAAAAGTGGAGTTGATAAATGTAGAGAAAGTTGCTAAACTTCAGCTTTTGTAAAGAAGAACTTGTAAAATATAGTTTTAAGCGACAAAACAGAATTGACTCCAAGCTGGAGGTTTACATGTCCGCTATGTGAGTTCAAGAGTTGCTTCACAACCGCAAATAATTCTAACACCGCAGCTTTTATAGATGATGAATCAGTTTGTTTCTTAACAATTTCCATTAAAATGTTTATTATTTATTGTTTTAAGACAAGGTGGTTTGATTCACTCCAAAGGTTTTGCCTAGTGAGCAATGGAGAGTCAATTCTCAAACGGCTAGTGATGAATCCCGATTCATCGATAAGGTGCGGGGTGAAGGAAATTGTTCCATGATAAGGTCGTGATGGATACACATTGTGTAATAAAGCGAAGGTTGCTATATGAAAAGTTTGATGTATTTACAAAAAGTTTGCAACACCCGAAGT
The DNA here is from genome assembly GCA_030686995.1 of Artemisia argyi. Classification (NCBI taxonomy): domain Eukaryota; kingdom Viridiplantae; phylum Streptophyta; class Magnoliopsida; order Asterales; family Asteraceae; genus Artemisia; species Artemisia argyi. Next base: position 130,212,838 of record CM060692.1, read on the forward strand.
TTTAGCAAGAACTACTTCCAGACATAATTTTAGTGTAACTACCCTCAGTATTGCAAAGTTCACCTCTGAGTCGAACATAGGTGATCAGGCTATGTCCCACTGTCCCTAGTTGAATATAGGTGATCAGTCTATATTCACCCGAGGTTCAATGAATTTTGAAATGCTCAGCTCAGTTAGACTAATAATATGTCCCAATGCTTTTAAAAGTTGTTTTGAAAGACTAAGATGAGTAACCAAACTCGAGGTTGAATAATAAGTTCATGTAGAATGTGGCGAGTATTCAACTCAAGGGTGCATGATAAGTTCATGTAAAGGAAGGCATAACGCTAAGGTTATAAGCCAGTGTGTAGTGGGATTATCACAAGTTGGTATATGTGAGTATAAGCGAGTGAGGTAAGGCATAGTCTGTGACAAAGTCGGAATATGTATGTAAGTATATTGTAAATACTTAAAATAAATAGTATGTGTCAAGTAAATTTAGTAACATATAGCAGTGTGTGACACAAAGTTGCGTTAAATAAACAGCAAGTACGTAACAAGCATAACATAAAATTATGTCAAGTAAAATAGTGATCAAGGCAGAATGGCATGTGTTTCGCATGTATTTGGTCATAGATAAAGTTTTTAATAAAAGTGGTTATAGTTTAGGGCTCATTTGTGCTTAGTTCTCGATAACCAAGGCTCTGATACCAATCAGTAACACCCCCAAAAATAGGTCACAGCGGAAGACAATGTCGCTGGGGTGCTACTCAATTGGTATCACAACACTAAGTACAAAGAACGGTTTTATAAAATCTGTTTAGTAACTTTTATTAATGAAATAATAAAGTTTACAAAAGTTAAATTATTGCGAAATATGGCCCATATACAAAATGTTGTCCCATTACAAAAGAGGTCATAAGTGTATGCCAAAACACTTAGAAGAAATGAGTTCTATGACCATGCCATGCCACACCCTGCCTTGAGAATCATCAATTATCTTGTACCTGAGAAAAACATGCTTAAAAGGGTCAGCTATAAAGCTGGTGAGTTCATAGGTTTGTATAAATATCAATTTAGTATAAAAGAAATGTGAGTTCGATAAAAGTTTTATGACCATTGTGTCGCTCACAATGTCATGAAAATATAGTTTACTTTCAAGTAAATGTAGTAAAGTCGACCACAAGGTTTTCGAGTGTGAAGAACCATTCACATACAAATCAAGTTCAGTTTTAGTGACTACTGCTTTACTCACAGTGTCATGAAAAATATCAGTAAAGTAGACCATAAGTATTAAGCATAAAGTTGGACCATAGGCAAAGTATGTGATCATTACAACGAATATAATGTCACATAAAAGTAGAAGTGTATTACGCTAGCACTAAGTTCATGCAACCGAAGCTACGACAGTGTGCATGCTCTAGAAGCATGTTAAATATAAAGGCCCGGCAAGTGTTTATCCCCGATACACTTGTAATTCGACATGTTATACGTTCGCGTTTGCCTATCCGGTCAAACCGAATGGGAGAGTCACCTCCAACAGATCTATTTATAACATTCGCGCTTCCCAGCAGGAATTGACGGTTCATGAGTTTGGGCATAGTGGGATTCAAGGGCTTAGGCTAATCCGCGTAATAGTTTAAATAAAGCATAAGTTTCAGTGTGGTCCATGAAATTGTTTGCATAAAAGCAATTGTCATTCAAGTGTTTGCGTAACAGCAATGATTTGTAAAGTGGTCTGCATATAAGCAATAGTTCATAGAGTGTGTTGCATATAAGCAATAGTTCATAAAGTGTGTTGCATATAAGCAATAGTTCATAAAATATGTTGCATACAAGCAATAACTCATAAAGTGTGTTGCATAAAAGCAAAAATTCATAAAGTGTTTGCATGTTTCTCACCCCAAGTTTGTAAAGCAAAGTAAAGTAAAGAGTGGGGCTATAAACTTATAGTAATATGAAAATGTTTAGAGTACTTGTGAAAGTAAAAATAAGTAGTTGAGCATGTATCTCCCCCAAAAAGTTTATAAAGTAATTAAATGAGTAAAAGTGGGGCTATGACTCACCTCAGCAATTAAGTCGTCTGGTGAATAAATCAAGTAGTAAGTGTGCACGGCTCCGACGCGCAACCTAGATTAGTATGACAATTCTTAGTTTGCAGTGTGTACTCACGACTCAAAGTGTTTAAATTAATTAAGTGTTTTCAAGTGGTTGTGTTTAATATTGCTTGTGTGGCAGAGCTTATGTCTAAATTATTTCAAAATGTTTGTAAGTATTGGCTCTTGGACAATGTGGACAAGTATATACAAAAATATTCAAGACGGATAAGTTTCTGGTTCGAGAATAACCGAAAGACTTAGTACGACAAGTATTCACAATAAGTGTTTGTGAGAAATAAATGTTCAACAAAAATAGTAATAAATACTTTACGGTAAGTATTTATATTAGTAACGGTTACGTGATACGGTGTATATATAAATGTGTTTATATATATGTTTAGTTATTAGATGATAAGTTGGAAAAAGTCTATAAATTTATTTTCTATAAATTATATTATCTAGTTTTTGTAGTTTGGTCTAGTTGGTGAAAATAGACTAAGTATAAGAATTTGACAATAATTGGGCGTGACCCGAATAACTATTAGTTTCCCTTTATAAATCAATTGCCACCAAAATTTCCCCGTGTCAAAATATATTTTATATAATAGTCTAACTAATTAAATTGTTTAATGTTAATTTTGTTGAAAAGACAAGTATCATTTGTGAAAAATTGTCAAAAAAGAAATAAAAACAAAAATGACAGGTGTAGGATTCGAACCTGGGCCTTCTCGTTTACAAGCAAGGAGCCTTACCACTAGACTAATGATCCTTTGGTGTCATATTATACAAGTTAGATGTATTTATCCTCACTTAACTATGTTCATTTTAGGTGTATATTTACTCAGTGCATAAGTTTGCATGTATTTTGGATTTGTTTTAGTTTTCATACTATTTTGCAACCAAGTATTGTGAAGACTCAAGTTTCCAAATATATACTGAGAACGAAAACGCACCCTTACTGAGTTGTGATTTGGTGGACATAAAATCATCCTATCATTTGGGTTCGACATAACGACACATGACATGCGTATAACGCTTGATAAAACAAACACATCCCGACACTCCACTGTGATTCGATCACAGTGGGTTTAGACTCAACGTGACCTAAATTTTAACATATTCCCAACAAGCCAATACTTGAAGTTTAAGTTTCTTACTTTTAAGCTTCCTTTTAGTTATTATGTGTCCAATACATTGAATAAGTCACAGTGTGTGTGAGGGTTTCGATTCATAAACCAGGTAAGCACTTGCTTATTATTTTTGAGCTTATTAGTGGTTAAGCTTGTTTTAAAATTTACCACACAAGTTTTCAAACAACAACAAACCAACTTGAAGTATGCATGCATGCTATATAAATGTGTATATGGATGTCAGGTGTATTATCATTAAACATGCAAAGTAAGACTTTAAACATGAAATAATAACATGTTTAGGGACACTCGATGTGCTTACTGTGGTAAGGAGGAGGAGATGTCGAGTAGAATCAAGGAGAAGAGAAACCAAGAAAAAGAACTAAGCTCAAAACCCCAAGCTTTCAAGGCTTAACAAAAACCCAAAACTTCCAAGTTATTCCAAGATCACTAAAGATTTTTAGCTTTCAAACTCTAACTTATTATCATTGAATGTTTGTTTGGTGATATGGAAGTGAAGGTGAGATGAGAGAGTATGTTGTGGGGCTTGGTTATGAGTGAGTAAAAAGAAATAATAGAAAGGTTGCTTGTTAGAGTTTCATCCCATTTAATGAAATGTGTACTAAGTCTAGATATCAAGGAAATTGGGTGTGATGTTGGTGGGGTTTCGAACTGCAACAAGCAAAGGGGAGGGGTAGAAGCATGGCTTCTTGTCCTTTTTTGTTCCTTATTTATTACAATACCATGGACACCATGGTGGTTTTGAAAGAAAATTAAGTCAAAGTGATGGTTTGAGGGGATGGATTCGGTTGAGTGTGAGAAAAGGAGAAAGAAATTTATCCAAGTTGATAAGTTGCATGATATATTAATGTCATGTTTTGTGTTTTTGTTTGGCATACCGATCGCATAGGATCGAGTAATGATCTATGAATTGTTTAGTATGAGGCTTGACATAATATGGATGCGAGAGAGGGGTTTCCACAAGTGTACAACTCAACATGTTGTGTTGGAGTGTTTTGTGTCCAAAATGAAACGTTATAATAATTATTTACGTTCGAATCATGTGAAGGTTCGAGTATGGCGTTTTGGTATCTACCAACGTCGTAATCGACATTTCAATTGTGTTAGAGTTGTTAAACAAGGTCCAAAGCTTGCATGTATTGCTTTGGTTTGTTGCTCGAATGGAAATTGTCCAATATCATAAAATGTATATACGAAGAACGTATATAATGAGTTGGATTGTGTTTGGTTGCATAAAATGCGACACAATGAGATTAGAAAAGAGTGGGAAGTTAAAACATGAATTCCCATATTGTTTTACGTATCTCGTTTAGGTTTAAACGTGAGTCGAGACGTTTTAGTTACATGTTGAAAATCGTTAACGTGTAAAATATGCTTTCGAGTGTGCTTTTATAAAAGAAATATAAAAACATTAATATTGTTTTCAAAATGTGTTTATTAGACTAAACCATACAATCTATTGGTCGATTCGTGCGCGAGCTTGTGTTCCAATAAAGTGCGATACTTTCTCGTGTGAGTTATAAAACTCATAAATGGTCAGAAAATAAATAATACGCATTTTCTCATAATTTTAGATAGTTCAAAATGTTCCAGAGTGCGGGATAAATTCCCTAAATAAATTCGAGTGAGCTAATGCATGCGCAAAAATGTTCATGTAATACTAAATAATAATTTATTACTAAAATATTATTTGGAAAATTACCGATTGTCACATCAAGTATCACGGTCCTTAATTTTTGGCCGTTACCAAAATGTTTAGGGTCATCAATAGAGACTATAGTCCTAATGACATCTGTAAAGAAAAAAACGGCATTCGACATGAGACCAATAAAATATTTAAGGATGCATGTAAAGGAATGTACGTGAGTAAGAGAAACAAAAAATGCATACCAACAGCCTCTTGTTCAGCCCATCGTCTTTTGGAGAACCTAAGAAATGGTTCAAACTTAAAAACATTGTGGTTAGTATCAAACCTGTGAATCCTAGTAAGAGCGGTATTCTTGAAGAAGTTGATCTTATACTTGTGGGGGAGAAGGGGATACTTTCCACCGTTCTCTCCGACCCCAAAGTTACGTATACGATAGCAAGAACCTTCTTCCAACAACCCTCCAAACTTGGACATGATGTCCCTCTTTATAGTAGCTTGGATTCTGTTACCTTGAAATTTTTGTTAACACACATTATAAACCATATATTCATCATATAAATTATTTGTTAAAATAAATATAACAATTAATATTTTAAAACATGTGGATCCATAAAAACAACATCCAAACTCCATGGATCATTAGGTTTTCCTTTAGCATGAGAATGCCATGTGCTGATGCATCGGGCAATGACAGTAATGTCGTCAAGCATAGGGTCGACATCGCACAACTCAGTGTAGGGTACTTGACTCATCTTGAAATTTGACAAAAAGCATACATATAAACATTAATGAACGGTTTACAACATATCATACATTTTGCGTTGGTTTAACATAAAATTAGTAAACAAAACCTTAAATTAACGATTACTGAAGAATGATAGGAAAAGCGTGGTTGGTGACTTATATTGTATCTGTATATATAGGATATAAAATTAGGGTTTATCATATTCAAAAAACGCCATAATTTTTTGTATTATAGGATAGGATTTCATTTGAAATTCATTCTGATAAGAACAAACCATGAAATCTTGAATGATATTAGAGTAGTTATTCATGGAATGTTTGGTGTATCTTGCATTTTTATAGGGATTAGTTTATTTTTTCAAAATTTCACATTATTATAGGGATAGAAAAATATGTCACAATTTTTTAAAAATTGCTACATATTATATTACGGATCATTAACAGCTAGCATGCATGCAGCGATTCATTATTTTCAAATTTAAAAACACTACTTCTTTCAAATATTATGCAAAAACATATAGAGACTATAGTACTTTATTTTATCTTTTACAGCTACCAAGCACATATTATAAGTTTTATTTTTACATATAAAAACTATAGTCATTAACAGATACCAAGCTCATATTATAAGTTTTATTTTTACAGAATACCTCAAAAAACATATAGGGACTATAGTCCTTAATTTTAAGTTTTATTTTTACGTACTCATGATCTTATCGAAAATCATATTTGGTAAATTGATGAATAATAAATGAAATACATTGTATCCCTATTTGCTTTCCTGTATTTAATTTTATTTAATTAAATTCCAAATCAAGCTCCTTAATTATCTCAGAAATCCGGTTTTAAAAAAGTTTTGAAATCTTTCTATTAGTGGTGTGGTTTCCACATGTCTTTTTTTAAGAGTTTTGAGGTGATTTATTGCCTCTAAAAATAGCAATCACACTTGTGTTTTATATAGGTTGGGATATATGGATTACTAGTACTCTTATATAAAATAATTAGTAACGCCAACTTTCTGAAAAAGAAGGGTTTTCCCCTTAGTGAATTAGTGGCCAAAAGATCGAAAACCATGGTTACTAAAAAAAATAGTTTGAGTTGCGAACTTGTGGTTTAGTTTTTTGTGTAATGTTTATATGGAAAATTATCATTGAATTTTAAGGTTTTTTAGATATATAAATGATTGTCCAAATTTGCCTCAAAACACAATATATGACTTAAACTTGAATAATATATGATAATCTATCACAAAGAGCTATCTTTAAAATGTATGAGATTAAATCAACATTATAATAAAATGATACTTATACAAACATATTGCCAAACTGAAAATCATAACCCTTCTAAATTACCTATTAACATACATTACTCATCATGCAAAACTTCTTGTTACACGAAATTTGAGGTTTAGACTATTTCTTAACCAAACTCTTGTGTTTCATTAATAATTTTTGTAATTCTGCGTGATATTTCTCTTGACAACGTAACATAAAGATGCGCATGCGAGAAAATCCGACAAATACAGACATGCTAAAAAAGAAGTAATCATGTTAATTAATAGGGATAATTCCATAAATACGCTAGTTACCTTTGTGCTATTTACTTTCTAGACCGAATCTTTTCTGTCACAAACTAGACCGGGCAACTGGGCAACTTAAACTACTCAAACATGTGTCGCCATGTGTCCGACATTATTTTACCCAAGTAGACCAGTTGCCCAATTGTTATACTGATGTAGACCAGTTGCCTTATGACTCAGCACCTCGTAATCAGTAAAAGTCACACTTGTCACTTACCGGTTGTAGTTGCCCAATTGTACAGGTTGCCCTGGTCTAGTTTTGGAACGAGAAAAGATTCGGTCTAGAAAGTAAATAGCACAAAGGCAACTAGGGTATTTATGAAATTATCCCTAATTAATACTATATGGACTAGGGGTGTCAAATGGGTCAACCTGATAAGACCTTATAAGATCGGATTGATTCGTGTCCAACTTGGCTTATCGGGTTTACGCATCAACCCGATAAACTCGATAGCCTAATAAGGTCAAGTTAGAGTCTTAATTAGTTCTTTATCCGGTTGACCCAATAAGCCCGATAAACTATAATGACCCCTTAAAAAATCTATAATTTTTGAACTAATTCCTTTGTGTCATAGTATATATCTATTAGTCAAAATTCTTAATCAGTAAGCTTGCTACACGAAATATGATAAAGTCCATCTTCAAATTTGGTTCCGGTGCATTGCAATTTGAAAGTTTACATGAGTAGCTTGTTCTTCTCATTTTTAGTTTTTGCTGCTACATGAAATACTCAATAATACGTATTTTAGATGAAAAGGTAAGATCCTTGTACACGAGCTATTTAATCAATCATGCAATAAGCAGTGAATGACAAACCTTATGGCAAACCAGCAAACACGAACAATAGAACTTTGATCTTCAAGCCATGAACAAAAAACAGAGACTCACTAACACTTCAACAATCTCCTATAGCTAGTAGGTTTGAATTATCTTCGTCACACGGACACGTTCTTATATTAGCTAGCAAGTTGGTGCAACATATTTGAAAGATCTTGTATTAAAATTTTGTAAATGTAAGTGAATAAGGGTAAACTAATATGTTCACATTTCCGACTTTGTACATAATTATTAAAAATTGTTTTTTTCCCTTTAAACCGGTTATCAATCCAAGTAATCTAATCTAATCACTTAAAGAACCAAATACCATATTCCTACTTCTAGAAACATCAGTATTTTTACTACACAACAGATATCATATAAATTGGAGATATGGTTGATTTTATATGTTCAAAATATGTTTTTTAGATCTCGAGTAGAATAAATTCATCAATACACTTTTGAATAAATATATGTTTTTCTCAATCGGATAGGGGTGTTCTCAAATCAGGTTGAAACAAAACTGAAAACAAAACCGAACAGTATTTGAAACAAAACTGAATTTGTCAAAACCGAACCGAACCAAATTAAATATTTGGTTTTCGGTTTGATTATGGTTTTGGCAAAATGAAAACAAAACTGAAACGAAAACCGAATTCATATAAATATATGTATATATTTTTATATATTTATATACAAAAAATAAAACCACTAAAACTATTTCCTAGTATAAACATAAAATTTTTTTAGCTTAAAATTATTTTTTGTGCTACAAATCTATATAATTAAATGAAAAAATATATAAATTATATAATTCGTGTTATCGGGTTTCACCCGAAAACGAACCGAATTCAAATTTGATTTCCGGCTCTGTTTTTTTACCCAGAATTTTTTTTTAACCCAACCAACGAAACCGAATAAACCAAACAACCCGATAACTAAACAAATGAACACCCTACAATCGGACAACTCACATTCTACTCGGTGTCCAATTTGATGGATTTGTTGATCTGGAAAATAGCAATTGGCACTTAGAGTTTGCTTTTATGCAACTAAACTACTAAAGTGAGAATGAAACTAGATAGAATCATGCCTTGTATGGTTAATATGTCGAGGGAAACTAATAAACATTTCACAATTAAAAATATGCATAACTACGGTCATAGGTGGTTATCATCAACTGAACCATGAAATCAAGAAACAAGTAAAAGCAACTCGTACTATTTCTAAAGGCCAAAAACCAAAAAGCAGCCCTTTAAGCATAATGGTACGATCTCATATTAGCCAAGTATGGGATGGTGGTTATAAAGTCTAGATGTCCCCTCCCTCCTTTGAGCTAGCTTTTTTGAGTGAGTTCTACACTTACACTTTATGAACCGATACGAGCATAGAATGGGATAGGTTCATATCAATTGGTATCCCGATAAAGGATCGTAACACATAAACCAACCAAACCTACCCATACTCAACCCAACAGGCTGCATTGTAGATATTTTGGTCACTCTTTCTTTCACCCTTGATTTAACTAAATATTGTTTCATCAACAAGCAATGCAGGTTCACTTAATATCACACACAAGGACGAAGGGAAACTACGCTCAAGTGCTGTTTTTCCCCCCCATCATGGAACTTAAAGATGACTAGTTAGACTAGATGTACCCTTACCTTGTGAACGACCAAAAATAGAATGTGTAAATCTAAAAGCACAACATTCGGTTTTAAGAAATTTGGACGTTCATTTGAAGAAAATGAAGAATACATACTTCATCTACATCATAACATGTAGAAATATCAGTCTATTAGTCATTTCTTCTTACCTGTGTGTTGAAATGTCAACAAAGTTCTTGCATGTAGTTAATATTTTGAGATATGAAACCTTTAAGTCCAGCCATCTAATGCGTCGAATATGAGTCCTTACAAGTACACAAGTAAACACTTTCTATATTTATTAAATGTAGCTATAGAAACAAATGAATTATAACCTCAAACATAGGAATTATGTTTAGCCGATATTGCGCAAGCTGACCCCTCATCCATTGTTGAGAAAAGCCAAGAACGAGGATCATATGTGATGAATCACTAGTTCTTTTATATACAAGAAATGCGATTTTCTAATAATACCAAGAGTTCTTCTTGTGGCTAGAACTGCCAGTGTCTTTGCATAACATTGATCGGACTTCAATGATGGATCGTGGAGGCTCAAGGTCTTTCTCTTGAAGTGCATGTCCGAGTAGCTTTTGCATTTGTGATGCAAATGTATCATCCAAGATCTACAAATTTGTCAAATAATTATACACGATAAGCATATGCAGAAACATGTATGTGTGTCTAAATACACACATGGTATGCGTTTTTAGAATTTTATACATTAGACAACTACTTACCGACACAGCAACTCTGGAGCCTTTGTACAATGATTTGTTTTCTTTCCTGTTTTCAAGGAAACTCAAAACATCCTGTAGCAAGAATCAAAACTTATTACATGTCAAATTAGTGAATTACTAAGTGATATTCTACTTTCACACTTTAAGAGATTTGAATATCAATCAAAACTTGCCTGTCCCATCCGGTCCCAGTATCCTCGACATATTGCAATAAAAACGTGATTCTCAAAGATGGTGTGGAGATGATTCACGGTGCTTGTAAGCTGCTCTGTTAGTGGTTGCATTCTGTTTCTGATCTCAGATTCTGCCAAACTTTCTTTTGAATCTTGGAGAATTTTCTTTAGTTTTGTACCATTTTGTAGTTTTGTCTGCACAATGTGAAAATAATGACCCAATATTATGAAGGAAAAAAAAAACAACAATAATTTACAAATCTGATGCACACAAACTATCGTTCTTACGAAATGCAAAGAGAGAACAGGAAACTACACTTTGCAAAAAATTTTGTTCTTTGCGAGAAAATGCAATTAAATGACCATGGTGTTACCAGTAATTAAGTATAAAGGTAAGATCAGCTATTTATTGCCAGTCTATTTTTTTCCAAAAAAAAAAAAAAAAAAAAAAAAAAAAAAAAAAAACAAAAACAAAACAATAACTTTTTGTAACTAAGAACAAGTAATTTGGTTAAATTCCTTGACTATATGCTGACGTGGCCATTGTATGTAGCAAGTTTAGTCCATACAACTCATGTTTGCAAATTATATTGGTTTCCTCTATGATCTTCTTACAAGAAAACAGTTTTATGGATAAGGTTGCATGTAGGTTAAAAAAAGTTACTCACTCTAGGTGGCACTTCTGACCCAGGTCAAAAGTCGCCGTAAGTCATTTTACTTGAAAAAAAAAATGGGTCATCAGAAATGGGTGAAAACAGTGAAACGGGTCAAAAGTCGCCGTAAATCGTGTTACTTAAATGTTTGCTCTTATATAAAGATTAAGAATCAAATGGTTGATAGGTTCAAACTCACTGTCATCAATCCAATTTGCTTCCACAACACTCTTATTTCCAAAAGTCGCCGTAAATCGTGTTACTTAAATGTTTGCTCTTATATAAAGATTAAGAATCAAATGGTTGATAGGTTCGAACTCACTGTCATCAATCCAATTTGCTTCCACAACACTCTTATTTCCAAAAGTACCCTAAAGGCCTACACTCTTTCATTACCAAACTCTTAACTCTTAAGTAATGCTACAGTGTTCGTAACACGATACTTTTATACAGAAAAAGGTCTAAGAATTACCAAAAAATGTTTGTATCTATATTTAACGTACACAGATTAGTTACCCAAACCCATACCGACCCTTTACCATCACACTGACCCGTCTTTTAGCACCAATAATAACTCATAAACATAATGATTAAGCACTCACATTTTCAAAGAGTTTCTCCACAACAGCTTGAAGATAATTTCTGAACTTTGATCTAAGCAATACTGTTACTTCACTTAGTCGCTCCCCAGCTGCTGTATTTCCTTCATTCGGGATGCAACATGAACCCCATGACTTAAGTTGAACTTCAATTTTGGGACGCAAAATGTCCAACATTCGTTTCATCGAGTTTAAAAGAATGCCAATCTGAAACAAGAAATTCACCCAAACATTAGAATACATGAAATGTTTACATCCCACCAAGCGAGATACATTTATGCTTCCAAAAAATCCTATATGCAAATTAGCTTATTACAAACCGTTTAGAATAATAGAAAGGAAAAGTCCAAAGAAATTGCTGTATTTTCTTTGAATGTTTATAGACAGAAATGACTCGTCCCCCAATCGTCATTATGAGAGATAATCAATGGTTTCTTTTACTCTGTCTTCATTTTGTTGGAAAATGGTCTAAAACTTTCCCTACATTCGTTTGAGGAAAATGTTGCAATTTTCATGGGACAGTGAGAATGTTTTATGACACATAAATATAGAAATGTTAAAGTATTCTAACAAGACGTATAGAACTAAAATTAAAGAAAAGTTAAAGATGTCCCAAATATCAAAAAAAAAAAAAAAAAAAACTACACAAACCTCTGAAGGCACGGCATAAGGATTTGGTGTTCGTTTGGTAAGCTTTTGGACATACTTAAAGCCAAACTTCTTTGGTGCCAGGTTCTCTTTCAAAGGTGCTAGAACATCCGCAAATTGTTTTTCCAAACCCTCAATCATTGCCTTTTCAACGTCCACTATGGCCTATTTATAAAATTACCAGAATAAATTATTTTAAAATAATATCTAACAATAATACTTTTGATTTTATAGATAAACTCTATATAGAGATTCAGTTAAACTAGAGTTATAACGTTAAAACGCTCAATAAAAAACATGTATTATTTCAAAATTTTAATTTGACTATAGAAGAAATGAATGAGGGTAGCAAAAAGCCAAGTACAATGATGTCAATCACTCCAAGTTAAACATCAACAACATTTTTGTATAATCCTATATCTAGCTTTAGAGTGATCGACTTTTGGAACATTGTACTTGTTTTTATTTTACACATAAAACCTTCTTTCTTGTAAAAAATCCAAAACAGAAAAGCGACATAGACTTATAGGTGGCAATATCGACCCCTACTGAGACGATACGCTTCAACTCAAACCTGTTTTGACCCATTACCCGACCCACCCATGTTGCCACCTCTAAACATAGTTAAATCAGAAGTAAAATTGAGAAAATTGTAAGGAAGTACATTCTCCAAAGCAAAGGTATACTCCGGCCATCGACATATTATGACCTCATAATCATTTAGAGTATCTTTGAGACGCTCATACATTTCATCCACAAATGGGGTAGTTGAACTTTGCGTTCTGACTCCAGACCATTTTACCTGCAAATTTACCAACCTTTATGATCATTTAGAAAAACATGAACAGCTTTGTAATTGTTCCTCCGCACTCTGTAAGTTCTCATTCTTTGGCTTCTCAAACTTGTAATTACCAAATTTACAATTTTTTATACACTCCGACGCATTTTCAAATTACATAATTTTACTTTTGTACCTCCTGCTATAACTATCAGTGGTTACTGGAAAGCTATATACTTTATACATCCAACTAAAAATGCAATATATGACTTGACATATAGTTTAAAGATATTTTTTTAGTCAAGTGCCTTAAGTTTCAATAAATACATATAGCTTTGACCCATCACCCAACCCGCCATCCCATCCAACCCGTCCATTTTTCCACCTCTTCGAACTGAGGTACTTAGCACATACCTTGTCTAGTTTACAAGTCTCAAGCAACGATAGGCGCTTATCTTGAATCCAAATGATGATATACAGGTGAAACAGTTCTTTCGCGTCAACCCCTCCTTTAACAGGACTGAAACAAAAAGTTGACTTAAATTTTGCAAAGAAGAACAATTAACAAGAACAAAAAAGAATATTAGAATGTATATAAGTTACTTGATATTCCAGGTTGCAAGATCCTTTTGGAAGTCTGCTGTTGCAATTACAAGTTCTGTAACATGACAAGAAGGACCTGCGGGGGGACAGGCAACGAGGAAGGATCGCAATCTGCTGCAAAGTTCACCACTATATATTGCAGATGACAGATTTGGCAGGTCGATGAAACTGCAAAATAAGATACATGAACTTAAGGATTGTAAGACGTGGGTTCGCATTATTTTGTCCGAATAGAAGAATAAAGTAAAAGAACTGATTTCAACTCTATGTAACTTCCTAGCTCCTCCTACAATTAGTGTTATGATTAAACTTCTAAGTCAAAAAACAAATGTCAACTTTAAAGTTCTAATCTAGTTAACTTTTTATAAATAATTATAACCACCCGAACCATGCAAAACGCACGACAAGTTATATAGAACAGATGGTGTTTCGAAGTACTGACTTGGCATCCAAAAATTAAAGATGGACACTTCCTATAAATAAGAGGGGGTATATTCTGGAAAACGGGAATCAACAATCAATATTAGAGAAAACAGGATCATATATTAACTTTGCTTTCCACACTCACGGCTAGATTATTATTATTATTCCAATGCGTGATGTATTGTAGATTTAATAATGCAATTCGGAGAGAAAAATACCTTGGAAGTATGTTGCAATTGTGAATCTCAATATCCGTAAGAATCTCATTCCTAATGTTGAGGCAAAGGGATTTCATTTTCTGATAAGCCGTAGAGACAGTAACAGCATCCATTAACATCAAGTTTCCATCACCAGTGCCACTAAGATATTCATCTGTATCCGTCAAGTGCCTTCGTGATCTTTTTTTGGCAGCAGCCTAGTAATGGTCGCAAAGCTAGTTAAGGCATAGATGCATGTATCGTAGAAACAAATAACCACATCAATTAGACAAATTAGAAACATATAATGGTTTTATAAAGAGTTTAATATATGTTTGATGTCTAAAACGTCCTAAAATAACGGCCAAATAGGCCGAATATACTGGACCGAATTAGAAAACACTGGGACATCCCAAAAGGGTGTAGCAACATTATGAGGCAAGGGAGCATCAACTTAATAATCACTAAAGGGGATAGTTGGGAAGTGCGTGATAAAATTCGGTAGGAGATATGTTTTAGGATTTGCCTTTGCTGCTTGAATTTGTAATAACCATATACTCCATGTGTTACAGTGTTTGGTAAGGATTTTGGATGAATGATTAAAAGGCCATTCCTATCTTTCCTTTTACTCTTTTAGTATTGAAATCTAACATATTTACGACATCTTTAAGAAAGTAATTATCTTATAATATCCAAACTCTAAAAAATGATTATTGAAACTTCAGGTCGTTGTAATCAGATAATCAGTTTGGTAAAACACATCTAAACACTCCCTATTATTGTTAACAAGTATCAAGTACGGAAGACTCGTGAACCTGGAAGTAGCAGTATAATTTGTTCTGTGCCTCTGGAGATAATATATCATGAAGAAGTTTATACAACTTCACAGCAGGTTCCAATACGGGTGCAGCAACCCCAGTAGCCGGTCTAAAGATATCCATCATGCCAGAGGGAGACGACTCGTCCAACGACTTATAGTTCTCAAAAACAACAGCAAAAGTCTCTTCAATTTGCTCTTCAATCTCACCCAATATTCTATTCTGCAGAGCCCAAAAAAGAAACATGCCTTAGTGTAGGGCACAAACTAAGGACATTGTGTAATCAAGTGCACTTGTTCAGCTTACCTCTTGATGACTAAGAGTGCTCTTAGTATTTCCCTTCATCATAACAGGTAACAACAAGTCGTAAACTAATGACAGACAGTCATTTGTTGGAGTGACCACATCCATGATGTAGGAGAGGTATCTGAAGTATGTGACCATGCACATATTATGTTAGAATGGCAATTTAAGATTATTAAACAGGTCAAATGGACCAAAGCAGTAAGTTTAGCTAAATAGGGAAAGGGTTACATGGGTCGAACAATTCTAAAAGGTTAAAAGTTAGTTTATTTTTAATGCGTACAGCCTACTAATTCAATTTATTTGAAGATTAGAATATTTTTATAATAATATTGTTTGTGCATAATATGTAACACCCACTTTATTTATTAAGAAGTTGAAAATGCATAGGTGGATCAACCCAAACCAGCCAATATTGATTTGTACCAAAAACACTCATTACTCAACCCCGCCCCCTCTTGCCACCACATTTAAAACCATGAAAAGGGGATGCCAGATATGGTTCTATTTTGAACCGTAAACCGTCTGCAGTTGTAAAAGAATGGTCCAACTGCTAGTCTTCCTTCTATAAATGTACTACTTTCATAGATAATAAACATGATGTAGGCAAATAATTTTACCTTGTAACTCTGTGGATTATTCATTCAAACTGAAGGAGAAAATTAAAATAAGAGTTTACCGAAGAGCAAGTCAGTACCTTAGCTTTGTGTAAGCTTCAGAAACCCCATAATATGATGCAAATTCAGCCAGTAGCCACTTCCAGGGATCATGCAGCTGTAAATTTCTTTGTTGAAAATTCTGCTCTTTCATCGCAACCTCCATGGCAAGGTCATATGCCATTGTTTCGGCAATAGAACCGCACTGTCAAACCAGAAGACTGTTTGGTTATACAAAAGCCGCAGTTAAACACTTCTATAGATGTTAAACATTGACCGTCTCACCTTGAGGCCATTCTCATCTATGCTGGTTGTATAATTTATATAGAGCTGAATTTTGCCAACAAGCTCATGCTCCGGTTCTCGATAAATTGACCACCAACGCAGTTTGTCATTCTGCAAAGGAATAATATAAGCTTCCCAATAACAGAACACCATCCAATATTTCACAAGTTGAAGGGGATATAAAAAATTCCACCTGATCTTCGGAAATGGTGGCCACTTGGGCCAGGACACGACCATAATGGTTCCCCTTGGAGTCTTGCACCTCAACAATTAAGTCATCCCCAAGGCTATCTGGCAAACTATGATTTCATAAGTCAGTAACTTTGATAAACGTCATTATAGGTTTCAATATGAGAGGGTGGAATTTGGATCAAATCATGGTGCGGGTCGGGATGACCTGCAAATACTTTTTTTTCCTTTCCATTTTTTGAATTTTACAAACAGTCAAAAACTATATTACTAAATTCATGAGGTTCTATGCATTTGAATAAACTTTGGATGGCTTTCGCCCATATGCTTTTATGTTAACTCATTTGTCCCATTAGACTAAAAGAACATGACCCAAATTAACCTATTTGTAGGTAAGGGAACAAAATTGCTACTTCTAAACCGTAAAACAAATGCAAAGGAACTTGAGTTCAAAGGAAACATACAATATATGAGTTTCACCAGACCCAGGCTGCATTCGAATGGTATCTCCTTCGGCTGAACTTTTTAGTCTTAGCTGACAGGAGTACGATTCTGTTCAATATCATGAATAATTATGATTAGCTACAAACTTTTGTTTGAAGAAATTAAACAAGGACGGGGCAGCAAGAGGGTTACATAATATATAATCCATCTATCTATATTTTGAACAAAATAAGCACCCATGTGAGATTCAAATTGACCTTATGAATGATATTTCATGATGAAAAAAGTTAAGTATATATTTTTGAAAATATTGATATATACCAAACAACCATAAGAAAAATAAATAAGACAGATCATCCTCTTCAATTTATTCGTGATTCACAAAATAAGTTCTAGTAATAAATCATTAGGGGCTTAAACATAATAATATTATTAAGCTCGGTGAGTCACCAGAAAAGAATAACATAGAATTCACAAACCTTGCACTTCATAGGCCGATGAACTACTGCGTAAAGTTGAGACCCCAACTTTAAGAAGGCCAGAAACTTGTTTAATGTATTGAGTGCTTGCTTGCATGTATGCCAAACTATGGCGAGAAAAGGAACCATTTGCAGGCACACGAGGAGAAAAATGAATGCTTCGAACTGCTTGCCATCCAGAAGAGACCTTTGATTTTACTATGGCAAAGTGGCGTCGAACTGTTTCAAGTTTCACTTTTGGTGGTTTTATTGATGAGAAGCCGCATCCTGTTGGTGGGTCTAACGTCATTTTCACCTTACGGACTGCAACCATTAAAAGAAATATCAGAAATACTCTAATCACTCCACATTAGTCAATTTAGGAACAAAACACGTAAAGAACACTGATGATGTATTACTAACACTAATACCTTGCACCTTCATCTTCCCAACCATTTTCTTTTGTTTTGGGGCAGCCCCTTCACTACCAACTTCAGAAGAGCGTTTAACAAGCAATTCTTCCTCTGACTGTAGTAACACTTGTTGTAAACTGTTACGTAAAGAACGGTGTTAAAGTATAAAAACAAATAGACAAACATTGACAATGTAAAGTGTGTAATTGAATACTAAACATCCAGCATCCATTTTATACGTTTTGTATGGAAGTGGAATATTTTTCTCAATTACTTATGAATTGGTCGATTTAGGCGGTCTTTTATCTGAAGAAAATTTATAAAAAGAAAAAGGGGAACTTGTCACACATGCGATGGTTGTTCAGATTCTATATTTAAATACACTCTCATCATAGTTGTCAAAAGCGTGCGCTTCATGCGCTATAGCGAGAAGCAACGCGCAGGCGGGCCCACATCGCTCAGTCCATGAGGCAAAAGCCCACCAACATTAAAAGCGACGATTTGGAAATTAGGGGGTGATTAAATGGGTGGGTTTTGGTCGGAATCATGTTATAAACATGATACAAGGATCCAATCATACCCAGAAACACGTTTGGTTTGATTTTGGAAATTAGGGTTCATGGTACGATTTGGGATTTTTTGATTTAGAGTGTTTTAATCCAATTAAGTTAGTGGGATAGTGTTAGAACGCAGTGTGAATCTTATTACAACCCTAGAATCTAACCAGAAACACAAAATGAATCAAAATCAAAGTTTATTGCAACCCTGCGCTTTTTTTTTTTTTCGAGCCCACGCTTTTTTTGCGCTTCTCGCTATAGCCATTTTTGGGTCTTTGCGCTTTGCAATCGCTTTCGCTTTTGACAACTATGACTCTCATAAAATCAATTTATTAAATATCTAGATAATAATTGAAATGATATTGTTTTTTGAATCATGCCTAACTCATTAACTGTTTATGAAAGGTTTCAGGGCATATTGACCTGTCTCGTACTAAAAGTACCCTGTTCCAACCCACCCATTTTGACACGTTACCCAACCCACACATTTTGCCACCTATAGTGTCTGGTCAAAATAGATGCATCGAGATTTCACTCAATGTTTATGAAACCCGTATTCATA
Organism: Artemisia argyi; assembly: GCA_030686995.1. Lineage (NCBI taxonomy): Eukaryota > Viridiplantae > Streptophyta > Magnoliopsida > Asterales > Asteraceae > Artemisia > Artemisia argyi. Next base: position 130,231,996 of record CM060692.1, read on the forward strand.
AATATCCAAAAATCTTATAGAGATGCTGAAAGATAAAATGTTGACTTGACTCTGACTTGTTGGCACTCAAAAATAGGACACAGTGAATATTATCTTACCCGAAGGTGCTTCGTAGCAAAGCACATTCATTTTCCAGAAAATAAGGGGCCTCCATGCAACCCTTTGCCCAAGCATGTAGGCAGAGTCTAACACATGCATCATATGCTATGACGGCATGCCAAGGTCCTAGTGAGCTAAAATCATTAAAAAACACATAACCTCAATTAGTACTAAAGTAGTCTCTTTCGGAACAAGTAGTTTGGAACATCAATTAATGTAGTTATGCAGCATACCTTGCATGGAATGTGGGAAGACGAGCAGGAAAAGAGCCTGAACCAGTTTTTGCACTAACACCGACACTCCTATCACAAAGCAAGGACGAGATAATAACAATGTCAAGAAAAAAGTTCATAATGGCATACTGTGGAATTAAGAAAGCGAGCCCAATCCTATACAAACCTAACACATCTTTTTCAAAGGGTTATTCGCATATAAAAGATAACTTTTTTGCTATGCAACTAACCCATTTTTTTATTTTTTATTTTATTTTTAATTCTTTTTTGCAAATTGAACATGAATATTGTAATAGTTTATATATAATGTATTTTGGTGAGTAGACCGGTCAAAGTGCACACATTGTGCTGAAGTGCAAAACGGACCTAGATGGGTTTAAGGTCTCTTGTTTATGACTCGTCTTCGTATCTACAACAGGAGCATTCTCTACATTTGAGTTAGCTGAAAATTCAAGCGAATCAACTCTATCCACTTTGGAACTTGGAGAATCCTCCTCTTGCTTGATCTCCGTATAAGAACCTGAAATCGGAGGTGCACTAGGAACATCTTCCATTGATGACTGACGATTCTGGATATTTCTACCATTTAAGTCCTGCAATAGTTGACTCTCACACTTAAACAATGAGTCTTAACAAAGTAAATTCCTTTTCACCAAAAGATTTATACAAATAGCATATCGGACTGATCTATACACTAGATATTATCAAACACTCTAACTTTTCAGTTATAATCATGTGAAAAAAAATGTCATTTGACTAGGATGCCAATAGTGTTTGGATTTGAGTTTTCAAACTCATAATCAAAGTCAGAAGCTTGAGCATCTAACAAATTCGATAATCTAAGAATTTAATGGACAAATTGACCAAACTAATAAGTTTGTGAAAAAGTGTAAATGGTTTATCAATAGGAAATAATAGTCTCAAATTTGGTTCAACATAAGGTGTAGAATAGTAACTTTATTTTAACCTTTCAAAAATTAGTTTTGGAGGGTATAGCATTAAAAGCCGTGTATAAGTTGCAACAAGTTTCAGAGCAAGATGCAAGATGCAAGCCAAGCTAGATTTGTACCTTTCTTGAAGAAATATCACCATTGACCCGTGACGAAACATGAGACGCGTAACCATCTGAAGTGTAAGTATCTTTACGAGGCAAATTCTCAATGCTGGCCCCAACTTGTGTGGTTGAATACTCTGAGCTTTCTAAAGAATCATCGGATTCGTCCTCCGTATAAGCACTGCTTCTAACTGAATACCTATTATTAGCCCCCCTCATCATCAATCTATCTGCCACATTCCCCTTCCCTCTCTTACGAGTTACTTCAACGGACGAGCTCACATCACTAGAGTACACATGGTACTTTGGACGCCCAAGCACAGGATCATTGTACCTACTATTACTAACAGAAGGAACTCTATCATCTTGCGGGGAGGCGGAATCTAGCGAATACCTTCCACCATACACCTCTGTGTCTGAATCCGTTGACATGTCTTCAGAAGATGAGTTAGTGTCATCTCTCGGCAAGACTTGAGATAGTGGAAGATGACCACTTTTGAACTTTGAAGGCGGAGGAAGTCCAACCCCTCGAGTCTTGTTTCTTGAAGAGATTGGATCAATTCGAGTTTGTTCATTTGATGGGGAGTGAGAAATTTCCTTTTTAGCGTTAACTGATCCCTGCATTTATAAACCCAAAAACAAAGAGTTATATTTATAAACAGCAGTGCATATTAAAACATAAAAAAAAACAACAAAATTCACTCAGATTCTTAAAAGAAATGCTAAATATTATCTTTGAACCTAAGAAACAAATTCACTTAAAACCGATCCCGTAAAGCTAATATAACCAAAACTATTTATAAAAACAAAACTAGTAAAAGGCCAGTAACACACTCTTTGCTAATTTAGCATACTGTCGAGATAAAACTAGTGAATTAACACCATTTCACATAAAAATCAAAGATAATATAACATATCTTAAACTATTAAAACTGATTAAACAAATCAAGTAGGATAGATAGTGCAGATCGAAAACCAACAAAATTCATTTATATTCTTAAAGGAATACCCAAAAAAAAAAAAAAAAAAGCATAAATGTCACATTTCAGCAATTATAATGCTATTTTTTTTAATAAACAATATATTATGTTATTACTTAATACGAGTATATGTTTTCAAAATAATTAGTGTACCCAATTAAATCATGTAAGTAGGTCAAATTACTTTTTAAGGAAAACAAGAATATTTCGACTAAAAACCCCTAAAATTAATAAAAACACATCAAAGATAACTAATTACAGTATATTATCACCAGTACACAACTTCAAGATAATCACTGCATAACAGTAACTAAATTTAGGGGGTGTTTGTTTAAGCTTATATGTGGCTTATGAGCTTATTTGTTTTTGTCTTATATTTTATATAAGCCCTAATTTCCAGACTTATTGGGCTTATATAATAATTAATAAGTTTATTATGATATGATAAACTCATATAAGCCCGTAAGTCTCAAAATAAGCCGGAAAATTGGAGCGTATGAAACATAAGACGAAATCAAATAAGCTCGTAAGCCCACGTATAAGCTTAAACAAACAACCCCTAAATTTAATTAAAAAACACATATACAAATTCAATAAAAGCAAACATAAACTAATGACTTAACATCAACCCAGATAACATAATTTCATAAATTAGGATTCAAGATAATTAAACTATAAATAAAAAGCAATTAAATTTATAAAGAAACAAGAAAAAAATAAAAAATTTATGAAAAGAAAGAAAAAAACAAACCTGAGTAACCCATTTAACAGCATTATTATCCAACCCTTGTGTAAACATCTTGTAACTTCTTTACATCCAAAAAAACATGACCCAAAATGGTAAGAATTAAATGAACAAGTTAAAAAAATTTGGTAAAGTTTGATGTATGTAACTTACTATATAAAGAAAGTGAATTAATTGATGATGGGTTTGAATGATAGAAAGTTTTAAGTGGGTGGGTTGTGAAAATGAAGAATGTGGAAAGAGATAAAAGAGACGTTGGGGATAAAATTTTTTAAAAAGTGGGATTTAAATTCATAAAGTGGCCCGTGATTATTATTAAAATTCAAAAATTGCCACTTTTGTTTTCTTTTGTTCAATTTCAAAATGGTAATGGTTTTCAGTTTTCTTACGTACACTTTGGGATGGGTTAAAATAATTTTTTGATGAAAGATACGCTTTGTTTTTAAGGGTTTTAAGTTTAAGGTATTAAATAAACATATTTATTTTTTCAAAAACTTTATTTTTATGCAAAATCAATAATAAATTTGGTAAGAAACTATTAATCTATAATACATATAACGAGGCAGGCAGAACCCGTGTTACGCACGGGTTAAAAATCTAATTTTTAATCGTGTATTTTTTCTGTATATTGGCGAGTGTATACTTAATTATTGTTTAGTATGTTGTATGAAATGTTTTAACTTTCTTGTATAACAATTTAAAAGTGTTTGATGTTGTTTTGGTTTTGTAGTGTTGTATTCTATATATGAGCTTTTGGTTATTAAGTTGTGATGACTTTGTTTCTTTTAGTCTATTACTTATTTGCATGATAAAAAAATGGTTTTGTTTCTTTTGGTCTATTACTTAGCCTACAATACTTGTCTATTAGATGTTTTTTGCATGGTAATATGAAGCACACGAGGTATATCTAATTGGTCATACTTTAATGTGCGTTAAATATTTTCTTTATTAAGTTTGTAAGTTAAAGTTTGTGTAATAATGTATATATAATACTGCCACATAAACTGTATATAAATCGTTACAAACCTTTTTAGTTTATTTTATTTTATTATACAACTAATTTTATTGAAAATTAACATTGAAGTCTAACTAATATTAATAAATTTTATCTATAAACTCAATTCTAAATAGCTAACTAAATGAATATTAATTAACACACTATTAATAATTCCTAAAACCTTTGGACTCCACTATTATGTCTCAAAGTTAATTTTTTTAATTTACAAATGGGTTTGAGCAAAAATTATATACTTTTTCTTTTATATTCATTATTCAAGTTATAAGCTTACACAAACTAATCATGCTAAAAAGTACCGTTTAACCATTTAAATGTTACTTTACATACATGCTCGTGCACATTTTCTTTAATCAATTCGCACATGTGAGCTACATCAATAGAAAACACACATAAATTACTTGTATATGAAAATGCATTAACATAATACATATATCTATATATATTGCATTAGGTTAAATCATCAATTATTCTTGCAACCTTTTCAACTTCATCTCAATCCATAACTGACTTTTAATTGTATACTAATTAATAAATATCATGTGATAAATTCCAGCAAGCCTTGCACTTCCATCTCGATGTTGTATATACTTCACATTAAATGCACTGGTTTTGTTTTTCGATAAAAGTTTGAACTTTTGCTTATGTTTAAAACTCAACTTTTTTATTTGATATTATAATTTACAAACGGATTTAAGTCAAAATTATGTATTTTTTCCTTTCTATTCATTACTCAATGTGCTATTTTTAATATGTCGTATTTTGCTATTATGGCAAACTCATTTAATTGGCGTAAATATTGGTTTCTCACTAATGATTCTACATATTGAAAAAGAAAACACTTTGCGATGCGCGACCTTCTTCTTTTCAATAATAATTCAATTGCACATGATAAATTCATTCTAATATTTCTCAAAGAGCATTCGAAAGCAACTATTTACATAAACTAATCACGCTAAAAAGTATCATTTAACCATTTAAATGTTGCTTTACATACATGCTCGTGGACATTTTCTTGAATCAATTCGCACATGTGAGTTACATCAATAGAAAACGCACATAAATTACTTGTATATAAAAATGCATTAACATAATATATACATATACATACACATATATATATATATATATATATATATATATATATATATATATATATATATATATATATATATATATATATATATATATATATATATATATATATATATATATATATATATATATACATATACATATACATATATATATATATATATATATATATATATATATATATATATATATATATATATATATATATATATATAACAATCACCTAAATATGTAAGAAACAAAGAAAGTAGTCGGTATCACAATCTTTGGTTCCATTTATCTAAGCATGCATGATCTTATGTGATTTTTATGGTACCTGCGTATGATAACTAAATTAAGAAAAAAAAGAATATCAAGTTAAGTACAAAGATCTAAAAGATGTGTGAATCATCTCTAAAATGTTGCAAAAGAGAATTTACATACCGCTACCAAAAATCAAATATCTAAAAGATGTGTGAATCATCTTCAAATGTACATACTAAATGTGATTTTGGCCAGTTTATATAGGCATAAATTAGGTTAAATCATTAATTATTATTGCAACCTTTCGCAACCCTTGCACTTCAACTAACCGACTTTTAATTCTATACTAAATGCTATGTGATCAATTCGGGCAACCCTTGCACTTCATCTCCTTTCATGATTGTATAGTTATTTTGAGGCTGTATTGAATTCCGAGCATTAGCTATCGTGTACTCTATGCAACTACTAAACGACTCCAACTTGTTTCTAACTCTACAAACTCTATCATAATAACTCCACATTAAATTTATGGACTGAATCTTATAGTATTATAGATGCATATAGCACTTTCTCTCCAAAATTTTCTGATTTACAAAAAATAATGCATGGTTTACAACACTTTAATGCACCCAATTTTCAGAATTACAGCAAAGTAAGCATATTGTACAACAAAAACAAGCGTGGTGTCATTTTAAGGCAAATTCTATCAAACAATATTAATACTATTAAATGGTAGTCATTAAAACACCCCCTATATAAAAAATACAAATTATAAAACATTGTTTACAACTATTTAGAGCACAAAGATAACTAAAAAAGTTCTATCCAACCCATATAATTAATACACTATTTAATTTACCCTCTCACTAAAATAAACAATTATTTTACAACAATTACTTGATGTGTTGTGTTCGTTTGTTAAGGAGTTACTAGCAGGGTACCCACGCGTTGCAGCGGCGGGTACCCTGAAATAAATTTTTTCAATAGAATTAATAAAAATGTCACGGGATGTCATTCCGACACCTAAATTTGCTTGGTCACAGCTTTGTGTATCGAGTCGAGTTTTATTGAGTCGAGTCTTGGTCACAGGTTCATGTCTAGGTTAAGATGGAGGGTTGTACATTGTGTTTAAATGATTGTATTATTGGGTTTAGGGATGTTTTTAATGCTATTAATGTATAATGAGGGTTGTACATTGTGTTTAAATGATTGTAATATTGGGTGTAGGGTGTTTTAATGCTATTAATGTAGAATGAGGGTTGTACATTGTGTTTAAATAATTGTAATATTTGGTGTAGGGGTGTTTTTAATGCTATTAATGTAGAATTCTAAGGAAAGTGGTCTGAATTTCGATTCATGCTAGTTTTTGTGGTACACAATGCTTTGGTTGTTGTAATTATGAAAATTGCTTGCTTTAAAGTGTTGTAAATCATGCATCATTTTGTGTACATCTGAATTTTTGGAGAGAGAGTCATTCCACTATTATAAGTAGTATAGATAAGGTTGGAAAGATGGAATATGTGTATTATTTCGGAGAAGGAGATATTTGGTGACTGCAAGTTTTTTTAGATGGAGAGAAGGTTGGATGGGGACCTTAATGTGTGATGTGTGTTTAGGTTTTCATAATGAAGAACTTATATTATACTCCCTCCGTCCCATATTAAGTGTCCATATTCCATTTGCACAAAATTTTAGGAAATCCCACTAACTACATTCTCCACCAATCAAATATCATCTTTACCCACTAAAGTTTTTTCTCATTGGTTGAAATACAAAATAGACACTTAATTTGGGACATTCCAAGATTCCATTGTGGACACTTATTATGGGACGGAGGGAGTAAAGGGTGTAGGGTTTGTTGTGGATTTTGGTTGGACATTAGATAATAATTATGGGCTTGCTGGATTTTTTTTAAGTTGGTCGGGTTGCGAATTTTTAGTTAGTATGGGCTAAATCTGAAAATTTTGTTAAATTAATTGTAAGGTTGGGCTTATCTAACTATCTTTACAATATTACCATGTATTATTTTTATATTTTTAGAAGTATCGTATGTGCACCCTACAATTTTTGTATAAAATAGTTTTTTACTTACTTAAAATCCCGATATTTGTAAAGTTATTGTCACAAAACGCATATAGCTAGAAAACGTTGCTCGCAAAAATTTTAATTTCATGATACCCGCCGCCGCATTGTGCGGGTACCCGCTAGTATCAACTAACATGTTAATATGGTAATTTCACTTTCTTTAGTGGCTTAAAGCTTGTGTCACCATAGCAAAAGTTAAAAAATTCCTCTTTTTAAAACTCAACCGGATATCTAATTAGTTTTTCAAATGTTTGTGGTTTTAACCTAATTTTGTCTGACTAACTAATTTTTTAGTCAATCAGTCAAATTGACCGGTCTAATTAAATTTTCAAAACACCGAGTATATGTGCTCTATTGTTCAAGAAATGAAGGTGTAAAATGGTATATGTCATAGTTTAAAAGATAAAAATTTAATGAGCATCATAATTTATGAAGATTTATACTCCCATAATTATTGATAGATGAACTACATGTTTCATCTTGATGGCATGCGAAAGACGTTATAACCGATTCAACAATGCGCTCGAGTGTCTATACTTCACCCTTTTGTTAAGTAAGGTTATTTATTTATTTATTTATTTATTTATTATTATTATTATTTTATTTTAAGATTAACTGAACTACAAATTTCAAAGCTTCCCAAAATTACTACCATTATTACAAGAATCATAATTTAAAATACCTAGTTTTGTTTTTCTCTCTATAATTGTGCTTTGCAGAAAAGAAACCTTCATTGGATTTGCATTCAAGTGTTTTACAATTTTTGGTATAAATAACTCGTAAAATGTAGGTAAGATACTTTTTGACTAGACTAATTTAAGAAACGAGGCATACCGCATACATTCTTCATAAAAGAAAAGGATAGCGTATGATACTTATATAAATTTTGACTAAGTTAACGTGTTTTACTTTTGAGATATAAGAGCATAATTATATCAATAAGAAAGTTGAATCTTTGTCATTTGATTAGAAGAGTTTTGATTGTTTGTCTAAGATAAAATTGGTTACCTACTTACCTATCAACTACTATATATTTTTATTGAGGAGTGCTATACCCATCAAAAGTTTACAAAAAATCATCCACTCGCTGACATGGCAGATTGGTGATTGGTTAGTTTTCTGTTGTCCACAAAAAACCAACCAATCACCACTCTGCCACGTCAGCGAGTGGATGACTTTTTGTAAACTTTTGGTGGATCTAGAATTATTCATTTTTATTAGGAAGATAAGGATAGAATGTCACTTTAAAGTTGTATACTTGTAATGCTTGAATATAGAGGTTTTATTTATTATTATTATTATTATTATTATTATTATTATTATTATTATTATTATTATTAGAGTAAAATGCAAAAAATCATCCCTGTGGTTTGCAAAAATTGCAGAAATCGTCCCTGGTCTTTCGAAAGTGCAGGCGGTCTCTCTGTAGCGAAACTTTTGGATCATTTTGGTCCCTGGTTTTAACCGTCGTTATGTAGATTCCGTTAGCAGTTACACGTTAGCCCCTTTTAGCCAACGATTGTTGCAGCATTCATCCTTTAAACTAATCATCTTTAATAATTTATTTTTTGGTTTTTTTTATTTTTTTGGTTTTTTTTATTTTATTTTATTTTTTTTTATTTATTATTTTTTTTTAATATATACATTTTTTTATAAAAACATGTAAGTTTTTATACGCTTTTATATACGTTTTTTTATATGTTTCTATATACATTTTTATACGTTTCTATACACGTTCTTATATACGTTTTGTATATATTTTTATTATATAATTTCTTATATATGTTCTTATATACTTTTTATACGTTTTTTTTAATTCTTTTTATATACGTTTCTATACGCTTTTATATACGTATTTATAAAATATATATGTTATTATATACGTTTTTAATACATTTTTATATACTTTTTATACGTTTTTGCATACGCTTTTATATACGTTTGTGTATACGTTTTTATATACGTATACAAAAACGTATATATACTAATGCAAAAATATATATAAAAACGTATACACAAACGTATATAAAATTGTATATAAAAACATATAAAAAGGTATTTAAAAACGTATATATTTTTATAAATACGTATATAAAAGCATATATAAAGTATATAAGAATGTATACAAAAATCTATATAAGAACATGTATAAAAACGTATATAAAAACATTTACAAAAGCTTATATAAAAGCACATACAAAGAAATACATAAAAACATATAAAAAGTATATAATAACATATATAAAAAGGTATATTATATACCGTATATAATAGCATATATGTTGTTATAAATACGTATATAATAACTTATATAAAAAAGGTATACAAAAACGTATATGTTTTTATAAAAAAATGTATATAAAAAGTCGAAACACTTTAAATAAACCACAAATAATAAATTATAAACTGTCGTTAATTTAAAGGATGAACGCTGGAACGATCATTGGCTAACGTGTAACTACTAACGGAATCCACCTAACGACGGTTAAAACCAGGGACCAAAATGATCCGAAAGTTTCGTCTCAGGGAGCGCCTGCACTTTCGAAAGACCAGGGACGATTTCTACAATTTTTGCAAACCACATGGACGATTTTTGCATTTGACTCTTATTATTATTATTATTATTATTATTATTATTATTATTATTATTATTATTATTATTATTATTATTATTATTATTATTATTATTATTATTATTTATTTTTTTGTATTATATATGAATGTCTGGATTCATGTATATATAGTAAATACAAACACAAGAATTGATGGCTACGGATAATTTTTGCTAAATTATTGTAATCCTTATAGATAACTTAAGTAATGTTTGGTACATAAATGACTTGTGTCACAACAAAAGATTTCGTAACTATATAGTCAAACAATATACAAACAAAGAACAAAAAAACACGATTTAACGTGGTTTGGCTTATAGCCGATTCCAGTCTCACCATTACAAGAGCTCCCGGTGTCCAATTCGTCGTTCTTCGTCGTGCCTACGTGGCCTGTTCTTCGTCCTTCGCTGTGACACCGCCCCACCCGGTTGTGGCTCCCCGTGGAAAGCCTCGCCGTCTGCACGGCGATGTAATGTTCTGACACTTAAAACGTTAAAGTGGGCCATGGTAGAAAAATACCGTTTCCAAACGGTTACCTTTTTTTTAACAAAAAAATAAACCTTAACACTCCGTATATATATATATATATATATATATATACATATTTCACACTATAAATAATATACTTTTGCAACCAAATTCTATCCTTATATTTTAAACGCTTATATTTCAAACACTTTATTGATTACACATATAATCAATAAACATGAGCGAATCATCTAATTCCGGTGGAAATGACCTTGAAGAGATAGAGGAGCTAGAGACGATTCTCCAAGAGTTTGAGTTCGAGAAATCGTTGCAACAACAACAAGCTGGAACTTCATTACATCGTAGATACATTCCCTGTGAACGTGAAATTGCTGAAGAACGTCTAATGGCTGACTATTTTGGTAACAACCCAAAACATACGAATGAAAATTTTAGGTGTCGCTTTCGTATGGGCCGTAAGCTATTTTTAGAAATAGTACAAGGTATTGAAACATATATTCAAATGCATCATCCTCTTCCCAAGCATTTTGATTAGTTTTTGATTAATCTTAGCTTAAAAACGGCTAACTAAAAGGTTTTGAAAACTAATGTTATGAAGATGAGTGCATGCATCTTCGTACATGTTTTGATTATCACATTAAACTGAATACCCTATAAAATTTAAGTTACATGCCATCTAACTATAAGAAACACTTGAAGTTATTATTTGGTAAACGTGAGACCTATGCTAAATTTTAATGACAAGGTAAAATTTTGTTAATGCGTGAGACCATAGATAGATATTTTACATGTTTCTAAGTTAGACGACTTAATTAAGTTGTGTGTGAGACCTAGAACTTAAGGCATGAGATGGGATGAAACATGCTTACATTGCAAATTGATGAATCAATTTTATGTAATTCCCATAATGATCTAGGAATTGGAAAATTGTTTGCCAATTATTGTTCGACAGATTACCATCTTTTATACTTTCATTACTAGCAGATCAACTGATGTAGTGAAATCTATGAAAAGTTGGATCCTAGATTTTCAAGAAAATTAGTTGGTTATATGAATATATCCTTGGGTATTATATTTTCTTGGAAATATGAATTATCGAAAATACCAATGTTTGAACTTTTTTCTGTAGAAATGACTCAACCCGATAACTCCACTGTAATTTCTACTTTCAAGAGTCATCTTGAGAGAGAAAAATTGGTTGGAAAGAATTTCAATGATTGGCACAGATCGCTCAGAATTGTCTTGAGAGTGGCTGGGAAGCTCAATTATTTGAATACTCCTTGCCCAGAGGAGCCTGCTGCTAATGCTACTGAGGCAGCAAAAGCAGAATGGAGGCTTAAGTATAATAAGTACAATGAAGTTGCGTGCTTAATGCTCACAAGTATGGATTCAAAGTTGCAAAAGAAGTTTGAGCATCACTTTCCATACAACATGCTTCAAGAGCTCCAAAAGTCTTATGAAAAGACTCTTGCAGTTGAATTGTATGAGTCACTTGACAAATTACACAGCTGCAGACATGGTGATGGTAAACCAGTAGAAGATTATGTGTTGGAGATGAAATATTACTTTGATCAACTACATAGAATCGGCTTTGGTTACCCTGAGAATGTGCAAGTGAACTTGATCAATAGGTTCCTTAACAAGGACTTTAAAGGTTTTGTTCAGAACTTCAACATGCATTGCTCGGGGAAGACAGTCTTAGAGTTACTCGCATTGCTTGTTGACTATGAAAAGGGTTTACCAGCTATGGGCAAGGCACCTACTCCTCAAGTGTTGGCAATTCAAGGAGGTAGGATCCAAAAGATATCGCAGGCAAATAAGGGTAAGGGTAAAGTTGCCAAAGGCAAGCAGGCCATGGCCTATCAACCAAATCCAAACATGAATCAGCATCAACCTAAGAAGAACAAGGTGAATCCTCCCAACAAGAAGGATCAGGCTTGTCACCATTGTCATGAGAAAGGTTATTGGACGAGAAATTGTCCATTGTACATTCATGACTTGCGACAAAAGAAGCAGAAGAATGAGGCTAGTAACCCCAGTACTTCAGGTGCGTTCTTTATGATTGAATTATTTACTTTAACTCATAAAAATTCCTGGGTATATGATACGGGCTGTGGTATTCATATTTGCAATACTATGCAGGGGTTTAGAGTTGAGAGGAGACTTGCTTATGGACAACAATATTTGCACGTCGGTAACGGAGCGAATGTAGCTGTTGAAGCTATAGGCGTATTTGAATTAGTTTTACCTTCGGGCTTAGTACTGTTTTTGAATAATTGTCATTATGCACCTTTAATTGTTAGGGGTGTGGTTTGCTTTTCTTGTTTATTGGATCTTGGTTTTCAACATACTATTAATAGCAATGGAATTTTTGTTTCGTTTAATAATGTTTTTTATTTTAATGTTGTTGCTGTGAATGGTATTTTTGAAATTGACATGAATGGGGATGTATCCAATAATTATAATAATTCAATGTATAGCATCAGTAATAAGAGAATCAAGAAAGGTCTGGATTCGAACTATCTTTGGCATTGTCGACTTGCTCACATAGGCAAGGCTCACTTGGAAAAGTTGCAACATGATGGGCTTTTAGAAAAATCAATGATGAATCATTTGATAAATGCGAATCTTTTATAGCTGGGAAGATGACAAAAAAACCTTTAAGAATCGTATTGAAAGGGCTTCTGATCTACTTGGTCTAATTCACACAGATGTGTGTGGACCACTGATGCGTGTCAAAAGCTTTAAATTTATAATGCTAGAAATACCGGTTTATTCGACTAAAGACACAACACGGGCAGTGTACCCTTTCGAGTGTAATATAGCCTAGGTAAGTCCAGGCCGTTCCACAGGATTTATAGCAATTAACATATTATTTATCAAGAACAAAACCAATTTGAGTGTCACATATCAAATGGCCGAAACGTGTGTGTAAAGCAAAGCAAGGTAACAAACAAGCAAGAGATTATTATATCATAACCAAACGAGATTTCATCATCACAAAGCATATCAAACTTAGAAAAAATATTCATTATTATGAGTAAAGAAAAGTACTAAGTTCGTTTATGAAAGTAATATGAGAACAATGAACCTTGTCCAACAACCCCTATATAACCATTAACCCATGCTTCTGAGATGACCTTGAGACATGTCACGTGCTCCTGGAAATCAGCAAACGAGTTGCCAAGTGGTATGTTTGGTAACAAGGTTTATGGTAGAGAACTTATAAGGATTTGGAGTGAATCCGTTTAAGTTTCAAGTGTAGTATATTTAGGGTTTGTAAGATTTGTGTTTTAGGACCTGGAAATGGTGGTGAACCAGTAGTGAGTCGTGGTGGTGAGGGTATGGCGAGACAGAGGAGAGTTTGGGTCATAGGATCCAACGATCCTCACCTTGTTCTCCTCTTCTCTAATTGATAGATATGTTAGGTGTTTTAGAGATGTAAGAGATGGTTTTCCTGGAGCCAAATGAGAGTATTTATAGGCTTAGTAACACTTGGGGACAAAGTCTTGGTGTACATGATCGGTTTGGGAGTTATATCTGACTTAAATGTGAGTATCAGACCCAAAAGTATGCCCAACATTTATGGAAAACCACCGTACTTCTTGGCTTTGAAGAATTTTCCCGCTGGTGAAAAGTACACCGCCCTTTTTGGAAAGTACGACGGTTATGGGGCCTTGTCAGCTCTTGACCCAAAAATCAAAGTTTTAGATAATTCTCTTAGCTTTCTGTGGCCGAAAACGGGTGGTAAAACGGAGTCCGTATGCTCAAGATATGACCAAAACAGTGAAGGTGTGTCAGGAGATCATTAACATGAGTTTCATTCTTCGTTTAAGCTTCAAATCTTTATCTTTACTTCCGTTTCTTCCACGACACATACCATGAACCTACAATAGCATATTCAATCTATTAAGTATCGAAAGTTCATATAAATCATTAATATATAAGCATAAAAGCATCGATAATGCGTCTAGAAATATGTATAATTTGAGCATTATCAAATACCCCCACACTTAAATCTTTGCTTACCCTCAAGCAAATCTAAGAAAAGAAAGTTTAAAAAGAAGTTCCTAAATTATAATAGGAAAGAAATTTTTTTTTAATGCTATGAAATTATCGAAAAATATTTTTGGTTTTTTATAAGAAAGTCGCAAGAAGCGCAAGCACCCCACACTTAAAGGTTTGCTTGTCCTCAAGCAAATATAAAAATAAGCTTTACAAAAAGAACATTTTGAAAAATATTTTTGGATTGTTTTTAATATGCGAAAAACAAAGACGTTTGACAATACCCGATGATTCTTAAGCTAGGATAACATGACTAAGCACCTCACGAATAAGGAAAAGTATAATTCACTCACACTCATTATTTATTTGATCGAGAATATAAGGAAATCACACTCTATTACTCAGACATGATTCATTAAATTACCATATGCTTGTACAAGAAACAAAACTGCACCGACATGGCGTAAGCACCAGGTATAAATATCAAAAGAGGGCTTTTATTCGGGTTATAATGTTAGGCTAAGGGTTAATAAGGGTATGGACAAGGCATGAAAAATATATACTAGAATTGGTTTAAAAGAAAAATAAAAGTGTCAAAAATTCCATGTTGCTAGTCTCTAAACATACCACAAACCCATGAGGTTAACAAATATCTCAACTTCTACAATCGCTCCAACATGCCAACTCTTATTCATTTCATAATTTCTTCTTTCTTTTCCTTATTTTTTATTTTTTTTTCGATTCACTTTTTTTCACATTTTTTTTCATTTTTTTTTTCACTCTCCATATTGACACAATCAACAATTCTCTCACACTTAATATAAGCACACACCACAAAAAATACAAATAGAAGCATGCACTCTTCATCTTCGTTGAAATGGTATTCACTTATAGCCAAGTGCGAATAAACTATCAATCAAAAATCATCCAACATACTAAGCAAATAGCAACCAACCATTAGACTTTCGACAAAGGGGTAAGGCTAGGCTAAAAGTTATATATTTTTGTATTTTTATAGTGGATGTAAGAAATGAAAAAGATGGCTCTACAGGTTAAACTAGGGGTAACTAGCACTAAAGATGAGTGCTACAGAAGGGTTTTATTTGGTGGTTAGCTTATCAGTGTAATTAGCCAAAAGAATAAATAATATGTTAAATGAAAAGGCTATTTAGGTTAAATCCTAATTTGCCTCTTTATCACATATAAATACCTATATCACACGAATGTGATCTCACTGTAGTCTCGTAATAATTTCAAGTACAAGTTCTAGAATCGAATAAATCACCGGCACACTCATAAACAAAGGAATCAAGCATAAAAGACATATGTTGATATATGCTCAAAATCCTCACATTTTATGTGGTAATGGCTATAAATGCGCAAGTAATGTCATCGATCCTGAGTCAGATCTACTCTGTCAATTGGGACATGTTGAGATATGAAGTCAAAGTACTGCTATGTCAAAGTACTGCTTAATTGCCAACATGCTTATCAAAGTCAAAGTACTGCTGTTTATTGAAGATTATTCAAAGTACTTTGAAGAACAAGGACTTAAGTGAAATATTAATTAAAGGATTATTATTTAATATTGTATGAATATTCTAGAATTAGTTAGGGATAATTACTTGTCGTTCAAGTAGATAATGTAAACTGATGCGTAGGGATTGCACCAGGCTTTACCTCTCAAGGGATCTTGAGAAGCTTACAACCCCCACCAGGCAGTGTACCTGATCGATGTAGTATAGTATAATGACAAGTACCGGGGGATTGATCGTTCAGCTAGGAATAGTGTCGCTAGGATTAGAAAACCTAAATACTAGTTCTAGAGATGAAGGATGATTATTTTTGTATTTTTATATTTTTTTAGAAAGCAAATAAAAATCTCGGGTTTGAAGGATTTGGGCGGAATTAGTTGCTAGTCAACTAACCCAATACTAAAGATGAAAATAAACTATATTAAACTAAGGTTGTGAGCAATAAGTGGAGAAATGTGTTTACTTAGATTTCACTACTCCCTAGATATCTTTTACACGTTAATTACTTGTTATAGTTGCGTGGATGACGGATTGTATTCCTTAATACCATTCATGGGGTGGCGTACTTAACTCCCCAATCCTATGAGTGCCTACTTCACTCCTATGTCGAGCCGGCTAAGAAGCTCCTAACATGGGATCATTAGAATTTACTCATGCATTAAATACAACCAATAAAACCTAGTACACATCGGTTCATGTTTCCTCAAAAATTCAAGCATGTTACCATTTGGAGATCTGCCAGTTTTCTTAAGCCTAACATTGAAATCATTCATCTAATACAACCATAAACAAGTAATCAACACATAATCAACATCTAGGTTTCATTAGATCTAAGCAAACACAAGATAAATCTAGCCTAGCATGGTGGAATCAAGACAAGCACAAGATACAGACAACCAACACATAGACATATTGATTGAATTAGAAGAACAATTATCTCTATAGCACATGTAAGGGTTCAAGGGCTGGAATCCCTTGAAAAACCTGTAAAATTCGTATATGGTTCGGCCTTAGGGTTTCTCCAAAACTTGTTCCTCTTAATGAATGAAAATTAGAAAACTATATATAGAAAATTGAGGCTGATGGCGTCAAGAACAACATTGTGACGCCGTCATCTCACCGCCAAAAGAATTCTCGGACTGCCTTGATCTACATCTGACGCCGTCACGTATTATATTTTTCCAGGCCATCACGTATTTAACTCTTGACGCTCTTCCTTGTGACGCCTTCATTTATGTACTAGGCCGTCATGAAATTTACTCTTGACGCCGTCAAATTGTTACTCTTGACGCCGTCACACACTGTTCCCAGCTTGGAAAATTAAGTCTTTGGCGTTTTCTTCACTTTTATGCTCCAAAAACGTCCAAAATGCCTTCTTTTCCAGAATTCACTCTCAAAGTACCTAAAATCACAAAAGGAACGATTTAGGGCAATATTTGATCAAATAAATTCAATTCCAGGCTTAAGTGACCCCCTAAAAGTGGTTCATTTTTCGCCTCATCATATACCCTTACACTTGAGATTTGCTTGTCCTCAAGCAAATGCGTTTTTATTCTACTCAAAATACTAGTTAGGGGTCATTTAACACTAATATAAAAGTAATTACAACAAATAATCGTTCCACTAAAGACCAAAGACAAGCACGGAGGTCATACACTAGCACCTCACAAATAGTGTTTAGATACTCACATCTCTCGGGTGTAATAAAGTATAAATTACAATATTGAAACGGAAGATATCTCTCACTATCTGTCATAGCAAAATAGATTACCATAGGCTTGGGAAAGGATCAAACCTCCACCACATGACGTAAGCACCTAGGATAAACTATCAAAGAGGTCTTTTAAAGGGTTGTAACGTTAGGTGTAGGGATATGGAAAACACGGTTTTGTTGGATATAGGCAGTCTTTACTAGTGGCGAGTTAACAATCTTGGTTAATTACATGTACAATAAGGCGTTGCTAAGCCAAGACTAGACTCGACTTAAGCTAATAAATGAAAAATAACAAAAACATAGAATGAAACGGGATGGTAGTCCGTATGTTTTTTTTTTTCTTTTTCTTGATTTTTTTTTTTTTTTTTTTTTTTTTTGTTGTTGTTGTTGCATACACTTTTACCCTACCATCCAAAATAATACATCATAGGGAATGTAAATTCCCCTTACACTTGGAGCACTTTTAAGATTAACGTACATACGGGGATAATATATGATGTTCTTCCCCATTACTCCATAAATAAGTACTTTACCCATGAGTCCCAATCGTCCCAAAACAATATGTACAAGGATATGACTTGACTTAGCAACCATGTAATCAATTAGATAATTAACTTAGGGTTTAACACATAACAATAATGCACTAAAAATGAGTGCATACATGGAATGCTAAGGCGATTTGGGTGTACATTTAAGTGGGGTGTAACAAATTCTTCCTTTAAGTAAAATGCTTAAAGTTAGAAACGAAAAGATAGGCTCGGAGGGGTGTACTAGGATTTCTTGTACTAAAAATGAGTACAACGCTAAGGGTGTGGGAAAAATTAGTTGACTTAACTAGCCAAGTAATATGACTTAAATGGTCAAGTAATTATGATACGGGTTTAACACAAGGGTGATCCTAATGCCTCTTATCATGTAGTAAATCCTATTACACGAATGTAGTCTCACTAGCGGTCTCGGGATGCCTCACTAATGCAAGTTCTAGAATCTAAATGTTACCGGTACACTCATAAGCACTAATAGTAAATGCTTTTCCTATCAAATCTAAAGGCGAACCTCACATATTTGGGTGGAAAATTTTTCTGAATGATACGGTTTTGTGCTAGTCATACAATCTCCTATCCATGAGACGCTTGCTATGGCTAAAGTTTCACTCCTAAATGTTGTAAAAAATTTTAAATTTGGCGCTAAAATTGCACTAACAAGTATTTATCATAGGTTTATTACACATCTACCATTAAACAAACAAACTCAAGCGAAAGTGTATTTGTAAGGTATCATCATTTTACCCTCCCCTTACACTTAAGGTGAACATTGTCCCCAATGTTCAAGTAAAGAATGTAAAAGTTAAATAAGTAAAACAAATGAAATCAAATACTCCCCTGATTCGCTCGGTATGGATAATAAGGTGGCCAGGTTAGATCTTCCTCCAAGAAAATGAACAATCAAAGCTTCCCTTCTAGAAAAATAAATCATCTTCTTGTCATACATAACCTGTAAATCCTGAAAAAAACAAACAAAGCAACCTCGCATAAAATCGGCGGCAATCTACATAAGTTACCAAATCCTAGAAAACAAAATAAGATCTAATGCTTGTGGAATGAAGTTTGCAGATTTCCTGGAGATTATAAAACTTAATAATTCAACAAAAACTTTAAGAATCCGTTAGAAAAACAAAACTGGTAAAATTTCCAGGTTTTTACACGTGACGCCGTCAAGAGTAAACTCGTGACGCCGTCAGAAGTGACCTGCAGAAATTCTTGTGTTAAGTTTTCGGAAAATTTCTGGAAAAACTTGGTCCTACTTCCTGGAAAATCCTGCAAAACTTCATTATGACTCAATACAAGCATTTGACTCTAACAAATACGAATATACATGTTCACTTAATATTGTGGAGAATCATGATCGGTTTGTTTCTTAAAAAACATATTTGGGGTTTCCCCTTACACTTATCTTTTGCAAAAATACTTTTAGGTGGAGTTAAGACTAAGCCAAAACAACAAAGTAAAGTATTTCCACTTTTTAGTTTAGAAACATGATCTACTAATAATAAAAATAAAACATGCATACGGAAACAAATAACAAACAAACAAAATAAAATCACACAAAGCATGGGTTGTCTCCCAAGAAGCGCTTTTCTTTATTTACGAGTCTTGTAGCTAGACTCAAGGTCATGGGTTACTACGTGACCTCATCGTTGGTTCCACTCTCTAGGTCGTCTTCTAAGTCAGTTTTGTATTCCAGACCTAGTTGCAAGCATTCCTTGTAGAAACCAAGCATCGTATTCTTCACATACTCAACTCCTCTACGTCTATCCTCATCATTCCTATAATAAGCCGCTTGCTTGTGTTCCTTTTCTATATTAGAGAGAAGGAGGTATTGCTCAATTTTGTAGGGCATTTGGTAGGCAATCTCATC
Source organism: Artemisia argyi (assembly GCA_030686995.1). NCBI lineage: Eukaryota > Viridiplantae > Streptophyta > Magnoliopsida > Asterales > Asteraceae > Artemisia > Artemisia argyi. The sequence goes on from CM060692.1 coordinate 130,252,318, forward strand.
ATTCTCTTCCTTGAATCTAACTATCCCTAAAGTCGGATCATAACTCATCCTAGTGGCCTCAACAAATGGTTTTCCGAATATTATTTGGCTTAGGCAATCATCAATCACCGGACGAGTGTCTTCCACTATCATAAAATCGATCTCATAAGTGAAATTACCTATAATCACATGCAATCCCTTCACTCTCCCTACAAAATTACTTATCAAATTCTTATTGGGCATCATCCTAAAAAATCAAGTTTCTTCTTCATCAACCAATTGTAGTAAGTCCTAGTCATGATGTTTACAGGAGATCTAGGATCAATATAAGCTTTCCATATATGCATATGCCCGATGTTGCATGGTATGTTGATGTTAGAGGGGTCTCCCATTTTGATAAGGGGTGTGCCAAGGATATATGGTCTCTCGGGACTATCGAATAAATCCTTATGGTATTCCCGTTCTTCCTTGGTGGGAAACTTATCAAAGTACTTTTCTATAGTTTCTACTTACTCTAACTCCTTTCCCTTATTAACCTCAACTTCCCTACTTTCATCCCTAGTTTCGGTTTCTACTCCAACTTCATCCTTGTCATTTTCTTCTACCTCCTTATCTATTGGCTTAATGGTGACAACATTGACAAAGTGGACATGTTTAGATGATGAGGGGTCCTTAATTTGGATTCCGTTATTGGTGTCCCTAGTGTCCTTCCTAGGTGTGGTTAACGCTTGGTTGTTGAGGGCTTTCAACAAGTTGTCTATCTTGTTGGTCATCTCCGTTTGTTGTTGGTTGAATTCGGTTTCAAACCTAGCTATGCGAGCTTCTTGAGATGCCATGAACTTAGACATCAACCCTTCAAGATTGTTGGTACTACCATAGTTATTAGAAGGATTGTTGTTGAAAGTACGGTTGGAGGGTGGACCGTTTGGTTGGTAACGATTAGGCGGATTGGAAGAATTGGGTTGATTTTGTTTCCACCTAAGGTTTGGGTGATTTTTCCAAGAGGGGTTGTATGAATCACCGTAAGGGTTTGGCTCGGGCTTGAAAGTGTACCACTTATCTCCCGCTTCGTCGGTACGCGTGGATGCGTAGTCCGCAAAAGCTGTTCCGGGGAGTTCCACACAATCACGAGTGTCATGGGGTCCACTACATAATTCGTATAAAGAAGTGATTTTGTTCACTTGGCTTGAAGGCTTAGGAGCTTCGTAGGATTTCATGAGAAACTTTACTTGGTCCTCAAGTTCCATGATCCTACGGTCGGGAGTGCTAGAGTTTTTTGAAGGCAAAGATATTGCCTTGACCGTTTTGTTCAAATCACGGCGATCATTCCAACTTTCGTTGTCATAGAGAGCAAGATCTTCTATGAGTTCCCATGATTGTTCCGCACTTAGATCACGTAGCTTACCACCGGCCGATTGGTCAATGGCTCGCCTCGTGGAGAGATCGATATGGTCATAAAAGATTTGGACTTGGAGCCAAAGATCTATGCCATGATGAGGGACTTTTTGGAGTAAGTCCTTGAAACGAGTCCAAGCTTCATAAAGAGATTCGTTTTGACGTTGTTGGAATATCAAGATGTGATTTCTAAGCTTAGTAGTTCTCCCCGGTGGGAAAAATTGAGCAAGGAAACGAGTGGTGAGATCATCCCATGTGGTGATGGATCTCGCGGGTAAACGCTCAAGCCATTGACTAGCTTGATCCCGTAGAGAATTGGAATAGGCGTAATCGGGTTGTCTCTCTAGTTGCAACATCTAGGTCTATGGAATCTACGATTTTAAGAAAGTCCTTGAGATGTTGATTTGGATCTTTGGAATGAAGTCCATGGAATGCACATCCGCTTTGCACCAACCGGATGGTGTCGGATCGCAAGGGGGTCACATTGGCTCCGGTGAGCTCAATGGTGTTTCGGTAGCCTTGGTGGTTAGGTCGGGAATACTCTCCTAAGGTTCGGGGCCTAAGAGGTTCTAGTGGTGGGTTTTGTTATGGTGGGATGACGGGTTCAAAGATGTTCCCATCGTCCATGATGTCGGGTGGTGAAAAGTTACGAACAAAAACACGAAGAAATAAGATAGACTAAAGAAACCTAAAAATAAAAATAAAATCTTACTAGAAAGGAATCTAGCAAGTAGACCTAATAAAAAGAGATTCTAACCGAGACAATAACTATTCCTCGGGCTGCGGCGCCAAAAACTTGATGCGTAGGGATTGCACCAGGCTTTACCTCTCAAGGGATCTTGAGAAGCTTACAACCCCCACCAGGCAGTGTACCTGATCGATGTAGTATAGTATAATGACAAGTACCGGGGGATTGATCGTTCAGCTAGGAATAGTGTCGCTAGGATTAGAAAACCTAAATACTAGTTCTAGAGATGAAGGATGATTATTTTTGTATTTTTATATTTTTTTAGAAAGCAAATAAAAATCTCGGGTTTGAAGGATTTGGGCGGAATTAGTTGCTAGTCAACTAACCCAATACCAAAGATGCAATCAAAATAAAATACTAAAGATGAAAATAAACTATATTAAACTAAGGTTGTGAGCAATAAGTGGAGAAATGTGTTTACTTAGATTTCACTACTCCCTAGATATCTTTTACACGTTAATTACTTGTTATAGTTGTGTGGATGACGGATTGTATTCCTTAATACCATTCATGGGGTGGCGTACTTAACTCCCCAATCCTATGAGTGCCTACTTCACTCCTATGTCGAGCCGGCTAAGAAGCTCCTAACATGGGATCATTAGAATTTACTCATGCATTAAATACAACCAATAAAACCTAGTACACATCGGTTCATGTTTCCTAAGACGTTCAAGCATGTTACCATTTGGAGATCTGCCAGTTTTCTTAAGCCTAACATTGAAATCATTCATCCAATACAACCATAAACAAGTAATCAACACATAATCAACATCTAGGTTTCATTAGATCTAAGCAAACACAAGATAAATCTAGCCTAGCATGGTGGAATCAAGACAAGCACAAGATATAGACAACCAACACATAGACATATTGATTGAATTAGAAGAACACTTATCTCAATAGCACATGTAAGGGTTCAAGGGCTGAAAACCCTTGAAAAACCTGTAAAATTCGTATATGGTTCGGCCTTAGGGTTTCTCCAGAACTTGTTCCTCTTAATGAATGAAAATTAGAAAACTATATATAGAAAATTGAGGTTGACGGCGTCAAGAACAACATTGTGACGCCGTCATCTCGCCACCAAAAGAATTCTCGGACTGCCTTGATCTACATCTAACGCCGTCACGTATTATATTTTTCCAGGCCGTCACGTATTTAACTCTTGACGCTCTTCCTTGTGACGCCTTCATTTCTGTACTGGGCCGTCATGAAATTTACTCTTGACGCCGTCAAATTGTTACTCTTGACGCCGTCACACACTGTTCCCAGCTTGGAAAATTAAGTCTTTGGCGTTTTCTTCACTTTTATGCTCCAAAAACGTCCAAAATGCCTTCTTTTTCAGAATTCACTCCCAAAGTACCTAAAATCACAAAAGGAACGATTTAGGGCAATATTTGATCAAGTAAATTCAATTCCGGACTTAAATGACCCCCTAAAAGTGGTTCATTTTTCGCCTCATCATAAACCGAGTTAAGGTTATCTATACAAGGAGCCTTATAATGGTATTAGGGATATAAGTTTTAGTCGAAGTTTCTAAAAGTCTTAGAGTTTTACAAGTCGATATTAGTCAAGTTAGGGATTGTTAGTGAATCTGTGTAATCAAGCAGGTTCAAGTTTGGTTTAATATAAAAGTTCTTTTAAGCTTTGTGTTAGTAGATTCCGCATACTTTACAAGGTCAAAACAGTGTTTCAATATTAATAGTGTTGAGTTTATTCAATATTGTTAAAAACCTTACAAGCTACAAAGTAGTTTGGTTAGAGTATATCGATCCAACAAGTGGTATCAGAGCTTGTGTTGGAAACTCTGATTAAGAAGAAAACCTATTAAACCGATTCTACTACAAACCCTTAAAGATGTTGACAGATGTTGCACCTGCTCCATCCATCATTGTTGTCAGAATTCCTATTGTCAAGAAGGGAGAATATGATCTATGGGCCATGAAGATGAGGCAGTACATTGCCATCACAGACCATGCACTATGGGATGTGATTGTCAATGGTAAATGCAAATTGAAGAACCATTGGAGATCCCTAGACAACCAACACCACCTAAGCCAACCATACCAGCTGCTACCAAAAGAAATCAAGACAAGGCTCTCAACATACTGCTCTCTGCCATTCCTGATGGTCACTTATTAAAGTTTCATGATGCCAAGGATGCAAAACAACTATGGGCTGCTATTAAAACAAGATTTGGAGGTAATGATGCTTCCAAGAAGATGCACATGAACCTGTTGAAGCAGCAGTTTGAAACCTTCACTGTTGGTGAAAAAGAAAGTCTTGACTCTGCTTATGATAGATATCAAAATCTACTTAGTATGCTAGAGTTATATGGAGCTGAAGCAACAGTTGAAGATGCTAATTTGAAGTTCTTAAGGAGTTTGCCTTCTGCATGGCATGTGGTTGCTACAATGATAAGAGGACAACCTGGATTGGACACTATGGACTTTGATGATCTTTACAATAATCTGAAGGTGTATGAGCATGAGATGAAGGGTAATAAAGGTTCAAGTTCTCACAACATTGCTTTTGTCTCTTCCGAAAATAGAAGCAGTACTTCCACTCAAAGTACTGCTCATCCTGTCCAAAGTACTGTTGTAGAAACACAGAATCCATGCACAACTTTAATCTCTACCACTTCATCACATACCCCCAATTCAGATGATGTTCTGTGTTTATTCTTTGCTCAACAAGCTACTCTACCTGTTACTTACCAAGAAGATCTTTTGCAAATTGATGATGATGCTATGGAAGAAATTGACATAAGATAGCAAGTTGCCATGATTGCTGCAAGGATCAAGAAGTTTATGAACAAGACAGGAAGAGGAATTGATTTCAAGGCTAAGCAAGGTATAGCATTTGACAAGTCCAAGATTGAATGCTTTAATTGTCAAAGGACTGGTCACTTTGCAAGGGAATGCAAGTTTGCAAAGTATCAAGCAAACAGGATGATTGAACAACCTAAACCCAAGGTTGAAAGAAAAGAAGTCCCTATTGCTGAGCCAAAGTCACAAGCTTTGGTTGCTCAAGAAGATCTGTCAGAAGTTGATTGGAGTAAAGAATTTGATGATGAACCAGTAACCTATTCTATGGTTGCACTAGAAGAGGTTGATTGGAGCACAACTTTTGATGAAGAACCTGGATATGAAGCTTTGGAATCAGGAGATGGACTAGGAAGCTTTTATTAGAGCATGGAAAGTGAAGAAGAACCTGTTCAGCTTGCTATGATGGCTGCTTCACCAAGTTCATCCACTATCTCTGAGGTATGTTCCAAATGTAGTAACTCTTATCAAAAGATGCTTAAAGAATATGAAACAGAAAGAGATAACTATAGAAGGGCTAGATCTGAGATACTTGGTTACCAATTAACTTTAGAATCCATGGAAGCTAAGATAATTACACATGATAATAATGAAGTAGCTTGGGCTGAAAAATATGAACAACAAGATTATCAATTAAAGCTAAGTGAGTGGAAGCTAGGATGTAAAGTTTCTGAATTAGAAAAGGTCACTAAAGAAAGAGATAAGCTGCTAGAAAAAATTGCTGTTTGGAAAGAATCAGGTCTGTCACATGTTAGTTTTGTTGAAAAACAGAGAACAACAAACATTAAAACTGACCTAGGTTATGATTCAGAAGCACTTTCATCTAGGAACCAAGAAATAAATCTTTCTCAAGAAACCTCAACTAGTGACGAAGAATTCATAAATTTAGAAGGAAACACATCTAGTGATGAGGAATCACCTTGTTCAACACCTCCCGAGTTTAAGAAAAACAAAAGTTACAATGAAGTTCCTCTACCCGAGGAAGTTTTCAACCACCTAGGATAGATGTCTCTTGTTATGGAGTAGATAACCTAGAGTTTAGGAAAAAGCTTAAAGGTCAATCAAATCCTGAGCCTTTAGGAGAATCTGTTGAAGCACCTAGGGTTGGTAATATGGTTTCTGAATGTGAAAAAGATCTTTCAAAACAAGCAGTTCTTCCAAAAACTTCTCAAAGTACTGCTGATCATTCAGTAGTACCTACAAGAAACTCTTTTCAAAATACTGCTTATCATAGAAAACCTTTTGGGAATAGATTTGGGATGATGGGTCCAAAGTTATGCTTTGTATGTTATAGTCCTCATCATTTGATCAAGGACTGTGATTATCATTCAGAATACTTAAGCAAATACCCAAAGACCACCTCTTCAACCCATAAGCACACAGAGAATAAACGAAGGGATAATAAACCAGTTTGGAATTACACAAATAGGGTTAATCATAGTAATTTCTCAAAAGATTATAGGTACCCTCATCAGAAAAGACCATTCTCCAAACCCACAGAACCTTCACAAAGCATTGGTCAGGCAGTACTTTCTCAAAGTACTGTTAGGAAGTTTCCCAATCAAGGTACTGCTAGGATAGACTCAAATGTAAGACCTAAGAGATTGATGAGGCGAAAAAATGAACCGTTTTTAGGGGGTCATTTAAGCCCAGAATTGAATTTATTTGATCAAATATTGCCCTAAATCGTTCCTTTTGTGATTTTAGGTACTTTGGGAGTGAATTCCGGAAAAGGAAGCATTTTGGACGTTTTTGGAGCATAAAAGTGAAAAAAACGGCAAAGACTTAATTTTCCATGCTGAGAACAGTACCTGACGGTGTCAAGAAGGAAATTGTGACGGCGTCAGGGGTAAAATCCATGACGACCCAGAGAAAACCTGAAGGCGTCAAGAGAAGGGCGTCAAGAGTAATCTTTGTGACGGCCTGCATAAGGAGTACACATGACGGCGTCAAACCCAGATCTAGGCAGTCCGAGAATTTATTTGTCGGCGAGATGACGGCGTCAGACATTTGCTCTTGACGCCGTCACCTCACAAAATCTATATATACTTTTCTATTTTCCATTCATTAAAGGAGGAAATTGTGTGGAGAATACTAGGGTCAAACCTAATAAACCCTAGGTCGTTTGTAACAGTATTTTCAAGGGTTTTCACCCCTTGAAACCTTTCATGTTCAATTGAGATAAGTCCTCTTTCAATTCATTCAATATGTCTATGTGTTGTTTGAATATATCTTATGCTTGTCTTGATTTTAACATGCTAGGCTAGAACTTTCATGTGTTTACTTAGATGTAATGAAACCTAGATGTTGATTATAGGTTGATTGCTTGTTTATGGTTGTAATGGATGAATGATTTCAATGTTAGGCTTAAGAAAACTGGCAGATCTCCATTGTGTAACTTGCTTGAACGTCTTAAGAAACATGAACCGATGTGTACTAGGTTTTTATGATTGTATTTAATGCATGAGCGAATTCTAGTGATCCCATGTTAGGAGCTTCTTATCCGGCTCGACATAAGAGTGAAGTAGGAGCTTATAGGATTGGGGAAGTAAGTACGCCACCCCATGAATGGTATTAAGGAATATAATCCGTCATCCACGCAACTGTAACAAGTAATTAACCTGTAAAAGATATCTAGGGAGTAGTGAAACCTAAGTAAACATAATTCTCCCATATATTGCTCACACCTCTATCTTAATTTAGTTTATTTTCATTTTTAGTATTTTATTTTGATTGCATCTTAGTAATTGGGTTAGTTGAATAGCAACTAATTCCGCCCAACTCCTTCAAAAACCTAGATTTTATTTGCTTTTATAAAAACTAAAAAAATACGAAAAGAATCATCCCTCATCTTTAGACCTAGTATTTAGGTTTTCTAATCCTAGCGACACTATTCCTAGCTTAATGATCAATCCCCCGGTACTTGTCACTATACTATACTACAACGATCAGGTACACTGCCTGGTGGGGGTTGTAAGCTTCTCGATATCCCTCGAGAGGTAAAGCCTGGTGCAATCCCTACGCCTCAAGTTTTTGGCGCCGCAGCCCGGGGAATAGTTATTGTCTAGGTTAGAATTTCTTTTTATTAGGTCTACTTGCTAGATTCCTTTCTAGTAAGATTTTTATTTCTTTTTCATAGTATTTCTTTAGTCTATCTTTTTCTTTGTGCCTTTGTTTGTAAAGCCATTTTCATTTTCTCCATGGCGGATGAAATTCCATTTAGATCATTAACAAATGAGGAACAATTAGTTTACTCGGATAGATTTGCTTCCTGTTGTTCCAATGAATTTTTAAGTGATCTAATATATATACAAGAGGAGATTGGTGTAAAGTTTGATAGGTTTGATGAGTTATGCGCATGTGTGGCCTATATTAAACAATCATTGTTAGAATCAATTCCTTTTAGTAAGAACCTTTGGAAATTTTTTGAGGAAAGCTTCCTAACCGTGAACCATGAGTTTAATGAATTGATGGGTATGTATACATCACAACTTGAGGAAACAATTATGGAGGATTTAGCCGAGCATGATCATATTGAGCAAAAAGACCTAGGTTTTATGATCAATGACTTTGAATCTCAAAAAATACATGATGAGGATATAGAAGATATTGAGATAAGGAAGGATGAGGTAAATAACACAAACCTACAAAGTACCCCACAACTCCCATCATCATTTGAAGCATACACACCGCCCGTGACTTATTCAGATGAAGTAGAAGAAACTATAGGAACCCCAATAGAGGTAGAACCTTTGAACCAAACACAACTAGAGGATATAGGTTCGAATACTTATAATGATAACCTTTCTTTTAGTTCTAGAGAAGTTCCTAGTTTTGATGAACCCGAGCCTCAACCAAAACCGTTACCTAATCTTCCATCCTTGGATGAAAATTTAGGAATTGAAATAGGTCCCGATCCACCCATCAAACCATATAGTCCGGGTAGTCTTAGGATAAAGGTAGTGGACTCTAAGCCTTGTAGAGAGGAAACCAATATAGGAGTGGAAAATGACCTTACATGCTTACATCACCCATTTATGTTTGATCACAAGAAACATTATGGGTTTAAACCGGGTTTATTAGGTCAAGATGGATCCCCAACTAGTAATCTCTTAAAGTTGATTGAAAATGATCCCTTTCTAGGAGAAAATTTTAATCCACTCATTAACCCGATTGAATTAGGTAAGGTTATGATGATAGGAGCACAGCCCTTTGAGCATATAATTCATCCACCACTCTTTCCTCACGTGGCATACTTCCACTGAGATGGTGTGTATCGCTACTTTCACCCGCACTTAATCCTAATTGTAGGGAAAACCTCCCCTATTTCTGTTAAATAAGGGTAGAGTCAGGCTCATGACTCAAACAAAAACAAGCGCTTATTGGGAGGCAACCCAAGCTTTATTTGTTTGTTTGTTTGTTTATTTGATTTTATTTGTTTCCGTATGCTTGTTTTATTTTTATTGTTTGTGGCTCATGTTTCAAAGTAAATTGTGAAAATGTTTTATTTTGTTTTTAACTTCATCTTAATTACATATAAAAGGTATTTTGCAAAAGCTAAGTGTAAGGGGAGACCCAAATTTATTTATAAGAACAAAATTGAGCATGATCCACAACAATATTAAATGAACATGTATATTAGTAATTGTTTGAGTCAAATGCTTGTATCGAATCATAATGATGTTCTGCAGGATTTTACAGGAAGTAGGATGAAGTTTTTCCAGAAATTTTCTGGAAACTTAACATAAGAATTTCTGCAGGTCACTTCTGACGGTGTCACGAGTTTACTCTTGACGGCGTCACGTGTAAAATTCTGGAAATTTTACCAGTTTTGTTTTTCTAATGGAGTCTTAAAGTTTTTGTCGAATCTTTAGTTTTATAATCTCCAGGAAATCTGCAAACATCATTCCACAAGCATTATATCTTATTTTGTTTTCTAGGATTTGTTAGCATATATAGATTGCCGCCGATTTTACGCGAGGTTACCTTGTCTGTTTTCTCAGGTTTCACAGGTTATGTATGACAAGAAGATGATTTATATTCTGGAAGGGAAGCTTTGATTGTTCATTTTCTTAGAGGAAGATCTAACCTGGCCACCTTATTATCCATACCGAGCGAATCAGGAGAGTATTTGATTTCATTTGTTTTACTTATTTCACTTTTACATTCTTTACTTGAACATTGGGGACAATGTTCATCCTAAGTGTAAGGGGAGGGTAAAATGATGATACCTTACAGATACACTTTCGCTTGAGTTTGTTTGTTTGATGGTAGATGTGTAATAAAACTATGAGAAATACTTGTTAGTGCAATTTTAGCGCCAAATTTAAATTTTTTTACAACATTTAGGAGTGAAACTTTAACCATAGCAAGCGTCTCATGGATAGGAGATTGTATGACTAGCACAAAACCGTACTATTCAGAAAAATTTTCCACCCAAATATGTGAGGTTCGCCTTTAGATTTGATAGGAAAAGCATTTACTATTAGTGCTTATGAGTGTACCGGTAGCATTTAGATTCTAGAACTTGCGTTAGTGATGCATCCCGAGACCGCTAGTGAGACTACATTCGTGTAGTAGGATTTACTACATGATAAGAGGCATTAGGATCACCCTTGTGTTAAACCCGTATCATAATTACTGGACCATTTAAGTCATATTACTTGGCTAGTTAAGTCAATTAATTTTTCCCACACCTTAGCGTTGTACTCATTTTTAGTACACGAAACCCCTAGTACACCCCTCCGAGCCTATCTTTTCGTTTCTAACTTTAAGTATCTTACTTAAAGGAAGAATTTGTTACACCCCACTTAAATGTACAACCAAATCGCCTTAGCCTTCCGTGTATGCACTCATATTTAGTGCATTATTGTTATTTGTTAAACCCTAAGTTAATTATCTAATTGATTACATGGTTGCTAAGTCGAGTCATATCCTTGTACATATTGTTTTGGGACGATTGGAACTCATGGGTAAAGTACTTGTTTTATGGAGTAATGGGGAAGAATTACCCCCGTATTTGCGTTAATCTTAAAAGTACTCCAAGTGTTTTGATTTTCTTAATTCGAGTCATTAGATTAGTTTATTGTAAAGTATGTAAAATTCAAGTGTAAGGGGAATGTACATTCCCTATGATGTATTATTTTGGATGGTAGGGTAAGAGTGTATGCAAAAAAAAAAAAAAAAAAAAAAAAAAAAAAATATATATATATATATAGAAAAAGAAATGAGAAAAAAAACATACGGACTACCATCCCTTTTCATTCTATGTTCATTTTATGTTTTGTTTATTTTTCATTTATTAGCTTAAGTCGAGTCTAGTCTTGGCTTAGCAACGCCACATTGTATATGTAATTAACCAAGATTGTTAACTCGCCACCAGTAAAGACTGCCTATATCCAACAAAACCGTGTATTCCATATCCCTACACCTAACGTTACAACCCTTAAAAAGACCTCTTTGATAGTTTATCCTAGGTGCTTACGCCATGTGGTGGAGGTTTGATCCTTTCCCAAGCCTATGGTAATCTATTTTGCTATGACAGGTAGTGAGAGATGTTTTCCATTTCATATTGTGATATTACTTTATTACACCCGAGAGATGTGAGTATTTAAACACTATTTGTGAGGTGCTATTATATGACCTCCGTGCTTGTCTTTGGTCTTTAGTGGAACGATTAGTTGTTGTAATTACTTTTATATTAGTGTTAAATGACCCCTAACTTGTATTTTGATTAGAATAAAAGCGCATTTGCTTGAGGACAAGCAAATCTCAAGTGTAAGGGTATATGATGAGGCGAAAAATGAACCATTTGTAGGGGGTCATTTAAGCCCGGAATTGAATTTATTTGATCAAATATTGCCCTAAATCGTTCCTTTTGTGATTTTAGGTACTTTGTGAGTGAATTCTAGAAAAGGAAGCATTTTGGATGTTTTTGGAGCATAAAAGTTAAGAAAACGGCAAAGACTTAATTTTCCATGCTGAGAACAGTACCTGACGGCGTCAAGAAGGAAATTGTGACGGCGTCAGGGGTCCATGACGACCCATAGAAAACCTGAAGGCGTCAAGAGAAGGGTGTCAAGAGTAATCGTTGTGACGGCCTGCATAAGGAGTACACGTGACGGCGTCAAACCCAGATCTAGGCAGTCCGAGAATTTATTTGGCAGCGAGATGACGGCGTCAGACATTTGCTCTTGACGCTGTCACCTCACAAAATCTATATATACTTTTCTATTTTTCATTCATTAAAGGAGGAACTTGTGTGGAGAATACTAGGGTCGAACCTAATAAACCCTAGGTCGTTTGTAACCGTATTTTCACCCCTTGAAACCTTTCATGTTCATTTGAGATAAGTCCTCTTTCAATTCATTCAATATGTCTATGTGTTGTTTGAATATATCTTATGCTTGTCTTGATTTTAACATGCTAGGCTAGATCTTTCATGTGTTTGCTTAGATGGAATGAAACCTAGATGTTGATTATAGGTTGATTGCTTGTTTATGGTTGTAATGGATGAATGATTTCAATGTTAGGCTTAAGAAAACTGGCAGATCTCCATTGTGTAACTTGCTTGAACGTCTTAAGAAACATGAACCGATGTGTACTAGGTTTTTATGATTGTATTTAATGCATGAACGAATTCTAGTGATCCCATGTTAGGAGCTTCTTAGCCGGCTCGACATAGGAGTGAAGTAGGAGCTTATAGGATTGGGGAAGTAAGTATGCCACCCCATGAATGATATTAAGGAATACAATCTGTCATTCACGCAACTGTAACAAGTAATTAACCTGTAAAAGATATCTAGGGAGTAGTGAAACCTAAGTAAACACAATTCTCCCATATATTGCTCACACCTCTATCTTAATTTAGTTTATTTTCATTTTTAGTATTTTATTTTGATTGCATCTTAGTAACTGGGTTAGTTGAATAGCAACTAATTCCGCCCAACTCCTTCAAAAACCTAGATTTTATTTGCTTTGATAAAAACTAAAAAAATACAAAAAGAATCATCCCTCATCTTTAGACCTAGTATTTAGGTTGTCTAATTCTAGCGACACTATTCTTAGCTGAACGATCAATCCCCTGGTACTTGTCACTATACTATACTACAACGATCAGGTATACTACCTGGTGGGGGTTGTAAGCTTCTCGAGATCCCTAGAGAGGTAAAGCCTGGTGCAATCCCTACGCATCAGAGATTCAATTCTTACAAACCTAGAAGGCCTAACAACCAAAGGAAAGCTGCTAAAACACAGAACCCAACACCAAAAGTTATAACTAAGTGGGTTAAGAAAGAAAGTGCTACTGAGACTGACAAAGTACTTTCAGAAAATAAGAGTGAAAAAGGGGTTGTTGATAACTATTCAACACAAGTTTTGGAATAAAAAACAGTAGTTCTTGATAGTATTTTCAAAAACAGTGGTGATTACATACTCAAAAATTTTGAGTATGTTACTCCATAAGGGGAACACAAGTCAGTAATGGCTTGGGTTCCTAAAAGAAACTAACCCTTTTCATTTTTATGCAGTGCAACCCAGCAGAGGAGCTTAAAGATCATCTTATTGTGGATAGTGGTTGCTCTGGAAGTATGACAGGAGAAAAAGAGCTCTTGTCAGATTTTAAAGCTTATTTTGGAGGAAGAGTTGCATTTGGGAATGATCCTGATGGAGGGACAATTACTGGCAAAGGAACCATTAAGGCAGGATCTATTGATTTTGAGAATGTCAGATATGTGAAGGAGCTTAAATTCAACCTTTTGTATGTCTCTCAAATATGTGACAAGAAGTATCCTGTGTTGTTTCTTGACACAAAATGTCTTATTATCTCCCCTGAGTTTAGATTAGAAGATGAAAACTTGGTGATGCTAAGAGCACCAAGAACCAACGATGTGTATAGCATTGATTTGAAGAACATTAATTCTGCTGAAAGAGCAACATGTTTGATTGCTAGAGCAACAATGGAGGAAGCACATCTATGGCACAGAAGACTAGGGCATGTGAATTTTAAAAAAATCAATAAGCTGGTCAAAGGAAATTTAGTTAGAGGTTTACCTTCCAAAACATTCAAACTTGATCATTCATGTTTGGCTTGCAAGAAGGGTAAACAACACAAGGCTTCCTGTAGGAAGATTGAAGAAAGAACAATAAGGGAACCTTTGGAATTGCTGCATATGGATCTGTAGGACCTTAAATAACACAACTTTATCACACCAATATATAAGCAAAGATGAAGTAGAGATTGAAAGATGGTGACTTGATGTATATGTATGGCGTTAGGTTGTAGAGAGAGAGAGAGAGATGAAATATGGAACTTTTATTTAAGAGAGAGACACACACAATACACACACAAGCACACACCTTAAATGAGCCTTTGAGGTGTTTATATAGTAACTTACATATTGCCCTAAAAGGCTTTCCATGGGCTTTATCTAATGGGCTTGGTTTACATTTTCTAATAAAGGCTTACATGATATACTTAATAAGTACCAAGTCCATAGCCCAATATTATTAACTATTACAATACTTGTTGACTCAATAATGATCGTCACTTTTAATGCTAACAGGATCTGTTTCTGTTGTTAGCTTAAACAAGAAGAAGTACTGTTTGGTTATAACAGATGATTGTAGCAGATTTAGTTGGGTCTTTTTCTTGGGATTCAAAGATTAAACTTTTGATGCTATTCATGACCTTATAATAGCACTTGAAAATCAGTTAAGACTCAAGGTTAGAGGAATTAGATGTGATAATGGGACTGAATTCAAGAATCATCTTATGGAGACTTTTGTGCTAAAAAGAAAGAGAATTCAATATTGCTAGAACTCCTCAGCAAAATGGAGTTGCAGAAAGGAAGAACAGAACTTTGATAGAAGCTGCATGTTATGTGCTAAATAGAGTGTCAGTGACAAAACCTCAGATGAAGACACCTTATGAGTTACTCATGGGAAAGAAGCCAAATATAAAGTTTATGAAGCCTTTTGGATGTCCCCTGACTATCTTGAACATTGCTGATAATTTGGGAAAATTTGTTGGTAAATCAGAAGAAGGATACTTATTGGGTTATTGTACCAATAGCAAAGTATTCAGAGTATACAACAGGGCTACCAAGAAGTTTCAAGAATGTCTTCATGTTGAATTCCTTGAAGAACAAGAAAATCAAAAAGGTAACGGTCCTGATTGGATGTTTGATCTTGATTTAATGTCCTCATCTATGAACTATGTACCTGTAAGGGAAGAAAATCAAGTTGTTCTTAATGAAGAAGAGTTACAATACATTGTTCATGGAGTTAATATAAGATCTGAAGATGATTCTGATGAAGCACTAAATGATGAGAAGAAAAGTACTGCTGCACCTCAAGGTACTGTTGATCCTCAAAGTACTGTTCCACCAAAGAATGCAGTATCTGATGAAGACCAAGCTATCCAAGATGAACTTAATAGGATGCTTCTTCAAGAAACAATTGCAAAATCCTATGAAGATGATCAAAGGAGAGCTTATGAAGTAGAAAAGAAGAAGGCTAAAGGCACTGACAGTACTTTGCCTCAAAGTACTGATGATCCATTTGAATGTACTTCTCAAATTTTAGATACTTCACATTTGAAGAATGCTAATGATTTACATGATCCATCCATGCCTGCCTTAGAAGATACTGATGATGAGTTGGAACAAGAAGGCATTTTCTCAGATTCTAATGAAGACCCTGACCTCACAAATTTAGAAGATAATCTTGAAGTTCCATGATTTGTTGTGTTTTGGTGTGTGTAAAAACAATTTATCAATATATCAACAAACGCGAGGTCTAATTTATTGTGAGACAAATAGACGTGAAGTAATACGAGTAAACCTTTTAGGAAAAAGATTACCTCGCAAAACTTGTGGAATTGATATTAAATTGTGAGACCGGGAAGTGATTTCCCGGGTTGTACCCCAATGAGGTGTGAATGGAAAGCTTCGAGTAAGATTGAGATTAAAATCTTGTATGTTGGAAGGATTGTTTGGTTTTGTGATACGTTAAATTAACGAGAATTGTGAATTAACAAACGTAAACGGATTATAAACAACCTAATGGGAAATAAAAGGCAATAGGTAAACTATGGAAGTCCTAAAAACACTACGGGAAACAAAGTTAGGTATCAGGAATCTTAAAAACACAAATTTCACAAAAACGTGACGTTTATACTAAATAAACGCCAACGCGCAAAATAAAACGCGAATTTTTAGCTACGCAAGTCCTACGGGTATAAAAGCTATTTTTCTACGTTCCTAATGATGAAAGAAATTTTTAGAAAAAGGAAAATTATTTTTTTGCTTTTTTAATTAATTATTATATTTTTAAAAACAATTTAAACTAGATTAAATTATTAAAATACTAAAACTAATTTTAAAAATCTAGAAATTTTTTGGAAATTAGATAATACTAGTTCTAAGCTAGGAAAAAAAAATGAATAAGCAGTTCAAGTAAGCATAAAATAAGTAGTTCTAAAAGCTAGCTTAATAATAACCAAAGGACAAAACCAATTTAAGTATAAGACAAAGGAAAATAAAACTAAAAGAGTAGCTAAGCACAGATGGTGAAGGACATGTGTTGTGTCTGTGATAGAAGAGACCCAGGTTCGAATCCTGGGGTCTTGCAATTTATTTATTTATTTTTATTTTCCAAATTTTATTTTACAAACTCCTCAAACACATGAAAACCACCAACTTTTATAACTGAAGCTTTTTCAAAACAGATTAAATAAGCAGATACGAAGGGCAAATTGCAACAGTTAAGTCAAAGAAGCTACAAAGGGATTTTCTTGAAACTGAAAAGCTACTTAAAGGCTACTTACAAGCTATACTAGGTATGGAAATAAGCTAAGGACCAGTGAGCAAAATCAAACAGATAAGAACAATGATAAGCAAAAAAAAAAAAAACATAATCAAGCAACAAGCAATCACCACACCCAAACAGTCCTGAGGGCAAAGTTGCATGCCTAAATAAGCTAATGAGATAAGCTTCAAAATAGAAAAAATAAGCTCAGGAGTCACAAGCTGGTACTACCAGCTTGCTTTTGTCCAAATTTGAGGCTTATAGGAGCTTGCTTGGTTCCTTCAATTAGCTTGTGAAAAAGCTATCTCACACCAAAGCTGAGTGGTGCATGCCTCCTAGTGGGTAAGCTGATTTGCAGCCCTCGAATAAGCCACAAAAAGGCTTAAAATGCAAGGTTAAGCTATATAAGATAAATCCTATACCACTAACAAACCTAAAATTAAAATTCCAGTCCTAGTTCTAACTCTAACCTTCCTGAAACATGGAGCAAAGGGGGCTAGTCCGGACTGCAGGCTGCTGAAACAGAGGTGGTATGCATGCAAGGTTTTCCTAACCAATTAGGCATGAAAAACTAAAATAAGCTTAAACATCTAAAGTCTATGCTACTGAATACCTCTACACCCAATTTTAGAACCTAATTCCTAGCTAAGCTCAACCAAAATCATGATCAAAAGTGGGCTAGTGAGGCATTTTGTTTGCTGAAACAGCATACGTATGGGTGAAAATGGGCAAAAATATGGCAAAGGAGTACCACTACCAGGTTTTGCATAGCTAACCTATCCTATGGTGGACTAATTCAAAGCATACACTACACTAAATAGGGCCTGATCTAAGTCCTATCTAAGCTAGTATTTAAAGACAGATTATATAAGAATTTTACTAAACCAGTTGAAGCCTAATGGGAATTGATAAGCAGATGTGCAACCCTAAACTACCCACTCAAGGGCTATGAAAAACTAACCAATTAAATTAAAAATTAAAATATAAGCTTAGAAAAATAGGCACTACACTACTAATTACTAGCATAAACAAAAATAAGAGCCTGAACCATACCCTCACTTATAAAAGTTTTGAGATCAAAAAGTGAATGTGAGACGGATTTGGAGCATTAAGAATCAGTAAATTAAGCAATGATGAACCATATTTAAGCAACAAGAATGAGTAAAAACAATTTAATGTAAACCCCTGAACTTAAATGCAATAAGAGTGAAAATTTATAAGTGAATCAAATAAAAAGTAACTGAAATTCTTGACTTACTTTAGAAAAGATTGCATAAAACTTAAAGAAAACTAAAACTTCTTAAACTAAAAAAAACTACTGAAAACGTACTTGCCAAAATAGCTTACAACATCATCATCATCTATTTATACTACTTCTTCAACTAGGGTTTGGTCTTGTCTTGTGTTTCTTCTCTAAGACAAATGTTGAGCTGGATCACATATGCTTCATTTGTGTTGCTTTTTGAGTGATATCAACCCTTGGATGCCTCTTATACAATCTCAGCCTTTAAGTTACTTTTGGCGCCCAAAATCTAACACAGGATTGCCAGCGTGGAGGGGAGGTAGGTATGGTTTTGTGAGAGGTGAAGGAAGGTAGTGGGATTGGGGGTTGTGTTGGGGGTGCTTTTGAGGTGAAGATGGAGTATGGCAGGAGGTGGAGTGGTGTAAGGGTTTGATATGCTAGGTAAAGAGGGATGTGGAAGAAGGTGTGGTACGTTTGTGTTTGACCAGGTCAAAGAACCAGGGGAAGGGCGTATTTTATTAGAAACGTTTAGGGTTAGGTTTTGGGCTAGGGGAGAGATTTAGGCCAAAGGGTATAAGGTTATTAGTGGACTGGATTGGACTGGGGGGGGGGGTTTGATTGAGTTTGGGTTGGTTTAGGGTGTATTGGCATTGCATCTTTGAATATCAAAGGTCCGTTTGGTTATGATAGAAATTACCACAAGGACCATTCATGTTAAATCTGAATTTTCTGGGGACTGAATCTGCCATATTTTCAAACTATTACCAAGGGTTGATTTTTGCCAAGTTTGAATTTCCAAAGGACCATTGATATTTAATTTCCAACATTAAGTACCCGAGGACCAAAATCGCCAAATTCCAAATTCTAGGGACTAAAATTGTTCATTTTTGAAAGCTTTTCACCCAAAGATCATTTTTGGTAACTTTTGATTTTTAAAGACTTGGTTTGACTTTTCTTTCAAAATAAACGCTCAGGGACTAGTTTTGACAACTTTTGAAAGTTGGGGGACTGAAACTGCCAGTTCTGCAAACTTTGTTCGTTTTTCGTTTGTTTTTAATCATTTTGCATCTGAAACATATAAAACACGATCTTTGGGATATTTTCATTATTTTGATGCATTTCTGAGTATTTTCTCGTGTTTTGGCAGTTAAAATACGATAAAAATGATGAGTATTTACACACTCATCAATCCCCCACACTAAACTATTGCTAGTCCCTAGCAATCTTTTGTGAAAATTAATGGATTTGAAGTCTCTTTACCAAAAGCCATTACTTCTGGAGTAGCCAAATTTTTTGGTTCAAGTAAGAACTATGGTACATCGATAACCATATGATTTTGAGCAAACCACCAGCTTTCAACGGTTTTGATTTGTCTTTACCAGAAGCCGTTTGCTTCTGGACTAGCCAACTCTTGATGGACACAGTCAACATCTTGGTGAGTTGATTACCAATTATGGTTTTCCACTGCCTTTATCACAAGCCATAATCTTGCGGGCTAGCCAACTCTTTTACTTTTTAGGATATGATGAGTTGAGATACCAGACAATTTTGGGCAAATTGTAAGCCGTCAATGGATTTGAGTAATCTTTACCAAGAGCCGTTTGCTCCTGGATTAGCCAATCCTTTTGTCGGTTAGACATGGCGGACTGATAACCTTTTGTTGTGTAAGTGCAAAGCACTTCAAAAAAAAATTTGGCCAAAATGGGTGTATTATGGCACAAAAGTGATTAAATTCGCCAGAATTTACCCCCCCCCCCCCCCCCCCCCACACACTTAGAAGTGAATATTGCCGTCAATATTCAAAGTACCGACTTTTATGCCGATATTTTGGAATGTAAAAAGTTTAGATTTGGGCAAGTGTGGGATTTTTTTTTTCTTTTTTTTTGAGTGTGGGTACTCCCCCACACTAGTTTTTAGAAAAGAGGGAGAAGTTTAGAAAAATGGGTGAAAACCCATGTGATGCGACTTGTTTTTGTTTACCGAGTCGCTAGCTTGACTCGACCCCGAATTCATTGGTCCATGGGGAAAGTTTGGAGGTCTGGGACAACCATAGGTGGTATGTCCCCTCCAAAGTAGTGCTTCAACCGATGTCCATTCACTTTGAAATTTGGACCGTCATTTTGAGATAACTCGACGGTACCATATGGAAAAACTTTGGCAACGGTGAACGTTCCAGTCCAGCGGGTTTTAAGCTTACCCGAAAATATCTTCAATCTAGAGTTAAAAAGAAGGACTCGGTCACCAACGTTAAAACGCGGTTCTTGATTTTGGAGTCGTGGATCTTCTTTGTTTTCTCTTTATAGATTAAAGAGTTTTTATAAGCTTGATCACGAAGTTCATTAAGTTCATTGAGTTGAACTTTCCTATGATCACCCGCAGACTTGAGATCGAAGTTAGCATTCTTTAAAGCCCAATAAGCTTTGTGCTCGAGCTCAATCGGTAGATGACACGCTTTTCCATACACAAGCTTATAAGGAGTACACCCGATGGGTGTTTTATAAGCCGTGCGAAAAGCCCATAGAGAAACATCTAACTTGTCCGACCAAGAGGCACAGTTCTCGCCTACGGTCCTTTCAAGAATTCTTTTTAAACCACGGTTTGAAACCTCCACTTGCCCACTCGTTTGTGGGTGATAAGCGGTAGCAAGTCGGTGAGTGACACCATACTTGAGCATGACTTTTGCAAATTGGTCGTTGCAAAAGTGAGTACCGCGATCACTAATTATAGCGCAAGGAGTTCCAAACCTAGCAAAGCGAGATTTTAAAAACTTTACAACTACTCGGGCATCGTTTGTTGGGAGAGCTTTGGCTTCGACTCATTTTGACAAATAGTCAATGGCCACGAGTATGTACTTGTTCCCTCGTGAGGACGGGAACGGCCCCATAAAGTCTATGCCCCAAACATAGAAGATTTCACAAACTTGGATGACATTTTGTGGCATTTCATCCCATTTTGTTATCTTTCCTTGATGTTGACATGAGTCACAAGATTTGACTAAGTCATGGACGTCTTTGTAAATTGTGGGCCAATAAAAACCCGAATCAAATACTTTTCGAGCGGTGTAGTTCGGGTCATGATGACCCCCGGTGGGTCCATTATGACAAGCCCTAAGAATTCCCATGGCTTCTTGGCCATGAAAACACCTACGAATAACCTGATCCGTACAAATTTTGAATAAATAGGGATCGTGTCAAAAGTAATGATTCACATCTTTGAAAAATTTGCTCTTTTGGTGGGACGACATCCCTTTCACAACGAAATTCCCCGCATGATAGTTTGCAAAGTCAACAAACCATGGGGTACTAGAGTCACCACGACGAGAAATCACATTAAGTGTCTCGAGAGGAAACGTTGCATTTATTTCCTTTTTCTCAAGAACACCTTGTTGAGGGTTTTCCAATCGGGAAAGATGGTCAGTAGCGAGGTTCTCGGCTCCTTTCTTATCACGAATAATGATATCAAATTCTTGTAGGAGGAGAACCCAACGGAGCAATCTCGGCTTTGCATCTTGCTTGGCAAAGAGACACTTGAGAGCCGAGTGATCCGTGTACATTATGCATTTAGTTAAGATCAAGTATGGCTGAAACTTCTCAAACACATACACCACGGCTAGTAATTCTTTTTCCGTTGTGATTTAGTGAGCTTGAGCTTTGGTCAAGGTTTTGCTTGCATAATGAATCGGCTGAAAATGCTTGGTTTTTCGTTGCCCCAAGACCGCACCTATGGCAAAGTCACTTGCATCACATATAAGTTCGAAAGGTAGGTCCCAATCGGGGGCAACTAGAATTGGTGCCTCGGTAAGCTTTTTCTTGAGAGTTTGAAAAGCTTCGATGCACTCATCGAAAAAGACAAACGGAGTTTCTTTTTCAAGAAGTCGGGTCATAGGCCTAGCTATCTTCGAGAAATCTTGAATGAATCTACGATAGAATCCGGCATGACCCAGAAAACTCCGAACACCTTTAACAGTTGTGGGAGGATGAAGTTTAGCAATGACATCGATTTTACCCTTGTCAACCTCAATCCCGCTCTTAGAAATCTTATGGCCAAGGACAATTCCTTCTTTGACCATGAAATGACTTTTCTCCCAATTTAGACTAAGATTTGTATCTTCACAACGTTGAAGCATTTTGTCTAAATTGGTGAGACATGATTCGAATGAATTCCCAACGACCGAAAAATCATCCATGAAGACCTCCATTGTTTTCTCGATCATGTCGTGAAAAATGGCCATCATGCATCTTTGAAACGTGCCCGGAGCATTGCACAAGCCAAAAGGCATGCGTCGATAAGCAAATGTTCCATATGGACACGTGAAAGTCGTTTTCTCTTGATCTTGAGGGTCGATGGGAATTTGGAAATAACCCAAAAAACTGTCAAGGAAACAATAGTATCCGTTTCCCGCCAATCTTTCAAGCATTTGATACATGAAAGGTAGAGGAAAGTGGTCTTTGCGGGTGGCGTCATTCAACTTTTGATAGTCAATGCAAATGCGCCAACCCGTTACCAATCGAGTAAGAGTCAACTCATTATCATCATTTTTAACTACCGTTATACCACCCTTCTTGGGCACACAATGAATGGTGCTTACCCAAGGACTATCCGATATAGGGTAAATCAAACCGGCATCAAGAAGTTTTATGACTTCTTGTTTAATAACCTCGTGGATTTTTGGATTTACCCTTCTTTGCTGTTGAACCGCCGGTTTAAAGTCATCCTCCATCAAAATTTTGTGCATACAAAATTCCGGGTTAATACCCTTGATGTCGGAAAGTCTCCAAGCAATGGCTCGCTTGTGTGACTTTAAAACCTTGAGGAGAGCGGCTTTGTTTTCCTCATTCAAGTCTTTGGCAACTATGACGGGAAACATATCGTCACCCTCCAAAAATGCATACTCGAGGTGAGGTGGTAGGTCCTTGAGTTCGACCTCGGGAAAGTCATCAGTTTTTTCAACATTTTTGACTTCCTCGTTATGAAGTTTTGATGCGTAGGGATTGCACCAGGCTTTACCTCTCGAGGGATCTCGAGAAGCTTACAACCCCCACCAGGCAGTGTACCTGATCGATGTAGTATAGTATAATGACAAGTACCGGGAGATTGATCATTTAGCTAGGAATAGTGTCGCTAGGATTAGAAAACCTAAAGACTAGGTCTAAAGATGAGGGATGATTCTTTTTGTATTTTTATATTTTTTAGAAAGCAAATAAAAATCTCGGTTTTGAAGGAGTTTGGCAGAATTAGTTGCTAGTTAACTAACCCAATACTAAGATGCAATCAAAATAAAATACTGGAAATGAAAATAAACTATATTAAACTAAAGTTGTGAGCAATATGTGGGAGAATTGTGTTTACTTAGATTTCACAACTCCCTAGATATCTTTTACACGTTAATTACTTGTTATAGTTGCGTGGATGACGGATTGTATTCCTTAATACCATTCATGGGGTGGCGTACATACTTCCCTAAGCCTATGAGCGCCTACTTCACTCCTATGTCGAGCCGGCTAAGAAGCTCCTAACATGGGATCACTAGAATTTGCTCATGCATTAAATACAACCAATAAAACCTAGTACACATCGGTTCATGTTTCCTAAGATGTTCAAGCATGTTACACAATGGAGATCTGCCAGTTTTCTTAAGCCTAACATTGAAATCATTCATTCAATACAACCATAAACAAATAATCAACACATAATTAACATCTAGGTTTCATTAGATCTAAGCAAACACAAAATAGATCTAGCCTAGCATGTTGAAATCAAGACAAGCAAAAGATATATTCAAACAACACATAGACATATTGAATGAATTAAGAGAAAACTTATCTCAATTGAACATGAAAGGATTCAAGGGGTGAAAACCCTTGAAAACACTGTAAAATATGACCTAGGGTTTACAAAGTTCGGCCCTAGATTTCTCCACACAAGTTCCTCTTTAATGAATGAAAAATAGAAAACTATATATAGAGTTTGATAGGTGACGGCGTCAAGAACAAAAGTCTGACGCCGTCATCTCACCGCCAAATAGTTTCTCGGACTGTGTAGATCTAGGTCTGACGCCGTCATGTATACACCTTATGCAGGCCGTCACCAAATTAACTCTTGACGCCCTTGTTGTGATGCCGTCAGGTTTGCACTGGGTCGTCATGGATTTTACTCTTGACGCCGTCAGGGTCTTCTTCTTGACGTCGTCAGGTACTGTTCTCAGCATGGAAAATTAAGACTTTGGCGTTTTCTTCACTTTTATGCTCCAAAAATGTCCGAATTGCTTCCTTTTCCAGAATTCACTCCCAAAGTACCTAAAATCACAAAAGGAATGATTTAGGGTAATATTTGATCAAATAAATTCAATTCCGGGCTTAAATGTCCCCTCAAAAGTGGTTCATTTTTCGCCTCATCATATACCCTTACACTTGAGATTTGCTTGTCCTCAAGCAAATGCGCTTTTATTCTAATCAAAATACAAGTTAGGGGTCATCTAACACTAATATAAATTTAATTACAACAAATAATCGTTCCACTAAAGACCAAAGACAAGCACGGAGGTCATACACTAGCACCTCACAAATAGTGTTTAGATACTCACATCTCTCGGGTGTAATAAAGTAATATCACATTATGGAAACGGAAAATATCTCTCACTACCTGTCATAGCAAAATAGATTACCATAGGCTTGGGAAAGGATCAAACCTCCACCACATGGCGTAAGCACCTAGGATAAACTATCAAAGAGGTCTTTTAAAAGGGTTGTAACGTTAGGTGTAGAGATATGGAATACACGGTTTTGTTGGATATAGGCAGTCTTTACTGGTGGCGAGTTAACGATCTTAGTTAATTACATGTACAATATGGCATTGCTAAGCCAAGACTAGACTCGACTTATGCTAATAAATCAAAAATAACAAAAACATAAAATGAACATAGAATGAAAAGGGATGGTAGTCCGTATGTTTTTTCTCTTTTCTCTTTTTCTATTATTATTTAATTTTTTCTTTTTTTCTTTTTTTTTTCGATTTTTTTCCCATACACTCTTACCCTACCATCCAAAATAATACATCATAGGGAATGTAAATTCCCCTTACACTTGAATTTTTACATACTTTACAATTAACTAATCTAATGACTCGAATTAAGAAAATCAAAACACTTGGAGTACTTTTAAGATTAACGCACATATGGGGGTAATAATATGATATTCTTCCCCATTACTCCATAAAACAAGTACTTTACCCATGAGTCCCAATCGTCCCAAAACAATATGTACAAGGATATGACTCGACTTAGCAACCATGTAATCAATTAGATAATTAACTTAGGGTTTAACATATAACAATAATGCACTAAAGATGAGTGCATACACGGAAGGCTAAGGCGATTTTGGGTGTACATTTAAGTGGGGTGTAACAAATTCTTCCTTTAAGTAAAATGCTTAAAGTTAGAAACGAAAAGATAGGCACGGAGGGGTGTACTAGGGGTTTCGTGTACTAAAAATGAGTAAAACGCTAAGGGTGTGGGAAAAATTAATTGACTTAACTAGCCAAGTAATATGACTTAAATGGTCAAGTAATTATAATATGGGTTTAACACAAGGGTGATCCTAATGCCTCTTATCATGTAGTAAATCCTACTACACGAATGTAGTCTCACTAGCGGTCTCGGGATGCATTACTAACGCAAGTTCTAGAATCTAAATGCTACCGGTACACTCATAAGCACTAATAGTAAATGCTTTTCCTATCAAATCTAAAGGCGAACCTCACATATTTGGGTGGAAAATTTTTCTGAATGGTACGGTTTTGTGTTAGTCATACGACTCCTATCCATGAGACGCTTGCTATGGCTAAAGTTTCACTCCTAAATGTTGTAAAAAAATTTAAATTTGGCGCTAAAATTGCACTAACAAGTATTTCTCATAGTTTTATTACAAATCTACTATTAAACAAACAAACTCAAGCGAAAGTGTATCTGTAAGGTATTATCATTTTACCCTCCCCTTACACTTAGGATGAACATTGTCCCCAATGTTCAAGTAAAGAATGTAAAAGTGAAATAAGTAAAACGAATGAAATCAAATACTCCCCTGATTCGCTCGGTATGGATAATAAGGTGGCCAGGTTAGATCTTCCTCCAAGAAAATGAACAATCAAAGCTTCCCTTCCAGAAAAATAAATCATCTTCTTGTCATACATAACCTGTAAATCCTGAGAAAATAGACAAGGCAACCTTGCATAAAATCGGGGGCAATCTACATATGCTAATAAATCCTAGAAAACAAAATAAGATATAATGCTTGTGGAATGATGTTTGCAGATTTCCTGGAGATCATAAAACTAATAATTCAACAAAAACTTTAAGACTCCGTTAGAAAAACAAAACTGGTAAAATTTCCAGATTTTTACGCGTGACGCCGTCAAGAGTAAACTCATGACGCCGTCAGAAGTGACCTGCAGAAATTCTTATGTTAAGTTTCCGGAAAATTTCTGGAAAAACTTCGTCCTACTTCCAGGAAAATCCTGCAAAACTTCATTATGACTCGATACAAGCATTTGACTCTAACAAATATGAATATACATGTTCACTTAATATTGTGGAGAATCATGATCGGTTTTGTTTCTTAAGAACATATTTGGGGTTTCCCCTTACACTTATCTTTTGCAAAAATACCTTTGGGTGAAGTTAAGACTAGGCCAAACAACAAAATAAAGTATTTTCACTTTTTTAGTTTAGAAACATGATCTACAAACAATAAAAATAAAGCATGCATACGGAAGCAAATAACAATCAAAGAAAATAAAAATCACACAGAACATGGGTTGCCTCCCAAGAAGCGCTTTTCTTTATTTACGAGTCTTGTAGCTAGACTCAAGGTCATGGGTTACTATGTGATCTCATCATCAAACATGACATCCTCCTCACTAATCATTTCATTATTATTTTCTTTATAATGTTTCACATGTTGTATGTTAACAGTGAATTCGCTACCTTCATCGTCTAATAACACAACGGCTCCAGTTTTAGAGGAACTTTTCACCGTAAATGGTCCATACCATCTAGACTTGAGTTTCCCTGGAAATAATCTTAACCGAGAATTGTACAATAGGACTTTGTCTCCTTCTGAAAATTCCTTGGGTTTCTTAATTCTTTGGTCATGCCATCTTTTTGCCCTCTCTTTATATGTAATGGAGGACTCATAAGCTTCTAATCTAAGCTCATCAAGCTCATGTAATTGTAAGAACCTATTGGTTCCTGCAATTGTATAGTCTAAATTACATGCCTTAAGCGCCCAATAAGCCTTATGTTCTAACTCCACTGGCAAGTGACATGCCTTACCATACACCATGCGAAACGGGGTCGTTCCAATAGGTGTCTTGTAGGTAGTTCGGAATGCCCATAAGGCCTCGTCGAGTTTAAATGACCAGTCTTTTCTATTTTGACTAACCGTTTTTTCTAGTATTCTTTTTATAGCTCTGTTTGTATTTTCGACCTAGCCATTGGTTTGTGGATGATAGGCGGTGGAAAACCGATGGGAGACCCCATACCTCCTCATGACCTTTTCCATTTGCGCATTGCAAAAGTGGGTCCCCCTATCACTGATGAGGGCTTTAGGAATCCCGAATCTAGCGAAATGCTTTTTCAGGAAATGAATAACTACCCTGGCATCGTTGGTCCTAAGGGCTTGTGCCTCTACCCATGTTGAAACATAATTGATGGCAACTAAAATGTATTCGTTCCCCTTGAAGACGGAAAGGGTCCCATGAAGTCAATTCCCCAGACATCGAAGACCTCACATACTTGTATAAAATTCTGAGGCACTTCATCCCTATGTGATATGTTCCCGGCCCGTTGACATGCATTGCATACCTGTACCATTTCTTTGACATCACGGAAAATTGTGGGCCAATAGAATCCCGCGTCAAAAATCTTTCGGGCGATGGTGCTTATCCCATGATGCCCTCCAGAGGGACCAGAGTGAAATTCCCTCATAATCTTTACTGCCTCACTCTCCGAAACACAACGTCTTATTTTTTGGTCAGGACACCTTCAGAATAAAAATGGTTCATCCCTGAAGTAGTATTTTAACTGAGAAAAGAACCTTTTTCTTTCGTACCTAGTTAGGTGTTCTGGAACGAGTCTGCTTGCGAGATAGTTGGCAAAATCGGCGTACCAAGGCTCCGAATCAGTCATTGACATGAGTTGCTCGTCAGGAAATGAATCCCGAATCTCACTTCTATCGTGCTCATCCAAGGGGTTTTCAAGACGAGATAGGTGATCTGCGGCCAGATTTTCTGCCCCCTCTTATCACGAATCTAAACATCAAATTCTTGTAACAACAAGATCCACCGAATTAATCATGGCTTAGCATCCTGCTTAGCAAAAAGATATCGACGAGCCGAGTGATCAGTGAAAACGACTGTCTTTGAAAGTACAAGATATTGCCGGAATTTGTCAAATACGAACACCACGGCTAACAACTCTTTTTCGGTGGTAGAGTAACTCTCTTGAGCTGGATTCATGGTTTTGCTAGCGTAGTAAATAGGTTGGAATAGCTTGTCACGCCGTTGGCCCAATACAGCCCCGACAGTGAAATCGCTAGCGTCACACATGATTTCAAACGGTAACTCCCGGTTGGGTGTAATCATGATTGGAGCTTGTGTGAGCTCCTTTTTTAAGAGATCGAATGCATCCTTGCATTCTTGGGAAAAATCGAAAGGAGCATCCTTCATTAGCAATTGAGTCATTGCCCGAGCTATTTTGGAGAAGTCTTTGATGAATCTCCGGTAAAACCCGGCGTGCCCCAAGAAGCTGCGTATTGCTTTAAGCGTCGTGTGATATGGTAGCTTTGATATAGCCTCAACTTTAGCTTGGTCCTCCTCTATCCCATTACCAGAGATCTTATGTCCTAACACAATCCCTTCTTTCTCCATGAAATGACACTTTTCCCAGTTTAACACCAAGTTGGTTTCCTCGCAGCGTTTAAGCATTTTTTCTAGATTAGCAAGACAGCGGTCGAAGGAGTACCCGAAGACCGAAAAGTCGTCCATGAAAACTTCTATGCTGTCTTCCATAAGTTCGTGAAAGATTGCGGTCATGCATCGCTGAAAAGTGGCAGGAGCATTACACAGCCCAAAAGGCATTCTTTTGTAGGCGAACGTCCCATAAGGGCAAGTAAAAGTGGTCTTTTCTTGGTCCTCATGTGCTATGGGACTTTGAAAATATCCTGAGAATCCATCCAAGAAACAATAGTACTCGTGCCCAGATAATCTCTCTAACATTTGGTCAATGAATGGTAGGGGAAAGTGATCTTTCCTCGTGGCATCGTTGAGCTTTCTATAATCGATGCATACCCGCCATCCAGTAACTGTTCTTTGGGGTACCATCTCACCCTTGTCGTTCTTAACTATAGTCATTCCACCCTTCTTAGGTACAACCTGTACAGGACTAACCCACGGGCTATCCGAGATCGGGTAGATTAATCCTGCATCCAGAAGTTTGATGGCTTCCGTCTTTACCACTTCCTTAATGTTGGGGTTCACCCGCCTCTGAGGTTGCATGGTAGGTTTATAATCTTCTTACATGAGAATCTTATGCGTCCAAACAGTTGAGTCAATCCCCTTAATGTCGGCTACACTCCATGCAAGCACTCCCTTATATTTCTTTAGGACCTCTAAGAGTTTACCTTTTTGTTCATTTCCGAGGAAAGAGTTTATGATTATCGGCAGTTGGTCCTCTCCTTGAAGGAAGGCATACTCTAAATGGTTAGGAAGTTCCTTAAACTCTAGCTCAGGGGGTTCTATAATAGAAGGCTTAAGCTTGTTTTCGGGTTTTCGAAGTTCGAGATGCTCTGTGGCCTCTTGTTTAGGGTAGAAGGAGACTGCACCAACATCCTCCATCTTTTCCACCTCTAACAAAGGGAGAAAACTCTCATCCCGTAACCAGCCTTCCTCGATTTGTTCATCAACACAGCTATCAATGACATCAGTGAGTTCATCGACCTCTCCAATGAAATAGAGCCGGTTAGCTGCTTCGAGAGAGAGATCCATAGTGTCCTTAATTTCGAAGGTTATGCTATCGGTTCCTACTCGTAAGGTTAACTTGCCGTCATGAACATCAATGACTGCACGAGCGGTAGCAAGAAATGGTCTCCCTAAGATGATGGGTACCAAGTCATCCTCCTCCATCTCTAAGATTACGAAGTCGACCGGGAATTTGAATTTCCCAACTTTGACTAGCACATTCTCGCATATCCCTATGGGGTATTTGACTGATCTATCGGCTAGTTGGATGTTCATATGGGTGGGCTTTAATCCAGAGTATCCTAGTTTAAGGAACATAGAGTGAGGCATGAGGTTGATACTTGCCCCCAAATCGTCATGAGCATTCTTTATTGATAGAGATCCTATGGAGCAAGGCAAGGTGAAGCTGCCTGGATCGTATACCTTTTTTGGTAGCCCTCGATGGGTCACCACCGAACATTCTTCTCCTAGGGTCACAAGACCCTTGAGTTTCTTTCGGTTAGCGAGTATTTAAAGTATGCGCTATACTTCGGCATGTGATAACAAGCATCAAGGAGGGGTATGGTGACTACTGAGTCTTTTAGATATGACAGGAATCTTTTATTATCATTCTCAGTTTTCTGGTTTTTTAATCGGGATGGGAATGAGATTCTCACAGGTTGGTTAAGTGGGGTTGATGGGGAAGGGGTCGCCAAGGGAGGTTGGTTGGGAGCCTCGCTGCCCATATCATCCTCCTCTTCGCGAGGCTCGTTTGGATCGGGAGTGATGGGGGCGAGCTCGGGTAAGGGGGGTCCTTGGTTGTTGTTCCAGCTCGAGTGGTTATCACGAGCATGGGGTCTTTTTGGCTTACTAACGGCATTTCAAGGTTATCGAGGGTGGAGTTAAGCTTGTTGAACCATTCTCCAATGTCATTATGCTGCTCATCAACAAATTCATTAAGACCTTTTAATTGTAAGCCTTTTTCTTGAGTGAAGTGACCAAGGTCATCTTCAAAAGTGCTCCTGATTTCAAATTCAGGACCTTCCTCTCCTTCTTTTCTTTTTACCAGATTTCCCTAGAGGGTGTAATCGTCATTTTGGTAAAAAGGCAAAAAGGAGGGATCAGCATAGATGTCACCTCCTGACAAGCATGCATGTTCAGTCATGGTTTCTCCTCCACATTCCTCTACCTCATGCGGGCCCCCACAGTAATCGCAGATGAAGTAAGGATTTGAAAGTTGTTTAGGTAACTGCGACCCAACTAGGTATTCCATTCTTTTGTGAATTTTTCTTAACCGATCTGAAGATGTTGAAGTGATTTCAGACATGCTGACAGTCGACTCAGGTTCATCCCAAGTGTCATCCTGGTCTTGAGCATATTCTTCAATCCTATCCCATCCTTCTTCGGCACTAAGATTGGCTAATCTCCCTTTTCTAGAATTGTTGATTCCGTTCCGATCATTTGAGGAGATATTGTCGTAGAAGATTTGGACCAAAAGCCAAAGTTCGATGCCATGATGGGGAACTTGTCTTATTAAATCCTTGAATCTAATCCACGATTTATGGAAGGGTTCGTCCTTCCCATTTTGGAAACGGAGGATCCTATCTCTAAACGCTGAAGTTTTCCCAGGTGGAAAGAACTTCTCATAGAACTTGGATATGAGTTGTTCCCATGTGAAAATAGATTCAGAAGGAAGTTTATCATACCACTCTTGGGCTTTTTCATAGAGGGTGAAAGGGAAGAATCGTAATCGGGACGTGTCTCTAGTAGCCCCATCCGTATGGAGGGTGTCTACTATTTTCAAGAAGTCCTTAATGTGTTGGATCGGGTCATCATCATCTAACCCACAAAACTTGCACACACTTTGGACAAGCCAAACATCGGTCGCATGCAAGACCTCATTGGTGTGTTCGTTTGGGTAGAAAATGGCATTTGAGAAGCCACGAGCGTTTGGGGAGGAGTAGTCCTTAAGGCGCTTAGGAGTGGGAGTTGCGGGGGTACTCATCTCGTTGCTGGGTTGGGAGCTTGGGGTTGAAAGGTGATTTTCCGAATTTTCTTCAGAAAGGGGTGCATCAAAATCGATGGCTATGCTAGATGGTTCAGGTGTTGAGTGAGATCGTCTTAACCTACGCATTTCTTTATCGGGTTCTGCATATGGCAAGACAAGGTCTCTAGCAGAACTATGACTCCTAGTGATCCTAAGGTTTGAGAATTCGTCGGTTGCCATAATGGCGGATGGTAAATGTTACGAACAAAAACACGAAGAAATAAGATAGACTAAAGAGAACCTAAAAATAAAAATAAAATCTTACTAGAAAGGAATCTAGCAAGTAGACCTAATAAAAAGAGATTCTAACCTAGACAATAACTATTCCCCAGGCTGCGGCGCCAAAAACTTGATGCGTAGGGATTGCACCAGGCTTTACCTCTCGAGGGATCTCGAGAAGCTTACAACCCCCACCAGGCAGTGTACCTGATCGATGTAGTATAGTATAATGACAAGTACCAGGGGATTGATCGTTCGGCTAGGAATAGTGTCGCTAGGATTAGAAAACCTAAAGACTAGGTCTAGAGATGAGGGATGATTCTTTTTGTATTTTTATATTTTTTAGAAAGCAAATAAAAATCTCGGTTTTGAAGGAGTTTGGCGGAACTAGTTGCTAGTCAACTAACCCAATACTAAGATGCAATCAAAATAAAATACTAGAAATGAAAATAAACTATATTAAACTAAAGTTGTGAGCAATATGTGGGAGAATTGTGTTTACTTAGATTTCACTACTCCCTAGATATCTTTTACACGTTAATTACTTGTTATAGTAGCGTGGATGATGGATTGTATTCCTTAATACCATTCATGGGGTGGCCTACATACTTCCCCAATCCTATGAGCGCCTACTTCACTCCTATGTCGAGCCCGCTAAGAAGCTCCTAACATGGGATCACTAGAATTTGCTCATGCATTAAATACAACCAATAAAACCTAGTACACATCGGTTCATGTTTCCTAAGACGTTCAAGCATGTTACACAATGGAGATCTGCCAGTTTTCTTAAGCCTAACATTGAAATCAATCATTCAATACAACCATAAACAAGTAATCAACATATAATTAACATCTAGGTTTCATTAGATCTAAGCAAACACAAGATAGATCTAGCCAAGCATGTTGAAATCAAGACAAGCAAAAGATATATTCAAACAACACATAGACATATTGAATGAATTAAGAGAAGACTTATCTCAATTGAACATGAAACGATTCAAGGGGTGAAAACCCTTGAAAACACTGTAAAATATGACCTAGGGTTTACAAAGTTTGGCCCTAGTTTTCTCCACACAAGTTCCTCTTTAATGAATGAAAAATAGAAAACTATATATAGAGTTTGATAGGTGACGGCGTCAAGAACAAAAGTCTGACGCCGTCATCTCACCGCCAAATAGTTTCTCGGACTGCCTAGATCTAGGTCTGACGCCGTCATGTATTCACCTTATGCAGGCCGTCACCAAATTAACTCTTGACGCCCTTGTTGTGACGCCGTCAGGTTTGCATTGGGTCGTCATGGATTTTACTCTTGACGCCGTCAGGGTCTTCCTCTTGACGCTGTCAAGTACTGTTCTCAGCATGGAAAATTAAGTCTTTGGCATTTTCTTCACTTTTATGCTCCAAAACGTCCGAATTGCTTCATTTTCCAGAATTCACTCCCAAAGTACCTAAAATCACAAAAGGAACGATTTTGGGTAATATTTGATTAAATAAATTCAATTCCGGGCTTAAATGTCCCCTTAAAAGTGGTTCATTTTTCGCCTCATCAAGTTGTTTTGGAGGAAGAGATGATGATCATCATTGAGCAACTTATCAAGGAGAAGTATGTATTCCTCGGGATTGATAGAATCATAATCAACATGAGAATCACATGATAGACAAGCTTCAATCTCTTCCAAAATACAATCACCTCCCTCAAATGGAGTGAGAGAGGGGGAAGAGGCATCGATGGTAGAATTAATTGATCCTTGCACATTTAACACTTCTTCAAAATATTCATCACATGTAACATCGATGACATCAATTTGGTTAATTGCTTCTCGTTCAAGCTCGAGAAGATCTTTTGAAGTGTTTTCAATGTTAATGACCAATTTTTCATCGCCAACTCTAAGAGTCATTTCACCTTCGAAGACGTCGATCAATGCACGAGCCGTTTTCAAGAATGGTCTTCCCAAAATAAGGGGAACACGAGGATCGGCATCGAAATCAACGACTACGAAGTCGGCAGGGAAATGGAACTTACCAACCTTCACAAAGACATCTTCAGCAATACCCTTTGGAACCGTAACCGTTCGGGTTGCTAATTCTAGAGTCATTCGTGTTGGTGTAAGCTCGGGAAGTGAAAGCTTTTGCCAAATAGATAAAGGCATGATATTTATGCTAGCGCCAAGATCGGCCAAGGCGAAGCACTCTTCTAGCTTTTGGAAATCACATGGAATGAGAAATTTCCCGGGGTCTCCTAATTTTTCAGAAAGTTTCTTTAGAAGCACCGCCGAACAATTTTCATTCAAACAAGTTTTAGTGAGTTCAAGCAATTTCTCTTTGTTACTTAGAAGACTCTTGAAAGTGGAAGCAAACTTGGGCATATAGAGAAGAGCATCCGCGAAACTAATGTCGAAGTGTAACTTTTGAAATATCTCAAGAAACTTCTTCATTTGATCATTAGTTTGCTCATGGAGTTTTTGATCATTAAGCCTTGAAGGATATGGGATCGAAGTCTTAGAAATGCTCTTTGGAAAAGCAAATTTGGGAATTGAAGTTTGATTGACCGAAGGTTGGACGTGTGCGGTACTTCGTGAGCTTGAGGCTTGCACCTTGTCCTTAATAACCTCGGGTTCTCGTTCCATTTCCTTTATTGGTGGAGGAATAGAGTCGAGGTTCCATCAATAGCTTTACCACTACGAGTGGTAATAGCTTTCAATTCACCCTTCGGGTTGGGAATGGTATTTCCTGGGAGAGTACCCGAAGTAGAAGCTTGATTCATTTGACTCATAAGACTTGCAAACATGTTCTCAATCTTACTTTGAGATTGTTCAATCTTGTAGTTAGTATTACGAAGTTCATTCTTAAGCTCATGACCTTGTCTCGACATTGAAGATTGAAAATCATTCTTCAAAGTGTTGATTTGGTTTTGCATATTCCTCATGCTAGCTTCATTTGCCTTAATGTAATTAGCAAGTTCATTTGAAGCAACATTAGGAGCTTGGTGATTATGAGCTTGAAAACCTTGATTGAAGTTACCCCTTGATTAGGAAATTGATTATTAGGGGCTTGAAATTGATTTTGAACATTTTGGTTTCTTTGTTGATTTTGATTAAATCGATTTGGATTATTGGGTTGAGAGAAACCGGGTGGACCACCTTGGTTGCTAGCACGATAGTTCGGGTCAACTTGAGGACGGTATTGGTTACCTCCTTGATTTGAATTACCGACTATCGCATTAACTTCAAATGGATTTCCATCGGTGGCAGTACAATTGTAATATGCGTGTGGACCACCACAAGTAACACAAACTTCAACCTTTCTTACTTCGGCAGGTTGAGAAGGAACTTTCTTATTTTTGGTGAGAACCAAAGCATGAATAGCTTCCGTGAGCTTGTCAAGCCTAGCATCGGTGCTAGATTGAGCCACGGGTGATGAGGTAGAAGGACCAACATTTACTTGTGAAACAACCGGCTTGCTTCGTGGAATGCGGACCTTAGACTTATTCTCGATGATCACTAAAGCATCTCTTGTGGTTCGATTCAAGAAATTACCTCCCGCGGAGGCATTGAGAGAGTCTTGATCAATTTGGCTCACACCATTATAGAAAGTGTCGAGTTGCATTAACTCGGAAAAACCATGATGAGGACATTTATGAAGCATATCCTTATAACGGTCCCATGCCTCACCGAATGATTCATCGAATTTCTGAGTGAATTTCATGATCTCATTCTTGAGGGCCGTGGTTTTGGAAGGAGGGAAGAATTCGTTCACAAACTTCTTAACCAAATCTTCCCATGTTTCAATCGATCGAGGGGGTTATTTGTCAAGCCAATTTTTGGCAACCCCATCGAGGGAAAACGGGAAGAGAAGAAGTTTGATTGCCTCTTCAGGGACATTTTTGCATTGGATGGTGGACGTGATTTTGTTAAACCATCGAATGTGATCTTGAGGATCGTCCCTTTCGAAACCATAGAATTGACGCGAGGTGACAAGGTTTATCAACCCCGTCTTGAGCTCAAAGTTGTCAGCCACGATAGCTGGAACAATGATAGCATCTCCGTAACCCTTGATGGGTGCTTGGAGAAGCTCATTCATAGTGGGCTCGGCCACCATGATAGGAATAGTACGAATCTCGGGTTCGACTATTGGATTGGTACGTCGTCGATTACGCCTTCTTCTTGGAATGTTGTTAAGCGATTTCAAAGGACTTGTTGACGTAGATGAACGAGTGCGCATGCACCACAAAAAATATCAATTAAAACAATACCACTTTAACGACAAGGGAACTTAAACCAATAATCAAGAACACAAAGTTAACCTTTAAGGATAAACGTACAAGGAGCGGGAGAAAAGAATGGATTTCTCACTAGGGTGAAGTTCGTTGGATCGCCCTATACCGTTTCGACTCCTTTTAGTGTAAGCTTATCGATTAAAAGTTTTCCAAAACGCAAGTGATACAAAGGCAAGTTTTGATCTTTGGTTTGGGAACTTATTATGGTCACACCTCAGTTGGTAGGTGTTCTGCCTTGGTTTGCGGTGGTAAGATTTTATTGTTGTTATTATTAAACAAAGAAACGGGAAAATCTTTTTGTGTTTTTCTTATCTTATATAGATATAATACATATATAGAAACAAAAGAAAAATATTTTTGGTTTTTTATAAGTTTTATAAAAGCGTAACT
This sequence comes from Artemisia argyi, assembly GCA_030686995.1. Lineage (NCBI taxonomy): Eukaryota > Viridiplantae > Streptophyta > Magnoliopsida > Asterales > Asteraceae > Artemisia > Artemisia argyi. The sequence goes on from CM060692.1 coordinate 130,289,236, forward strand.
TCTTGCGAAGGTTCTACAAGACTAATCGTCTAAACCTTATCGAGACTTTCGACACACAGCCTCCCCGGCAGCGGCGCCATTTGATTCGTTGTGTTTTGGTGTGTGCAAAAACAATTTATCAATATATCAACAAACGTGAGGTCTAATTTATCGTGAGACAAATAGACGTGAAGTAATACGAGTAAACCTTTTAGGAAAAAGATTACCTCGCAAAACTTGTGGAAGTGATATTAAATTGTGAGACCGGGAAGTGATTTCCCGGGTCGTACCCCAACGAGGTGTGAATGGAAAGCTTTGAGTAAGATTGAGATTAAAATCTTGTATGTTGGAAGGATTGTTTGGTTTTGTGATACGTTAAATTAACGAGAATTGTGAATTAACAAACGTAAACGGATTATAAACAACCTAATGGGAAATAAAAGGCAATAGGTAAACTAGGGAAGTCATAAAAACACTACGGGAAACAAAGTTAGGTATCGGGAATCCTAAAAACACAAATTTCACAAAAACGTGACGTTTAGTCTAAATAAACGCCACGCACAAAATAAAACGTGAATTTTTAGCTACACAAGTCCTACGGGTATAAAAACGATTTTTCTACGTTCCTAATGATGAAAAACAAAAGTTACAATGAAGTTCCTCCACCCCCAGGAAGTTTTCAACCACCTAGGATAGATGTCTCTTGTTATGGAGTAGATAACCTAGAGTTTAGGAAAAAGCTTAAAGGTCAATCAAATCCTGAGCCTTTAGGAGAATCTGTTGAAGCACCTAGGGTTGATAATATGGTTCTGAATGTGAAAAAGATCTTTCAAAACAAGCAGTTCTTCCAAAAACTTCTCAAAGTACTGCTGATCATTCAGTAGTACCTACAAGAAACTCTTTTCAAAATACTGCTTATCATAGAAAACCTTTTGGGAATAGATTTGGGATGATGGGTCCAAAGTTATGCTTTGTATGTTATAGTCCTCATCATTTGATCAAGGACTGTGATTATCATTCAGAATACTTAAGCAAATACCCAAAGACCACCTCTTCAACCCATAAGCACAGAGAGAATAAACGAAGGGATAATAAACCAGTTGGAATTACACAAATAGGGTTAACCATAGTAATTTCTCAAAAGATTATAGGTACCCTCATCAGAAAAGACCATTCTCCAAACCCACAGTACCTTCACAAAGCACTGGTCAGGCAGTACTTTCTCAAAGTACTGTTAGGAAGTTTCCCAATCAAGGTACTGCTAGGATAGACTCAAATGTAAGACCTAAGAGATTCAATTCCTACAAACCTAGAAGGCCTTACAACCAAAGGAAAGCTGCTGAAACACAGAACCCAACACCAAAAGTTACAACTAAGTAGGTTAAGAAAGAAAGTACTGCTGAGACTGACAAAGTACTTTCAGAAAATAAGAGTGAAAAGGGGGTTGTTGATAACTATTCAACACAAGTTTTGAAATAAAAAACAGTAGTTCTTGATAGTATTTTCAAAAACAGTGGTGATTATATACTCAAAAATTTTGAGTATGTTACTCCACAAGGGGAACACAAGTCAGTAATGGCTTGGGTTCCTAAAAGAAACTAACCTTTTTCATTTTTATGCAGGGTAACCCAACAGAGGAGCTTAAAGATCATCTTATTGTGGATAGTGGTTGCTCTGGAAGTATGACAGGAGAAAAGGAGCTCTTGTCAGATTTTAAAGCTTATTTTGGAGGAAGAGTTGCATTTGGGAATGATCCTGATGGAGGGAGAATTACTGGCAAAGGAACCATTAAGGCAGGATCTATTGATTTTGAGAATGTCAGATATGTGAAGGAGCTTAAATTCAACCTTTTGTAAGTCTCTCAGATCTGTGACAAGAAGTATCCTGTGTTGTATCTTGACACATAATGTCTTATTCTCTCCCCTGAGTTTAGATTAGAAGATGAAAACTTGGTGATGCTAAGAGCACCAAGAACCAATGATGTATATAGAATTGATTTGAAGAACATTAATTCTGCTGAAAGAGCAACATGTTTGATTGCTAGAGCAACAATGGAAGAATCACATCTATGGCACAGAAGACTAGGGCATGTGAATTTCAAAAACATCAATAAGCTGGTCAAAGGAAATTTAGTTAGAGGTTTACCTTCCAAAACATTCAAACTTGATCATTCATGTTTGGCTTGCAAGAAGGGTAAACAACACAAGGCTTCTTGTAAGAAGATTGAAGAAAGAACAATAAGGGAAGCTTTGGAATTGCTGCATATGGATCTGTTTGGAACTGTTTTGTTGTTAGCTTTAACAAGAAGAAGTACTGTTTGGTTATAACAGATGATTGTAGCATATTTAGCTGGGTCTTTTTTTTGGGATTCAAAGATGATACTTTTGATGCTATTCATGACCTTATAATAGCACTTGAAAATCAGTTAAGACTCAAGGTTAGAGGAATTAGATGTGATAATGGGACTGAATTCAAGAATCAGCTTATGGTTGACTTTTGTGCTAAAAAGGGAATTAAAAGAGAATTCAGTATTGCTAGAACTCCTCAGCAAAATGGAGTTGCAGAAAGGAAGAACAGAACTTTGATAGAAGTTGCATGTTATGTGCTAAATAGAGTGTCAGTGACAAAACCTCAGATGAAGACACCTTATGAGTTACTCATGGGAAATAAGCCAAATATAAAGTTTATGAAGCCTTTTGGATGTCCCCTGACTATCTTGAACATTGCTGATAATTTGGGAAAATTTGATGGTAAATCAGAAGAAGGATACTTATTGGGTTATTGTACCAATAGCAAAGTATTCAGAGTATACAACAGGGCTACCAAGAAGTTTCAAGAATGTCTTCATGTTGAATTCCTTGAAGAACAAGAAAATCAAAAAGGCAAAGGTCCTGATTGGATGTTTGATCTTGATTTAATGTCCTCATCTATGAACTATGTACCTGTAAGGGAAGAAAATCAAGTTGTTCTTAATGAAGAAGAGTTACAATACATTGTTCATGGAGTTAATATAAGATCTGAAGATGATTCTGATGAAGCACCAAATGATGAGAAGAAAAGTACTGCTGCACCTCAAGGTACTGTTGATCCTCAAAGTACTGTTCCACCAAAGAATGCAGTATCTGATGAAGACCAAGCTATCCAAGATGAACTTAATAGGATGCTTCTTCAAGAAACAATTGCAAAATCCTATGAAGATGATCAAAGGAGAGCTTATGAAGCAGAAAAGAAGAAGGCTAAAGGCACTGACAGTACTTTGCCTCAAAGTACTGATGATCCATTTGAATGTACTTCTCAAATTTTAGATACTTCACATTTGAAGAATGATGATGATTTACATGATCCATCCATGCCTGCCTTAGAAGATACTGATGATGAGTTGGAACAAGAAGGCATTTTCTCATATTCTAATGAAGACCCTGACCTCACAAATTTGGAAGATAATCTTGAAGTTCCATGATTCGTTGTGTTTTGGTGTGTGTAAAAACAATTTATCAATATATCAACAAACGCGAGGTCTAATTTATCGTGAGACAAATAGACGTGAAGTAATACGAGTAAACCTTTTAGGAAAAAGATTACCTCGCAAAACTTGTGGAAGTGATATTAAATTGTGAGACCGGGAAGTGATTTCCCGGGTCGTACCCCAATGAGGTGTGAATGGAAAGCTTCGAGTAAGATTGAGATTAAAATCTTGTATGTTGGAAGGATTGTTTGGTTTTGTGATACGTTAAATTAACGAGAATTGTGAATTAACAAACGTAAACGGATTATAAACAACCTAATGGGAAATAAAAGGCAATAGGTAAACTATGGAAGTCCTAAAAACACTACGGGAAACAAAGTTAGGTATCGGGAATCGTAAAAACACAAATTTCACAAAAACGTGACGTTTATTCTAAATAAACGCCAACGCGCAAAATAAAACGCGAATTTTTAGCTACGCAAGTCCTACGGGTATAAAAATGATTTTTCTACGTTCCTAATGATGAAAGAAATTTTTAGAAAAAGGAAAATTATTTTTTTGCTTTTTTAATTAATTATTATGTTTTTAAAAACAATTTAAACTAGATTAAATTATTAAAATACTAAAACTAATTTTAAAAATCTAGAAATTTTTTGGAAATTAGATAATACTAGTTCTAAGCTAGGAAAAAAAATGAATAAGCAGTTCAAGTAAGCATAAAATAAGTAGTTCTAAAAGCTAGCTTAATAATAACCAAAGGACAAAACCAATTTAAGTATAAGACAAAGGAAAATAAAACTAAAAGAGTAGCTAAGCACAGATGGTGAAGGACATGTGTTGTGTCTGTGACAGAAGAGACCCAGGTTCGAATCCTGGGGTCTTGCAATTTATTTATTTATTTTTATTTTCCAAATTTTATTTTACAAACTCCTTAGACACATGAAAACTACCAACTTTTATAACTGAAGCTTTTTCAAAACCAGATTAAATAAGCAGATACGAAGGGCAAATTGCAACAGTTAAGTCAAAGAAGCTACAAAGGGATTTTCTTGAAACTGAAAAGCTACTTAAAGGCTACTTACAAGCTATACTAGGTATGGAAATAAGCTAAGGACTAGTGAGCAAAATCAAACAGATAAGAACAATGATAAGTAAAAAAAATAAACAGAATCAAGCAACAAGCAATCACCACACCCAAACAGTCCTAAAGGCAAAGTTGCAGGCCTAAATAAGCTAATGAGATAAGCTTCAAAATAGAAAAATAAGCCCAGGAGTCACAAGCATGTACTACCAGCTTGCTTTTGTCCAAATTTGAGGCTTATAGGAGCTTGCTTGGTTCCTTCAATCAGCTTGTGAAAAAGCTATCTCACACCAAAACTGAGTGGTGCAGGCCTACTTGTGAAAAAGCTTATAAAAGTTTTGAGATCAAAAAGTGAATGTGAGACGAATTTGGAGCATTAAGAATCAGTAAATAAGCAATGATGAACCATATTTAAGCAACAAGAATGAGTAAAAATAATTTAATGTAAACCCCTGAACTTAAATGCAATAAGAGTGAAAATTTATAAGTGAATCAAATAAAAAGTAACTAAAATTCTTGATTTACTTTAGAAAAGATTGCATAAAACTTAAAGAAAACTAAAACTTCTTAAACTAAAAAAAAACTACAGAAAACCTACTTGCCAAAACGGCTTACAACATTATCATCTATTTATACTACTTCTTCAACTAGGGTTTGGTCTTGTCTTGTGTTTCTTCTCCGAGACAAATGTTGAGCTGGATCAGATATGCTTCATTTGTGTTGCTTTTTGAGTGATATCAACCCTTGGATGCCTCTTATGCAATCTCAGCCTTTAAGTTACTTTTGGTGCCCAAAATCTAACACAGGATTGCCAGCGTGGAGTGGAGGTTGGTATGGTTTTGTGAGAGGTGAAGGAAGGTAGTGGGATTGGGGGTTGTGTTGGGGGTGCTTTTGAGGTGAAGATGGAGTATGGCAGGAGGTGGAGTGGTGTAAGGGTTTGATATGCTAGGTAAAGAGGGAGGTGGAAGAAGGTGTGGTACGTTTGTGTTTGACCAGGTCAAAGAACCAGGGGGAGGGGCGTATTTTATTAGAAACATTTAGGGTTAGGTTTTGGGCTAGGGGAGAGATTTGGGCCAAAGGGTATAAGGTTATTAGTGGACTGGATTGGACTAGGGGGGGTTGATTGAGTTTGGGTTGGTTTAGGGTGTATTGGCATTGCATCTTTGAATATCAAAGGTCCGTTTGGTTATGATAGAAATTACCACAAGGACCATTCATGTTAGATCAGAAATTGGGTTGAAGCTATGCAAGAAGAACTCTTACAGTTTAAACTTCAAGAAGTATGGGTACTCTGTGATTTACCAGATGGTAAAAGGTTATTTGGAACAAAACGGGTTTTCAGAGTGAAAAGAGATGAAAGAGGGAATGTAATCAAGAATAAAGCAAGGTTAGTAGCTCAAGGATATAGACAAGAAGAAGGAGTAGATTATGATGAAGTATTTGCTCCTGTGGCAAGGATTGAAGCAATAAGGCTATTTTTGGCTTTTGCATCTTATATGGGATTTCCTGTATATCAAATGGATGTTAAAAGTGCTTTTCTATATGGCACTATCACAGAAGAAGTTTATGTCAAACAGCCTCCTAGTTTTGAAGATCCTGCACATCCAAACAAAGTCTACAAGGTTATCAAGGCTCTGTATGGCCTTCATCAAGCCCCAAGAGAATGGTATGAAAGACTCTCAAATTTTCTATTAAAACATGGTTACAGGAGAGGAGCTATTGACAAGACTTTGTTTATAAAAATAGATAAGAAGGATATAATGCTTGTCCAAGTTTATGTAGATGATATTATTTTTGGTGCTACTAAGCAATCTATGGTGAGGGAATTTGAAGATCTTATGCAAAAAGAATTTCAGATGAGTTCAATGGGAGAATTAACATTCTTCTTTGGGACTACAAGTGCAACAATCAAGTAGTGGAATCTTTATTGGTCAAGATAAGTATATTGCAGATATTCTTAAGAGATTCAATTTCACAACTGTCAAGCCAGCTTCTACACCTGTTGATACTAACAAGCCTTTGGGAAAAGATGAAGAAGGAGAAGATGTTGATGTCAAATTATACAGGTCTATGATTGGATGTCTAATGTACTTAACTACATCTAGGCCTGACATTACTTTTGCTGTGTGTTTATGTGCAAGACATCAAGTTCACCCCAAAGTATCACATTTGAATGCTGTCAAAAGGATTTTTAGGTACCTTAGACAACAACCTAAGCTAGGATTGTGGTATCCTAAGGAGTCACCTTTTCATCTACAAGCCTTTTTAGATAGTGATTATGCTGGTGATAACTATGACAGAAGATCTACAACTGGATGGTGTCAGTATCTTGGAAGTAGATTAGTCTCATGGCAATGCAAAAAGCAAACAATTGCATCAACATCTTCCACAGAAGCAGAGTATGTAGCTGCTGCAAGCTATTGTGCACAAGTACTTTGGTTGCAAAATCAGCTTTTGGATTATGGATTCAATTTCAAGAATACTCCTATCAACATTGATAATGAGAGTACCATTTGTATTGTGAAGAATCCAGTCTATCATTCCAAAACAAAGCACATTCAAATCAGACATCATTTTATTAGAGATTGCTATGAGCATAGGCTTATCAATGTGGTTAAAGTTAATACAGATGATAATGTAGCAGATCTACTCACAAAGGGCTTTGATGTTTCAAGATTTACCTTTTTAGTTGTGAGTATTGATATGATTAATAATTAAGCTATTATTGAGGGGAGGCATTAGTAGTTAGTCATTAGTTAAGGGGAGGCTACATGTATCATTCAAAAGATACAGATTTTTTATTAATCATTTTCAAAGGGTTACATTCATTCTTCAAACAGAACAGTCAACCATGACACAGACACAAACAGGAAACAAAGACTACTACCACAAGCATCCTACACCAAACCTACTTATCCTACCCAACACAACCTACTCCATTGGCCTTTTTCCTTTACCCTGATAACTCTGCTTTCCCTTTTGAGCAGTCTTTCTTTTGTCATCAAAAGAAGCTTGCTTCCTTGGGCAAGCCAAGCCAAGAACTTGTTTGGGAGGTCTCTCTTTTCTTGGAGTAGGCCACTTCATATTCTTTATGGCTGATTCGAGGGCTTGGGTCAAAGCATGTGGAAGTTCATTAGCCAGAGATGAACCAGGAGCAGGGACAGACTTTTTCTTCTTGGGCTTTGGATTAGTAGTGCTTGCTGCATCAGTAATGGTAGAGGTTGCTACACTCATTGATGAGGTTGATACATCAGGAGGAAAGTACCCACTCCATCCTGCATCATCATCAAAGTCAGAGTCAGAATAGTAGATGATCTCTGAGTCTGTGGAGCCATCTGAATCAGAAGAGATGTACACCAATGGGAAGTGACTCATGTTTATCACTAGGGTTTTTGTGGCTATATTGTATTGATGAAAGAAGTATGTTGGTGGAAAGTTACTTTTATAGGCAAGGAAAGGTATAAGGGTAATTAATGAAGTTCATTGAATTCAACTTGCCTTGGTAGCTTTGGGAATTAATTTGGAAAGGTATCAATTACCTCGGGTTAACTTTCAAAGATATTTTGGTCAAACAGTCAACACTAAAAGATATTTTGATTGGAAAGTACTTTGTTCAACGTACTGCTTGGTTTTACAACTGAAAGTACTGCTCCATATTCTATGGAAAGTACTGCTTGATGATATGAAGGCTACGCTGACGTGTCAGGATACTGTTCCAACGGTAAAAAATGCGGGTAACAAACTTTCGAAAGATATGGGGAAGATAACTTCTAAAAATAACGGTAAAATAATTAATTAACCGTGATTTTTTGTATATTATCCCTTTTTAATCATATCTTTTTCTTATTTATACACCCGTATTCATTCGCAATTCTCATTCATCAAACCCATTAATATCATCAACAATTACTACTCTTCTCTCAAATCATTATCACAATGGCACACCGACCAACCATAAACAAACACACCATGATTGCAAACCTTGAGAAAACGCAGAGGAACATTGAATTTCATGGAATTATTGATTTTCTCACTGGAACCACCATCAATTACTCACTCTTAGTAAACCCAGAGATTATTGGACCTTGGATACAGGCATTTTGGGCCACGGGAAGGGCTGAGATTGAAGATGGAGAGGATGTTATTCATGCTACAGTTGCTGGGAGAGCTATTCGTGTTACTGAAGCCACAATCAGGGAGGTTTTGTTGTTTGAATATGAAAGAGGCTCTGTTTTGTTTGCTACACAAGATATTTGGGATGCACTGAGAGATATTGGTTATGAAGGACCTTTGAACAAGATTACTTTTCAGAAAGCAATGGTAAGTCCTCATTGGAAGTATCTTATTCATGTTTTACTTCATTGCTTAAGTCCAAAAAGTACTGCTTGGGATCAATTTGGACATGCCATAGCTTCTGCATTAGTTGGCCTTGTTACCAATCAACCATTCAACTTTTCCTACATGATCCTTGATGGTATGATCACACATATTAAGGCTGGATCACCTTTTCTGATGTATCCTAGATTTGTTCAACTTATCTTAGAGAATCCACTTGATGGGATACAAAAACCTCAGGATTATGTACCTACTATTAGGATGCCATCTAAGGTGTTTACCTTTATGTCTCACAAGGGAGTTAATTTTTCTGGTAACAATACAACTCTCAATGCTTACATGTTAGAGGTAGCACAGGCTGTTAGAGATGATGTTGATAATGCTAATTCTGAGGATGCTGATCAATCTGAGCATTCTGCATCAGTACATACACCTACACCACCCATTGTTTCACCTCAGCCTGATAACTTAAGTGAAAGAACTCCTTCAGTCTCTGTTTCTAGGGAAAAATCTATTTCTGTTGAAGGTACTTCTCCACAAAGTACTTCTTTACAACGTACTGCTTCAGAGCATACTCCAGTACCTTCTCCCAATGATTATACTCCCACAGGTGGGTTTCAAACACCTGCAGGAGATGAGGGATTTGAAGGTCCGTTGAATAATTATGCTTTGACTAGAGAGTTAGAGAGGATGAAGAAAGCTATGGCTGATCAGACTGCAGAAATTAAAAGATTAAGAAACAAGTTCAGAAGGTTAAAGAAGTTTGTGTGGCCTCTTGTACAAAATTTTAGGCTTTATGTGAAAGAAAAGAAACAATCTCAAAAGAAAAAGTCTAAATCATCCAAGAAAGCTTCTACGTCCAAGAAGCAGCATAAGAAGTCATCATCTTTCAAATTGGGGAGGAATCAAGATGATAATTTGAATGAAGATGATGCTGGGATTCAATATTCAGAAGATGCTCACCTTTGGCACTATCCAGAAGAACCTTTGAATTTTTTGCCAGAGAAAAAGATTGAAGAGGATGAGAATATTGTACAAGAAGAAGCTATTGAGCAAGATGCTGAAGAACAAAATATTCAAAGCACTCATAATCAAAGTACTGATGTTCAAAGTACTGTTGATGAAAGTACTAGTCTGCAAGGTACTGATGAGCAAGGTACTTCTGCTATGAATATTGTTGGAATTGGAACTTCTACAGCTGGATTTACAAAGAATTTTGAAGATGAAGCTGGTCCTTCCAATCCTATACAGCAAGAAGAAGTCAAGGTGCATACAACAAGTGATGATGAAACTATAGCTCAGATTATGCTTAATCTGGATAGACCTTCAGGAGGTATACATATTTCTGAGCCTGTACAACAAGTTTCTAAATCTTCTTCTGAATCTGAAGAATTAGATCCTAAAGACAAAGGTAAAGGGATCATGAAGCAAAAGAATATTAAGAAGAAAAAGAAGAAATTTACTCTTGCACAGCTGAGAGAAATAGAGGTAGCAAAGAATGAAGAAATTGCTAGACAACAACAAGCTGTGTATGATGCAGAACACTTGGAAGACGTTAAGAAATCAGCTGATGTCACAAGAAAACCTATGACTATTGCTCAAGAAAGAAATTGGATGATTAGTTTCTTGAAAGGAAGAGGATACAAGAATCTACAAAGATTAAGATATCCAGAAGTGAAAGCTCTATGGGATGAAGTACAAGAGTCTATCAAGAAAGAGTTAGAAAATTTTGTACCCATGGATGTTGATAAGGAGAAGAAGTTAGAAGATATAAGGAAAGAACAAGTTGAGATAAGAAAATTGAAGAGGAAGAAAGCAGTTCAAGATGATCAATTGTCAAAGAGACTTAAAATGATACATAAAGATACAATTGATGAACTGAGGAATTATTTCAGAGTAGTTGATTTTGAGAATAAGAAAACAGAAGACTCTGGAAAGAAATCAAAGATTATCTCATTCTCTATGGTTGAATCAAAAGAAGGGAATTATCTTATGTTCAACAGAGAAGATGGAAGCTTCATAGTATTTAATATGTTATGGGATGTTCTGCATTTAATTATCAGAGAAGACCTATATGATTTATACTTGCAAGTACAGACATACTATGAGGATATTGAAGCAACAGGAGTGGGATTAATCTTACTTGGAGATTTGATAACCATCTGGGAAACAGAAGAAACAAGTGTTGATACTCTGTGGAATGATCAAGAAAATTGGGAAATTACAAGATGGAGATTCTTTGAGTCGTCAGGAGTTCATTCACTTGAGATGGAAGATGGTACCATGATTCACATGCTTGCTGAGAGAAGATATCCATTGATAAGAGAAATTATGCTCAGGATGTTGTATCATGGAATGGAGCTTGAAGAAGAAACTGATGTAGCTTTTATGGTGATTAAGCTATTTATCAGGTGGACTAAGTCAGAAGAATAATATTGCAAAATACTGGTGTGATTTGTTTTGTATAATAAGTATTTTTCTTAAAGTACTGCAAGACAAACAGTACTTTATCAAAGTACAGCTTGCTGCATAAAACCAGTATAAATCCTTTGTAAAATAAAATAAAAAGTTTTTGATGTTTCTAAGTGAAGTAAATAAAAGGATTTGAAAAGACAAACATGGTGTTAGTATTTGTATTGCATAACAAATGGTAATCAACTCACCATGTCTAACAGACAAGAAAAAGTTTGACTCATCATGAGGGTATGTGACAATCAAATCCATTTTTAGTTGACAATTTACTAAAAATTGTATGGTATTCAACTCACCATATCTGTAAAAGTGAAGAGTTAACTAGCCCACAAGAAAATGGCTTGTGGTAAAGGCTGTGGAAAAATCATTTATGGTAATTAGTTCACCATGGTTGAAATCAAAGAACTAACTAGTCCAAAAGCAAATGGCTATTGGTAAAGACTACTCAAATCTGTTGATAGTTGATGATTTGCTAAAAATCATATGGTTATCAATGTACCATGGTTGTTCTAACCTAAACATTGGCTACTCCAGAGTTAATGATGACTTTGGTAAAGAGACATCAAAATCCATTAAAAGTTCAATGATTCACCTCTCACGGAAGTTAACACATCTGGAAGTGATGAGAACAGTATGAAACTTTAAAAAGATTTGATGTAAACTTTGTCAAAAAGTTGCTGAGTTGCTGAGAAGATGATGATCAAGAGCACTTTGATATACAGGATTCAAAAGAGATAAAGATACAATTTTCCTAAATGATAAAGATTTTGAAGATCCAAGAAAGTAAAGAAACTTGAAATAAAGCAAGTGGAGTTCAAGTTAGGGGAGGATTGTTGGGATATGAAGTCAAAGTACTGCTATGTCAAAGTACTGCTTAATTGTCAACAGGCTGATCAAAGTCAAAGTACTGTTGTTTATTGAAGATTATTCAAAGTACTTCGAAGAACAAGGACTTAAGTGCAATATTAATTAAAGGATTATTATGTAATATTGTATGAATATTCTAGAATTAGTTAGGGATAATTACTTGTCGTTCAAGTAGATAATGTAAACCGACTTAAGGTTATCTATATAAGGAGCCTTATGATGGTATCAGGGATATAAGTTTTAGTCGAAGTTTCTAAAAGTCTTAGAGTTTTACAAGTCGATATTAGTCAAGTTAGGGATTGTTAGTGAATCTGTGTAATCAAGCAGGTTCAAGTTTGGTTTAATATAAAAGTTCTTCTTAAGCTTTGTGTTAGTAGATTTCGCATACTTTACAAGGTCAAAACAGTGTTTCAATATTAATAGTGTTGAGTTTATTCAATATTGTTAAAAAACTTACAAGCTACAAAGTAATTTGGTCAGAGTATATCGATCCAACAGGACACATCTCTGAATTCAATTTTTTTTATTTATTTACTACGTTTTACTCTAATATATTACACTAAGTGGCAAAATTTTAAAATAGATAAGCCAAAATGGCAAACCAAAATTTTCAATTATTCAAAAATTCATTTCCCTCCCACACTTAAGTTGAGCAATATGCGTAATTAGAAAATAACTTAAAAGTATGACAAATGGGAAAGATAAATATAAGAGAAACGAGACTTCCCGAGCTCTTAAGTGATTGGTTGAATTCTAAAAGATATAGTGTTGAGCAGCACGTCATCATAGGCATGTGAACTTCAACCAACAAATATAATATAACGATCCAATAATATCAGCTCCCCAAGTGTTAAGCAAACAATCCTACCAACCTCCACTTATTTATTAAATCTGCAAAATAGACTAAACTACGTGTAATACTTTGTAAAATCCCATGTCATTTATTAATGCTAATCACCGAATCTATTCTAATCAAAGCCATTTTTGCGGGCTAATTTACTTTTTTCACACGAATCACCGTTTGCATGACACCTATATCACCGTTAGTCACCATTTTCATGTCACCTAAAACACCTTTAGTCACCGTATGTATATCACCTATATCACTTTTGTCACTTTAAGAATAACACCCTATACAAATTTATCACCTGGTATCACCCGTAGTTACTCTTAGATGTTACCCAATGAGGTTAACACAAGTAACTCCCACTTGCGACGCGACACTTAGAAATGACACCGAAATATATATATATATATATATATATATATATATATATATATATATATATATATATATATATATATATATATATATATATATATATATATATATATATATATATATATATATATATATATATATATATATATATCACCGTTAATATATTTCAAGGTATAAATGAACCAACACCGACACCGAAATAAAGTTATGAAAACACTAGTCAACGACACCTCGTCCTTTTATTGGACCTTTGGTTTCATTAGCCCATGTAGTACAATATTTCTTTTTCCCTTTTTAATTGGGCTTTGATCCAACACCTAAGTCCACAAGTATCCTTTCTTTCTTTCTGTTGTGGGCCGAGAATCACCAAAGCCCAATGGCTTATTTCTTTCTGTTTTTGGCCGAGCACCACCCAAGCCCAGTAGTTGTTTCGTTTGTGTTGGGCCAAGAATCCACACGTGCCCAGCTCGCTTATTTCTTTTTGTTTTGAGCCACGAATCAGATGCCCACAACATCACCAAATTTCACTAATAAAATGTTACACATTTTGTTGCACTTTTGATTCGAACACGACACCACCAAGTATTGTTCTCGTGGCATTTCGTTTTCTTTCCTTGCTCAACACCATGACAGTCACATTATTTGGACACAAACACAACCATGTCGACACCCTTGATTAGTTTCTTTCCTTCTTTGTTCCTTGTACAACTCGACACAAAGCACCCAAAGGGTAAAACCCTAGCTAGCACTAGTCACATCCAACCCTCCACTTTGTTTCACTATAACTCGACACCACTCCACCCTATTTTCTTTTCTTCCCTTTGTGTGTGTAAACATCCAAGACCAAACACCCAAGCCACCCTAGAAACTCCAAGCTATGGTCCTAAACAAATATTTAATAACATGCTTTTGTACTAAACATGGTTAACCATTGTGTAATGTGTCTCTAATGTCCCAAACAAAGATCACATGATACCTCTTCCTTATTTGTTTATTCGAACAAGTACTTACATGTCTCACCAACTCACCTAAACCTAGACTTAAACAAATCAAAAGAATTCATTATGGCTATTTGACTCTAAAGCTCGACATGACTAAACCTCTAGTACCATGGACATTTTGTCTTAAGTCGATTGACAAGTCAAGCTCATGTACAACAAGAATCACATGCTCAGGACTTTCAAAACTCCCTTAATCTTCCTATAAATACTCACATTTAATGCACATCCTCACCACACTTTCACAACTCATAAAAATCACCAACAAACATCTCTTTGTCTTGCCATTATCACATACGAGGGAGCAACACAGGAATTGGGTCGAAGTATAAGTTATTTAGGGCTAACAATCGTGAACGTGGGTTAGTATTTGATAAGGTTTTACAAGGGTTTGCTCGTTGTCCGTGTTTCTTTGTTTCACCTCTCGTATAACTCGACCACTTCACCATCTCTTTAGGTGTTGTAAGTTGTTCACTCCTTTTTCAATACTTACATTATTTATTTTCTTTTACATGCATCGCATAGCACTTAAACACATAAAACACCAACACAAGTCACCTCGACACCCTTGAGAAACGACCTTATATTTTCATAATTACGCGTACAACCCATATATGTTAACTTACCACTCGACTCTTTACACAAGACTAAAACAAAAGGTCGAAACATGCAAGGTTAATAATGTCAAACACTACGTAAAATGAACCTAATCCTAAGCATTGTTTGAACACCCCTAAAACAAGTTGTGAAGTCGATTGGGCCTGAAATGGGCTAACGAGGCCCATGTGGGATTTTCTTGAAGTTTTCGAATCATGAATTAAGCAAAAGCTCGACACTATTATACTTCAAAACAGATTTTTGTAAGGTTTTTATAAGTTAAAAATGTTTATTTTCTATGTACAAAAGTTCACTTTTCAAAAACTTAACAAAGGACTAATTTTGCAAATCATCTCGTTAAAGGACCAAAAGTGTCAAAACGGCCAAACCTTCGGACCAAACTGAAAAAAATCGATTTTAATGAAACTAAAGGGGTAGAAACTGTAAATACCTTAAACTTAAGGTCTAAAAGGTAAAAAGACTAAAAAGGACTAAAAATGTAATTATTTTTAACCCAAGGGTAAAAAGGCGTAACTTTAAAGTTAAGGGTCAAACATGACAATGGTATCTTATTATTTATTTGAACTAATATTACTTTACATATTTGATTTTGTAATATATATACTTAAATAAATATCCACTACTACTAAAAATATTTAAAATAAATATTTTATTAACGTTATTATTATAACGGATAAATCAACATACATCGATCACATTTTCGTATCAACGTTATAAATAACTATATAAAGTTATTTTGGATAATTTAAGACACCTAAAATCGATATCACTGTACTCGAGGAATATCACATGTCATTCACGCATCGAATCTGAAACACCGATAGTAATATATATCACATTAATATAGGTCGCAATTCAGAGGTCATTTATTGCTACTCGTAGCAATACACTGTCACCTTTGAGCACCGTTTGAGTTTTGCAAACACCCACCAGGTGAGTTCATAGTCCCACATTTTAAATTGTTTTTAAACCCCGTGGGGAGATACATGCTATAAACCGAACACAAGTATTTTTAGTATGTGATTATTATATGATATTGCTTAAGTTGACACCCGTGCTACAAGTCCCTCATATCACGAACCTTAATCACTTGCGAGTGAGCGTGAATATAGTTGATAGATCTATTGGAGACGGCAACCCAACTCTGCCAAAGATCATTTGGCAAGGGATGTTCTATATTCGAGGTACCATGGAAATTTTGCACATTTCTCTCACCGAGGGCCCCTTTTGTCATCTACATCCCTCGTGGTGTAGGTGATTATATCATTATTTGATATCACCCACGTTAAGGCTTGAGTTTCGTGAGGCTTAGGAGCAATATGACACCCGTTTAATCATGACCAATCATCTTGGTTTGTTTATTTAAAATATTTGACTTGTGTTTACACTATTACAAATTTACTACTATGGATTCACTCAACCGTTGTGTTGACTTTTTAGCATGTTTATCTCAGAAAACTAGCGGCATGATAGCACGGAGCTGTCAAAAAGGGCACACAGGACCTCCCTTTTATTTCAATAATTATATCATTCTTTTCAAACGCATCACCTCTTTTGTAAAACAATTAACATTTGAAAAATGTTTGTAACTCTGAATACTTTGAGTTTTCATGGAATGATATCAACTTATCTTTTGAATTGTTTTCTATAAGTATGACTGTGTTCTAAACTGTAATGACCCCGATTAGACTTTCGCTGCTTATCAAATTTTCGGGGTGTTACACTACGAAAAACATAAAATAATAAAGCGCACTTTCGTAGGCAACACGGTTGCATTTAGCGCATGCAACAAGCCTTTAAACCCCTCGGTGTCCCGAGTGGACGAGTTATAGTCTCGTGAGGGTTTACAGCGAACACACCCACAAAATTCGTAAAATATATTTTTGAATTTTTCTCTTTTTAAAATTTTATTTATTCACAATTTATTAAAAACAAGCATACTCAAAACACTATGAAATGTAAAATAAAGGGGAAAAGAAAATCTTTTTGGGTTTTCAAAATTTAAGACAGACACATAATAATTATGTAAGGTATAAAACATATAATTTACAAAACTAGTTTTGCGGACTGATAAAGAAAGTGCTTGGGTGTAAGTGCGGCGAACTTCTAGCAAAATTCCATTTTCCACTTTATAATTTCTAATAAAACACAAATATTTAATACACTTAATCAAGCACACAAAACAGAACTGAAAAAAAAACAAAAACATATTAACTAAAATAAAAATACTTAACATTTATATAAAAATGAAATAAAATAAAATCAAACAAAAAGAAAACACACACACACACACACACACACACACACACACACACACACATATATATATATATATATATATATATATATATATATATATATATATATATATATATATATATATATATATATATATATATATTTAACTTTCATGCAAACTAAACCTAACATAAGTGAAAGTTTGAGGCACAAATTTATTTAAGATATTGTTTCAATATAGCATATTGCCCAAACAATCAAGGAAAATAAATTTTAACTAAATTATTTTTGCAGACCAAAAAGCACATCGAACTTAAAAGAAAGTGCGGCGGTTATCGGGTATATATATATTTTTATTATTTTTCAAAAATTCAAACTAGTTTCGCGGCAAAAATTATAAAAGTGCGCCGCACACAAACATAAGTGCGGCGGTTTTATTATGCAGAACATGTATATATATTTTTTCCTCTCAGGCCCAGAAGTGCGGCGCACAAAAGAAAATGTGCGGCGAACATCTGGAAAAAAGATTTTTCTTTTTTTTTTTTAATTCAGATGCAAAATGCAACGTACTTCAGATGAAGTGCGGCGTACTTCTGCAAATTTTTTATATTTATTTATTGTTTTCATTTTAAAAAATGCAATATAAACAAACAAAACACATGGCTTATTAGATTAACCAGAACATGCCAAAAAACAAAACAAACATATAAAAGAAAAAAATAATAATTTAGAAATAAAAATCTTTTTGGTTTTTCCATTTTAATGACAAACTAAGTATGCACAAATTCACAAGGCATATAATCAGATAAAATATGATTCCAAATGATTACATACCCAAGTCTAGTAGTTTGGTTACCACTGAACTTAATCAGTCAAGAGAAGAACATGATCACAGGACAAAAGTGCGCCAGTCTTGTTATAAGAACCGGCGTACTTACAAGAAACATGGTAGTCCGACGGTTTTGGGTGTAAAACCATCATATTTTCGAGGATTTATCTGCAAAATACCAAACGAGAAGAGAAGTGCAGCGCACTTCAAAAGAAGTGCGGCGTACTTGCAGTAACAGAGGACAACTTTATCACTGATTCAAGAAATTTCAAACACACGTAATATGCAGTAGATCAAGCAAACAATCTAAAAACAACTAAGAAAATCTCCAGCAACGGCGCCAAAAACTTTGATGCGTGTCAAAAGCTTTAAATTTATAATGCTAGAAATACCGGTTTATTCGACTAAAGACACAACACGGGCAGTGTACCCTTTCGAGTGTAATATAGCCTAGGTAAGTCCAGGTCGTTCCACAGGATTTGTAGCAATTAACAGATTATTTATCAAGAACAAAACCAATTTGAGTGTCACATATCAAATGGCCGAAATGTGTGTGTAAAGCAAAGCAAGGTAACAAACAAGCAAGAGATTATTATAACATAACCAAACGAGATTCCATCATCACAAAGTATATCAAACTCAGAAAACATATTCATTATTATGAGTAAAGAAAAGTACTAAATTCGTTTATGAAAGTAATATGAGAACAATGAAACCGAAACCATAGTTTCTACAAAAAACAATTACTACTCCAACAACCCCTATCTAACCATTAACCCATGCTTCTGAGATGACCTTGAGACATGTCACGTGCTCCTGGAAATCAGCAAACGAGTCGCCAAATGGTATGTTTGGTAACAAGGTTTATGGTAGAGAACTTATAAGGATTTGGAGTGAATCCGTTTAAGTATCAAGTGTAGTATGTTTAGGGTCTGTAAGATTGGTGTTTTAGGACCTGGAAATGGTGGTGAACCAGTAGTGAGTCGTGGTGGTGAGGGTATGGCAAGACAGAGGAGAGTTTGGATCATAGGATCCAAGGATCCTAACCTTGTTCTCCTCTTCTCTAATTGATAGATATGTTAGGTGTTGGAGAGATGTAAGAGATGGTTTTCTTGGAGGCAAATGGGAGTATTTATAGGCTTAGTAACACTTGGGGACGAAGTCTTGGTGTACATGATCGGTTTGGGAGTTATATCTGACTTAAATGTGAGTATCAAACCCAAAAGTATGCCCAATATTTATGGAAAACCGTCGTACTTCTTGGCTTTGAAGAATTTTCCCGCTGGTGAAAAGTACGCTGCTCTTTTTGGAAAGTACGGTGGTTACAGGGCCTTTTTATCTCTTGACCCAAAAATCAAAGTTGTATATAATTCTCTTAGCTTTCTGTGGCAAAAACGGGAGGTAAAACGGAGTCCGTATGCTCAAGATATGACCAAAACAGTGAAGGTGTGTCGGGAGATCATTAACATGAGTTTCATTCTTCGTTTAAGCTTCAAATCTTTATCTTTACTTCCGTTTCTTCCACGACACATACCATTAACCTACAATATCATATTCAATCTATTAAGTATCGAAAGTTCATATAAATCATCAATATATAAGCATAAAAGCATCGATAATGCGTATAGAAACATGTATAATTTGAGCATTATCAACCACTTAGACATGTGTCAAGGAGAGGTGCTAGCTACTTCTTAACATTTTCAGATGATTTCAGCCGTTATGGTTATGTTTATTTACTTAAATATTAAAAATGAGGTATTTGAAACATTCAAAGTGTATAAAGTAGAAATAGAGTTGCAACTTGGAAAGAAGATTAAAGCTCTTCGATCCGACAGAGGTGGTAAATACCTGAGTCAATAGTTCATAGATTACCTAGCTGAGAATGGAATTGTCCAACATTTCACTTCTCCATATACTGCACAACAAAATGGTGTATCTAAGAGAAGAAATCGTATATTGCAAGATATGATACGATCTATGTTTAATCTTACAACTCTTCCTTTTTAGTTTTGGGATTATGCCTTAGAAACTGCTATTCGCATTCTAAATATGTTTCCAACTAAGAAGGTGGATAAGACACCATATAAGTTATGGACCGGTAAAGTGGATAACTTGTCTTATCTAAAGGTCTGGGGTTGCGAGGCATTTGTTAAACGTGACTCAGCAGATAAACTCCAACAAAGATCTGTAAAGTGCATCTTTGTAGGATACCCAAAGGAAACAATGGGTTACTACTTTTATTACCCACCTGAAAACAAAGTATTTGTTGTAAGGTATGGAGACTTCTTGGAGAAGGAACTCATATCTCAAGAATTCAGTGGGAGAGTTTATGATCTGGAAGACTATCAGGTAGATGCATTACCTTCTAAAAACACTAGCCAACTTCCTGTGGAACTGGTGTGTGCTTATTCATACACCTTTTTCTGGCCAAATTAAGACCAAAACAGACACAAACTAACAATAATTGCCAAAGATATTGTGCGCTTTGTGTTTGTGATCGTGCAGGAACGAATATTTCAGAAATTGGCAAAAATCAGGCCAAAAAGGACAAAAACGAGCACGAGTTTGGAAAACGTGTAAAAAGCCAGAGCCTGGGAAGCAAATTACCACTTTTGAGCTCAGATTGTCAAAACACACCCTGGGGAATAAAAAATGCCCAAAATAGTCCTTGGAGCAAAAGTTTGCAAAATTGGCAGAAATGGTCCCTCAAGTTTGGAAATTGACAGAAATGGCCCTTGAGCATTGGATTTGGAAGAAAAGTCAACAAAGGTCCTTGGGAATTCGCAAGTTGTCGTTATTGGTCCCCGGGTAAAAAGTTTGAAGAAATTACAAGTTTAGTCCCTGAACTTTGAAGTTTTGGAAAATTTAGTTCCTGGATGTGTAATTTTGAAAAATATTAAAATATGGTTCTTATATGTTTGAAGCTTGGCAAGATAAGCCCTCATGACAACTTTGGAAACATTTCAATTTCAGTCCCTTGAAATTCAGAAAATTGAAAATATGGTCCTTATGTTAAATTACAACCAAACAGATTCCTTTGTTAGTCCAAGTCCAAACACACAACACAAACCAAAACCTGATCCAACACCAAAGCCCATCACCCCATGCCCAATTTCCTTTTTATTAATAAAAACACCCCCTGGTCAAACCGGTCAAACCCATCACCCTCATCCCTTTCCCTCCCCAACTTGCCTGCACCAGTCACCTCACCTCCCCCACTAGCCCCATCACATCCCACCGCCCAAACCCACCTTGCACCTAACAAAACAAGCCTCAATTAAGGCTCCCCCCTCTTGGAAGTTATCAGAGCCCCAATTGGCTTAAAATAGTTTTCCCGCCAAAACAAACCAATGGGCAAGATTGCTTTCAAGACATCCAAAGGCTATGAATACAAGTGGGAAATCCTCAGAAGGATCCAAGGAGCCCTAAAAGTCTCTATAAGGAGGAAGAGAAGAATAGGAAGATAGAGTGTAGTTATTTAGTTTAAAATTATTATTGTTTTAATTAAATTTCCAATTCCAGTTGTATTCTTAGTTTAAAACACTTGTAAGCAGTATTATTAGTGTAATATAAACTTTATTCATCCTTAATTTCAAATCTTGTTATCTAAATTCATATTTTGCATTTTCAAGTGAAATTGACAATTTTATTTGAAAGTTGTTAAAATGTTTGGTTTCCTGATACGTGATAATTGCGCCCTCGCAACTGGTTTTACCTCTCAAGGGATCTTGAGAAGCTTACAACCCCCACCAGGCAGTGTACCTGATCGTTGTAGTATAGTATAGTGACATAAAAGTAGTGAAAAATAAAAAATCAACAAAGAAAGGTGAAGATGGCTGGAGGACTGTGAATAAAGGATGACAGTGGTTTAGTATCTCAGGGGAGACTATAGGTTGTGTAATTGGTTCTTGGTTCTTGTGTATAAGCTGGAAGGCAATTGTAAGATTATTACTCCATTTTCTCATTTCACTATAGTATTGCTTATTCTGTGCTTATTCCTGTTGATTTGTGCTTATTAGGTATAATTAAGTCATATTGTAGCTTAAAATTAGGTGCTTGTTCATTGAAATCCATTGTACTCAAAAATCTTAGTTTAACTGTCATAATTAGCATTATATAGGATCCTTGGTAATTGTGGTTCAAGCTTGAGTTCCTGTGCTCATTTGAGTTTATTAGAGCATCATAAGTTGTTGAGAATTAGTTTCAAAGTCCTTAGTATCCATTTATTTAAGAAATCAAAAATCAAGGTTCTTATCAGGTCGTTTGGTTTTGCTGAACATCCTGTGTTCCAGGTTGTTTGAGTGGTTGTTTGTAGTTGTCACATGCCTCATCAGTGTTAATAGGATCATACAAGTCATAAAAACCTTAGGTTATTTATCAAAAAGTCAACATTAGCTTTTAATCTCAATTCATGTTAACTGTCAAGGATTCAAGCTCCATAATCTTCAATTTTAGCTCATAAGTTGTTAGCATAGAGTGTTTCAGTAACATTTCTACTTATTACAACATAATTAATCATTTAGGATCAGTAGAAACTCATTAAAGTCAAAATTAGTGTTAAATCTAAAAAGTCAAAAGTGCAAGGTTTTCAAAAATCCATTTTTCTGCAAGAATTTTCACGACCTCATTTCTCCAAATCAGCCCTTGAGCTTTTTGGAAGTTAAAACCTGGCAGCTAAACTTGTTGAAACACATTTTGTTGTACTTTTAGGTATTTTTCTAGTGGCTTATTAGTGTGCTTATTTAGGCCTGCAGGGTAGACATCTCCCCTACACCAGGGTTTTGATCCCAATTTCATAAGCTCACCCTGAGTTTGTTTGTGGACCCAGCCCCCAACCCTTGACTTTTTAGAATGCTTAATAAGCCATCTTTGCACTTCTGTGCTTATTTTGGACCTTAAGTCCTTTGCCCATACCTTATTTTGCTCATTAAAACACCCTGACCATTCCTGCTGATTCATCAGCAGGAACCACCAAGCCAACTTCACAAGCCCCTCCTTGGCTTATTAGTGGACCCTAGGGTTTGCTTATTGGCATATTGGAAAGCCCCCCAGCCCATCTTGTTAGATCTAGTTTCATTTTGGACCCTTGGTCACTCCTGTGGACCCCACATAGGGTTGCAATTATCCCATTTTGGCCTATTTGGTCTGTGTGGTTTTGGATTTTCTTAATTTGCCTTTTCTCCTTATTCAGTGTGCTTTTTCAGTTGTTCTAGCTTATTAGTGTGCATCTTAGTTGGTTACAGCTTATTTTGTCCTTGGTAGCTTGTTAGTAGCTTATATCACTAAAAAATCCATAAAAAGCCTTAATAAGCAATATGTTAAGAACAAAAGCTTATCCACAGCTTATTTTTAAGTTTAAATAATTTTGTCTTTGTTAAAGTTGTTTAATATTAGTATTAAAATAGATTTGTAAAAAGAAAAACACGAAAAACCAAATATAAAATAAGTGATAACTTCTATTTAAGCCATTTGGCTTATTTTTCTGCTTTTTCAAAAAGTATTTTCCAATTTTATACTTTTCTTAAATTCCTGTCATATTAAAATAGTTGCATAAATATTTTCATAATTTTCTGATTAGATTTAGTATTTATAATAATTAATTTTAGTTTATTTAGTTTTAATTAAAAAAATCAAAAATAAAAATCATTACTTCTTAATTTTATTCACTAGTAGTTTTTTATATTTTTCCTAGATTTTATAAATCATAATTTATTTTTAGAAAAATTTTCATAATTTTCACTGTTCATTTGCTATTTTTTATAATTAAATTAGTTTAAATAGGTTTTAATTAATATTTAAGTAAATAATTATTAAAATAGCTTATTTAAAATTTTTATAAACTTTTTATAATTTTATAGGATTCCTATAATAGTAATTAGATTTGTAAAAAATTTCATAATTTTCTAAGTAATTTTAGTATTTTTCTTTATTTAAATTAGTTTAAACTAGTTTAAATTAATTATTAAATAGTTTTTAATTAATATTAAATAATAAAATAATAATAAAAAACAATTTTCTTTTTTATAAAATTTTCTTTTAATATTAAGTTTGTAAAAAAGTCATTTTCACCCCCTTAAGTTTATTTCTGCTTAAATCTCACCTTTTTCCCTGTACGCAAATACGTTTATTTTAATTGGAATTCACGTTTTATACTTAATCACATATCTGATATTCATGTGCTTGTTAATATTATTATTTAGCTTAATCTTAATCATTTCCATTAGTGTAAATCAATCCAAATCATTATCTAGTTACTTTCCCAATTACTGAATCCCTCAAACGTTTTCCGAAATACAATTTCAATCTCGTCGGGACATAACGACCTGGGAACACACTGTGCTTACACCGGATCATAAATTGATCACTACTCCCACTCAGGCTTGACCTGTTGACCATTCCTGGTTAATCTGTTAGGTTGGTTTGGGAGGAGTCAAATTTTGGCGCCGCTGCCGGGGAGGTTGTTGCGTGTTTTCAAAAACGTTTAGCAGTTTAGTGATTTTCGAAATCCTCCTTATACAAATTTCACCGCTTTGTAAATTTTTGTAAAAATCAAAATCATATCAGAAAAAGTCATTAACACTTTTCCTAAAGTGTTAACAACACCAAAAAAATCAAAAACAACAAAAAAAAATCGTGAAGTTAAATTACTTCGTATTCTTTAAAATTACAACCTATTGATGAGATGAAAAGTGTACCGCTTTTAGGGGGTCATTTAAGCCCAAAGTCGAGATTATTTGATCAAATATTGCCCTAAATCGTTCCTTTTGTCATTTTAGGTACTTTTGATAAAAAATCTAGAAAAGGAAATATTTTGGACATTTTTGGATCGAAAAAGTTAAGAAAACGACAAAGTCTCCAATTCATGCTGAAAACAATACCTGATGGCATCAGGATTTGCTTATGACGCCGTCACTCATTGGCAAAGATGTGGATATGTAAAATACACGTGACACGCCAGAATGTTTTTGGAGGATTTACACGTGACGGCGTCACCAAGGCCATCACGTACAAAACACAAGAGACGACCAAGAGGAAGTTTACACATGACGGCGTCAGAATTGGATCTAGGCAATACGATGGTATTTATGGTGGCGAGTTAATGGCGTCAGAATTTACTCTTGACGCCGTCAGACTCAAAACTCTATATATAGTTTTTGATTTTTCATTCATTAGTGTGCAACTTTGAGAGGAGAAACCCTAGACGAATTTCACCTTACTTTTAAGGGTTCCAAACCCTTGTTTCATCCATGTTTTATTGAAGATAAGTTTTCCAATTATCATTCAATATGTCTATGTGTTGTTTGATTCTATCTTATGCTTGTCTTCACTTTAACATGCTAGGCTAGGTTTTCTTTGTGTTTGCTTAGATGTAATGAAACTTAGATATCGATTATTGGTTGGTTGTTTGTTTATAATTGTTGTGGATGAATGATTTCGATGTTAGGCTTAAGAAAACTGGCAAACTTCCAATTGGTATCTTGCTTGAACGTCTTAAGAAATATGATCGGATGTGTACTACGATAAATTGGTTATATTTAATGCATAAGTAACTACTAAGGAGGCCATGTTAGGAGCTAGTAGTCGGCTCGAAATAGGAAGAGGTAGAAGCTTATAGAGTTAGTGAAGATCGTACACGGCCCTACGAATGGTATTAAGGAATATAACCCGTCATCCATGCAATTGTAACAAACTAATCAACCAGTAAAAGATAGCTAAGGAGTAGTGAAACCTAAGTAATCATATTTTCTCTTATTATTGTTTTCTCCACATTTACTTAGTGTCATTTTATTTTATTTTGTTTGCATTTGTAGTTATTTGGGTTAGTTGACTAGCAACTAATTCCGCCCATTCTTCCAAAACCCGAGATTTTTACTTGCTTTCCATAAAATACAAAAACTACAAAAAGAATCATCTCTTACCTCTAGACCTATTTTAATTGAGTTTTAACCCTAGCAAACACTATTCTTTGAGTTAAACGATCAATCCTCCGGTACTTGTCACTATAATATACTACAACGGTCAGGTACACTGCCTGCTGGGGATTGCAAGCTTCTCAAGATCCATTGAGAGGTAAAATCTTTTGCAAGGTTGCAAAACCACGCATCAAGTTTTTGGTGCCGCAGCCCGGGGAATTGTTATTGTCTAGGTTGAAATTTCTTTTTATTAGGTATACTTACTAGATTCCTTTCTAGTAAGATTTTTGTTTTTATTTTTATAGGTCTTCTTTAGTCTATCTTTTTCTTAGTTCCTTTGTTCGTAACCGTTGCCATCCACCGTCATGGAAGGTGGTAATCTCTTTAACCTCATCAAACCACCACAACGAAACCATCCATAAAACCCACCACAACCAAACCAACCTCCTAGACCCCGAATTTTAGGAGAGTACTCCCGTCCTAGCCACCAAGGCTATCGAAACACCATTGCGCTCACTTAAGGAGCCAATGTATCTCCCTTACGATCCGACACCATCCGGTTGGTGCAAAGCGGATGTGCATTCCATGGACTTCGTTCCGAATATCCTAATCAACATCTCAAGGATTTCCTAAAAATCGTTGATTCTATAGACCTTGATGTTGAAACTCGAGAGACGACCCGATTGCGTCTCTTCTAATTCTCTCTACATGACCAAGCTAGTCAATGGCTTGAGTGTTTACCCATGAGATCCATCACCTCTTGGGATGATCTCACCACTCGTTTCGTTGCTCAATTTTTCCCACCGGGGAGAACTACCAAGCTTAGAAATGACATCTTGATGTTCCAACAACGTCAAGGTGAAACTCTTTATGAATCATGGACTCGTTTCAAGGACTTACTCCAAAAAGTCCCTCATCATGGCATAGATCTTTGGCTCCAAGTCCAAATTATCTATGACCATATCGATCTCTCCACAAGGTGAACCATTGTCCAAGCGGCCGGTGGCAAGCTACGTGATCTAAGTGCGGAAGAATCATGGGAACTCATAGAAGATCTTGCTCTCTATGACAACGAAAGTTGGAAAAATTCCCGAGATTTGAACAAAACGGTCAAGGCAATATCTTTGCCTTCGAACAATTCAAGCACTCCCGACCGTAGGATCATGGAACTTGAAGACCAAGTCAAGTTTCTCATGAAATCCGACGAAGCTCCTAAACCTTCAAGCCAAGTGAACAAAATCACTTCTTCATGCGAATTATGTAATGGTCCCCACGACACTCGTGATTGCATGGAACTCACCGAACAAGCTTTTGCGGATTATACATTGATTGGTCCTAAACGGTCAACCTAAATTAACCAAGTGAATGGTCAACAAGGTCAAACAGCCTAGACCAATGCTTATGGATAGTACAGAGTTTCCCCAGGTCGTTGTGTCCCAGCGAGATTAAAATGCTGTTTTGAAACGTTTATTGGAATGAGTGATACTGAGGATGGTAACCAAAGATGAATTAGATTTGAATTACACTACTGGAATTATTCGGATAACAGTATATAAAAAGCACAGAAAACAGATATGTATACACGTAAGCAAATTAGAAATCAGAAATGTTTACAAACAGAAGAAAAGGTGAGTTTTAAACAATTTACAACTACAGGGGGTGAAAATGAAACTTTTACAAACTTAATATTAAAATATAATTTAATTAAGAAGAAAATTATTTTTTTGATTATTTTATTATTTAAATATTAATTATATAAATAAAAACTATTTAATTATTTAATTTAAACTATTTAACTTATACTAAAAATCTTTATAATACAAATTTAAACTAGAAAATTGAAAAATTAATTTTTAAAATTCTAAAATGACTTAAAAATATTAGAAACTAAAACTATTTTTTTTGTCTTTTTGTGGATTTAATATTAATTAACTACTAATTATATTAATTAAACTAATTAAACTAATTTAAATTACTAAAAGTATTAAAATGACTTATAAAATTATGAGAAAATATATAAAACTAATTAACCATCTCAGGAATCCTAGAGAATTATAAAAAGCTTATAAAAATTATTTTTTAGATTATTTTACTAATTATTTACTTATTTATTAATTAAAAACTATTTAAACTAAATTAATTAAGAAAAATAGAAAATGAACAGTGAAAATTATGAAAAATTTCTAAAATTATTTTCTGATATATAAAACCTAGGAAAATTATAAAAAGGTATTGTTGTTAAAGAGAAATTAATAAAACAATATATTATACTAATATTACTTAATTATTATTTAAACTACTATTAATTATAATAAATACTAAATGAAAAGCGAAAAATCTAGAAAAATTCATAAAAATATTTTATTATAAAAGATATTTAAGAAAAATATAAGAATGAAAAAGTGCTTAATAATAAGCTAAGAGAAAATTTAAATAGATAAATCCTATTAAATAGAAGCTATCACTTTATTTAAATTTAGTTTTTCTTTGTTTTTCTTTTTTTAAAACTACTTAAATACTCAAAATGAACAACTTTAATGAAGGGACTTGGCTAGAAGCTTAAAAATAAGCACTTGAGAAGCACAAGTGCTTAACAGTTGGGGTGTAAAGCTTATGAGGACTCTGTGTGATTGAAAAAGCTTATAAAAAGTCACACAGTACAAACCAAAGGTAAAATAAGCTACTACATGGATAAGGAAACTTGAAATAAGCAATAACGAGGAAATAAGCACACTATATAAGCTGTTAAGAGTAAATAAACACTTGGGCCAAATACTAAGTACAAAATAGGCCAAAAGGGCCAACTAGCAGGCCTTGTGGGGCCCACAGGAAAGATTGGAAGCCCAAAGTAAGAGTGGATCGTAAAAGCTCAGTTGAATGGCTTTTCAAAAAGCCAAGACTTGTACCCTGGGTCCCACAATTAAGCACTAGGGGATGGCATTAAGTTGGTGATTTATGCTGATGAATCAGCATAGGGGTGGAATGGGACAAAGTTAAATGGACTTGCAGCCTTACTAATTAACCTCTAAACCTAAAAATAAGCTCTACTACTTAAAGAATGGGTAATTGGAATCCCAAAAAGCCAATAACCAACAGGTGGGGCCTACTAGGAAACAAACTAAGGTCTAATGAAACTGAGGCATTTGGACTGATGCCCTGGTGTAGGCTAACCTTATGGCCTACAGGCCTTTTCAAAAGCTCAAATAAGCCACTAATAAAATTCCTAAAAATAAGCTGTGAATATGATTCAAAAGCTTAGCTAGGCTATTTAATCCTCAAGAAATCTCAAAGTCTAATACTAATCACAAAATTCATGAAAATTCATGGAATTTTTGGAATTCTGATAACATTGCAATTTGACTTTTTGAGTTTTTATACCTAAGTTGACTAATGTGAGATTAGAACTTAATTTATTGACTGAAAATTTTAAAATAACCTGTAATGAGATGAACTTAATATAAAACAACAACTTCTAAACTAATATGAAGGCATATGGATCTTAATTCCACAACAGTACATAGTTGTGAAGGGTTTTTGTTGATTTTGACTTTGAAGCTTATGAATGCCTAAGTGAAAGTTTATTTGGACCTAAATACTACTGAGTAAGATGGTCAAATAAACTTCAAGTACCAAAAGGTACAAATAAACCACTACACAGACTAATCCAAACAGTCCTTTAAACTAAGTGTTACACTATGACTTTTGAATTTTAACCTACAACTATTGTTTTTAAAACTTAAATAGATTAAATAAATGATATTTAAACTATTTGAACTAAAATTACACTATAGAAATAATAAGAACTTAATTAAGATAGAAACTTGGAATTGCTTACAAATGATCAAGACTGAGCAATAAGCAACCAAGGACCCAATTCACATCCTAATTGCTCCCAAGTGCTTCTAAACCATTTGCAATCCAAAACAAACACTGCTCCATTGTTTCATCATCTTCTTCTCTTGATTTTTTTTATTTTTCAATGATTTTCCATGATTTTTGAGTATTTATGCTATAATGAACTAAAGACTTGTCTTCATAGATACTGAGCTTGAAAAAGCTTTTAATGAGCTTAATAGAGTCTTTTAGAACAGGAAACAACAACTTTTAACAAGATCAGAGCAAAGTTGTTAATTTGACTTTTAAACTTGCCAAAATATGAATTTAACATAACAAAACTTGAAATTGATGTTTAAGATTACTTGAATTATAGTAATAATGAAGAAAATAAACTGTTTAAAATAAAGATTTCAACTGATCATTGAAAATACACTAATACGATTTAACTAAACTAAAACTAAACTATATTAACTACTACTAGTACTTCTGTGCCTCTTTCTCCTTTTATAGATGACAGAAATGGTTCAGAGGGTCCCACTGATCATATCCCACCACCATAGGATCATTAAAACTCATCCTAGCCCTTGATGAAGTTTTTGCGGGAAAACGGCTAAGACCAATTGGGTTCTGAGTTTGTATCCATAGGGGGTAGCATTTAATGCTGCTTGGGGAGTGTAAATGGAAGGGATAAGGGGTAGTGGTGGCAGAGGGCAAGTTGGTGATGGTGGGAGTGGTATTTACAGGGTGTCCAAGTGGGAGGGAAAGGTTGGGTCAAAGGGGGTTTGACCGGGTTTAAATTAAAAGGGAGGTTGGCTGGAGTGGATGTTGGGCCTGGGTGTTTGTGGTGGACTTGATCAAATGGTGTGGGTGGATCAGGAGGTGTTTGGGTTTACAACTTGGTCCGTTTGGTTTTAGTAATGAAAACAACAAGGACCAAATGTGTAATTTTCTAAAAGTTGGGGGTTGGGTTTTGGTATTGTTCCACAGTTTTCCAAGGGCTTTTCTTGCCATGATTTAATAATCCAAGGACCACAATTAATAATTTTCCAATTTTGAATATTCAGGGACCAATTATGTCAAATGGAAACTTGAGGGACCAAACTTGTAATTTCTTCAAACTTTTCACCCAAGGACCATTTCTGCCAACTTTTGATTTTCCAAAGACCTTTGTTGACTTTTCCATCCAAAATAATTGCTCAGGGGCCATTGCTGCCAATTTTGAAAGTACAGGGACCACACTTGTAACCTTTTGAAATTTTTCACCAAAGGACTAATTATGATAACTTGTGATTTAAAAAGGACCTTTGGTGACTTTTCTTACAAAACAAATGCTCAGGGACTGATTTTGTCAATTTTTGAAAGTTGAGGGACTGAAACTGCCAATTATGCAAACTTTGTTCGTTTTTTTATCTGTTTTCAATCATTTTGCATCCGAAACATATAAAACACAATCCTGGAATATTTTCAGTATTTTGATGCATTTCTGAGTGTTTTTGAATGTTTTTGCAGTTCAGATAAGACAAAATGATGAATATTTACACACTCATCAATCCCCCACACTAAAATATTGCTAGTCCCTAGCAATCTTTTATGAAAACTTAATGGATTTGATGTCTCTTTACCAAAAGCCATTACTTCTGGAGTAGCCAAATGTTTCAGTATGTGATACTTTGGTACACTGATAACAAAATGATTTTGAGCAAACCATCCGCTGTCAACGGATTTGATTTGTCTTTAACAAAAGCCGTTTGCTTCTGGACTAGCCAACTCTTCACGATTAAAGATATGGTGAGTTGAATCCCATACAATTTTTGGCAAATTGTAAGCCATCAACGGTTTTGAGTTATCTTTACCAAGAGTCGTTTGCTTTTGAATTAGCCAGTCCTTATGTGATTTAGACATGGTGGACTGATTACCATTTGTTGTGTTTAGTGCAAAGCATCACTATTTTTTTTGGCTAAAACGGGGGTATTATGGCACTTATAAGGTAAAAAATGTGATCAAATTCGCCAGAAATTTCCCCCACACTAGAATTGAATATTGTCCTCAATATTCAAAGTACCGACTATTATGCCGATAGTTTGAAAAGCTTTAGATTTGAAAAATTTTAGACTTAGGCAAGTGCGGGAATAGCATTTCTTTTTTTTTAGATTACTTTATATACAATAGCATGGGCAACTCCCCCATACTTAGGTTTTAGAAAAGAGAAAGAAGTCAGAGATATGGGTGAAAACCCATTTTGTGCTAATTTTTGTTCATCGAGTTACTAGCTTGACTCGATCCCCGCATTCATTGGTTCTTAGGGAAGCAAGTGGAAGCGACAATCTCCATCGGACTTTCATTTAAGATGTTTGGATAAACATTGAGGTACGTGAAAGTTCCACACTGATGAGATATACCTGGTTTGAAAAAATGATGACTTGAGATGCCGGGGTCAAAGATGGTATCCTCACTCCCGTATGAGTTTAGAAGAGGGGAAGTGACGAGATACGTGAAGAAAATGAAGAAAGTCATGATGACCATCAAGACAAGATCTTCATCTTCATGATCAAGTGCAGTTGCACTACTTTGGATATCGGTTAAGCTCTTATGTTTTGAAAACATTCTAGGAGGGGTGGGTGGGAATTTTGTCATTAATATGCATATTCTCATGAATGAATGCATCTCCCCCCAGACTATGATCTTTCTTAAGATCAAAGTAATCATACTCCATAATTTAAAGTTCCTCGGATGAGGTTTGTGACTTTAAATTCTTATCGGGAGTCAACTTTGAATGAGAATGAGTTTCTTCACAAGGTAATATATCGGGTTTGAAGATTTTATCCTCGGAGAGGAATGATATGGAAATATCACCCCCGGTAACATCCTCAAAAGAAAAAGATTCAATCTCGGGTAATAAATGATGTAGATCATTTTGCTCAAATAACCCATTGATCGGATTCTCATTTCCATTGATGTGAGTGAGTCCACCGGCGAACTCCTCGTGAAGAGAGTTATTCACAAGATATAAATCTGTGAACCCTTGTTCTGTTACAGACTCATCACTTTCCTTGTTTTGAATATCAAATATTGGATTATCATAAATTAAAGTGTGTTCAGATTCGAATTGAAACAGAGGATTGGTGAAAGTTGTTTTGAATGCTTCGAGAACAAAGTGATTAACATCCTCTTTTGGACTGACGAGCTCAAAAGGTAGTTCCTCCACATAATTGATGTCTCCGCAAGATAAAGAATTTTCATCATTATGCGAATTACCAAGCTCGATGTTGGGATAAGAATTGAGTGATTGATCATGATATAAAAGACTTTCAATCTCTCCTAGATTGGCTTCGAAATCAAAGAGATCATTGTTACTTCCCGATGGAAGTGGATCGATGTAAGCGAGCTCATCGGCGAACTCCTCAAGAAGAGGATCAGCATTAGAATGTGGAAGTGATGCCTCACCATACTCGATGTCTCTATAAGATGTACAATCATCATTAGAATCAGAGAAAGTCTCAAAATGATCTTTTGAACACTTAAGAGGGGAAGGAAAATCACACATTTGATCAAAAATTCCCTGTGACTCACTTGGGATTGGGGCAAGGTTCTCAACACTAGACTTTATTAATTCGTCCGATTCCTTTTCAGGAATAGTGCAAAGATGCTCGTCCCCCATGCTTAGAGAGTTAGTGGGAACTTCGGGTGTGATAACAACAGACTGAGGGAGTTGAGAAGGACTGGCATTCATGGATTATACAAGTTCCATTTGTTCTTCTGCTAGTAATTGCTTAGTATTCTTTTCTCCCTGATTTTCCATGGATGGAATTTCAACTGATGAACTTGATGAATTATTACCAACTTTTAATGTATCTTCATCATCACTGTCATCATCATAATCGAGAAGAGCAGCATTGCGAAATATGACACGTGTTTTAGCTGCTCGCTCTTCGACTAGTAATTCTTCCATGCTTTTTCCGTTTCTAGCAGCTCGTTCTTCTTCAAGTAATTCCGTAATAGATTTATCACGAGAATTTTGAATGAGTGGGAATTGTGGGTGTGGGATTTTGTCAACACTGGAAGTGTTAATACTAGAACGCTGATCAGGTTCATAGTGTGGTCGACATTGAAAATCATCATGAGGACCCGCACAAGAAGAACTTGGAGCATGGCGAAGCGAAATTTTAGCTAACTCCTCCTTAAGTTCTTTAAATTTCTCAAGAACCTCTAGACAAAGGTCTTGCAGGTATTGAGGAGTTGCATGGATCATTTGGTACTGTGGAGGTTGGTCTTTATACGAATAGTCGTAATTGTTACAAGGAAATGGATTCCTTGTTTGGCAATCAGAGCTAAAGTGTGGACCTCCACAATACTCACAACAATAAGATTGTTGTGACTGATTCGGTGAATAACATGAATATTGTTCACTTTCAAAACTTTGATTGTTACCAGGAAACTGTTCATAGACAAACGTGTTCCGGGTTTGACACTCAAATCCTTGGTAAGGACCTCCAAATAATTCACACGAACATGTTTGTATCTCATGGTGTGGGGGCTGATGGAATAAATCAGTTGTGTCATGGTAAGAATAGGGATTCTGGTTATAGACAGACCCGTTTCCTAACGCTACCATGCTACAACTGGGACAATTACCACCATTATGAGGACCACTACACCATTCACAATCAAGATGGTGGGGATAAGACATAGAAAGAATCAAAGGGTTACAGAGGGTAAGGGATAAAGAATCAAAAAGGTGAGAGGGTGAAGGTGAATATTTTTAGTATTTTTGAAAAACATGCTTAGTGCGCATGCACTAAAAACAAAATCAATTAAAACAAGACCGAGGCAAAACAACAGGGAACTTAAACCAATAATCACAATATGAATGACTTTTTTGAAAAAGGTACACCAATCATAAGGATACAAAGGCAAGTTTTAATCTTTAGTTTGGGAACTTATTAATATTCATACCCCGAGTTGGTAGGTATTCAGCCTTGGTTTGCGGTGGTAATATTTTATGTAATTTATTATTAACAAAAAACAAAATGTTTTTGGCTTTTTGGGTGTGTGTGCAAAAAAAAACGTTTGGAAAATATTTTTGGTATTGATTCGTTAACCGAAATCGTTTTCTTTAAAATTACTCGCAGGGTGGCGGGAGAGAAGAATGGATCTCTCCTCAGTTTGCAATTTAATGTCAGAACTTCCGTATTCCACCTGTGTAGGTTGTAATCTTAAAGAACCCGAAGTAATTTAACTTCACGATTTGTTTTGTTGTTTATAATTTTTTTGGTGTTGTTAACACTTTAGGAAAAAGTGTTAATGAACCTTTTGATATGATTAAGATTTTTACAAAAACTTATTACAAAGTGGTGAAATTTGTACAAGGAGGGTTTTGAAAAATCACTAAACCTAAAAACGTTTTAAAACACCCAACAACCTCCCCGACAGCGGTGCTAAAAATTGATTGGTCCTAAACGGTCAACCTAAATTAACCATGGTCAACAAGGTCAAACAGCCTAGACAAATGCTTCCGAATAGTACAGAGTTTCCCCGGGTCGTTATGTCCCAGCGAGATTGAAATGGTGTTTTGAAACGTTTATTGGAATGAGTGATATTGAGGACAGTAACCAAAGATAAATTGGATTTGAATTACACTACTGGAATTATTTGGACAATAGTATATAACAAGCACAGAAAACAGATATGTATACATGTAAGCAAATTAGAAATCAGAAATGTTTACAAACAGAAGAAAATGTGAGTTTTAAACAATTTACAACTACAGGGTGTGAAAATGAAACTTTTACAAACTTAAAATTAAAAGATAATTTAATTAAGACGAAAATTATTTTTTTGATTATTTTATTATTTAAATATTAATTATTTAAATAAAAACTATTTAATTATTTAATTTAAACTATTTAACTTATACTAAAAAGCTTTATAATACAAATTTAAACAAGAAAATTGCAAAATTAATTTTTAAAATTCTAAAATGACTTAAAACAAATTTAGAAACTATATATATATATATATATATATATATATATATATATATATATATATATATATATATATATATATATATATATATATATATATATATATTTGTCTTTTTGTGGATTTAATATTAATTAACTACTAATTATATTAATTAAACTAATTTAAATTACTAAAAATACTAAAATGACTTAGAAAATTATGAGAAAATTTATAAAACTAATTAACCATCTCAGGAATGCTAGAAAATTATAAAAAGCTTATAAAAATTATTTTTTAGATTATTTTACTAATTATTTACTTATTTATTAATTAAAAACTATTTAAACTAAATTAATTAAGAAAAATAGAAAATGAACAGTGAAAATTATGAAAATTTTTCTATAATTATTTTATGATATATAAAACCTAGGAAAATTATAAAAAGGTAATGTTGCTAAAGAGAAATTAATAAAACTATTTATTATACTAATATTACTTAATTAGTATTTAAACTACTATTAATTATAATAAATACTAAATGAAAAAAGAAAAATATAGAAAAATTCCTAAAATTACTTTAATATAAAAGATATTTAAGAAAAATATAAGAATGAAAAAGTGGTTAATAATAAGCTGAGAGAAAATTTAAATAGATAAATCCTATTAAATAGAAGCTATCACTTTATTTAAATTTGGTTTTTCTTTGTTTTTCTTTTTTCAAAACTACTTAAATACTCAAAATGAACAACTTTAATGAAGGGACTTGGCTAGAAGCTTAAAAATAAGCACTTGAGAAGCACAAGTGCTTAACAGTTGGGGTGTAAAGCTTATGATGACTTTGTGTGATTGAAAAAGCTTATAAAAAGTCACACAGTACAAACCAAAGGTGAAATAAGCTACTACATGAATAAGGAAACT
Source organism: Artemisia argyi (assembly GCA_030686995.1). NCBI lineage: Eukaryota > Viridiplantae > Streptophyta > Magnoliopsida > Asterales > Asteraceae > Artemisia > Artemisia argyi. The sequence goes on from CM060692.1 coordinate 130,325,976, forward strand.
TGAAATAAGCAATAACGAGGAAATAAGCACACTATATAAGCTGTTAAGAGCAAATAAACACTTGGGCCAAATACTAAGTACAAAACAGGCTAAAAGGGCCAACTAGCAGGCCTTGTGGGGTCCACAGGAAAGATTGGAAGCCCAAAGTAAGAGTGGATCCTAAAAGCTCAGCTGAATGGCTTTTCAAAAAAGCCAAGACTTGTCCCCTGGGTCCCATAATTAAGCACTAGGGGAGGGCATTAAGTTGGTGATTTATGTTGATGAATCAGCATAGAGGTGGAATGGGACAAAGTTAAATGGACTTGCAGCCCTACTAATTAACCTCTAAACCTAAAAATAAGCTCTACTACTTAAAGAATGGCTAATTGGCTTCCCAAAAACCCAATAACCAACAGGTGGGGCCTACTAGGAAACAAACTAAGGTCTAATGAAATTGAGGCATTTGGACTGATGCCCTGCTACAGGGTAACCTTATGGCCTGCAGGCCTTTTCACAAGCTCAAATAAGCCACTAATAAAATTCCTAAAAATAAGCTGTGAATATGATTCAAAAACTTAGCTGGGCTTTTAATCCTCAAGAAATCTCAAAGTCTAATACTAATCACAAAATTCATGAAAATTCATGGAATTTTTGGAATTCTGATAACATTGCAATTTGACTTTTTGAGTTTAAGTTGACTAATGTGAGATTATAACATAATTTATTGACTGAAAATGTTAAAATAACCTGTAATGAGATGAACTTAATATAAAACAACAACTTCTAAACTAATATGAAGGCATATGGATCTTAATTCCACAACAGTACATAGTTGTGAAGGGTTTTTGTTGATTTTGACTTTGAAGCTTATGAATGCCTAAGTGAAAGTTTATTTGGACCTCAGTACTACTGAGTAAGATGGTCAAATAAACTTCAAGCACCAAAAGGTACAAATAAACCACTACATAGACTAATCTAAACAGTCCTTTAAACTAAGTGTTACACTATAACTTTTGAATTTTAAACTACAACTATTGTTTTTAAAACTTAAATAGATTAAATAAATGATATTTAAACTATTTGAACTAAAATTACACTATAGAAATAATAAGAACTTAATTAAGCAAGAAATTTGGAATTGCTTACAAATGATCAAGACTGAGCAATAAGCAACCAAGGACCCAATTCACATCCTAATTGCTCCCAATAGCTTCTAAACCATTTGCAATCCAAAACAAACACTGCTCCATTGCTTCATCATCTTCTTCTCTTGATTTTTTATTTTTCAATGATTTTTCATGATTTTTGGTATTTATGCTATAATGAAATAAGACTTGTTTTAATAGATACTGAGCTTGAAAAAGCTTTTAATGAGCTTAATAGAGTCTTTTAGAACAGGAAACAACAACTTTTACCAAGATCAAAGCAAAGTTGTCAATTTCACTTTTAAACTTGCCAAAATATGAATTTAACATAACAAAACTTGAAATTGATGTTTAGGATTACTTGAATTACAGTAATAATGAAGAAAATAAACTGTTTAAACTAAAGATTACAACTGATCATTGAAATTACAGTAATACGATTTAACTAAACTAATACTAAATTAAATTAACTACTACTTGTACTTCTGTGCCTCTTTCTCCTTTTATAGATGACTGGAATGGTTCAGAGGGTCCCACTGATCATATCTCACCACCATTGGATCATTAAAACTCATCCTAGCCCTTGATGAAGTTTTGGCGGAAAATGGCTCAGACCAATTGGAGTTTGAGTTTGTAGCCATAGGGGGTGGCATTTAATGCTACTTGGGGAGTGTAAATGGAAGGGATAAGTGGTAGTGGTGGCAGAGGGCAAGTTGGTGATGGTGGGAGTGGTATTTGCAGGGTGTCCAAGTGGGAGGGAAAGGTTGGGTCAAAGGGGGTTTGACCGGGTTTAATATTAAAAGGGAGGTGGGCTGGAGTGGATGTTGGGCCTGGGTGTTTGTGGTGGACTTGATCAAATGGTGTGGGTGGATCAGGAGGTGTTTGGGTTTACAACTTGGTCCGTTTGGTTTTAGTAATGAAACAACAAGGACCAAATGTGTAATTTTCTGAAAGTTGGGGGTTGGGTTTTGGTATTGTTCCACAGTTTTCCAAGGGCTTTTCTTGCCATGATTTAATAATCCAAGGACCACAATTAATAATTTTCCAATTTTGAATATTCAGGGACCAATTATGTCAAATGGAAACTTGAGGGACCAAACTTGTAATTTCTTCAAACTTTTCACCCAAGGACCATTTCTGCCAACTTTTGATTTTCCAAAGACCTTTGTTAACTTTTCCATCCAAAATAATTGCTCAGGGGCCATTGCTGCCAATTTTAAAAGTACAGGGACCACACTTGTAACCTTTTGAAATTTTTCACCAAAGGACTAATTATGATAACTTGTTTAAAAAGGACCTTTGGTGACTTTTCTTACAAAACAAATGCTCAGGGACTGATTTTGTCAATTTTTGAAAGTTGGGGAACTAAAACTGCCAATTATGCAAACTTTGTTCGTTTTTCATCTGTTTTCAATCATTTTGCATCCGAAACATATAAAACACAATCCTAGAATAGTTTCAGTATTTTGATGCATTTCTGAGTGTTTTTGAATGTTTTTGCAGTTCAGATAAGACAAAAATGATGAGTATTTACACACTTATCACGCATCCTCGCGTACCGACGGAGCGGGAGACAAGTGGTACACTTTCAAACTCGAGCCAAACCTTTACGGTGATTCATACAACCCCTATTCGAAAAATCACCCGAACCTTAGGTGGAAACAAAACCAAAATATGCCCCAAAACAATTCTTCCACTCCACCTAATCGTTATCAATCAAGCGGTCCATCCCCTCACCGTACTTTCAACAACAATCCTTCCAACAACTATGGTAGTACCAATAATCTTGAAGGATTTATGTCCAAATTTATGGCATCTCAAGAAGCTCGTATAGCTAAATTTGAATCCGAATTCAATCAATAACAAGCGGAGATGACCAATAAAATCGACAACTTTTTGAAAGCCCTCAACAACCAAGTGCTAACTACACCAAAGAAGGACACTAGGGACACTAGTAGCGGAACCCAAATTAAGGACCCCTCATCATCTAAAAACGTCCACTTTTTCAACGTAGTCACTATTAAGCCAGTCGGTAATAATAGGGAAGAAAGTGATATGGATGAGATTAAGGATGTTGAGGATGAAAAGGAAGAGAAAGTTGAGGAAGTAGAAAATATAGAGGAATACTTTGATAGGTTACCTACCAAGGAAGAACGGGAATACCATAGGGATTTATTTGATGACTCCGAAACACCATACGTCCTTGGTTGGCCAATCATCAAAGCGGGTGATCCCTCTAACATCAACATACCATGCAACATTGGGCATGTGCATGTGTGGAAAGCCTACATCGATCTTAGATCTCCCATAAACATTATGACTAGGACCCATTACAATTGGGTAATGAAGAAGCAACTAGGACCTAGGATGATTCCCAACACGGGTTGGATGAGTAACTTTGTGGGAAAAGTAAAAGGATTGCACGTCTTTGTAGGAAACTTCACTTACGTTACCGAATTTGTGCTTGTAGAAGATATTCGTCCGGTAATAGATGCTTGCCTAAGTCAAGTAGTGTTCAGAAAGCCATTTGTTGAGACCTCTAAGATGAATTATGACCCATCTCTATGAATAGTTAGGTTCAAGGATGAGAATGATGAGATAGCTTACCAAATGTCCTATAAGATTGAACAATTTCGTCTTTTATCAAACATCGAAAAGGAGCACAAGCAAGCGGTCTATTATAGGAATGATGAGGATAGACGTAGAGGAGTAGACTATGTTATGAATAGAATATTTGGTTTTTACAAGGAATGCTTGCAACTAGGTTCGTAATACAAAACTAAAATTTAGGATGACCTAGAAACCGTGACTAATGACGAGGTCACGTAATACCCCGTGACCTTGAGTCTAGCTACAAGACTCGTAAATAAAGAAAAGCGCTTTTTAGGAGGCAAACCAAGTTTTATTTGCTTTATTTGTTTGATTGTTTGTTTGTTTGATGTTATTTATTTCCGTATGTGTGCTTTATTTTTATTGTTTGTGGCTCATGTTTCAAAATAAATTGTGAAAATGCTTTACCTTTTTGTTTAACTTCGTCTTAACTTCATATAAAGGTATTTCGCAAAAGATAAGTGTAAGGGAAATATAAATTTGTTTCTAAGAACGAGCTTGAACATGGACCACAACAATATTAAATGAACATGTATATTAGTATTTGTTTGAGTCAAATGCATGTATCGAGTCATAATGATGTTTTGTAGGAATTCCAGGAATTAAGGCGTTAGTTTTTCCAGAAATTTTCCGAAAACTTAACATAAGATTTCTGTCAGAACACTCTGACGGCGTCAGAGTTATAAACTAACGGCGTTAGGTGTAAAATTCTAAAAAATTTGGCAAGTTTTGTTTTTCTAACGGAGTCTTAAAGTTTTTGTTAATCCTTTAGTTTTATAAACTGCAGGAAATTTGCAAACATTCATTTCACAAGCATTATATCCTTATCATATATATAGATTGCCGCCGATTTTACACGAGGTTTGCCTTGATTGTTTTATCGGGTTTAACATGTTATATTTGACAAGAAGATGATTTATATTTCTGTAGGGAAGCTTTCAACGTTCATTTTCTTGGAGGAGGATCTAACCATGTCACATTATCCACACCGAAAGAATCAGGGGAGTATTTGTTTCATTCTTTTACCTTCATTAGTTTTACATCCTTTTTATTGAACATTGGGGACAATGTTCAACCTAAGTATAAGGGGAGGGTAAATGATGATACCTTAGAGAATACAATTGCACTTGAGTTTGTTTGTTCAATAGTAGGTGTGTAATAAAACTAAGAGAAATACTTGAGTTTGTGGTTTATTCTTTTTAGCTTTTGCTTTCTTTGCTATCTGTTTGCTTTTAATATTCTCGAGTAGATCATTAATAGGATTATCTCTGATATGATATAATGTGTGTGCCGCTGTTTCATCAACATTCGGAGTACTAGCAGTACAAACAGATCCGCCACCAGTACCAATATGTTCAAAAGTATCTTTAACAGTATCTGCACCATCAACTTTAAAAGGGATATCAAATCCCATTGGATCTTCATTCCTACCATGACGCTCTGCACCCTCTTCAAACTTTGTCGGTTTTGAAAGATCCTCCAAATCAAAATCCTCCAAATCTTCTGAACTATCACAATCCACAATGGTTGATTTCCTTTTACCTTTACTGTCCTTCAATTTTTGGCGCAACTTCTTGACTTTTTGAATCAACTTGGTATAAGCACTAGCATAAAGTTGCTTTGTATTCTTCAAGTTTTCCTCCAACCCAGTAACTCTGTCTGACAATTTTGTACAAATATCCATCAACTCTTTGTACTTCAGACTACCTAAATCACTTCCATCTGTGTTCAGTTTTGGGACAGGGGAACCATGAGGCATATCCCCCATTGTATCATGCGGCATGGGGTTTGCATCACCTGAAGCAGCATCATGAGAACTTGAATCATTAGATGTTTCTATGGGTTGGGTCTTATCATTCTTACCACTGGCCTACCCAGCTTCTAAGCCTGTGAGAGTAGTGGCAGCCCGCACCATTGTCTCACAAATAGCCTCATCTGCTACATTTGGTTGAGTTGGAAATATGGGCTGAGGTACCACATATTCATTTTTGATTCTTCTCGTAAATGTCTGTGTAACTTGAGGTACTGATGATGATGGACCACTTATGGGTGTGTCATGAGACTCAACTTGGGTTGCAGATCCTTGACCCTCAAGTGGTGGAACAATCATTGATAAAAACAGTGGTGCTTCTCTCCCATTATAACCCACAAAAAGCGTCCTCATATTACTAAAAACCTTTTGACTAAGGGTAGGAGTTTTAAGAATGTTTTTGTGAGGTTGAAGCCGTTTCTTGTGTTTGTTCAAAATAATTTGAATAAATCTTGGATACATTAAAAATTTGTATTTGCTTTTCACATTTTTCACCATACCATCAAAAATCAATTTTGAAAAGTTAAACTTCCTTTTTGTGGCCAAGCAAACAATAGCAGTTGCTATGTTGCTACTAAATTGTTCCAAACAAGTTTTCTTTGGACTTAAACAATGTACTACGGTATGAATGAGAAATCTCCATTGAGGGGGGAATTGTGGTTTTTGAAAAGTTAAGTTATCAAAAGTTAACCCATACCCCATATAGTAAAGATTTTAAAATATTTCATCATTTGGCAATGAACTAATACCACCATTGTCTGATAGTTTCAGATGCCTCCTAACAGATGACTCAGTAATAGCCATGAATATGCCATCAACTATAGCATTAATTTGGGAAACATAAATAGTAGGATTTTGTGTAATAACATACCTTATGTAACTTCTATTGAGAAAATCCACAATCTGGTGAAACACTTCACTTCCCTCTGGTTTCTGTAAGTAGGCTACCATGTTATGTGTCTTACAATTTTCCAAAATCGCCATTAAGGTTGTTAAAATTTTGATTAGGGTTCTGGGTTATGGTCGTTTAGAAGAGTATGTGTGTTTGGTAAACCCAATTGAGATGATATAGATGTCACTTAGGGTTTTGGGAAAATCAACTTAATTAAACTTTTCTTTCTATTGTGAATTAAAGAAAGATTGTGAATTATCGAATGTGGTGAAACGTATAAGCGAACCAATAGACAAAAAATATCTCAACGGTTATTAATAAATAACGGTTATTCCCAAACAGTACCAACGGTTACCCAACCGTAGTAAATTTTAGCCTACCAGTACTAAATACACCCATGGCTTTATTTGACTTTTATAAGTCAACTTACAATCAGCACGCAAATTACAAAGTCTTATATAACTAGACTTATTATAGTTACTAATTCCAACTAACAAAAGCCAAATGATGTAAAGAACACAAAATAGCCTTGTTCATTCAACATAAAATAAATTTTTAATTAACAAAAAACAAACATTACATGATATAATTAACAATTAAACTTGGGAGATTTCTCGAGATCAAATGACAAATGAAAGTAGTCATAATCCAAATGCTCATCATCTGATGAGTCTTCCTCTTCCTCAGACGCAATATTTTTGCATTTTATGTATGCCCACATCTTCTTCCAAGTGTATTTACTTTTTCGCCTTGTTTTTTCTCTAGCAGCTTGTTCTTGTATTTCAAATTTTATCAATTTTTTTGCTGTACTTGAAACTTTTCTTTAAAATACCAATCAATAGTTTCTTCAAAGGTCGGTTCTGGTACTTCCTCACTTTCTTCTTCAGCCTCTTCTAATTGTTGAAGTATTGAAGCTTTTTCTTCAATTTGATTTGTTTCCATATGTTGCATTCCTGGTTTCTCTTGCAAGTTAACCTCTGCTTCATTCTCTTGGACGTTAATTGTTGACGTTGATGCCATTTTTTTGATATTGTATAGATGTAAGTTTTTTTGAATGATTTTGTTGTTTACAAATATTCCAATTTATAACCATTGCGTAAGGCAACTGAATGGTTTTTTTTGCTTTGGAAAAGACACACGTCTTAGTAATTTAGTGTTAAACGTTGTATACTACTAGTTTTGATAATGCAAATGGAACGTAGGTTGAACAGAAATTTATTACACATTTGATATCCTACCAGTACTAAATACACCCACCAGTACAATTTTTTTTTTCTCAACAGTATTAACCCAAATTGTTTGAGACAATGTGTTTTGAACTTTTTCTTGTTATGCTTACTTGAAATCACATATTTTCTATGTGTTGACTAATTCAATTGCATTTCCAAACTAAGTTGTTTGAATGTGTAATTTTATTTCCAAACAATCCATAAAACATCAAAAGGTATTGCCCATGCCTTTAACTGACTTTTACAAGTCAACTTACAATCAACACTCAAATTACAAAATCTTATATAACTAGACTTATAATCCTTACTACGTCCAACAAACAAAAGTCAAATGATTAAAAGATAGAAAACCTGCATATTTACTAATAGTAGATGAGTATGTTACTTTTTACAACCAAACAATTAGAGCATTTCCAAATATAACTGAATGTCAAAAAAGTTGGAGCATTTCCAACTATAATTGAATGTACAATATAGCAGCAAAAGTAATTATTTATAAACATATAATTAGAACAACCCATACATCAAGTCAACTTCAAAACCATTCAACATCTGGAGCATCTCGAGCTCTTAAACCAATTATGACTCCAGTCATAGGTGGTGGCCTCTTGCCTATTGGAGCTAAAGTTGATGGAGGAGCTTGTGATGGACCTTTTTTCTTTTGACCACCTATTTTTGAAGAAGAAGGAAGTATGCCTCTGGGTCTTTTGGGAGCAGGTGCAGTAGTTGAAGTGGAAGCTTTGCCTCTTGGACCTGAAGTTGATGGAGATTTTTTTCTTTTGACTACCTGTTTTTGAAGATGAAGGAGGTCTGCCTTTGGGTCTTTTGGGAGCAGGTGCAGTAGTTGAAATGGAAGCTCTGCCTCTTTTGTGAGTATTGGAAGGTCTGGATATCTTTGGAAAATCTTCAGTAATTGAAGTTGAAGCAGCTTGACCTTTCAGAGCTGTGGATCTCTTTGAAGTGGAAGGCCTGGATATTATTGGAGTAGGTTCATCCTCTTCACTTGACACAATAATCACCTCATTTGCAACATCCTTTGCAGTACAAAATTCCTCTTCACTGGATACTTCCTCTTCACTTGGAACACCCTTCATTGCCTTCGAGTAGCACTGATACTCAAGGTTTAGCATCCTCTTTTCCAGCCATTGTTGCTTCCTTTCAAGGTGTTCAATCCTCTTGTCAACGGAAGCCACTTCTTGAGTGGATTTTTCACTCCCAAATCCGTAATCTCCAAGGTAAAAGTACACCTCCTCAATTGGTTCCATCCTTTTCTCAAGGATGGAAATCTTCTTCTCAAGGTTTTGAAGCCTACTGTCATAAACCTTATCCTGATGCTCATCTGAAACATAATAGGTTAACATAGGTTAGATGTAATACATATATCCAACTAATATGCTAACTCTGTTTTTTAGACATTCAAACACCCCTAAAGGGCTACACTAGACAATGGACACTCATTAGGTCAAATACAAAGCCCCTTAATTGCTAAAGTGAAACACCATTTGCACTTTGAGTAATGCAGTTTGACTTGCTAAAGTTAATCTGGATAAACACTTAGGTAAATCATAAACTTACCTAAAGAGCATTCATTAGAGCCACAACAAAAGGGAAAATCAACATCAAAATGGTGTAAACACATTCTCAAGGTTGGCCATTTTAAATAAATACCAAAATGCATACCTTTATTCTCCTCTGCTTGCGTTCCCTCTGTTAATACAAATATCGCCTAAAAACGTTATTTATATTTTACGATATTTGCTAAGTTTTGTTAATGACAAAGTATGAAGTTTAGCTATAAGTAAATCATCACTTTTAGTGTTTAAGTCTTGTTTAACTAAGGTTAACATTTCCTTTTAAACAAAACATTGTTTTTATTTCTTAAACTAAAATGAGTGTTGTCACATCATATTTATTTCTTAATATAGTAAGGTCATATCACATTTAGGGCAAGCTTTGTCATTATACATTTATGGTAAGAAGTGTGTTTGACTTACTAAGTGGTAGCTTGCAAGTTTAGTGTTTGACTTGATATTATGTGATGTGACATTGTTTGGTTTGTAAGAGTAATGAGATGTGACTTTGTTTGGTTTGCAAGATTTATTGCAAAAACCAACTGCAGCCCTGGCGGTACCCTGGGGGTACACGGGCAGAACACTTTTGAGGGGTCCGCCTGATCCGCCAGACCTGTAGAATTGTTTGCTATAAATACCAAACCATTTGTTAGTTTTTGGGAACCCTTTTAGGACATATTTTCACATACTCTCTCAACTAACTCAGTAACCTTTTGATTTGTGTGATTCTCTTATGTAGTAAGGGGCTTCACAAGATCATTCAAGAAGTTACAAGCTTCAACTCTAAAGTTGCAAGTCTTGGTAGCTTGGTCATGTATAAGCTTTGATCGTTTATACTTCATGTGTGTCATGTATATAGATGTAAGTGGTTAGTATTTTAGGCCTCAAAATACGTAGTGTGTAGGGAGTTGTTGTACCCTTATAAAAGAACTAACGGGAGTGGTTGTACCCTTGGTAAAGAACTCGATATCTAGCTTAGTGTCGGTAAAAGTATAAGCGACGATAGGAGTGGTTGTACCCGTGTAAAAGAACTCGACATCTAGCTTAGTGTCGGTAAAAGTGTAAGCGACGTTGTAAAGGTTTTCTCCGCCGGTGAAAGGAGCTTGTTGACTAGTGCTTATAACTCTCGAGTTGGAAACTCGGGGCGTGGATGTAGGGCAAGGAAAAAGAGTCCTTGTAGCCGAACCACGATAAACAATCGTGTTGTGGTTTGATCATTTCTTTCTTTATCTTTGCTTATTACATGTTGTTCTTTAGTTAGAATTGCTAGTTACATATAAAGCTTTCCAAAGAACTAAACAAGTAAAGATGTGTTTATATCTTCAAACAAAAGTAAAGCTTTTCAAAGAACTAAACAAGCAAAGTTAGGATCATCACAAGCAAAGCTTTTCAAAGTATGAAACTAGTAAAGTTAGAATTGTTATTCACATGAAAAGCTTTTCAAAGAATCAAACATATAACGTTGTGTTTATATCTTTAAGCAAACGTAAAAGTTTTTTTAAAGATATTCAATCTAAAAAGAATTTAAAAAGCGGTAAACTATTCAACCCCCTTCTAGTTTTCCACAATTGGCATCAGGAGCTACGTTACTCAAGATCTTTAAAATAGAATGTATTTTAAAACTTGGATCGATCCATGGATTTTGAAAATCTCAAAGAAGGGCAACCTATTCAGAACCAACCGCTATTTGAAAAAGAAAACTTACTTGAATGGAAAAGTAATTTTGAAAACTATGTGAAATCAATTGATCGAGATCTTTGGCATATTATTTCTTTTGGTAATTTCAAACCAAAGAAAATAAGCTTTTGAAAACCAAGATAACTATCTTAAACTTAAAAAAATATATATATACTAAAGCCAAAACAATGCTTTACAAAGCTTTAGTACTAAACATGAAAGAATGTATTTTTGTCAAAAGGCTAATGATGTTTTGAAAAATAATGTAGACTTTCATTAAGGAATATGTCAAGTCAAAGATGATCAATTTGATCTTACATATGAATTAGAAGTTTTAGAAAAACTAATTGATAGACACTTAATAGAAGTTAATACATGTGCTACTAGTTTAAATGTTTTAAATGAAGGTACAAGTGAAGATGAGTACGTGTGTTTTGATGAACCTGCTTGCGTATCTTGGAATGATATGGATGTTGATGAAGACAATGATCCGGTAGTTGATTGTCAATTTATTGAAACAACAAGCAAGGTGTTAGTTAAGGTGATTATTCGTGTCAAGCTCGTAGTAGACTTGCTTGTGATTCATGGAATAACACGGATGAAGATGTAGTCAATCATTCGGTTTGCTATTCTAAACTTGATAAAACACCAAGCAAGGTACACTTTAAAACCAAATACTTTTGCTTTGATTAATTCATCCTAGAGTTTTCTAAACTAGAAAATGAGTCTAAACGTTTATGTAACATGGACCTAAAAACTATCTTCAAGAATGAGTCTTCAAAATCTCTTAAGAATATCTTTGAAAAGGAAATCCTATTAGAAGATAGAATGTCTAGAATTGAGAGTAATGTTGAAATTGATCTAGAATATAAATTATGACTAGATTACAAACATGAGATTAAAATGCAAAATTAGAAAGGAAAAATTATTAGTTAAATTTGATGAAAGCTCAAAATCTCTTGAAAGATTGTTGAGGAGCAAAGGTTGTTTAAAGATAAAACTGGATTAGGATTTAACTCATAAGCATCATCAACTAATAAAACACAGCATGTAAAATTTGTCAAACCTAGAAGAGAGATTTAGAGATAATTCAATCTCTAATAGAAACTCATAATAAAAGGATTAAGACTATCACTCTCTATGCCTTTATATGATTATCTAACCTTCTTGGATACATGAGTTATTGAGTTTCAAAGCGTGTCGTCAAACCAAGATTTTACGCGTAATGCTTATCCGCTTGATAGCATCTCTATGCAATTTAAAAGGTATGCATTACTTCAACTTGACTTTGATTGTCTCTTGCTTCTAGCATTATGTGTTCGAATATGTGTTATTTGTAATACTCTAGAGTGTCAACCTGCTATGTGTAAATAGCTAAGATTAGATTCTATACAACAAGGAATTTAGTCTTTAGTACTAGTAGGAGATACAAGGTGTTTTGGTTCTTTAACCATCAAGAGATAAACACGAAAAACTCTTGAGTAAGTCTCACTCAACTCTTGCTTACAAGTGAGATAACTAAGAATTTCCTAAATGTTAAAATGTCTAACACTTTTGTGATGCTTGCAAAACAAACCTTTGTTAAACAATTTTCTCAAACATCATACTTTGAGTCTTTAATTGTGTTTTTCTTCAATCACTCCTTTATGATAATCTCACATAAACACACAAGGTGAAATAAATCACATTAGCATATATTAGGATGTGTGAAAGAAATTGAGTTTTCAACATCTAGGGTTTACACATCAAATGTGACACATAGTCTCATGATATTGTACCTCTTGGACTTTTTCGTAATAAATAGAGTTCATAATGTCTTAAGTAAGAAAACCCAAAGAGTCGAGGAGTCGTTGAATATAACATTTAACGGGTGATCTCCTCCTTCTATGATATCATCTTTGGTAGATGATAACTTAGTCGAAAGTCCAATGATGGCAAGACAAGCATGGAGTAAAAGTACAAAACAACATCTTCTCACCTTGAGTCAAACATTGAATCAAGTAAAATTGACATAAGTTATAAAACTTGATTTATAGGTCACAGTTGTGTCTAAACAAATTCAACAAAAACAATTTTTGGAATTTAGAATAAAACAACTAGTGAAACAAAATTGATATTTCAAAGTAATCAAGTGAGTATAGTGTCAATATTTGAAAGACTATTTGACAATAAAAGCAAGCCACAAAAGCAAGGGTTTTTAACTTAAAGACATTCCTAGTTTCTCTCTTGTTCTTAATAGTTAAGTTGTTGATGACTTATCAAGAATGAGATTAGTAAATCCGTAGGTAAAACTAAACATAGAGAAATGTTTGGAAGACTACTTGTTCTCATAACATTTAGATTCAACATTATGTTTAGCGTTTGTCTATGTGCTCGTGTTAAAGAAGATCCTAAAACAACTCTTTAGTTGAGCCTATTTGGATACATCATAAGGTACTACACAACTAGGATTATGGTATCCCAAAAGAACGGGAATAGAAACCATAGTGTGTGACTAATGGAATTATGTCGGTAATAAGTTGATAAGAAAAGCACAAGTGGTACTTGCACTTTTATACTTACTTACCCAATAATTCTCCAAAACGCGTACGATTCTCAAAATATTATCGAATAGAGAAGCACATCAACAAGCTCCACTTGAGTACGCTAAGTCATATCGACAACGGAATTCATCTCATATACATTGTTATCCCTTCAACAAATAAAGCATCGACTTTGGCGACAATTCTATCCATTATGCTTCTTAATAGACATATTGTGATCCATCATCATCGCCTTGGTAAGATTGTTCATTTAGGAACGTCTTAACTAAGAAAGTCTTCTACGTTAACTATTTCATCAACGCATTAACAAAATCTCTTGAATGTGAAGCATTCATAATTCCTAGGCTTAGTCAAAGACTCATAAGACCTAAAACCTTAAGTTTTGAACGTTAGGATAAAACCATAAAAATCAAGACAATTTCTTTTTAAGTTTCTCCCTGCAGAACCCACGGCACCTTCAGACCATACGGGCGGAACCCATTTTTTGGTTCCGCCGCCAAAACCTCAGATTGTTTAATTTTTAACTTCAAAGCCAAACATCCTCTTAACTTAATCATCCACTTTCAAACAGCCATTACCCTCTCAAAAACACATATCCTCACGAATTTTAGGGCTTCTAATCCAATCCCTTCCAATCCAACTAACTTTGAATCAACATGCCTCCCGCAAACAAATCCGATCACAAAGAAACCCTTAAGTACATGCCCAACACCATATGACCAAAGGTCTCAACCCGGTTCAAGTAGAAACCTTTAAGGCATTAGAAAAACGCTATGTGCACGAAGGTAGAACCATTGATCCATCCTTTCTAGAAGGAACATCTATTCGCCAAAACTTTGCCGCAATTAACTTTGATTGTCTCCTTGATATAGATGAGCCAATTTGTCCTAGGTTCATCTTGGAATTTTATGCAACCGTAAACCTTTCCACATGTGCTGGTGGTAGGATATCATTAAACTTCACAACCAATCAAATACCACATGACATAGATTTAAAAGACTTAGCTATAATTCTTGGTGTACCAAATGAGGGAACTTGCCTCTACACGGATAAGTGGCCCATTTCAAGTCTTAATTCTATTGATCGTTTTTATCCATACGATACACCTCTTGCTAGTAAGGAAACTATTAAGGAACACCACTTTGTTAGAACCTCTACCACTAGGGTGAATCGTTCGGGGAATATTGCAGATAAGGATCCTTTTGGTATGGAGCTCAATGAGCTTAAACCGCAATTTAAGAAGTGGGAAGAAATTCTTAGAGCTAACGTCATAAGTACCATAGGAAATAGAGATCACATCAACACATGTCTTTGCTATATGCTCTATAGCATTTCCACCGGTCAACCCTTCAACTTAGCCTACTACCTAGCCAAAAGAATGGCCGACATATCCTTAGTTGGAACAACCGCCCTTCCCTATGGTATGCTTCTTACTCACCTCTTTAGAGCAATCTCACCCATTTCTCCTAACGAAAATGGAATGCACCTTGACTATTTTCTCGTTCCTCACATCTTTGTTCCTTTAAGTGATAAACGAGTTTTCAAAAATAAGGGCAAACGTACTCGATCACCTACACCATCATCATCATCATCCGGAATGAGCGAGGATGATAAACTTCCCAACTCTAAGTTACCCCCTTTAGAATACCTTCAAGCTCTCCCCATCATTGACAATGCTTCCGAAGAATTCAAGCAAACCAAAGGAATGTTCAAGTGTTTTGGAAGGTACCTAAACAAGCTCAAAAAGAAGATAGACTGGTTGTGAGAAGATTAAGGAGTGTTTGGCTTATGAATGCTTTAGAATCATCTTTGTGTTAAAACTACGTGAATTATTTGTTTTTCACTTTCATGGTTTATTACGTTTGTTGGATTATGTTTGTCTGAACTTTTATGCATAATGACAATGTTTAAGGTGTTTGCCATTTTTTCTATGCTTATGGCAATTCTTACTAAGTATAGTGAAATCCTCGACCTCAAGGTCAAAGTCCCATGATATGTATGTTTACGTGTCTAATTTTTGCATTGCCTAACCAGAAATGCCTTATCTTTTTTATTTTAGGAGTTTTCGAAAATTTTGAAAATCGTCTCGCGGGTCAAAAACGTGGACTGCCTAATTTTTTACCTCTGGCGGATCTGGCAGTACCCAAAATTGGGTTCCGCCAGTGTATTTTCTGGGAATTCCAAAAATGGCCCAACGGACCAGGCGGTACCCTCAAATGGGTTCCGCTAGTGTATTCTGAGGGTTCTGCCAGACACCTGCAGAAAATTTTTCTATTTTTCTTAAGTCAAAAACTTGTAATGTGTCAAAACCATTATCCTAAGTGAGAAACATCTTCCATTAACTCCAATAACCATATTAGAACAACTCTCACTCACTAAAGCAATTAGGAAGCCACTTCCCTCCAAAAATTCAAATTCAATCATAACCAACCCAAGGAACCCTTTTAAAGGATCCTTCAAAACCATTGAAACATTTTCAACCAAATCACATCTCATGATCACAAAGCATTGAGTGCTTTTGTTGGTCTTTCACTCCACCTTATTCTATTGGAATGACATGCATTGATTTGACATATTCATGAAAATTTTGTAAATCATTTGAAACCTCAATCTTTGAATGGTAGAACATTAAATCCAAACACCCTATTCAACATCTTCTTCATCCTATAAATTTGAAAGTTTGCAACAATTCAAATCACACCATCACCATCAAAACTTCTTCTCTCAAAACATCAAAACCACACCTTTGAAAATGACCAAATCCAACACATCATCCGAGTCATCAAAATCCCTTTCAAAAATCACTAGGATTGGTGTTAAACCTTGTTGTTTTTACAAAACCGTCAAGTCAAGCTCATCTTCTTCAAGTGATGCTTCACTTAACATTTCTTCACCTATCAAAGATTTCCTTAATCTCACTACCTCAACACAATCCCCTACACATTGTAATACCAATGTTATGACCTTTCAAGAATTGCTTAATCTTGATACTCCAACACCCTCTCAAACACATTGCTACATAAACATGGACACCATTCCTCCAACAACTAGACCTTCAAGTGATTCATCATCACCTTCTCAACAAGCTCAACTATCAAAAACCTCATCACCTCAATCACCAACAATTTCACCAATGGAACTTTTCCATACACCACCAACATCACCACTACCTTATTTGGAAACTTTAGAAGACCTATCACCCAAATCATCAAATCCACCATCCTTGTCACTTTTTGACACCATTGCTCAAATGGAAACCCAACAACAACCTAGTGAGCAACTAGATGATGAACCCCATCAACCATCATTAGTAGAACGGTTGGCTTACCGTTATGCTAGACCATCTATTTTTTCAAATGATCAAGGTCATACCCACTCACAATCATTTGTGTTTCACCCAATTTACAAAGACCTTCATGGCAATTCTTCCGGCGAACCGAGCTTCCGCCATTTTGTTCAAAACCAACAACCACCACCACAACAACAACCATCACCACAAGAACCTTCCCAACATCTTGAATCTCTACTTTCTTCTTATAAGAAAATAGAGGCATCCATATGGGAAAAACCTCCAAACCTTCATAATGAGATTGACACTCATTTAAACCACCTTCATGCCTTCAAACGTATGGTTGACTCTCAAATCAACCATATCATGGTTTTACAAACAACACTTCAATCAACAAATGAGGGAAGCAAAAACACTACTCAACCTTCCACCTTTGCTCCTCCAACTTCAAACCATTCACCACCAACATATCAAACCACCCTTTCACCAAACTTTCCCCGCCATGATTGCAATCATTGCGAAAGAACCGCTCACATAAGTGAAGGGTGTCGAAGGGAAATTCGTGAGCTATCCGAAGAAATGAGGTTCATACTAAACCACATTTTGGATCTTCTACAATCCTCGTCTCACACACCTCAACCCTAGAATCTCCAAAATGAAACAAAACTGTTTCTTTTGGAAATTGTTTCACATCTAAACCAACAAACTAAAACCATGTCATCCTTTCAACCTTCAAAATAAAGCCCGCTACAACCACAACCCACATTTTCATCCTTAAACAACCTTAGTCTTGTTTTTGGAAAATGTTTCTCACAAAGGAAAATGATGATTTTCTTGTAGCTTTTTATGGTCATAGTTTATTTGTAGTTTTTCTTTATTTTTAGAGGTAGGATGGTGTAATCGAAATTTCTTGTCTTTGACTTTTTAAGAGTCTAAATTTAACATGAAATGAATTTCATTACACTACAAGGTTTTCATTGTTTGTTGGCCATTTAGGTATAATAAGTGAAATATAACTTGCTATGGTACCATACATATATCTTGGGCTGTTTAAACTAACTTTTTCTTTGAAGGACCATTTTCCATGTTTTCCTTCCTTGATACTCCATTTAGGGGAGTAATATTCAAGGGGGAGCATGAGTGTTGTACTATTTCACTTCACAACTCTTAGTTGTGTTTAAACATGAAATACTTTCATGACTTATCTTGTGCAACAACTAACCTTTTTCTTGTAGGTTCAAAATCCATGTCTCCTCTCTTGGCATTCCATTTTGGGGGAGTATCATCCAAGGGGGAGCAAGTAGTTACTTCCGCTTCGCTACTCTTCTTTTTGTTTCGACAAAAAAGGAGAGAATTTAGATATAAATTTGTTTCAAACTTATTTTGTATATCACATCATCTTAGCAAAAACAAGTTTTCATACCTAACTTTATAAGACTTAATACTAAAACTAGTGACTTACTTATAAATAAAGTTTATGTTTTGTCATCAACAAAAAGGGGGAGATTGTTAATACAAATATCGCCTAAAAATGTTATTTATATTTTACGATCTTTGCTAAGTTTTGTTAATGACAAAGTATGAAGTTTAGCTATAAGTAAATCATCACTTTTAGTGTTTAAGTCTTGTTTAACTAAGGTTAACATTTCCTTTTAAACAAAACATTGTTTTTATTTCTTAAACTAAAATGAGTCTTGTCACATCATATTTATTTCTTAATATAGTAAGGTCACATCACATTTAGGGCAAGCTTTGTCATTATACATTTATGGTAAGAAGTGTGTTTGACTTACTAAGTGGTAGCTTGCAAGTTTAGTGTTTGACTTGATATTATGTGATGTGACATTGTTTGGTTTGCAAGAGTAATGAGATGTGACTTTGTTTGGTTTGCAAGATTTATTGCAAAAACCAACTGCAGCCCTGGCGGTACCCTGGGGGTACACGGGCGGAACCCTTTTGAGGGGTCCGCCTGATCCGCCAGACCTGTAGAATTGTTTGCTATAAATACCAAACCATTTGTTAGTTTTTGGGAACCCTTTTAGGACATATTTTCACATACTCTCTCAACTAACTCAGTAACCTTTTGATTTGTGTGATTCTCTTATGTAGCAAGGGACTTCACAAGATCATTCAAGAAGTTACAAGCTTCAACTCTAAAGTTGCAAGTCTTGGTAGCTTGGTCATGTATAAGCTTTGATAGTTTATACTTCATGTGTGTCATGTATATAGATGTAAGTGGTTAGTATTTTAGGCCTCAAAATACGTAGTGTGTTGGGAGTTGTTGTACCCTTGTAAAAGAACTAACGGGAGTGGTTGTACCCTTGGTAAAGAACTCGACATCTAGCTTAGTGTCGGTAAAAGTATAAGCGACGATGGGAGTGGTTGTACCCGTGTAAAAGAACTCGACATCTAGCTTAGTGTCGGTAAAAGTGTAAGCGACGTTGTAAAGGTTTTCTCCGCCGGTGAAAGGAGCTTGTTGATTAGTGCTTATAACTCTCGAGTTGGAAACTCGGGGCGTGGATGTAGGACAAGGAAAAAGAGTCCTTGTAGCCGAACCACGATAAACAATTGTGTTGTGGTTTGATCGTTTCTTTCTTTATCTTTGCTTATTACATGTTGTTCTTTAGTTAGAATTGCTAGTTACATATAAAGCTTTCCAAAGAACTAAACAAGTAAAGATGTGTTTATATCTTCAAACAAAAGTAAAGCTTTTCAAAGAACTAAACAAGCAAAGTTAGGATCATCACAAGCAAAGCTTTTCAAAGTATGAAACTAGTAAAGTTAGAATTGTTATTCACATGAAAAGCTTTTCAAAGAATCAAACATATAACGTTGTGTTTATATCTTTAAGCAAACGTAAAAGTTTTTTTTAAAGATATTCAAGCTAAAAAGAATTTAAAAAGCGGTAAACTATTCAACCCCCCTTCTAGTTTTCCCACCCTCCATGTGTTTTGAGGTCTGACCCAACACAGCTTGAATGGTAGGAAATTCCTTACTAGGTCCTTTTTTGAGAACTGTCAAAATAAGATGGGGCAGATGATAAAAAAAAGTCAACTCAAATCATTTACTCTAAATTTAACTATAAACAAGAACAATGCAACAATGTGCTAACCTTCCACCATAGCATAGTTCCATAAGGTGTCTAACATTTCATCAGACACCCCATCTCCTGGCTTCCAGCTATCCTTATAGCTTTCATAAAGATAATCTTTCATGTCTTCAGTCAACGTAACTTTGCTCCAATCTTTGTCGGCTATTGCAAGAATCAGGCTATGTATGAGATTGTTTGTGTGTCACAATGATAGGGTTGCAGAGTAAGAGCAGGAAGATGATCGGGTTTGTACAATAACAAATGAATCAATAGTGTTGTAATAGCCGTTTTATATTCAGAGCCCAAGCCTTCGTTTAGGCCATTGCAAAAATGTGAAATGACGAAAAACCCAGTTGACTGGTCAACTAACGTTGCAAAGCAACGTCCGTCAGCCAAAAGTGGGTTCCAGGCACCAACCACGCCAAAAATGAGGAGTTCAGGGACGAAAATGCCAAAAAAAAAGTTTAAGGACGATATGCGCGAATCGAGACAAGTTTAGGGACGAATGGTGAAATTTTGTCTATTTTATTTCTCTCTTATACATCAAATCCAAATCCAAATCCAAATCTAA
This sequence comes from Artemisia argyi, assembly GCA_030686995.1. Classification (NCBI taxonomy): domain Eukaryota; kingdom Viridiplantae; phylum Streptophyta; class Magnoliopsida; order Asterales; family Asteraceae; genus Artemisia; species Artemisia argyi. The sequence goes on from CM060692.1 coordinate 130,346,383, forward strand.
ATCCAAACGTAATCCTAATCCAAATCCAAATCCTAAACCCACCTACAAACCAAACGAGCCCTAACATAAATATCAAAAAGAAAGTACATACTTCTTCAGGAGCATGTGCATGGCAGTGATCCGCTACTTTTTCGACCAATAACAGTTCAACAGGTCTTTATAACTCGGAAATCAAAGAAAGAAAAAACCAGTTACTCGGTAGTACTGGATTTGCAATATTTCTTGGCTGTCCTCACTAGAAACAAAAAATATCCTTATTTTGTCAATATTGAAAAGTTCTCAGTTTCGTATTGTGCCTCGTGTTTAAATGATGAATGGTAATGGACCCACACACATCAAGACTGATTTTATCTGTAATTCTTGAAATTCTTGACATTCGACTGAGTTACGATATTAAATCATAGGGATAATAACAAAAAAAAATTCATCGAACATGACCACTTTTGTGATTGTATATAGCCATCTATTTTTTTCATTGTATCACAAACCTTTTGAATTTGTATTATTGCATGTATCTGATGGGTGATTTGCAAAACCTACTAAGTTTTACAATCCTCCTAGGCAGTATACCTAACTGTTATAGTGTAGTATAAGCAGGACAAGGGGGATTGATCGTTCTCTAGGGAGATAGTGTTGTGAAGGCAGAAGTGTATGACAAGATAGGCCTAAAGGTGAGGGGTGATTCTTTTTATATTTTTTAATTTTTTTAATAAAGCAAGTCAAATCTCAAGGTTTGGAGAGTGGGTGTTTAAAATTACTAATTTAACTAATTAAAACTAAATTAAACTAATAAATAGAAAAAGTAAAAGTGGTAACTCTTATAATAGGTAGAGATGTTTACTTAGATTTCCTTACTCCCTAGTTATCTCTTATTGATTAGTCGAATTGTCACTTCCTTGTTTAATTGGCGCGTTGTATTCCTTTTATTGTCGTAGGGTGGTGCCAATGTCCCTAACTCTATGAATGTATAAGTCTCCTTCAGAAAAGCCTAGATCTGCAAGTGACAATTAAGTCATCTCCTTAGGATGTCCTACTATCTACAAGCCGCATTTCACGCAATAAATATAACGAAAATAAACCACCAGTTCACTCTAGGGTATGTAGGCGTTTATTCGGATTTACAAGCTAACACATATAAGATTTAAACCAGTTTTCTTACTCCTAACGCAAGACAACCAATTAAACAAGAGACGACAGTAAATAATCAACAACTAGGTTTCATTAGATCTAAGCAAACACTAATTAATTTAGTCTATCATGTTAAAGTGAAGAAAAGAAAAGCATATAATCAAACAACACATAGACATATTGAATTATTAAAGATGGATTACTTAACTTCAATAAAACATGAGTATGATGGCTAAAATGACCTCACAAAACTAATAAAATTCGTCTAGGGTTTTGCCTCTCCAAAGTGTTGCATCAATAAAGGAAAACATGCAAAAATATATATAGGATTACACTTATGACTAGGGGTGTTATTGGGTCGGGTTGTGCCGGGTTGTAGGATTGTGTTTTAGGTTGATATTGTGATTCGGGAGGTCAAGTATGATAAAAGTATAGTTTAGCCATAGTTAGAGAGAGAAAGGAAAACTAGTGGTTTTATTGAATAAATAAAAGGGTAAATTACACACACAATAATGGAACTCAGTTTGTTGGTCCCTCGGTTAAACAGTTCAGATATGTTCCAAAGGCGGCAACTAGTGATCCTAAGAAGGGAGCTACTACTATGGGTAATGCATCTAAAAAATCGTCATCTGTGTTGAAGTCTACTGGCAATTCCTCTAAGGAAAGTAATATTACTACATCTAATTCGTATTCTGCATTGGTGAATGATGAAGAAGAAGATGAAGAACATGTTGAAAATGTGTATAATGAATCGGCTAACTTATTTACAAATCCAAATACAGGTGAAAGTTCATCTTTCACGGTTCCTGCTGGTTAGCTTGTTTCAGTTGATTTTTTCTAAGTACATCTTTTGTTTCTAGAGTTGTAAGTGCTTATGACATGTCATAAGCACTAGGTTTAGGTGTTTATCAAGCTTCTTAGCTTGAGGTTAATATGGTATTTCAGTCATATTTCATTTGTACTTAACTTTTTTCGATTTTAATATATTTACTGGGTAACCCTTTACAAAAAAAATAAAAAATAAAAAAAATAATAAAAAAATAAAAAAATAAAAAATAAACTCAACAAAACCCTCTAATTCTGATGAACTTCGAATTTTTGAAATAGTTATAATTTGTTGCGATGAACGGATTTATGCTACAGTTAAACAAAAATCGGAACTCACTTTTCTGTTTTCTAATGATTTGAAGCTAAATTTGGATAATAAAATTTGTAAAAGATATGAAACTGACTGAAGAAAGAACGGGTTAAAAAGAAGAAAACAAAAGAGCGAGAAGAACACAAATCAGTGAGACCCATTTAAAACTTTATAGAAAATGAGTTTTTCTCCATTTTCTACACTATCGTGACTCTAACCTCATATACCATTGTTTTAGCTTTGAAAATCTATAACTTCCGTTTAAATCGTTTTGTCAAACACAACTTCTTCCGACGCAATGTTCCAATTTAAGCACAAAGTATGTGTCGAAAACTTCCAAGCCCATTTGGTTGTACAAGAGCCCAAAACAAGCCATTTACAAAAATAATGTTTTAGTTTAAGAAAAGAATATTTCGTTTTCAAAAGAAGTTGGCTAATCGCTATTATAACCCCTTTTCTCATAAAAAATGATTAAGCTCAAGAATTTAATATTAGACTCCATTATTTATCACTAAACAAAAAACACTTGTTCTAAAATATTGATAACCTCACATGGACTCCATGAACGGCCCATAGCCCTTACCCATCCACATTCCCAAAAGATCAGGTCAGGTCACATTTGAGTCACAAGAAATGCATGCCTGCATTGACTCACACTCACGCATAAACAACGAATATCCATCCCCAATATCACCAAGGACCTTTCCGTCTTTTCACTATTCTGAAAGTACCAATCCCAAATACAACAGTATTAAACAAATCTCCCTCCACCAACCACAGCACATCACTATATTTCCTCACACTGTGTGCAGTTTGTACCATGTGAAAAAAAACCATTTAATATAACAAACTCTCAACTAACATCTTTCATTTCATTTCATTTGTTTTTCCTCTACTATGTCATCAACAACTTTTTTCTCTCTCTAAGATCAAACCCTAATTTGAACATAGTTTTCATCGATATCTTATTCAATGGCTTCGATTCCCTCGTCGAATCTAATCGCTAAGCCTCGCTTACTTTCATCATCTTCTTCGTCAAAGCTCCAGCTATTTTCATTATCATCGTCTTCACTAAAGAGTAACACTTCATTCAAGAGCTTTATAACGCATTCGGTTGCGCGAGACGCTCCAGCGAGCGTAACGGCAACCGATGCTGTAAAAAAAGAGAAAGGACTGGAGACTGATCCGAAGGTGCTGTGGGAGAGGTATACGGAGTGGTTGTATCAGCATAAGGAGCTGGGATTGTATATTGATGTGAGCCGGGTCGGGTTTAGTGATGAGTTTGTTAAGGAAATGGAGCCTAGGTTTATGAAGGCGTTTAAGGATATGGTTGAGCTTGAGAAAGGAGCGATATCGAATCCGGATGAAGGGAGAATGGTGGGGCATTATTGGTTGAGGAATCCTAAACTTGCGCCTAATTCGTTTTTGAGGTTGCAGATTGAGAATACTCTTGAAGCTATTTCTGCCTTTGCGAATGATGTTGTTGGTGGTAAGGTTAGTTTGTTTTGTTCTCTGTTGATGTTCGGTTTTGTGATTGATGATAGTGATTGTTAGTTGTATAGCGTATAACTAGAGTAACTTGTTATATCGGGATTAACGTTGTGTAACTAATAGAATAATGTCGAATTAGGGTTCAGCAAACCTTTTACTATAGGGTCCAAAACTAGGGACGAAACCAAACCAGGGTGGGTCCTGTGACACCCATGGATTTTTACAGCAATGCTCCCTGTCCAAAAATAGTATTGTCTAGTTAGTCTAGTAATAGATGAAACGTAAGCCGTTTTTCGCTATGGATGATTGAATGCGGCCCAGGTAATCTGTTATTTTCTTTATCGTTCTAATAATATCGTACGTTTTTCATTTGTTTAAAAACTTATATTACGGTAAAAAAAAAAAAAAAAAAAAAAAAAAAAAAAAAAAAAAAAAAAAAAATTGTGGACAAGGTCAGTTATAGTCATGGTTTTATCCCTTGCGTATTTATGATTTTTAGTTTTATGAATAAAAATTACCTGACCTCATGCTTTAATTTGCAATCCAAAATGAATATGGTTTTTATGAATTTACGTGTAAACGATGATAACATGGTTGTTTTAATACTCCCTTCATTCTATGTAAGTTATTTTACTTTGACTTCAGTTATTAATGGAACACACGTATATTAAAAATTTAAAATAGTTGCGGATATATTTGAGTCTATAGGAACAACTTTAACTATAATAAAAAAAAAGTCTGAGTACCTCATACAAGTATTTTTTGGTTACTTCTATAGTTGTTATACATGTATGCTTTGATTTTTAATGTATCAATTACTTGTCCTTTTTGTATTTTGATTAAATATATGAACATTATGATTTCAGATAAAGCCCCCTTCCTCACCAGAGGGTCGCTTCACACAAATACTCTCTGTTGGAATTGGAGGTTCAGCTCTTGGACCACAATTTGTTGCAGAGGCTTTAGCACCCGATAATCCTCCTCTCAAGGTAAAATGCATTTTTGATTCTTGCTATCGACCTTTACTGCTCAAAAGCTACAAAAACCATTTTATATAGGCCAACTTTTCTTGGATTAAATGATGAGATTTCCGTTATTCTGTTTTAGATTTTTAGGGTAAGCCATAAGTCGTAGTATTTGCTAATGTTTTGCATAAGTATTGTTTGCTTGAGTTTTACTTAAATATGAGGCACATGATTTGTCTTCTTCTCTAACTAGACACTCCTATCAGTTGAATGATCGAATTGTCTGTGCTATGGCACTTCAAATCCATCGTGGCAGTCCATCTAGAATAAAGAAACATTATGTGGTAATTCTTTAGAAGAAATGTTAATACATGCTAATTTAAAAAAAAAAAAAAAAAAAAAAAAAAAATAGTGCCTGCTGTATGTTAAGATAAGAGTTGTCCTGACATAATCAACATTATAATAAAAGAATATAGTTATAAATGCCCATCTCAAGTAAAAGCAAGTTATGCATTAGGTAGATGGCATGAATGAGCCTCTTTGCAACTATAATTCTGTAAGATGTGTCAACTGTATTGATTGGTCTTGTTTATGTCAACTGCAAGGTGCTCTTCCATGTTCATCTTTCATTTCTTTTTTCTCTGTTATTGTTGAAATTATAAATCTTTTATGTTTAATGATTATCAGATTAGGTTCATCGACAATACAGATCCAGCAGGAATTGACCATCAAATTGCTCAACTTGGCTCAGAATTAGCATCGACACTTGTAATAGTGGTTTCAAAGGTCCGTATAGAAAAGAGTTAAATGTTTTCTTTTCTTTCTTGTTTGATTGCTCCTACCGAGGTCATCTCAGAAATTCTAGCTAAATGGGTCAATATGGTTCTGTTTTATCTCAAATGGGTCAACTCAGAAGTTCTAGCTAAAAGGAACGGGTTGAAAGTCGCTGGGAGTCGATTGTTAATGCACAAAACCTGTTAAGCTGTTTCATTTATTTTGTATTGTCATTAAATTGTTTTTGTAATCTCATTTAGCACATTAGTTAATTCTTAAAAAAAATAGACAAAATGAGGTTTGGGGTTACCCAAATCTGTACTAAAGTACAGGCTTCAACCCTAATACCCATGTTTAGACTCTGCACTGCACTTAAGCCTGCTGCTAACTGTTGACTTTTCTGATATTTGAGTCAGAGTGGAGGCACTCCAGAAACCAGGAACGGTTTGTTGGAAGTACAAAAGGCGTTTCGTGAAGCTGGACTGAACTTTTCAAAACAGGTTTTTATCTCAGGTTCTTCTTTCTGCTTGTATTATATTTCCTTGGTCCTAGGAGCATGGACCAATCATTTAGAGGGTAGAGTTAGATAGTTTGGATTATCTCTTTTTTTGGAATTATTTAGGGTGTACTATTTTTATTTTCAATTAATAAATCTTAAACACCCCCATGTCTTGTGTGTGAGGAGAAGTTCAGATAGGACTATCGGTTTTCTTCACTTGTTGCTTGGACAAATGAATATATGACTCACAAAATGGAAATGTGAAGTGGTTAACAAAAATACTGTGGATGATGGTTGTAAATCTAACTTGGCCTTGATGTCTTCATGGTTTACTAGTAATATGCTTTGACTATGTAACTTTGATGAAGTTGAAACTACAAACTCGAACACAGTTTCTATCTGTTTTGGTTATCATTTACTAGTTTTTATATATAAATATTGTCAGCAAATGTTTGTTACAATTGTGGGATCTAGGCTACATGTAGTTATATAATATTAACCTAGTAGGCAATGGTGAATAATATAGCTCTCAAACATTCCGCGCCATTTTTGTGGTCTTTCCGTGGCTCCCTTTGTTAAGTAATTCAGTTTGAATTTCTTTGTCATATATTTATAACCGTTGCCTCCATGTTCTTCATATTATTAATTATGTGCGTTACGTATGCAGGGTGTTGCCATTACACAAGAGAATTCACTATTAGACAACACTGCGAGGATTGAAGGGTGGTTAGCTAGATTTCCTATGTTCGATTGGGTTGGTGGAAGAACTTCTGAAATGTCTGCTGTCGGTCTACTGGCTGCGGCACTTCAGGTTTTTATTTTCAAATTTTTAATGGAGTTTCTACTTCAAGAGGTTCTGTCTAAAGCCAATATTAACGTTTATTTTTTATTTTTTTTTTCTCAGGGAATTGATATTAAAGAAATGCTTACTGGCGCATCACTAATGGATGAGGCAACCAGGACTCCTGTGGTACAGTAATATCTTTTTAATTATGCCTTTTTTTCTTGAGTACTGGACATGAAAGACAGTTAATTGTGCAAGATTAAACCCAGTTCTAGCCATGCTCTTGGTACTATAAACATTCAAACCCACATATGTGGTAAACATAAGATACTGATACATGTTCTTCCCTGTTAAATAATTCAGATTTAATCTGAAATTGTTCAATAATAAGTTCTTTCCAGAATGACACAGCTTTTCCTTTAGATTTCCTTTAGATGTGAATATTTTTTGAAGAAAGCTAGACATGATGAATTTGTCAATGTTAGGTCAAGAACAACCCTGCAGCATTGTTGGCATTATGCTGGTATTGGGCTTCTGATGGTGTAGGATCAAAGGTAATTGCTGCTTGCACCATTATAATTTTTTTTTTAAAAAATACTTCGATTTTAAGGTATTTCCCTTCCCCACAAATGAATGATTTTTTATATCGGTTTAAACAGGATATGGTGGTACTCCCCTACAAGGACAGCCTTCTGTTATTTAGCAGATATTTGCAGCAGTTGGTCATGGAGTCCCTTGGGAAGGAATTTGACCTTGATGGCAATAGGGTAAACTTCATTATGTTTAACACGATCAACTTTATGTGATTTCCCTCGATATTGTTATCATGAACCCTATGTCTCTCATAGTCTAGTTATAGAGATCTGAATCATAGCTAAAAGGTTATCTGTAGTCCAAATATGTTTGACAGTGAAGCATAACTAAGTTTGACCGATTAAACTTTTACCGCTTTAGTAATAGTATATCATTTCATTGTTTTCCGATCTACGTTACACTAATAAGCTACCAAAAATGGCACGTAGAAGATGGATAAAGTCTCGTTTTAAACTTGTCGGAAAAAGGTCCCATGTTATCATAATTGTAGTCATACAAAATACGCATTATAAAGCAGTCATAGAAAGTTACTTTTTAAACGTTGCTGTGTGAAAAAGGTTACCATGCTTTAAAAAATCTGATCATAAAAATTCTCACTTTAACAAGATTGTCATCATAAAAATCGTTCATGTAAATAAAACATGCTGTTGTGAAAAGTCATGTGTTGAAAAGCTAAAGTGGTGTTAGTTTATTGGATTTAGAATAACCACTGTCTTTCTTCTAAGGTGTCCTCAATTGCAAGTTGTAGGACGCGTTTTGTTAAGCCTCATGTGGTCGTTGCTTTTAAAAATTTGCAGTTGGATCTTGGTTAAAGTTGCCTATGAAGTTGCATTTAAACTTCAGTTTATTTTTTAAGTCTTGCGATGGAACTTTGTGACAGTAACATTTATAACAAAATGTATATCAATTTGCAGTCTAAAACTATGAGGCGTGACATTAACATCCAAAACTTAGCTGGTTTTGACAGAAGAAAATTTTAAAGAAGGAATAATGGAATATATATACGTAAATTTAAACATGTTTTTAAGTGAAGCAGTGAAGCTAGTCTAATCCATCATTTCCATAGGTAAATCAAGGGCTTTCTGTGTATGGAAATAAAGGGAGCACAGATCAGCATGCGTAAGTTTCAAGAATTCAAGTTCACCCCATTTAATTCCTGTTTTGACTCGAACTTGTTCTTAAACCGCTCACTTTATATTTTATAACAGGTATATTCAGCAGCTGAGAGAGGGTGTGCACAATTTCTTTGCAACATTCATCGAAGTACTACGTGACAGACCCCCTGGTCACGATTGGGAGCTTGAACCAGGTGTCACTTGTGGTGACTACTTGTTTGGAATGTTACAGGTAGGGTGCTTATCAATCTTATATAATTTCTTGTCGTCTTTCATATTTTATTATTTACAAACAAGTTGATGGCCTTAAGTCGAGATTCTTGAATTTGGGAAAACTCAGATCATTGTGCTTCATTCTCTCCAAATAGAGATCATTGTTGTATATGAAATGTAATTGTGGATGGTTTAAATTGCAGGTGGTATTTTTGACCCATTATGGGTAAATGGGTTAATTTGTGCTGTACAATTGTTCGAAAGTGTCAAATGGGTAAAAATAGCTAAAATGGAAAATGATCAAACAGGTTGAAACACCCACAAATGCTTTATTTAAAATGCAGAAGACGTCCTAAATTTAAAAAGACAACTTGGGTTGGCTCAATCTGATCCAACCCATACTAAAAGTTATCCAATTTGACCTATTACGGGGGAAATTGGTACACTTCCTGTTTTGCTGTCTAATATGAGTTATGTATTTACCCATTGTCATTATTATATGAATGTGCTACTGATTTAGGTCCTACAATGTTCCACATTTTTCTTGTGTCGACAGTTGACAGTAGACAGATTGAACCTTATGTAATTTTGTCTTGAATTATATTTTATTTTACAGGGAACAAGATCAGCTCTCTATGCAAATGGAAGGGAATCTATTACAGTTACTGTGCAAGAAGTAACACCTCGATCAGTCGGGGCATTAATTGCTCTTTATGAACGTGCGGTTGGTATATATGCATCACTTGTGAACATCAACGCTTACCATCAACCTGGTACAGACTCCTCTCTTTATCTCTTGTTATAGTTATTATTTTAAGAAATAATATTATCAATAGAATAGGGATAATTGTCTAAAAATGTATCTAACTTGACACTTTTCCGAATTCTATCTAGCTATCTTTTTTTTGCTATTATAACACAAAAGTTTTGAATTCGGACTGTGTATTAAAGTTTCCAATTCGGACCTTTGTGTATTTTGTTCATGTACAATGACCATTTTACCCTTCGTTGTTAATAGAATGGTAAAATAGAGTAGGGATAAAATGGTCACAAATACATACAAAGGTCCGAATTCAAAACTTTGGTGTTATAATAGCAAAAACAAAAGTTAGCTACTCAACACTTGATAATGTGACAAGTTAGTTACATATTCAGATAATTATCCCGAATAATAGAAGGGCGTTTTATTTCTGGGAAAATTTCCTACAATAAAGGCGTAATTATTGGCTCGGTTCAAACATGAGATTAAGGGGATATTGTGTGTTTTGAAAGTGATTATGTGATATCGATTACGCATTAAAAGATATAATTAGGTGTAATATAATGAACTGTGAAAGATAGTGCCTTAGGTCCTCCTGTGTTTGAACTTTAGATAATCAGTTAATTAGATCTGCAAGTGTATCATAAATGATGCTTGTTTGAGATATTAATAGATATGATGACAGATAACATTTATCATGGAAAAAGGAGAGACTTAATGTGATTTGTGACTTGAGAGTAAGTCTCGGATTATGTAAAAACAAATGGTGAAATGGTTACTTTAAGCTTATTATTAGATAATCATTTTCATTGCAACCATACGAAACTGATTGAATTAGATAATCCGAAGCAGAATCAGAATCTTTGTATCAAAATACTAAAGCTAATTTGTGGGGCTGTTTGTTTTTGGGCTTGTCTCATGGATATAAGTTTGTTATTGTCAGCGTGTATTGCCATAATAGAGGGGCTGTTTGTTTTTCTGTGTCTTTGGGTCTTTGCATCCTCAATTGTCTTGATTGAGGAGTTGGGATGCCGTTTTGATGTACTAGTTTGGATCGTTGTTGTTAATATATTTCTTGTTGCCTTTAAAAAAAAAAAACTAAAGCTAATTTGTACTCAAGTCACAATAATAAGATAAGTGTTTTTAAGACCCAAATCCCTATGTCCGGAACACCCATAAGATAGATAATCAGAAGTAGACATGTGACCTGTTTATCCCAACATTAAAACTTGTTTTTGTTCAAAAATAATCTGGTTCAATGATGTAAAGGACGCCATGGTACCAGTATTGCACATGTGACAAATACAAGTTTGACCACAAAATTCAAAGCCAAGTTATTTTTGTTCCACATCACAGGAGTTGAAGCTGGGAAGAAAGCAGCAGGAGAAGTCTTAGCTCTACAGAAGCGAGTTCTTTCCGTTCTGAATGAGGCCAGGTATGCTCAAATGTCTTTAAATACTCTTCAATAGTGACAAAGATAGGCTTTTGTATAAGTACAATTATGGGTCCATTTACGTGGGTGCAATAATGATACGCCCCGGGCTTTATGTCATTTTATATTTATTTAGGATATATGTCTTTGTGTCGTATTAGGAAAGTGTCATGTTTAGATATATTTTTATGTTTGACTTGTTTTACAAGCTAGGGTTATTCGGTTATATATACCGAATCATTATTATGAATAAATCAATCAAAGTTTAAGATAAACAAATATCTAGTTCTTCTCTCTATTTTCTTAAGGAGCCTGCGCCCGCTTGAAGTGGTGCCCTATCCCGATACAACCCCTAACCGGGTCGTATCAATTGGTGCTTTCATTGAGAGCTCTCGTTGAGAAGGTTTACAATTAGGGTTCCAAAAAAAAAAAAAAAAAAAAAAAAAAAAAAAAAAAAAAATTCTTGATTCCGGGATCCCATATCCTAATCCCAATCTTAGTCCTATCTTCCACTCCCGTAGTTCTCATGCCTTCCGCTACCACAACCAACACCTTTTTCCTCTTCCGCCTTCCACTACCTTGGACATAACACAACACCATTCTTCCGTCTTCCGCTACCCATGCCATAACACTAAAAAAAAAAAAAAAAAAAAAAAAAAAAAAAAAGTTACTGTTCATCGGTACTATTCACCCGCAATACTGTTCATCGACCATTATTCACGAGTACTGTTCATAGACCACTGTTCATCACGGGTACTATTCATCAGAGAAATTTTTTTTTTGAGTTATTAATCGCTTGAGTATTATTCATGGCATCCGGCGGCAGCAATCGAGACGTAGAATACGCACTCTCTAAGCTCTTGCAAATGGGTACGGTGGCTGAATATCAGAGTGAGTTTGTGGTACTTGCAAATCAAGTAACATGGATCTCTGAATCTTTACTTACATCGTTTTATATCTCCGGACTTAAACTGAAGTTACAAATAGAACTGTTGAGGGCAAGGCCTACAACTTTAGGAGAAGCCTTTTCCTTAGCCCATATAGTCGAGGCTCGTTTTGAGGCAATTAAAGAGAAGGAAAAAGAGCATATAATTGACAAGAAATTATATGTCATTCCATCGTTGCAAAGTGAATTCGCTTCATCTGAGATTAAAAGGTCGTTAGATGCTGATGAATATATTGGTGTTGATGTGGTCAATAACGCGATAGATGTTGTTTTCGATATTGGTGAGAGTAATGAAGTTCATAGCAAGTTTGAAGAATTTTCAGAAAATAAGAAAAGTATAAAAGAGATTGTTGTGGGTGGTTGTGAATTTGATGGTCGTTTGGGCGAAATAAATTTGAATTTAAGCGAGGAATTAGCGGATTCTCAATCGACATATTCTTCGTATCACATTGAGGGCAAGGTGATTTTTGAAGGAGTGGGGAGTGTTATGGCATGGGTAGCGGAAGACGGAAGAATGGTGTTGTGTTATGTCCAAGGTAGTGGAAGGCGGAAGAGGAAAAAGGTGTTGGTTGTGGTAGCGGAAGGCATGAGAACTACGGGAGTGGAAGATAGGACTAAGATTGGGATTAGGATATGGGATCCCGGAATCAAGAAATTATTTTTCAAGACCACACCTTGAGGACAAGGTGATTTCAAAGGAGTGTGGAATGATACGCCCCGGGTTTTATGTCATTTTATATTTATTTAGGATATATGTCTTTGTGTCGTATTAGGAAAGTGTCATGTTTAGATATATTTTTATGTTTGACTTGTTTTACAAGCTAGGGTTATTCGGTTATATATACCGAATTATTATTATGAATAAATCAATCAAAGTTTAAGATAAACAAATATCTAGTTCTTCTCTCTATTTTCTTAAGGAGCCTGCGCCCGCTTGAAGTGGTGCCCTATCCCGATACAACCCCTAACCGGGTCGTATCAAATAAGGAACAAAGATAGGCCTTAGAAATGTTGCACATCCAGTGATCCAGTCTATTGAGCATCAACTTACGGGCATTGTATTTCTTTGATTTCGCAGTTGTAAGGACCCTGTTGAACCGTTATCTATTGAGCAAGTAGCCGATCGCTGCCATGCTCCTGAAGATGTATGTACATCCTTTTTAATAGTTGTTTATATTATGTTAAAACATTATCAAGTTGTTGGTCACATCAGTACATGATAATAAATGACTACGGGTCCAAAATGTGGCACAATCAGTGGGTATCAAAACAGGTAGTACTGGGTACGGGTCAGGCCGGGTTGATCTAGAAATTTTTTTGTTCAAACCTCTTGGTTTTATGATTACAAAATTATTTTATTCCAATATCAATCCAACATTTTGAATAAAATGATTCTGAAAACTAAAATAATTTCTACCCATTTGACCACTTCCATTTCTAGTTGTCTTCTTTATTTTATGTGTTCCACCTGCCAAATGTAGAACGTTAATCAAATCCATCAATTATTTTCTTGAAAAAACATTAAATCATCCCATTTGCAAGTACATTGGATTGAAACGTACTACCTTTAATGGCCCGATTAACTTAAAATAAGACCAAGACCCGTGAATTGCAGAATGAAGGAACAGTAATTTTTTTTTTTTTTTTTTTTTTTGCTCCCATTAATATATTATATTCCATTTTCACTAGATTGAAATGATCTACAAGATTATTGCACACATGGCTGCCAATGACCGAGCTATCATTGCTGAAGGAGACTGTGGTTCGCCTCGAAGCGTCAAAGTTTTTCTTGGGGAGTGTAATGTTGATGCGCTGTACTAGTAAAGCTTGCTCGTGGGAGCATGTGCCTAACGGCCATTGTGACATATTTGTTCTTCTTTTCCTCCATTTAGTTACCAAGATAAATTGTGATCTTATAAACTAATACGGAGTAATAAATTTCATTGAAATCTGAGGAATAACACATTTCACTCTTGTTAATTGGGAGTTGATAACATAATTGTCTTTTTTGATCTTATATATATCAATGGAATGATAAGTAAAAGTGTCATATTCGGTCCATTTATTCCATTTGTAGGATATGGGTTAGGAGACTCAAGTTGTCAGAACTACTTGATATTATGCAGTTGAAGTAACTGGGAGACTTTGTAAAATAAAATTACAATTACAAAACTCACCTTTCCCGATCGGTCGACTATTAAAGAAAAAAAGCCATCTACCTTTCCCGGTCGGTCGACTATTAAAGATTAAAAAAAAAGCCACCCATCTACCTGAATTATAGTTTCAGATAAAAGATATGATGTTGAAAAAAAGTTCCGCTCTTTCATGGAATAAATACAAGGACAAATTAAATAAAACAAACAAATTATACTTTACATCAATGAACTGAAACCCATAAAATAAGTTAATAACATCAATGGAACTCAAAAAAATTAGACAATATCTCATGACAACTGATTTGATTGACAGAACAATGGTTGATCCTAATGCGCTGATGTGATGCGAGTGCTGTATCAATGTTAGCTCAGTGTCCACCATTACTCACTTTAATGACCATCAACATCATCATGATGTTAATTAACCATTATTGGGTGTTCAAGAAGTCCTTAATCCCTCTAGTGCCATAGCTATTTCCTTCATTGTTGGCCTCTCATTGCCATGTATATTGAGGCATCTCTTCACAAGTGAAGCAATTGCTTTAAGTTGTTTAGGAGAACCTTCGCTAACCACCCGAGAGTCAAGAATATTAAGCAAGTTATTTGTTCTTAGAGAATTAAGAAAATAGGTCGCTATGTTTCTTTCCAACTGACTCCGCTCCATGCATAGTGGCTTCTTACTTGTTAATAGCTCTAGAAGCACAACTCCAAAACTATAAACATCACTTTTATGTGTGAGCTGACTTGTGTGAAAATATTCAGGATCTAGATACCCTAACGTCCCTTGAACTAATGTACTCACTTGCGTTTGATCCAAGGGAATTAATCTTGAAGCCCCAAAGTCTGAAATCTTGCTGACTAGGTTTTCATCTAATAATATGTTGGCAGATTTCACATCACGGTGAATGATGGGTTTTGAAGCGGCTGAGTGCAGGTATGCAAGTGCTCCAGCACATTCAACGGCTATTCTTAGACGTCTATCCAGAGATAACCAAGCAGCTCCACCATTGTTGTGGATATGATGGAAGAGAGTACCATTAGAAACACACTCATAGACTAAGATCGGGACTTCACTCTCCAAGCAACAACCTAAAAGCTTTACAACATTTCGATGATTAATCTGAGTCAAAATCACAACTTCATTTATAAACTGCTCAATTTGACTCTCATCAATAACTAGTGACTTCTTTATAGCGACAATAGTTCCATCACGTAAAATCCCTTTATATACTGTCCCATAGCCACCACGACCAAGAATCCTATCATTGGAAAAGTTCTTTGTCGCTATTTCTAGCTCTTCACTTGTGAAAATTTGTGTGGATTGATTGACACCACCACCCTCATTTGAATCAATTTGTTGTTTCAGTAACATGCCACCATTTTTTAGAAAGAACTTCTCCCTCAATTTGATTATCTTTCTTCTGCTGCGACTAAAATACAACCACCCCATGCCAACAAGTATTGAAAAGAATCCAAATACCGCTCCTGCATTAATGAAAAATCATTGTTTTGCCATGATCATAATTAACAAGATTTCGTGGTAAAAATATCCATCAAGAGAGCATTAATTTCTTTACCAAGAGATGACTTGAGGACTCGTGACTTTGTATCATTAGCCACGCAATCTCTCCCATGTCTATCATATCCGTGTAGGCATGAACACATAAAACTTCCGGGAAGATTAGTACACGTCCCATTGCAAGGACTTTTGTTAGGATCTGCACACTCGTTGATATCTAAAAATGAAAACATACAAGACAATAGAAAGTTAAGAAACCTTAAATCACACTTGAATAGATGAATGTATATATATCATTGTACGTTTTCCTCTTATAACATATCGTTATAGAAAACTTCACAAAGTATAGATATATCAAATTACATATTGTTACTCACCATGACAACCTGGAGAAAGATAGGCGTTGCCTTCATAGCCGTTCTTGCAAGAGCACCTAAGTCCTCCATTCTCACCTCCAAAATCGAAACAAACACTATTTTCTTGACAATAGTAGTTGCTTGTATTTGTCCTATCTTGTTTGTATCCAACTGGGCACGAACATTTATAACTTCCAGGAAGATTAGTACATGCCCCGTCACAAGGATTAATTTTAGGATCTGCACACTCGTCAATATCTACAAAATGGAAACCGAGATAATAAATAAAATATAAACTTAAGACCCTAAAAATCACATTAGATAGTTATAACTTTCCCAGTAACATGTTGGTTAAAATTAGAAACTTTACATTTTATATGCAAATCAAAGTGAAATAGTTACTCACCATGACAACCAGGAGAAAGATATGGATTGCCTTCGTAACCATTCTTACAAGAGCACCTATAACCTCCATTCCCATTCTCAAAATCCACACAAACACTATTTTCTTGACAATGATAATCACTTGTGCTTTTATAATCGTTACAGCTCCTATTACCAATAACCCAATCAAGCACCACAGGGACACTTTCAACCGTCCGGCTGACAAAGTTGGGATCTTTTAAATCCGATGCCCCTTGAAACAAAAATGCACTTTGCTCTCCAACAAAACTGTAGCCGCATTTATCAAATGCCCAGACGTCCACGTGATCATTGAGTGTGTTTAGAGTTAGTAGATAACTTGTTAAATATGTCGGCAAGTCAATCTTGCAGCACCCAATTCCTAGGACAAAAACAAGTTGCAATTGCTTTTTACTTAATTTGGGTTGTATGAAGTACTCTTGATTTCGAAGAAGAAAGTTCTTAATAGTTGGTAAATCAGATTTTCTAAAAAATTTGAACTTCACTAATCTCAAAAGAGTAGTAAAGTTCAAAATTTCTATTGGTGGTTAGATTATGCGAGGACATTGAACGCCAATCCTTGAGTGTGTGAGAGCATCGGATGCGATGACTATGAGTTAAGCTATGACACAAGCTTTAACATTTCAAATTTAACTAAAAAAACACTCAACCATAACTCCCAATGTTGGGCGTCGCTTTTATTTAACAAATAAATTTTCAAATTCAACCACTAAACTAATAATTTGTTTAAAAAACAACCTATCACTTTATTAAATAAAAACATTACATAAACATTAAATAAACGTTATATAAAATACAATACGAAATACGATATGGAAAAAAAAAAAAAAAAAAAAAAACATACGAACTAAAATACACTACGATATGAGCGGGATAACCAAAATTCAAATTCAAATTAAAGGTTACAGTACGAGCGGGAGGATTCAAAATTCAAATTCAAATTCAATTTTAAATAAAAAATTTCCCTATATACCCACACTGTGTTTTGTTTCTCACACACACAACTTCTATCATAGATTCTAAACAATGTCTCAAAAAGACTTCTCCCAACAATTTCTCAGTACAAACAACTTCTCCCTAACAATTCCCCAACACAAACAACTTCTCTCAACAATTACCCGAAAACAACTTCTCCCAACAATTTCCCAAAAACACAGTGAACACTCCACCAACAGATATCATTCCGGTTTTCCCAACGGAAGAGGAACCGGTGGAGAAACAACAAGACAATCCGTTTTAACAAACTGAGGAACAACAACGACTACTTGCTCAGGATGAAGAAGTATTAAAAGAAATGGGAGAAAACGCAGCACGAAAGGAAGCTGCTCGTAGAGAGCAGGAAGCAAGGAAAGCATAATACCTCGACAACAACTTGTTTGACAGCTTATACAACGAGTGGGAAGAGAGCAAGATTGCAGAGGGGCCTTCTCCTTACAACGAGGGTTATAACTCAAACTTTTCATTGTAATTTGTATTATCATTTTCATTTCCGTGTCGTAGTTTTTATTAATCTATAATTTGTATTTTCAATTCAATGTTTAATGTATTTTCACTTCCGTATCGTAGTTGTATTAATCTATAATTTGTATTTTGAAATTATATAAGTTTATTTATTTATTATTATTATTATTATTATTATTATTATTATTATTATTATTATTATTATTATTTTTAATTTTAAACTAAAATAGGCATTTAAATGGGGGGGGGGGGGGGGGGGGGAGTTTTTATGCTTTTTTTAATTCAAATATAACTAGCCGTTTTGGGGGCAAATGTGTCATTTTTTTTAATCAACTAAGCTTAACGTTGTGTTGCCATGGCAACGCAACCCTTAACGTCCACCCTTAACTCTATGCCACGGTGTGGTAACTCGTCCTTAACGCAGCCAAAGTTAAGCCATAACTCATGTGCAAGGTAACCATGCCGAGTGCTCTTAGTGGAGTACGGTATCTTTATTATTTTTGTTTGTTTTGGAGGTTTACTTTTATTTTGACATTTGCTTGAGGTTAGCATATTGCTTTAATAACATTCGAGAACAATGCTTTCAAGATCGGAATCCTAGTTAGGATCATTGTTGTTTTCGCAAGATAGAAGTCGTAAGATCGGATCAAGATCCTAAGATCATACTATAATGCCTTTTTCTTAATAATCTTTGTAATATTAGTCAAATTTACAAATTATTATATACCATAAACTCAAAGTAATATGAATATTTCATGGCAATGTTGTCCTAAATTATGAATATGAATTTTTTAAGGAGATTAACATGTTATATTTTAAATTATATATAACATAATCTATAACTTTGTAGTTTTTTAGTTTGCGGTTCGAGAAAAGTAAGAACGGATCAGATTAGATCTTAAGATCATGTGGTGAAGATTGGGATCTTATAAGACCCTAAGCTTGCTAAGATCCTACGTAGGATACATATCGTTTTTGCTTTGTAGTATCGTAACATCGTAATATCTTAAGATCAGGATCGATCTTAAAAACTATGTTGGATATGGTTGTTTTTGTTATTGAAATGAACACATCTCATATTTGGTCGCGTAGTAACAAAGCTAGATGTATAAATCACTTTAAAAAAAGATAGCTCAAAGAAGAAGGAGGGAATCTAGACTTTATAAGCCACTAATCTCATATTTGACCGATGTGTGATCGTAACAATATCCCACGTTTTGAAGAACAAACGCCCTCGTAAGTCACGGCTATGTTGGTCATGAATGGCACGCCTCTTTTTTGGTCCAAGCCACAACTCTATAGGTTACCACTTCAAGTGTTGGAAACTCAAAAGATATGGCTAGCTCTAATATCAAGTGATATGAACCCATCCCATACTAGGTGGCATCAAGCCACAAAGTTAGGTGTAGATCTCACTTTAAAAAAATAGCTCGAAGGAGGAAAAGGCCCCTAGATTTTATAAGCCACCAACAAATCCCATACTTGACCGATATTGGATCATAACTTCATAATAAACTCATCAGTTTGGTATTTTACAATGTAGCTTCTCTACATTTACATATAGAGATATTGTTTGCATCACATCACTTCCTAATATCTTGCTATGATATAATTGGAGATTCTTGTTCATGCTAATGTTTCGGTGTCTCGAAATTAATGTTCATATACAAATTGCACAAAGTTTTATAAAATCGCACTATTCAAATAACATATCTAACAACTAAAATCTATTTTGATCGGTTGAAATATAAAGTTTTATTTTATAACAAGCAAAAAAAATTGAGAAAGTAATAACTTGAGTTTGAGAGACCAATGTTAGTCATTCGTGTTTGGATTAATGACAGGGAAATATTTGTTATGCTTTTAGGGGGTCATTTAAGCCATAAATCGTGTTTTTATGATCAAATACTATCTTAAATCGTTTCTTTTGTCATTTTAGGTACTTGGGACATGAATTCTGAAAAATGGAGCATTTTGGAGCTTTTTGGACGTTTTTATGCTCAAGTATGAAGAAAACAAGAAAAGTCAAGAAAAGTCAGGAAATCACACCTGACGGCGTCAGGCTTTACATGCTGATGCCGTCACCTTATACTGGAATGATGGTGGATTTTACAAAACCAAAGTCAAGTTAACACCTGACGGCGTTAGGTGTTCCAGAATCAAGGCCGCCCCTCTTTAGCTCTACAAGAGACAGCCCAGAACCCTTATAAAGGTACGGCGTCAGAAGTGGATCTAGGTGATCCGAGAACCCTAAACACGGCGATCTGACGGCGTCAGAGGCCAAAGCTTGACGCCGTCAGAGTTGTATATCTATATATACTTTTTGATTTTTCATTCATTAGGTGTGTAACTTTTGGGAGATAAAACCCTAAACGAATTTTACAGTAACTTAAGGGTTTCCAAGCCCTCTTTTCCTTCATGTTCAATTGAAGATAAGTTTTTTTTTTTTCTAATAATTCAATATGTCTATGTGTTCTTTGATTGATTGTTTATCTTGTCTTTCTTTTAACATGCTAGCGTAATTCTCTTTGTGTTTACTTAGATCTAATGAAACCTAATTGTTGATTATTAGTTGTTGATTTGTTATTAGTTGATTTGGTTGATTGATTTTCGCGTTAGGTTTAAGAAAACTGGCCATACTCCTACATGGTAATAGGCTTGAACGTCTTAAGAAACGTAATTAGATGTGTACTATAATGTTATTGGTTGTATTTAATGTATAAGTAACTGTTTGCGAGGCCTGGATAGGAAGAGATAGAAGCTTATAGATTGGGGAAGGACGTACACAACCCCATGACTGGTATTAAGGAATACAACCCTTCATCCAAACAACTGTAACAAATCAATTAATCAGTAAGAGATAACTAGGGAGTAGTGAAATCTAAGTAAATACAACTTTTCCCATTATAAGAAGTTCACCAATTTACTTTTCTGTTATTTTATTTTATTTTGCATTAGTAGTAATTTTTGGGTTAGTTGACTAGCAACTAATTTCGCCCACTCTTCAAAAACCCGAGATTTTTACTTGCTTTCATAAAAATACAAAAATACAAAAAGAATCATCCCTCACATCTAAACCTAGTTTAAGTAGTTTTTAATCCTAACGACACTATTCCCCTAGAGAACGATCAATCCCCGGTACTTGTCACTCACTATACTACATCGGTCAGGTACACTGCCTGGTGGGGATTGCAAGCTTCTCAACATCCCTTGAGAAGTAAAACCTTTTGCAAGGTTGCAAAACCACGCATCAAGTTTTTGGCGCCGCTGCCCGGGGAATAGTTATTGTTTAGGTTAAATTTTATTTTTATTAGGTCTACTCATTAGATTCATTTCAAGTGAGATTTTTAATTTTCATTTTATTAGGTTTTCTTTAGTCTATCTTTCTTCTTTGTTTCCTTTGTTTGTAAACATTCTCGATGGATGACAATAGCATTGATCGTTTGATTCCTGTTATTCGTGTTTTTCGTCGAAAAATTTTCCAACTACCCAATCCGATCCCTATGGTGGAAAATGAGAACCCACCTAACCTCTCACCTGACCATCACTTTGGCAATGATTCTAAGATGGAGGAATCTGACCATGATAACGAACATAGAATCAGCCCTTTTTACTGTTCAGAATCCGATGAGGACCTAGATGATGGTGATGTAATTAATGAGGATAGGATGAAAGAGGAGATGAATCCTCTTAAGTATGTTGATCCTAGGACAAGAATTGAAAAAAAAAAAAAAAAAAAAAAACCTATTTAACATGCAATTCCCATGTAAGATTGGATATAGGAGCTTTGATGCTTACCTTAACTCATCTTTACCTATGAATATAATTTCACGTGCCTACTATAATAAAATCATGGTAAATGAGTTAGAATATCAAGGGAATAATGTTGTTGCTAGGATTGAGCCATTGCACGTGTTTGTAGGAAGTTTTGTGTATTTGGTTGATTTTATGGTTATGGAGAACTTAGGAGAATTCATTGATGATAAATTGACCCAAATCATATTTGGAGAACCCTTTAAACGGTTAACCAATCTTGATGAAAAACTTATGGATGGGTTGATTACCTTTTTGGATGAAGAAGAAGATTATGCTTATCAAATGCCATGCTCGCACCTTAGGTTTAAGAATAACTCAATTGAGGCATGCAATAGAATTCCCCCTATCGAGTTATTGAGTGAGAATGACAAAAAGAAATGACTAAAATATTCTCATGAAAATAAATAAGAAATACTGCCGTACATGTCTTGAGCTTAATGACGAGTAGAAGAGAGATGAAGCAACTATTAGATGGCTCATAGTAGGGCATGTGAGCATAAGTGATACGCGGTAGGGTGTGACTTTGAGTCTAGCTACAAGACTCGTAAATAAATAAAAGAGCTTCTTGGGAGGCAACCCAAGCTTTTTATTTTGTTTTTGTGCTTGTTTATTTGCTTTTATTTGTTTCCATATGTATTTTTCATTCTCATTATTTATTATTCATGTCTCATAATAACTTGTAAAAATGCTTTATTTTGTTTTTAACTTCAACTTGATCACATATAAAGGTATTTTACAAAAGATAAGTGTAAGGGAAGCTCATATTTGTTTTAAAGAACGAAGTGAACATGAACGATAATAATGAGATATGAATATACATATTAGTATTTGTTTGAGTCAAATGCTTGTATCGAATCACAATGGATGTTTTGCAGAAATTTCAGGTCTTAAAACACAGTTTTTTCTAGAAATTTTTCGGAAACAAAAGATACAAATTCTGTCAGGTACATCCTGACGGCGTCAGGAGTTACAACCTGACGGCGTCAGGCTCTGTTTCCTAAAATTTTTTCCAGGTTTTGTTTGGCTGCCGCAATTGTAAAGTTTCGTAAAATCTCAATTTTTTGAACTCCAGGAATCTGCAAACATTTATTTTGCAAGCATTATATCTTTACTTGCTTTTTAGGATTCAGTTTTATATATAGTATACCGCCGATTTTACGCGAGCTTTCGTGCTTTGTTTTCTTTGTTATTTACAGGTTATATTGGACAAGAAGATGATCTTAATTCAGGAGTGAAGCTTTACATGTATATTTTCTTGGAGGAAGATTTAACCATGTTACCACATTTTCCATACCCAGCAAATCAGGGGAGTACTAGTTTCTTTTATTCTCATTTGTTTTTACTTCTACATCCTTTAAATGAACATCGGGGACAATGTTCGACTTAAGTGTACGGGGGTAAAATTGGGATAACCTTAGAAACTACAACTTCGCTTGATTTTTGTTTTGTTTAATAGTAGATGTGTAACAAAACTGAAAGAAATACTTGTTAGGGTAATTTTGGCACCAAATTTAAATTTTTTTGCAACATTTAGGAGAGAAACTCTAATATTAATAAGCGTCTCATTGATAGGAGTTATATGATTAGCACAAAAAACCATACCACTCAAAAATTTCCACCCCAAATATGTGAGGTTCCCCCTAGATTTGTTAGGAAAAGCATTCATGAGTGTACCGGTAGTATTTAGATTCTAGAACTTGCGTTAGTGATGCATCCCGAGTCCGCTAGTGAGACTACATTCGTGTAGTTAGGATTTACTATATGATAAGAGGCATTAGGACAACTTACATTGACTTCATTGGTCAAGTAATTTTCCAACACCTTTGCGATGTACTCATTTTAAGTACACGATACCCCTAGTATAACCCTCATAGCCTATCTTTTTCATTTCTAACTTTAAGCATTTTACTTAAATGAAGAATTTGTTTACAATCCACCCCCAATGTACACCCAAATCGCCTTAGCCTTCCTTGTATGCACTCATCTTTAGTGCATTATTGTTAATTATTTAAACCCTTAGTTAGTTGTCTAATTGGTTACATGGTTGCTAAGTCGAGTCATATCTTGTACATATTGTTTTGGGACGATTGGGACTGATGGGTAAAGTACTAGTGTAATGGAGTAATGGGGAAGAACATCATTTATTACCCCCATATATACGTTAATGTTTTAAAGTACTCCAAATATTTCGATTATCTTGATTCGAGTCTTTATTTTGATTTATGTAAAAGTTCAAGTGTAAGGGGAGGAAACAAGCTCCTTTGATGTATTAAAAACAATAAAAAATGAAAAAAAAAATGAGAAAACGAAAAGTAGAAAAAACATACGGACTACCATCCCATTCCTTTTATTGTATTTATGTTTATGTTTTTTCGTTATTAGCTTAAGTTGAGTCGAGTCTTGGCTTAGCAACGCCGCATTGTATATGTAATTAACTAAGACAATTGACTTGCCACCAGTTAATATCCCCTTATCCAACAAAACCGTGTTTTCCATATCCATACACCTAACGTTATAACCCTTTAAAAGACCTCTTTGATAGTTTATCCTAGGTGCTTATGCCAAAGTGGTGGAGGCTTGATCCTTTCCCAAGCCTATGATAATCTATTTACTATGACATGTAGTGAGAGATTTCTTCCATTTCCATTTGTGATATATACACTTATAACACCCGAGAGATGAGAGTATCCAAACACTATATGTGAGGTGCTAGTATATAATTTCCGTGCTTGTTTTGATTAGGGTAGATCAATTATTTGTTGTAATTACTTTTATATTAATGTTAAATGACCTCTAACTTGTATTTTGATTGGTATAAAAGCTCTTTTGCTTGAGGACAAGCAAATCCTAAGTGTAAGGGTATTTGATAAGGAAATATTTGTTACGCTTTTAGTGGGTCATTTAAGCCCTAAATCGTGTTTTTATGATCAAATACTACCTTAAATTGTTTCTTTTGTCATTTTAGGTACTTGGGACATGAATTCTAGAAAATGTAGCATTTTAGAGCTTTTTGGACGTTTTTATGCTCAAGTATGAAGAAAACAAGAAGAGTCAAGAAAAGTCAGGAAATCACACCTGACGGCATCAGGCTTTACATGTTGATGCTGTCACCTTATACTGGAATGATGGTGGATTTTACAAGTGACGCCCCAGAAACCAAAGTCAAGTTAACACCTGACGGCGTTAGGTGTTCCAGAATCAAGGCCGCCCCTCTTTAGCTCTACAAGAGACAGCCCAGAACCCTTATAAAGGGACGGCGTCAGAAGTGGATCTAGGTGATCCGAGAACCCTAAACACGGCGATCTGACGGCGTCAGAGGCCAAAGCCTGACGCCGTCAGAGTTGTATATCTATATATACTTTTCGATTTTTCATTCATTAGGTGTGTAACTTTTGGGAGATAAAACCCTAAACGAATTTTACAGTAACTTTAGGGTTTCCAAGCCCTCTTTCCCTTCATGTTCAATTGAAGATAAGTTTTCTTTTTAATCATTCAATATGTTTATGTGTTGTTTGATTGATTGTTTATCTTGTCTTTCTTTTAACACGCTAGCGTAATTCTCTTTGTGTTTACTTAGATCTAATGAAACCTAGTTGTTGATTTGTTATTAGTTGATTTGGTTGATTGATTTTTGCGTTAGGCTTAAGAAAACTGGCCATACTCCTACATGGTAATAGGCTTGAACGTCTTAAGAAACGTAATCAGATGTGTACTATGATGTTATTAGTTGTATTTAATGCACAAGTAACTGTCTACGAGGCCTGGATAGGAAGAGATAAAAGCTTATAGATTGGGGAAGGACGTACACAGCCCCATGACTGGTATTAAGGAATACAACCCTTCATCTAAACAACTATAACAAATCAATTAATCAGTAAGAGATAACTAGGGAGTAGTGAAATCTAAGTAAATACAACTTTTCCCATTATAAGAAGTTCATCAATTTACTTTTCTGTTATTTTATTTTATTTTGCATTAGTAGTAATTTTTAGGTTAGTTGACTGGCAACTAATTCCGCCCACTCTTTCAAAACCAGATATTTTTACTTTCTTTCATAAAAATACAAAAATACAAAAAGAATCATCCCTCACCTATAGACCTAGTTTAAGTAGTTTTTAGGGCCCGTTTGGTTTGTAGATGGGTTTAGATTAGGATTTGGATTTGAATGTAAAGTTATGGATTAGAATTTAGATTTGGATTTGATGTAGGAGAGAGAAAATATATTATAATATAAATAATTTATTGTTTTAAAATTAAAATTTTTTACTTTGAATTAAAAAATAAGAAAGAAAAAAAAAAGAATAAAGAAATGTGTGGTAATAAAAGATTTGTAATTAAAAAAGGCAATAGTATGTGGCTCAAATTTGATGCTCAATTTCTTATAAATCAAATAAATATATATATATATTTTAAAAACCCAGCTAGGGTGCCTGGGATTGCCAAAAGTATCCAAATTAGGCATCAATGCCAAAGATGACCATGCCAACATCACACCAAACATTACACTACTGTCAAATCATACTCAAATCCATCCCAAAGTAGGAATCCAAACGGACCCTTAATCCTAACGTCACTATTCCCTAGAGAACGATCAATCCCCCGGTACTTGCCACTCACTATACTACATCGGTCACGCATCAAGTTTTTGACGACTTTATAAAATCTCACATCACATACTTTTTGACAACTTTTCTTTAGTCTTTTTTAAGTATTTGAATTTTACACAATACAATAAAAAGTTTATAATAATTTAGGCAGAGCCGTATATGAGGGTGTGCGAGGTGTGCTATCGCACAGGGTCTCCAAATTCTAAGGCCCTCAAAAATTTTATATGATATGTATATATATCCTATAAAAGAGACTTCATGTATTTAATTTAGAGTGTTGCATTAAAAAATGCTGGTCGGACACATTAAAAACGATTATTTCTAATTTTATCTTTTTATTAAATTATTTACTTTCAATTTTAGGCTCCGTATTTTTCTTTAAACGAATTCTACATTGGGCATTCATAAACTCAGAGACAACATTAAATTTAGGACTCTAAAAGCTCTAGAAACTTTAAATACTAACCGTAAAAACTCTAAAACCTAACCCTTAAACCCCTAAACCTATACCCACGAAAGCCAAGAAACAGAGTTCATTGAATAAGTATGCCCTTCTAAGAAAAGTCTAAAGAAAGTATGTTATCACGTACCAATAAATTAATACTATATTTTTGCATTACTCTAAATGTTATCATGAAAAACCTACAATAAAAAAATTGAACAAGAAGTAGGTGCACGTATGTAGTAACTTTGTGCAAGTGAGCATTGCAAATTTGCAATATATCTAATATTATATTACTACGGTACTTGAACATATAACTTTTTCTTTTATCATCTATTTTATATTCGTTTATCATGTGAAATATTATATAAAAATATAAAACTACAACCCCAATACAAAAATATATATATTTTCATAGGATTTTACGACCCCGATCCGATCCTACGATTACGATCTTGCAAAGCCGAAAACAATCCTAAGTATGATCCCGATCCTGAAAACCTTGTAATTAAGTAGTATTCGATAATATAAATTTTGTCTTTTAACGATTAAAAGTTATAAAATATATCATCTTAAAATAACTGATCCAAGTAAATGTTCCATTGAGTTTAAGGTCTTTGGACACATATCTAAATTTCTTGCCTTAAAAAAAAGTGTAGACTTTTGAACATAATGAAACCAATTTAAAACAAAGTTATGACCTTATTCTAAACGTAAACCCTTTTTTATTTCCTATAGTGTGCAAGAATGTCATCGTTACTACACTTTTCATAGTAAGTATTACTCATAACTAGGGGTGTCAGTAGGGTCGGGTTGACCCGACCCGAACCCGAACCCGATAAGCATTATCGGGTCGGGTTAAATCGGGTTGAAAAAGCTTATCGGGTTAGTTTCACCCGAATCCGATAACCCGACATTGTTATCGGGTCGGGTTAGGGTTAGAGAATTTTTGTTGTCGGGTTATCGGATCAACCCGACAAGACCCGAAAATTATTATTTAATTCTATTTATTTTTACTGATAACTTAAAAGGAGAATACCAGTATCTGAAATTTGTATGTGACGTTTGGTTTTTCAATTCCACTACAGCCTACAAGGCTATTAGTTAGTAATACTCAGTTCCATTACTTGTTTAATGTGGTTTGAACTTTGAAGTGCCGCTATGCAACTGTGCTACGGACTATTGATATGTTTTTGTCTTTGGTAATGCTATGGCAAGGTAGCATAATTTTTTTTAATGAAATAAAATGACACAAGTATTATACTATCCAACATCAACATCAGTAGTATTATAATGAAATGGCATCTTTGGTTCAAAATGACACAAGTATTTTTATGATCAGTAGTATTATAATGAAATGGTTTCTTTGGTTCAAAATGACAAGTATTTTAATGAAATGTATGTTACAGTTACTTATTTGTAGTATATTCAAAAATTTTTTTGAACTTAAGATATTTAATTTGGGCTTTGCACATTGTTAATGAAATGAAATGTATCAACCCGAACCTGATAACCCGACTCCTTATCGTGTCGGGTTGCGGGTTAGTTTTCTTCTAACCAAAACCCGACTCACCCGACCCGACAAAACCCGATAACCCAATAACCCGACCCGATAACACCCCTACTCATAACTCATCCATTTCAAAATTATTGTCTACAAGGAAAAACACATACTTTTAAGGGACAACTAATATATATATATATATATATATATATATATATATATATATATATATATATATATATATATATATATATATATATATATATATATATATATATATATATATATATATATATATATATATATATATATATATATATATTGAGATGACAAATCTGTCGTTCTATTTATTTGTTTTTTTAACTAAAGTCCTTCTATTTATTAAGTAGTACTACTTGTTACCTTTTATTGGTTTTTGTGATGTTAGGGGTAACAAAAAATTTGATCAAGTATAACTATTATTTTTTGACAATGGACAATTAATTTGATGCATATAAAGAAGGAAACATATACTATAATTATAAGATGCACAGTCGTCTTTTTTTTTTTTTTTTTTTTTTTTTTTTTTTTTTTTTTAACTTTTTGTTGATATAGCATTTCCATACACACAACTACTTGCACACCAACCTACAAACATACATAAACATGTATGTATACATATGTACATAGAGCGATTTATTTTTATTTTTATTATTTTTATTATTATTTTTTTAGAACGGCAACTATCTCACAGTATATAATCAACAACTATTTCACATGTTTTAAACAAGATTTAAACCCACAACTATTTGGTTGTAGAATTTTTCACACAATAAAAAATAATATTGAGACCCATCCTTTTGGTGACAGGGATATTTTGTAATAAAGAGCTAGGTGAAGGAGCATACCAATAAGTGTTATTGGTGTGGCACCTCAGCATCACCGCAACATCTCTCTAATAACAACCTTAATAACTAAAACACTATCCCTAGCAATAACACCTAATAACTGATTAACTGTTGTTGATGCATGTGGGTCTCATTTTTATTTTTGTTTCATTTTATTTTATACAAATACATTTTAAAATTAAATTCAAATACGATATGAATTACAAATACGACACGAATATGTCAAATACGTAAAAACTACGATACAACAAATACATAAAAACTAAAAAGTACGATATTACAAATATTAAAACTACGATACAATATACAAATATTAAAAGTACGATACAATACGGCATATTTAAAACTAAGATACAACAAATAATAGAAAAAACTACGATACGACAAATACTATTTCCAGCCAAAATAGTTTGCTCGGATATTGTCTTTGATATTTTCGATATAACCGCATCTTCCGCATTCATGTTATCGGTGGGAAAATTAAGAAACTTCAATTCCTCGAATTTCTTTTGAGTCGTGCTATAAATCTTTTTAGCACGTTCTTGTTGCAACTCTTCTTGGACCATTTTATTGAAAGCTTATCTACTTGAAGAAGATCCTATCGATTTTGTAGATTCTGATTTTTGACTCTTGGAAGGCATTGGCTTGTCGAGAGGACGTAGTATTGTATCATTTCGAAATCGCTCGTTCGATTCTTCAACGTTATCAACCGTACGAACGCGTCTTTCGAGAACAACGACTTTGGCATCATGCCATTTGTGGCGATCTTTCAAGAACCCCATGCCTCATAGTGGACAAACACAAAACCCCTAAGTTTATTGGAATTTCTTATAACAACGATTTTGCCACGTCGAATCGTTTTCGCTGCTAAGACGTTCATACCCGACGAATTTGTTGCAATCACGTGTCAACGTTGTTCACTTTTGATTATCCTTGGTACGCTCGAAGGATGCATGGCAGTTGAATTCACTATGAACATGTTGCCAAAACGTTTTTGATTTTCGGTACACGCCAAAAGTTTCGGCTAAAAGTTTTTCTTTTGCTTGTGTCCAACGGGTATGTATGATGACATTTTTTTTTGTCTCGGTTTGTTTCCTTTTTCGAACGGGAGATGACTCGGTTTGTGAAGCTTGTGATGGTGAGTGTGGTGGTGAGTCGTGTAAAGTTACTGGTGTTGGTGGTATTATTTGTGTTGGTTGTGAAGAATTATCGAGAGCCATTTGGTTAAAGTTGTGAAATGAGTATATTTGTTGAAGTTGGAATAAAGTCATTTGGTTAAAATGATATTGGTTCATTTGTAAAGTTTGTGGTGTGAATGTGGTTGTGGGAAATATGGATTTGGGAAGCATGTTGTGAAAACGATTGGTTTTTGGTTTGCATATTGTGCAAATGATGGTATCGGATTTTGCGGGTGTTGGGAAGAAATAGAACAGGCGGACGATGATGTAGTGGGTGACAGGGAACTAGAATTAGCGGACGAAGAAGACAGAGGAAATATATTGTTAAGGAGCTGATCGTTATTTTGTTGTGACATTTTTGCAAGAGAAGATTGAATTCTATGTGAAAGTGTAGTTAAATTGTGATTTGATTTGAATGTTTGAAAATGTTAGTTAAAAATAGGTATTTATAGGTGAAAAAGGGAGGGTTTTTTTAGCCGTTGTCTTTTAAATGTTACATGAAGTTCGAAATTGAAAAAGAAAAAAACGAACCACGGTCCCAGCTGAACCGACGAGGGGACGAGCAACGACCCAATGACGCCGTTTCCGGAGCACTACGACCACTGGGCTTTTCTTAGGCGAATGACGTGCCAAACAACCCATATACCGTGCTCTCTCACACTACAACTTAAAACAACTTTCATTCATATGTGAAAACGATTTAACTTATACGATAATATGTTTTAGGTTTTAAGGTTTAATATTGTATGAGTGGAACTCCTTCCAATGGGTTTTGTATGAGTTCTTAGGGTCATGGTAATAGCTGGGTATAGACTAGCTAGTTCCATAATTTTTTTAGGGTGATTGCCATTAAACATTTTGCTTTAAGGAATTCGGTTTTAACAATGTACATACAGTGATACACATACTGTGAAGCTAACTTTTTCAACTCTTAAATTAATTGTAAAATAATATTTATATTCTCATTGGCATATAACTAACTCTAAAACATCAGAGAAAAATAATATATTGTTAAATTTAATATTTGGGGCTTAAGTGAAAAATTCCTAAAATGTTTTCGGTAAATGAGAGGTTTTATTCAAGATGGAATATCATCCGCAATTTTGTGACTTTTCATAAGTTTGATAATTTAACGAGGACTAAAAAAAACTATTTATTATTTTATTATTATTGTTATTACTACTATTATTATTCATCCGTTCCGAATCATGAGTTTACTTTTACATTAGACGTAGTTTAAGAAAATTTCATTAATTACACTTTTACACTGTGTTCTTGAGTTTTTTTTAAGGAATGAAAAGGAAGTGGAAAAGAAATTAGAAGGAAGTTTTGGTGAGTAAATCTTCCTCCCACTTTTGGGAGGAAAGGGAAAGGAAAATGAAGTTTTTATTATGTAAAGACTAATATACTCTTTTTTAAAACATTTTACATTCACAACTAAAGGGCATATATGTAATTTCACAAAGTTATTTTCCTTTTCCTCCCACTCAAGAACATGATTATAGTTAATTTCCTTTTCTTTTCCTTTATCTCAAGAACATAACCACTAACACTTACTTTCCTTTTCCCTTTCCAATTCTTTTCCATTTCCCTTCACTTAAAACTCGAGAACTGAGCATTACCAATCAAAAATCATATTTACCTACTAAAGTTTATTTTGATTGGTTCAAAATCAAAGTGAACAAGTAATTTAGGATAACTCAAAATAAAAACATGAACTTATCAATTAGGATGAAGAATGTATTAAGATCATAATATTAATTAGGGAGGTGAGTTATTTTAGAAACTAAGTTTTTCTTGCAAGCTGAGGGACAAATCCCTACCATCCATCTAGTTTGATCTAATTATGGTGATTAACCTAACATTTAATAGGGCAACCTAAGTCTATGTTTTTTTCTTGTCTTTTTGTCTTTTTTATTTATTCATTTTTTTTCTTTGTCATTTTTTTACTATTCACGTATTTCATTTCTTTTTTTTTTTCTTTTTTATCCAATTGACTTTTTTTTGTGCATTCTTTACTATTCACGTATTTCATTTCTTTTTTCATCCATTTTTAAATGCTTTTGGCCGTTTTCAGACGTTTTTCATACATTTCTGAATATCATAAGAGATATTCTATGATATTCAAAATATCACAAGTAATATTCCGTAATATTCTTAATATCACAAATGATTTTTTGAATATCACGTGTGATATTCTTTGATTTTCTGAATATCACAAGTGATATTCTAAGTACCACAAATGATATTCTTAATATCATAAATGATATTCTGTGATATTAAGAATATCACTTGTGATATTCTGAATATCATAAGTGATTTCAACTAATGTTTTGTAAATGAATATCACAAATGATATTCTGAATATCACAAGTGATTTTCAACTAATGTTTTGTAACATGAAAATCACAATTGATATTCAAAAAACCAAAAGAGATAGATATTCAGAAAATCACAAGTGATATTTAGAAAATCACAAGTGATAGTCTGAATATCAATTGTGATATTCAAAACATATGAAAAAACGTAAGAAAATAGACAAAAACATAAGAAAATCACAAGTGATATTCTGAAAATCACAAGTGATATTCTGAAAATCACAAGTGATATTCAGAAAATCACAAGTGATATTATGAATATCACTTGTAATACGAATACGTATGAAAACGGACAAAAACATATGAAAGAGTAAAAGCACGTATGAAAATGGGCAAAAACAATGGATGAAAATAAAGGAAAATAGATGAAAACGGACAAAAACTTATAAAAATGAACAAAAACAAACGAAATCGGATGAAAACAGATGAAAATGAGTGAAAGCGTAAAAACACGTTTAAAAACGGACGAAAACGTATGAAAAATGGATGAAAACGGACGAAAACGTATTAAAACGAATGAAAACGTATGAAAACAAACGAAAACAGGCGAAAACGTATGAAAACAGACGTAGATGGGCAAAAACGTAAGAAAACGGACGAAAACAAATGAAAACGGACGAAAAAGTAAGAAATTTAAAAAAAAAAATACACGTGAATTGTTTTAAAAAAAAGAAAAAAATGAATTAAAAAAGCATTTATTAAAAAAAGAAAAAAAAGTGTAAATAGAAAAAAGAAAAAAAGCGTGAATTGTTTTTTTTTAAAAAAAAAAGAAAAAAATGAATTAAAAAAAGAAAAAAAAGTGTAAATAGAAAAAAGTTAAAAAGCGTAAAAGTAAAAAATAGAAACAAGAAAAGACAAAAAAAAAGAAAAAAAAAAGAGTAAATAAGAAAGATAAAAAGACAAGTAAAGAAACATTGGTTTAGATTGCATATTAAATCTTAGGTTAATCTCTACCTTTAAATTAAATTAGATGGATATTAGTTATTTGTCCCTCAGTTTGTAGAAAAAACTTGATCAACAAATGAACTTTTCTCATCGATTAGGATGAACTTATAAAAACCTATGAAAACATGTAACTATTAAAGATAATATTACTAATTTTCTACCTGCACATAAGCCGATGCCGACAGGAATATCCTCAATCTTAGAGCAAAGAGCCGTACACCCGCCTGAGAAATTCGAGGCTGTGATCGCTCTTACCTGAGATATCATCATGAAATCATCGCACCCAACACCTATCAGATTGTTTAGTTGTGACAAGGTAAAGCACGAGTCCGCCACCACAAGCCCACTTGCGTCGTATTGAATAAGACCACCAGTTTGATTATAGCATTTAGTAGCGACGGTGTTTTTAATTCTCACGTGCTCATCAGAAATACTCACCACTTCTAGCAGGTTGAAATCACCTGACCCTGAGTATGAAAATAGATGGGCAGGCAAGAAGGCTTTTGGAGGATTAAAGGATGTGTTGCATGTTATGTCGAAATAGGGGCCAAGAGAGCAACTTCTCGAGTCAGATACGATGCCAAATGGGAATGCTACTGTGAGGTTTCCGCATTTACTTGAGCAGCCTGGTAGTGCGATGTTGTTAGATATTGCCGCAGCCGCGAATGTGAGATGGGATATATACAAGATGAGAAGGAATATATCCATGTTGTTAGTAAAAGATGATGATCAAAATTGGGTAGTGTTAGGTTTGTTGATCAAAATCTGAGATTTTAAGTTATATAGTAGTGTTCGGTAATCGGTATACATCTCATTCATATTATTCTGTTGGTCAAAGACATTTTTTTAAGAGACTAGCATATTTCGGCTGTTATTGGTGAAGGGTTTATGGGGATTCATGTTCGTGTTTCTTTTTAGTTTTTACGACTAGTTATAATGCTTGTGCATGCGCGGGTTTTTTTAAAATTTTTTTAAATCATATATTTTTATTTATTAAAAAATAAATAATTTAATCTTTGTTTTTTTTTTTTTATTTATGATTTTTAATTATAGTTTTTTATTATTAAAGATAATTATTTAAAAATTTTAATCATATTATTAATTGCATCTTATCTATATTTTTTGTATTTATCTTCTACTTGTGTTAATTGTATCTTATCTATATTTTTTGTATTTATCTTCTACTTGTGTTATAGATAAATATAAAATGTTACCTAATAAGACAATAATCTTTTTTTTTTTTAAATACAATTATTACTAAATAAGGTATGAATTTATTTTTTTAAAATGAAAAATTTCTAATAAAAATTTTATTTTATTATATAAAAGATATGGGAAGGAATTGGATTCGCAAAAATATTTAATATTGTTTTTTTTTAGAGTCCACTTATTTCCTTATTTGGTTTATATCACCGAGCATGACAAGTTGGGGATATCATAAAGTAAAAACATGTTGACTTTAAAAACAAAAGATAGTTGCTGCTAAATGTCATAAACATGCAAAAGTCACCCAACATATAAAAAACACAACGTGGCATACATGACAAGAGTAAGTTGACTTCTACTTATAGAACGTTGACTTTCAAGGCTACTTATATTTTTAATGGGAAATGATTTGTGCATCATTTATTTTTGGCTATACACCACTAAAGCACACCAGTGATGCATACAGTACAACACCGCTATGCATAATTTAGTGGTGGATGGCAAAAAAAAAAAAAAATAGTGTACAAATCACATCCCATTTTCAATATGTAATTGCACACTTGAGTAAACTTCAAAATATTGGATTACCCAATTTCGTACCATACATCTCTATCAAAAAAGTTGTAACAAATATATCACTCCGTTAGTAAAAGTAAACAAATATACATCCCACGGTTAAAATAAGGACTAACGTTGCAAATTTTTTCTCCGTTATCTCCTAACGAGATAGAACACATTTGCACCGTTAGTCCTCTGGGTTAACGGTATTTGCACCGTTAGTCGTTTTTTACATTTTCTTCTTTTTTTACGTTTTCGTCCGTTTTTTTACGTTTACGCCCTTTTTTTTACGTTTTCACTCGGTTTTTTTACATTTTCTTCCGTTTTTTTACGTTTTCGCGTATTTTTTTACGTTTTCGTCCATTTTTTTATGTTTTCGCCCGTTTTTTTTACGTTTTCGTCCTTTTTTTACGTTTACGCCTGTTTTTTTACGTTTTCACCCTTTTTTTTTTTATGTTTTCTTCCGTTTTTTACGTTTTAGCATTTTTTTTATGTTTTCGTCCGTTTTTTTTACGTTTTCGCCTCTTTTTTTACATTTTCGTCCATTTTTTACGTTTTTGTCCCATTTTTACGTTTTCGCCCGTTTTTTACGTTTTCGCCTGCTTTTTTTTTTACGTTTTTGTCTGTTTTTATATGTTTAAACCTTTTTTTTACATTTTCTCCCATTTTTTACGTTTTCGGTAGTTTTTTTATGTTTTCATTTTTTTTACGTTTTCATCTATTTTTTTTACGTTTTTGTCCATTTTTTATGTTAAAAAAACAGGTGTAAACATAAATAAACGGACAAAAACATAAAAAAAAGGCAAAAACGTAAAAAAAACGGGCGAAAACATAAAAAACGTAAAAATAAATGGACGAAAACGTAAAAAAAACAGTCGAAAACGTAAAAAAACAGACGAAAACGTAAAAAAATAAACAAAAAAGTAAAAAAAACGAAAGGGAACGTAAAAAACCGGGTGAAAACGTAAAAAAACGGCATAAACGTAAAAAAATGGACAAAAACGTGAAAAACACGGGCGAAAACGTAAAAAACAGACAAAAACGTAAAAAAATGGACAAAAACGTAAAATAACACGCAAAAACGTAAAAAAAAAACGGACGAAAAAGTAAAAAAAATAGGCGAAAACATAAAAAAAACGGAAGAAAATGTAAAAAACCGGGTGAAAACGTAGAAAAACGGACGTAAACGTTAAAAAATAGACGAAAACGTAAAAAATAACTAACGGTGCAAATACCGTTAACCAAGAGGACTAACTGTGCAAATGTCTTCTATCTCGTTAGGAGATAACGGAGAAAAATTTACACCGTTAGTCCTTATTTTAACCGAGGGGTGTTATTGGTTCACTTCTACTAACGAAGTGATGTATTTGTTGCAACTTTTTCGAGAGAATGTATGGTGCGAAATTGAGTAAACCACATGGATGTATTTTGAAGTTTACTCTGCACACTTTTTATTTTGATTGTGACGCTCAATGTACAAGTGTACAAAACAAAGTACATTCTAAACACTGTACAAATATGATATGCAAAAATGAAGTATTCTAATCAAAACTTTGAGTGTGCAAATCAATTCCCTATTTATAAAGATGCGTTTGTTTTATGGGTATCGAAATAAAGAACAGGTGTCAATCTTTTAAAAATTATTTGGTTAGAAGGTTTTGGATTTTAAAATTGACAATCATACTCATGAATATATGTATATTTTATACCTACCATAAAAGGTGAGTTTCTCTCTCTTGTATGATACTTATTCCTATACCAATGCCCACATCCAAACCAAACGCCTTTTAGGAATTTTTGCAACATAATCATACCAAAGTGCTCAATGTATTATTATTATTATTATTATTATTATTATTATTATTATTTTATTTTTTAATTTGAATTTGAACAATAACTAATGGGTGTTTAGAACTACTTATTGAAAAGTTGTTATTTATTTTGAAAAGGCATAATTAGATCATCAGCTGTTATAAAATGTGATTTTGAAATATAGTGTTTAAATTTGATTATGTTGTATGATAACACGATAATCATATAGTCAGTTTTCTGAGTGTTTGACAATTTTTGCAACATAATCATACCAAAGTGCTCAATGTATTATTATTATTATTATTATTATTATTATTATTATTATTATTATTATTATTTATTTTATTTTATTTTATTTTTTAATTTGAACTTGAACAATAACTAAGGGGTGTTTAGAACTACTTATTGAAAATATGTTATTTATTTTGAAAAGGCATAACTAGATCATCAGTTGTTATAAAACGTGATTTTGAAATATAGTGTTTAAATTTGATTATACTGTATGATAACACGATAATCATATAGTCAGTTTTCTGTTTTCTGAGTGTTTGACAATTTAGATTATTTGATGGTTTAATAAGTGAAATGACCAAAAATGACACTTTTTAGAAAAATAAAAAGTGATTAAAAAAGTTTCAAAAATTCACAAAGATAGAGGATTTTGTGCATAAAAATTTTGTAAAGCAAGTTTTTCTATAATTTTGATGCAAATTTTATTATGAAAAATACGTTTGTACATTAAAAATTTGTAAATCGACATTTTGTGTATCAAAAGTTTGTTTTTACATCCAACTTGATTAGTAACTGCATCGAAATCTCATTCTCCATAAGTTTGTGCATTAAAAATCAAACAATATCAACAGAGTTCGATTTTTACAGCAGTGCGTCTGGTCGAAACAATATTGTGTTTCTAGTCTTATACTCTTGTTTAGTTACTTTGGTAATAGATGAAAAGTAAGCTGTTTTTCGCTATGGATGATTGAATGTGTCCTGGGTAACATGTTCTTTTCTATATGGTTCTAATGAAATCGTACGTTTTTCATTTTTATTAAACTTCGTACAATTTTTACTATTGTTTCTTGTGTACAAGGTCACTTTTAGTCCTGTATTTGTCCCTTATGTATTATGATTTTTAGTTTAGTAATAAAAATCATTTGACCTCATGCTTTAATTTTTCATCCAAAATGAATTATAAGTTTTATGAATTTACATTTAGGGTCCGTTTGGTTGGGGTGCTTTAGGGCCCAACTTTGGCATCACTCCAACATTTATTCGTTTGGTTCAAATTTTGGGTTTTAAAAATAGGTTTGAACCCCAAATAGTAAAAGAGAGAGAAAACCCAAGGGGAGGTCAAGATTTCATTTTATTTATGTGGGACCCATTGTTTTATACTCTTTTTTATTTTTTTCCTCTTATATTCTTTTTTTATACTTTTATATATCTTAACAAAATAATAACATATTTATTTTATAATGTATTTTCTCTCTTCTACATCAAATCAAAATTCAAATCCTAATCTACAACTTTACACTCAAATACAACTCCTAATCTAAACCCACCTACAAACCAAACGGGCCCTTAAACGATGATAACATGGTTGAGTACTCCCTTCATTCTATGTAAGTTGGAAATGACATCACTTAATCCAACAAAAATGGGCCAAAAGAAATGGTTTTTGTAGCTTTTGAGCGCTAACAGTAGATAGCAAGAATAAAAAATGCATTTACCTTGAGAGGAGGATTATCGGGGGCTAAAGCCTCTACAACAAATTGTGGTCCAAGAGCTGAACCTCCAGTTCCAACAGAGAGGGGGGATTTATTTGAAATCATTATGTTCGTATATTTAAACAAAATACAAAAGGGACAAGTAATTGTAATTATTATTATTATTATTATTATTATTATTATTATTATTAGAGAATGTCTAACAAATGCTATAAAGACATTAGTTAAGATTTGTCTTCTTGTGGCTTTTAGTTTCTATTTACGTGGGTCCATATCCAAATATGCAATTTTGCGTCAACCACAAGGACTATTTATGTAACTAAAAGCCACAAGAAGACAAATCTTAACCAATGCCCTTAGGGCATTGGTTAGACATCCCCTTATTATTATTATAAAACTTCATTTTCATTAGAAACAAAATCATAGGATTACAAGAAGTTGGTGGGGAGCCTCAAAACTATCTGGGCCCCCACCCCTTTAGCAATAGCGAAACTAATCCTACTGAAGATATGAGTAGCAGCCCGCGCCCCAATATCTTGAGTTATAGAGAATTTCCGGATCCGCTTAAGTAAGGTTACCGCATCTGCCTCAAGTTCCCCTAAGGAGGAAAATGAGAAAGGGATAAACCCATATCCAATATCCGCACATCTGGCTCCGTACTTGACACGCTTACGTTTTGCGGCATCAATCACCACACGACCTGGCACAAAGTCAATCATACTAGTTTGCGTGAGGGGAGACGAACTCGTCAAATCGACACATACGTCTTGCCCCCCGTCCCAGGAATAGAGCAAGACGTCCGCTGGCCGTAAGACTTGCTCCCTTTCTCCACCCAATCCGATGTCGACCTCTTTACGAGCTGAGACCCAAGACCGAGAGCAGATGTCAACCAAAGTATCGCGCACTATGTTGTGTCAATGTTTAATACCAATAGTGCCAGCGCACGATACATCATGATCCCCGTAGATATCCATGTGAAAACCTTAGAACAAGCTGAGCCGATAACATAGTACACACCTGTAAGTTCTAGTATTCATAGTCTGTCCCAGCCCAGATATCGGAGCCACCCGGAGCCATTCTGAAGTGTAGTCCTCCTTTTGCGATCTCCAAAGTGCCATTTGTCAAGGAGATAGACAAAAGGACAAGTAATTGATGCATTAAAAAGCAAAACATACATGTATATAACCAAGGCGGAGGGAGGGGTGACTAGCATGTGCTAGGCCCCCTTTAATAAGCCCAGCTAATCTAATATCAGATAAGCCCATGATCGGTAATTTTAATGATACTTTTAATGGGCCAGACCAATTCTCTTGTGTGATAGGAGGAAGAAGAAAAACCGACATAAATCCCAAACAAGTTTAGGCTGCTACATTTGAATATAGATTTTACAATAAATCCTTGACTTTTTGTTTTTCATTATCTTTCATCTTCAGTCTTACCTGGTTCTTCTTTTGGATGAATATGATCAGCACAAATACTCACATGTTTAATACACATGTCTCATAAGTATTTGTGAGTATATGTGATTTAAGAATTCATGTTATGTTGTTTGAAATTTAACATTTATAATCTGGTTTGTTAGGCTCTAACTTCTATCAAACATTAAGAAGTTTGGTTGAAATTTATGTAAAATGTAACACCATTTTAGCTACAAAGGTTTTTATTGCTTGCATTTAATACAAAAATAAATTTAGAACTCAAAGTCCTTATTAAATCATTTGACTTATATTGTTCGACTTATACCATTATTATTGTACAGTAAAATCGGCCTCGGCCCCCTTAACCTAAAATCTTGGCTCCGCCCCTGTATATAACAACTATAGAAATAACAAACAATCACAAACCATTGCTTCATCATACTTTCTCACCACCCTCCTCATCCTCCTCCCACCCACCTCAGCCAACATGATCCTCACAGTGGTAAACCACTGTCCCTTTACCATCTGGCCTGCGATCCAGCCTAACGCTGGCCACCCCGTCCTAAAAAAGGGTAGATTCACCCTTAACACCAACACCCACATATCCTTCCCCGCCCCAGCTACACACTGGTCAGGCCGCATCTGGGCCGAACACGGTGCACACACCAAAATAACTAATTCACTTTCCAGACTAGCAACTGCGGCGCCAGACTTGAATGTAACGGTGTTGGAGGCGCCACACCCGCCACTCTGGCACAGTTTAGTCTCCATCACTCCCACACTAACCAATATTCAATTCCTACACTGTTAGACTAGTAGATGGTTTCAATGTTCCTAAGATAGCTACACCACATGCAGGCAAAGGTGTATGTCCTGTTGTCGGGTGTAAATCTGATTTGTTAGCTACGTGTCTATGGTCATTCCAAAAGCATGCATATGGGAAAGTGATTGCATGTAAAAGAGGCTGTGAAGCGTTTAATAGTGATGAGCTTTGTTGTAGAGGACATTTTAATAATGATGCCACGTGTAAAGGATCTAAATGGTCTGATTTCTTTAAGAAAGTGTAT
This sequence comes from Artemisia argyi, assembly GCA_030686995.1. Taxonomy (NCBI): domain Eukaryota; kingdom Viridiplantae; phylum Streptophyta; class Magnoliopsida; order Asterales; family Asteraceae; genus Artemisia; species Artemisia argyi. Next base: position 130,387,679 of record CM060692.1, read on the forward strand.
GCTGCGACGTTTGTTTTTGCTCAGACGGAAAATGACAATTAAATTAATCAGATTCACTAAAAAATGAGAATACGCAGAGAATAAATAAGAATAAACAAACCTAACCATAAATTAGACAGGCCTAAACATCGGGCAGGGACCATAAGCCTTATTAGCCGACATCCTGACGCAGGAAGCGCGAAAGCGTATTTAGATTAACCCTAATCCAAGGTTGGTAACAAGGCGCACCTTGCGGGAATAAAACCCAAACAAGAGAATAACTCTTAAAACGCAAAGTTTATTAATAATCAATAATCAAAAGATGCATTACAATAAAACCTAAACCCTACATTTATAGGGTATTAAAACTTGTAGAACAAGATAACCTAATTATTATATAACAAACAAAATAAGGAAACTAAAAATCACGACACAACCAAACAGAATAGAGTTACTTGTCAAGTCGACACAATAACAGTAACCTCAGTAACAAACACAAGTAGAGTTACTTGTCAAGTTACGACACAACAAATAACCAGTACCCAAAGCGGAATTAACCAGTGGTGATTGGTCGAAGCTCCAGTAGGTAGCCACTCCCTTCTTAGGGAACCTTGACTTCCGCATCATACAGCTCCGTCCTGAGCTTCCGCCGTCGGCCTTGTCATTAGACCACTATTTATGCATGTATTTTCAGCCTGGGCTCTATAATCTTTTGCTTCTCGGGTGGTGGTGAACAATGCCGCTTGCGTTGTGGGAGATGCCTGCCTATAGGCCATAGGGCCCGCCTGCTTCCCTCCCGAAAGAACCACTCACTAGCTAGCCGGACTAGTGGGGGGCCTATCTGGAGACATACTGAAAACCATGCTTTTTGAACCAAATGCATCGCCCATATTCCAAATCAAAAGAAAAAGGGGGAAGAAAGATGGAGTGCTCGGTGTGTACATAAGTAGGATGGATAAGAATTTCCAATAGCAATTGGAACCTTACAAACCTCATTCACCTTCACTTCCAGACCTTTCTTTATCCATCGTAACTTATATGAATTAGGATGTTGCTCGGTTGGTAACTTCAATGCCTTCACAAGTTCTTTGGAAACTAGGTTTTCACAACTTCCACCATCAATGATTAAAGAGAAAACGTTGTCTTCAATTATACACTTAGTTTCAAAAATCTTGTTCCTTTGCAAAAAAATCTTCAACCTTTGTCGCACATGAGGTACGTTGCAAATCAAGTTCACAACTTCTCCTTCAACCTGAGCAAATTCATCAATAGAATCCAAGTTTACCCCAAAATCAATTCCCATGCCATCTTCATGAACTTCCTCAAAATAAGCATTCAATATCCTATTAGGACAAGTGTTCGACCTGTGACCTGGTAGACCACACCTAAAACACTTAGGTGGTATAGGTTTGTCATACAGATTGGAATCCGTCTTTTAGCCATAACCTGTTTTTTCGCACCACTTCCACTAGCCACAACGGGAGAAGTCAAACTAGAAGATTTATTAGTTCTAATGGTCAATTGAGTTTGATTAGATTGGTTTACCTGAGTAGAATATGAAATTTCTTCCAAAGTATCTTCAAAGTTCAAAGCTCGTTTAATCATTGACCTCTCGACCTTCATAGCTAAAGTTTGAGCTTGATCAACGGTCCAAATTGATAAAAGACTTAACTCCTCTTGGATTGATTGATTCTACCCGATAATATACCTAGCAGCCATTTACTCCTCCGATTCCTTCAAGTTACACATAGTTTTTAACCTCAAGAATTCACCCGTATACTCCACCACGGTTCTTTTCCCTTGAACACAAGTATGATATTGTTGATATAAAATTTATACAACATCAGGGGGTAAAAACCTACCTTTTACAATTCTCTTCATACTTGGTCACGTGTTGATTGGATACTTGCCTTGTCTCTACACCTAGCTTGTAACCTCAGGAATTCACCCATATAATCCACCACGGTTCTTTTCCTTTGAACACAACTATGATATTGTTGATATAAAATTTGTTCAACATCAGGGGTAAAAACCTACCTTTTATCATTCTCTTCATCCTTGGCCACGTGTTGATTGGATACTTTCCTTGTCTCTTATGGTTGTCTTGCTCATTTTGCCACCAACCTCCAGCTCCTCCACGTAACTTGTAAGATAAAATCTTGACTTGTTCTTCTTCGGGAACATCCCTAATGTCAAAGAACTTATCAACCTCATACAACTAATCCAACACAGCTTCAAGATCAAGATTCCCAAGAAAGTTAGGAATCTCAGCCTTAACACGGTACCTTTGATGATCTCCATAATCATGAAAAACCCTAGGACCACAATTTCTACCTTTTGACTCCAGTCAAAACCTCATAATCTCTATCCCCTTCCTCATTTGAAGACCCGAATCCTTCTTATCTCCAAACTTGTTTAAGAGGTTGGTTACGCTCTGATAATGCTCATTTTGTACATATTTTAGTCGCATTATTCGTATATTTGTGCATATGACTCCAACTTGGTCAGTCAGTGTTGCCTAGGTAATTTACCGGGATATGCCTTCCTTGTTGGGTGGGGGGCTCGGTACCAAAAAGGTACACGGACTTGAGATGGTTCCGCCAAATACCATTTTTTTCATTTTTTTTATTTGGTTGAATTTATGAACATTTTACTCTTAAAAGGTGCAAAAGATGTATTTAAGTTCGGGTACAACTAAGTCGAAGGAAATAATGAAAAGATGAAGAAAGGTCTACAAATCAAGAGTATGTACATGAAGATAAGTTTTTCGTTCAAGATAAAGATTCATGCTAAATACTTTTGTACACTTCATAATTCATTAATGATCGCATTTTTCATTCACTCTGTTCTCTATGTTTCTCGACATGGTATCAGAGCAAGCTCACTCAACAAACTCTGGCTATCATAACCACCTCAGAATATCATAACAAAATTTAACCATCACTCTAACAAACTTTGAACATCATAAACCACCATAGACTGTCAAATTCATCAAATCACATCTCAAAACAATCACAAACATCATCATAACCACAATCATTACACCAAAATCAATAAAGAACAACAAAATCATTCAAAATCAACCATAATAGAATTTCCCGCCAAATTTTCAATCAAATAGTTTCAACTATTTGTGGCGCCAAAACCTTCAAATCATCATGGTTACTCCACCATATACTGATACCTCATCATCTTCTACACAACACACTGATGATATGATTCCATTCACCACCCATTATAATTTCATCAAAATGATCACCCATGCCTTGTACTCATTTCAAAGAAATTGACAGGATCGGAGAACTATAATACTTGGAAAAGGTGTATGATGATAGCACTTAATGCAAGAAACAAGTTGAAACTAACCAATGGTGAATTTGATGAAACTACAACCACCTCACCACCCAGGTTACTTTGGGAAAGATACAATGATATGGTGATTTCATGGATCTTGAATACATTGTTGATATAAATAATGTTTAAAAAGGTTATTAATATCTCTCAATAAACCTATGTTTTGATAATCACAAAACTCAAATCAAATTAAGTCAAGATTAAGACGTAAACAAGTATTTGGTAACAAATATTTACCTCTACATCTAATATCACTTAAGGTATGCATAAACTAAGCATCTTATGCATTACATGATCATAGGAAATTTTGTCTTAAGACATAACATCTTATAAAATGATATAAACATTTTATATATATTTGTAAATCATTTTTGGTAATGCTATATTAAACTACAAAGATATGATTTCAAATTTCCAACCAAAAAGGGCAAATTTTATCCAGAAAAACTTTTCCAACGTTCTGGAGGGCGGCCCCCTTAATTTTACTAGGCGGCCCCCTTAATCATTAAGGGGACCGCCCCCTAATTAAGGGGATCGGCACGCTCCAGAACAGTATTTTCTGGCCCTATAAATATTGGATCATTTCACATATTTTTCTCACCTTTTTGCACTATAAACTTTCTGATCCAACCTCCATTTCTAGATCTAAAAATCCTTTGATCATATAATTCATAAGTCTTTGTTTCCAAGTGATCCAAAGCTTCATCCATTCAAGTGCAAGAAGAAGAACACTCCTCTACATCCATCTAATTGTAGTAGTATTGTGATTAGCTAGTTTCATATTGTAGTAGTGTTAGATCTTTGTAAAAGTGTTGTGTGAATTTGTTGTTTGTAGAAACTAGGTGTGTTGTAAAGTAGTTTAGTAGTTGTGATCTAGTTGTGCTTAGAAGAAGGTGTGAATAAGGTGTGAAGTCTTGAAGAAGTTGTGAAGTTGTGAAGAAGGTGTGAAGTTGTGAGATTGGTTCTAGCTACGATTAGAACTCAACATTTAGCTTAGTGTCGTTAACTCGTGTAAGCCAAGGTGTGTAAGGTTTCTCCACCATAAGGAGTTTGTTGACATAGTGAAGAAAACTCTCGAGTGTGGTACTCGGGGAGTGGAGTAGGGAAAGGAAGGTGTCCTTGTAGCCGAACCACTAGAAATTCGCGTGTTGTGGTTTGATCTTTCTAACTCTATATTTTCTTTATTACATTTCAATACTTTCATTATTAGATTAGAATTGCTTATATTGGTTGTTACTTGAATTCACTTGAGATTGAATCGAAAGTTTTTAATAAGCTACAAAATATTTTTGTAATAAATTTAAAAGGACGTAAAACTATTCAACCCCCCCTTCTAGCTTTCCACATACATTTTAGAACATATAGGTAACAATCTAAGTTTTGTGAATTCAGCTACTGCTTTGTGGAAAGAATTGCATGTTCATAGAATTTACAAGGGAATGCCACTATTGAGTTACAAAGTCTCAAATGATATTGTTAACTTGAATAAGGGAATGCCACTATTGAGTTATATTATCACAAATTGAAAGGCTTGTGGGATGAGTTAGATGCATTAGAGGCCCCTTATGCCTGTGTTTGTCCTTGTGATTGTGAAAATGGGAGGTCAAATAGAGAAAGGGATCAAAGAAAAAGGTTGATGCAGTTTTTGATGGGATTAGATGAAAGTTACACCAATGTAAGAGGTCAAATCTTTTTGATTCGGCCATTACCTTTGCTCCAAGGCTTACAGTATGTTAAGGCAAGAGGAACTTCAAAGGGATACACCCAAACCAACAACGACCATCCCAAGTACTTTGAACACAACCACTAACCACAACAATCACAGACCTCAATACATAAACACCAGGAACAACTAACCAGCCACACCACTACCTATAGGAGGAGCCCATTCAGGAAAGGGTTATATTGTACCAACTGCAATAAGGAAGGTCATTATGCAGAATGTTGCAAGACAGTTGGCTACCCACCAGGACACCCCCTCCATAACAAATACACCCCACCTTCTCAGAAGAACAACACAAATCTAAGGGTCAATGTAGTCAACACCATGAATGGATCAGACAACAATAAGGATTTAGTGCCAAATTATTCAGATTCAACCAACCAAGCATCCACTTCTACTGACCCATTTTTGTACTCAAGGATGGATCAACTTCAAAATCAACTCAATCAGATGCTTTTGATGCTTCAGAACAACCCACACGAGTTTACTGCTGGCACAATCCTACACATGGCATGTACATTTTCATTCATTGCTTCCTTTTCATCTAGGTTTTTGGATGTTTGGGTAATAGACAATGGGCTACAAACCTGATGAGATCAAATAAGTACATTTTATTAGCATCATTTATCCTATTTAATTGACTTGTTTTATATTATTTTGTATGAGAATTGGTGCCTTTATGTTTACTTTAGTGATTCTCAGGTAAAAACAAGCAATAGGTGAAAGTCAATGATATTGGACGAATTATGGAGCTAAATGATCAAGATTTGAAAAGTCTACTGAAATTCAAGAGATGCGCCGTATCTCTCTCAACAGATACGTCGCAACAACATACTTAGATGAATTCGAAGACCATTGCCTGACTTTGAAGAATGCGCCGCATCCAATTACAACATGCGTCGCATATGAAACTTTGGTCAACAAAGAATAATCAACTTGATCTACTCCAAAATACGTCGCATCTCATTTACAACATGCGCCGTATCAGTTAAAGACTTCACCAGATACTATCCAAGACGTTAAAGAACATGCGCCGCATAGAGAAAGAAGTTACGCCGTGTAACAACCCGCAAAATCCCATTACTATCATTCCCATTACAAATACCTATAGTAGGTATTTCACAGGAAAATTTTTGCTTTTTATGTGTTAGGAATACAAATATTCCTGTAAAAGTCTCGGTCACCTGATTATTGTAATAGCATTAAGTTAGCTCGTAGTTAGTTTGCTTATTAGTTAATTAGTATTAGTTTAAGTAACACCGTGGAAGAAGGACAGGTCTTCACCCACTGTATGCCTGATCCACAGCCCGGGAGTGGGCGTTTTATTGTAAGTATAAATACCCCTCTCCACATATGGAGAGGGTTGGACCTTCATTCAATCTTAATCTAACATTCCCTTTTTTCTCAAGGTTCCATTCTCCCTCTCTTTCTTGCATCTCCAACGCCTCACAAACCACAAAGGGAATCATGTTTCTAAATTAGTTAGTATTCTACAATTGGTATCAAGAGCCAAGGTTTCATCTTAGGACCTTGTAGAATCGAATTTGATGGTATTTTGTGTGGTTTTGTGAGTTTGGTGTAACTTTCTTGTAATAACTCTTAGTTTGATCTTCTCTAGTGTTGTTATTCATGTTAGTGATGTACGTTTATGTTCATTAGTGTTTGTGGAACATTGTAGCTTAGTTTGTGTTACCATTTCCTTAATCTATTTGAAGTTTGGAGGTGATTTTGGGCGTATTTCTTATCTGCGGTTAAGTCTACTGTTACATTGCTTTGTTGCATTTAGTTTCTACAATCTGTGGTTAGTTTAAATTGCGATTACTATTTTGGGAATACAAACAAAACGCAAAGATAGTGACAGTTTTGGACTATTGTTACTGCGATTAGGTGTCTGCGATTAGTCTACTGCGGTTAACTACTCTGCGGTTGGGAGTTTTTCTGCGGTTGGGAGTTCTCTGCGGTTTGGTACTTTCTGCGGTTAGTGTCCTTGGTTTGCGGTTTGCTCAGGTTGCGACTGGATTTTTCTGCGGTTGGAATTTGTCTGCGGTTTTGAACTCACTGCGATTTACTCTCTGCAATTAAGTTTTCTGCGATCAGGTATTGTGATTAGCACATCTTGCGGTCATCTCATTACTTGTGGTTAGCTTCATTTACAAATGAAAGGACCAGTTTCGTATGTGGACCCTAGTGCATAGTCATGCTCGGACCCTAAAGAGAATGCGACTCCTCAGTCAAGCAAATTGCTGGAATTGGCAAGAGAATGTCACATTGAATGTTTTCAAACACTTTAGTTACATCTTTCTATGCTACTAGAAGACAATGGATTCATAATGGGTTTTGAACGTGCATTCATAACGCTATTCGGTCAAGATGTTCAAACATTCACAGAAGTTATGATATTGAATTTGGATCAACTGAGGCAACAATTGGTCAGAAAAGTAACATCGTATGAGGAATCCTCTTCTGCCCTATGTGTGCTCAGCAAACAACTGCACAGCTTCTTTAACTCCAAATCCTCCATGATCTATGATTATGACAGTCAGATGACTATGAAGTGCTTTGCTGACCACACAAAAATGAATGTGGACAACTATAGAGATAAGCTACGTCAAAACTTGGATAAGGTGAAAGAGTACATCGAGAGACAGCAGAGACTTGAACCAGCATATGATGACAAGGCCGAGACACTTGATGGCAAAGCATGTGATAGTTTGGGCTTGGGTTTAATGGTGGATGCAAAGTCAATAGTTGGAGAGTGTCTGGATGCAAAGTCTGTCAACACTGAACTCATGCACTCAGAATATGATATGAGTGCCACTTCTGGTAAATTAGTGACCCAGACTATGGAGAAGATACTCACGCCGGACTCAAGCAATGAGGTACTGTCAATTGATCAATCCAATACACCATCTAACGTAGGTCACCATACAAATCAAAGTAATCCCTGTTATAACACAAACATGTTGAAACAGACTAACAGTATATTACCTTTATCTAATTCAACAAATATGTGTTATAAAGGGGGAGAAAATGATCTGTATGATGTCTTCAAAAATGATCTGTTTGATGAAAGCCCTTGTCTCAAAGTTGAGTTTTCCAAGACTATGGACTTGAACATGGTTGAAAAAGAGACATTCAATCAACTCCAAAACAAGTTTTCACAATTACAAAAACATTGCATTGAACTTGAAATTGAAATACAACGTAAAGAAAAATGTCTTCAAAACTGCAAACCGTGTCTAAATATGGAATTGCCTGATCTTAATGAATATTTTATGATCAACAATCTGAAAACTCAGCTGCATGACAAGGACTCAACTATCAACTGTCTTAAAAATCAGATCAAGATGTATGAGCAACGTAATGTTGCCAAATGGAAATACGGCGCTTATGAAACTAATTGCAAAATGGCTAAATTACTTGTTGAAAATGAGAATCTTAAAGTAAAATGTAATAAACTGTGTGAGTCACTCAAACAGATAAATGCTGAGAACATCAATCTGAATACTCCACAATTTACTAAAAACAATGATTTCTCGATTCAATGTCTGACCTCATGCCCTAGAATTCCCGATGTGCACACCGTGCTAAGTTATGTCTCAAAGAGTCAAATGAGCCTCAATCTTTCAAAACCATCTATCTTGGGAAAACCTGTCTTAAAAAGTGTTGGTTATCGAAACACCATTAGACAACCAAATGTGTTTATTTCTGAAAGACCTAAATTCTTGAATACTCGATGTGTTTCTCAAGTGGAAAAAAAACGTGCTTTGACTAAGTCTGTGTCCTCCAAACCCATAATTCATAAATCAAATGGTCTTAAACCTGTAAAATCTTTGAAACATAAATCAAGGAAATATGACCATAGTACAGCTCATCACAAGGATGTCACTATGCATGAAACAACATACAAGATTAGATCTTCTTGGATATGGATACCAACTGGAAGGACATTCGTGATGAATGGTCACAAATGGTCACATGTGTGTGCCATTGACACAGGTCTTACAAAGGGAGTTCACAACAGGTCAACTAAAACCTATGTGTGGCTTCCTAAGACACTGACATCTTCTACTACTGGAAATATGTCTACTCACATGTGAGATGACATCATGTGGACTCCTGTCTAATTCCTTTCAGGACTCGTTTTTTTCTTCTGATTACTTACTCACTTCCTGTATATACTTTATGTTTGTAGCTTGTGTTCATGTAGAATATTTGTTAATTTTTGTTCATTCACTTTGCTTTCATGCTATATTTCTGTATGTATTTTCTTGCTACACTGTGTGTCTATTAGTTTGTTCTTCATGTTATGTGTTGCTTTAGGTAGTCTGTTGTTTGACCCCATGGTTCTATATCCTCATCTTGAAAATCTAACTAGGTATCTCTCATAACTTCAGGGACCTATCTTGCACACATGTTCTTTTGTCAAATGTTTTGTCATGAAATACAAGGACTGGTTGTGTCATTTAGTCAAAGTTGACCCATCTCATATTTAAGGAGTTCTCTTTTTCCTCTTCTTTTGCGTTTAAAAAGTTAACCTCAAATATCTCTTGCTATCTAATCTCACTCACTCCCGTCTCTCACGTTAACTGCGATTAAGTCTTGATTATATCCTGTAATTGTTTGTTGATTGGTAAGTTGTGTTCCTAACCTCTCTCTCACTTGAATGTTACATGATCTCATTTTCTCACATGTTGCGTTCTTTTAGGTGGAATCTTGCATCACCTGTTATCTTGTGTGTATTGCGTTTATTTGTCAATAGGTTAGATCACGCTTGCTTTTCAATGCATTTAATCACTATTTAATTACAGTTGTGTGATGTTTATGGTTGCGTTTATGAGTATTTGACATCGATTGAATTGCGGTTTGAATGGTATTACCGTGCGTAGTACCTTGAGCTTTGAGTAGGGTTGTGTAGTGTTACTCATCTAGATTGAGGGATCTTGGTGTTACTCATGGTGCTTATTGTATGATTTGTCAAGTTGTATCGGAGCATGTGGTGTTTTGTTCTTTACTGCGATTAACTTGTGTTCTTGACTGCGATTAGTGTGTTCCTGACTGCGATTAATAAAGGTTATGGACTGTGGTTAGCATATGTTCTTAACTGCGTGTAGAATAGACTCCTGACTGCGGTTAGTTTATGTTCTTGACTGCGATTAGGTCATGTTCTTGATTGCGGTTAGAAGTTGTTCCCCATTGCGGTTAGCTTAGAATCTTAACTGCGGTTAGCGTAGTGCCTCAATTGCGGTTAACTTAATCTTGCGTTTAACTTGCGTCTGCGATTAAATGGGTTGAGTTTATCTGACTGCGGTTAAATTGTTTTGCGGTTACCTACACTTGCGTTTTAAAATGAAATGCTGCTTAATAGTTTGCGTTTATCTTGACTTGTTGCGATTCGTTTGCTTTGAGATTATGTCTTTGCGATTAACTGGTGTTTGAGGTTAGTTGAGATTGCGTTTAATGGTTCTGCGTTTAACTCTAATTGTGAATTATAGTAACCCACTTTTTCTAGCACAAATTAGGTGTACAATGCTTGTGTGTTTGTAAATGGGTGTTGTATTATCTATGCATTGTTTGGTATGATTGGCCCTCGGTCTTGGTTGGACTAATTGCTACCTTATGTAATGAACTATTTTCTTCACGTGTGCTTATCATTGTTCTAACAAACCTCTTGGCCCTACCATGTGGTGACAAGGTCTCACTAGTTACTGATGAGTGTGTAAATACTCATCATTTTATACCAATCTGAACTGCCAAAACATACAAAAACAATCAAAAATGCATCATAATACTTAAAATATCTTAGAAGTGTGTTTTATATGTTTCAAATGCAAAAATACCAAAAACAGATGAAAAACGTATAAAGTTTGCATAATTGGCAGTTTCAGTCCCTCAAGTTTCACAATTTGGCAAAACTAGTCCCTGAAGGTTTTAAATGATAGAAAAGTCAACTTAAGTCCTTGGGAAATCAAAAATGTTCACAAATGATCCCTGGATAAAAGTTTATACATATTGGCAATTTTTACCCCTCAAGTTACAAAAATGGCAAAAATAGTCCCTGGGTATTCAAACTTGGAATTTTACAAAATATACCCTTGTACTATGCATGAATTTACAATTTGGAACTATTTTGATAACTTTGAGGAAATTACAATTTTACCCCCTAAACTTTGTAAAATTACATAAATGGTCCTCGGGGTATTTTAAATTGTAATAAATGAAAAAATAGTCCTTTGGTTTAGCTAAATTAACAATATTGGTCCTTGTGATAAATTATTAAATGTGCAGGTTTGGTCCTTAAGTTTCAGCTTGTTACAACTTTGGTCCTTGGGCCAATTTACAACCGGATCTATTTATCTTTTATAATCCAAAACCAAATCCAACAATCCAAATCCAACCCAGTTACAAAACCACAAGGCCCAACTTATATAAGCCCAACCCACCCCTTTGTAAATAAATAAAACAGACAAACAAACCCACCCCCGTATTTCCCTCTTCTTCTTCCACATCCCTCCCCCTCCACCTGTAACTCAACACCTTACCCCCCTCCAGCTCATCCCTACTTTGCTACCCACTCTCCACCACCTCTTTCACTGCAACACCCCACAATAAATGCGTTTCTCACCCCTTTTCTCCCAAAACCACCACTGTGTCAAACCTTACCCATGGTTTTGAGCAAAACCACCCCAACTTGGTCCAAATTGTCACAAATATCTTCCTGACACTTCCTAATACTCCCAATAAGGTTTAATTAGTTTCTACCCATCTCAATTCCACGTGTAAAGATTTGGCGCCAAATCTGAATTTAAATGGACAGGATCAATTGCTCAGTTTCAATGGCTTAGATGAAGTGGGATGTTATCTTTGACCAAGTTGGATGAGAAAGAGTGATAAATACAGAGGAATGAAGAAGAAGAGAATTATCACAATGTAGATTTAGGTTGTGATCACTGTAGCTTAAATTAACTTAGTTGTCACTAGTAGTGTAACTTTAAATTTCTGTTTCAGTTGTTATTTACCTTTGCAAAAATGTAATAACAAACTTGGTTCTATCAGTTTCAATCTATCTTTAATTTTCAGTCATTTCAAATTGTCCCAATTTATTTCATGTTATTTAATTTCAGTTGATTACTTGTTAATTAGAAGACTCCAATAAACACTATGTAGTTCTCAGTAAGCTATATAAGCTTTTGGATTTAATTAATTAGCAATAATCATTTAAAATAGAAAATCATCAAAAAAATAGGTGAAAATAGAAAAATAATCAAAAATCAAAGGCAAATGCAGAAGATGGTGAAGCAGGGGTAGATTTGGAGTACAATGGGTATTAGAAGCTTGTTTGGAAGCTATTAGGTTGTAGGTTTGTTCATGGTTCTTGGTTTCTCAGTCCACTTCCATTTGTAAGCAATTTCCAAATTTTTAGCTTTATTAAGTCTTTAATGTATTTGTAGAGTAATTTTAGTTTAAATAGTTTCATTATAGTTTATATAATCTGTTTTAAGTGTTTAAATCATAGTTGTAGTTTTAAATTAAAAAGTTTTCTAGTAAACTGTCACTAGTAGGGGTGTTTGGTTCTTGGCTATTCACTGTGCTCCATTAGGTTATTATTGTTGGTTGAGTTCTGATCATATTTACCTAGTATAATTAAGTAATAATAGCCAAGAATCCAAGTCCATTTTAAGCCATAAGTCAAAATTACCCATTCCCTATTCCCACAGTCCACTGTGTGGACAGTTGAACCTCAAACCCCCCTCACTTGATCACAACTCACAATTTTAGCTTAGGATAGTTTTGTCATAGCTTATTATAGCTTAATAAGCTCATAGGATCTAGTGGAAATCCAACAAAGTCAAACTAGCAAGTTTTACTCAAAAGTCAAAATTCTACTTTGTGCAGAAAACCAAAAATCTCAAGAATTCTTGTGAATTTTGTATTAGGATTTAAGGTTTGAAACTTGTTGGGTTAATAGTCTATCAGTAGAACTTTATTTTCCCATTCTTGTTATATTTTTGTGATTTTTGAGGTGGGCCCCACAACTGCTTAAACACACTTGCAGGGCAAGTGTGTGCCCTGTGCACCAGATAACCAGGTCACCACCGCAACTTTGTGGTGGTTTTGTGACCACCACAGTGGGACCCACTCCTCAAATCTTGTACCATTGATCCCCCCTCCTACCAGGGAGTGTCAATTGACCTTTTGTTTGACCCCTAGTATAGTGGACCCCACCTAGATTGGCCCCCAAAGTCTGTCCCAAAACCTGTGACAGAATCAAATAAGCAACAAGCTTATTTGTGAGTTTTGGCTTATTCAAGCTACCTTATTGATTAAATCTTGCTTAATATAGTTCATGTAACCCAGGGGAACTAAATTTTACCATAGTGGGTCCCACACAAGCTCAGTAGAGCTTATTTGCTTGATTGGTCAAACTTTGGTCAACTGTCATGGTTGTTAGCTTATACAGTGCTTATTATTAAGTTGTAAAATATTTTTTTTCACAAAAGTTAGTTATATTTAGGTATAATATAGTTTGAAAAAAGAAAAATCAAGAAAAACAAATATAAAATTAAGTGATAGTTTCTATTTAATACAATTTAATTTTAATTTTCATTTTTAAATTTTAATTAAGTAAGTTGTGTTTTTATATTTTTATTAATTTCCTTATAGGTTAAAGTATTTTTAATAATTTTATTAGATTTTTATAATATCATTTGATATTTATTAGAATTAAAAATAGTTTTATTAGTAATTAATTAATAATTAAATTTTAAATAGCATAATTAATTTTTATATAGCAACACCTAGTTTTTATATTTTTCTTAGCTTTTATAAGTCATAATATAATTTTCGTAATTTTTCTAGAATTTTTACTGTTCATTTAATAGTTTTCATAATTTAAATAGTTTAATTAGTAATTGTTTAATAATTAGAATAATAATTAGTAAACTAGTTTAAAAATACATAAAATAAAGTTTTTATAATTTTTTAGGATTCTTGTGATGGTTAATTAGATTTATTAATTTTTCCATAATTTTCTAAGTTGATTTAGTATTATTTGTAATTTAGAATAGTTTAATTAGTTTAATTATTATAAATAGTTTTTAATTAATAGAAAATCTATAAAAAGACAAAAACATTTATTTTTATTTTTTATACTTTCTTCAAGTTCTATTTTAGGTTTAGAAAATATTTTTATAAGTTTTTAGTTTAACTTGTAGTATTTATAATTTTCTAATTAAATAATTAAATAGTTTTTAATTAAATAATTAATAATAAATTTTATAATAATCTAAAAAATAATTTTATTTTTAGTTTAATTATATTTTAAGTTTAAGTTTATAGAATTTTTAATTTTAACCCCTTTAGTTTATTTTGTCTTAAAACTCACCTTTTTCTCAGTACGCAGTCGCGTCTGATTTTAATTTGGTGAACGTTTTTAATACCTAGCTTTCACGTAATCATTCCATTAGTTTACTTAAGTAATTTTACTTTATAAAACCCTAGTCTAAACACACACACACACTTTTATACCATTCCCTGTTCAGATTCACTCGATCACAGATTCGTTTATAATATCACATCGCACACCTCGTTGGGACTTACGACCCGGGAAAACACTGTATTCCTCGGAAGCATTTGCCTCGGCTATTTGACTATTACAGTTGGCCATTCACAAGTGGCTGATCAATAATTATCTGACTGTTTGAGGCGAATCAAAATTTGGCGCCGCTGCCGGGGAGGTTGTGCGCTTATTTTAAAACGATTTTGAGTATTAGTGATACTGGATATATAGTCATTGTATATTTACCATCTTTTACCTTTCCTATTTATTTGTTGTTTCTTAAATTTAACATAATTTAAGCTTTTATGTTTTGGAATCTGACTATGGTTTGAAATGGTATTTTAACTGTTAAATATACATAATTTTTGATAATCCTAGGCTTAAAGCTGCTTGACAACATGTTTATGCTTAAAAAGATTTGAATCTTGACAAATTATGATCTCTGGATTGGATGAAATTGGTTTATACAGTTCTATGCTTTGAAAAACTCAATTAGGTTTCATTTAAGGATTGTTTGGATCTAATGGTTTAACTGTGTTAGAGGTTGTGTAGGGTGTTATTCTTGTTTGATATATGCCATATAATGATTATTTTGACTCAGTGATAGCTTCAATTAAGTGGTGTAGCATGTGTGAAGTAAAAATTGACACTTTGATCATCTTGCATGAGCACTGTGATGTTGTTAGACCCTAGAATCTTGCATATTAGTTTAAATGTTGTTTATCTTTGATAAAATTCATATTATAATATAAAAACAAAAACAATTCCCGAAAACATTTTAAAATTAGTTTTCAACAAACACAAAAAACCAAAAATACTTTCTATCCTTGTATGTACATTATACTTTATCATTCAACTTCCGGGCTGTCAGGACAAATTTATTACAGTTAATCATTCACAAGTGATTAGCTTGCGTGGTAAACCTGACACAAGCCTGGGAGGTAGTGATTACATATATTATATTATTTCATAAACAATATAAAATACAAAAACATTTTTCCTATGCACACAACTTGCCCAGTTTGATTAGTCCCTTAGTTACAACATTTGGTTGTTGGCTGTTTTGAAAACAATTTGGTAGACGTTACAAACCTAGATTCCTTTTTAAAGGGCGGAAACGCGCAGTTTGTTAACTCCTTTATTGAGAACGTTTGATCGTTCAGTTGTCGGATTCCAGTTGCTGAGCTTTGTCAAGCCCAGATTCCCTTTCGAGGGGCAGTTGTTAGGATTTTTCTTTTCTCTGTATATATATATATATATATATATATATATATATATATATATATATATATATATATATATATATATATATATATATAAAAAAATTATTATAAAATATAAAATACAAAAAGATTTTAATGGTTGAAATCTATTTTGATATTTGAAAATACTTTTTGACTATCAATTTTCCTAATCTTGATATTCCTAGGTCTAAATGTGATTAAACACCATGTTTACACTAAAATAGGGTTTACTGTGCTTAGTATAATTCCTGGAAAGATATAGATTAGGTTTATCCAGTTCATGTATTGAAAATCTCATTTAGGTTTCATTTTTAACCATTTCTTTGTATATATATAAAAATTAATATGCATATAAAATCTAAAAAGAATCTTCGTATCATTTTCTAAGTTTTCTACGCTCAAAAAGGATCCTTAGGCTGGTAAATTCTTCATAATTCTGTGAGTGGACCCCACTCCTATTTTCTACCCTTTCTAAACACCTAAGTGTGGGGGTGTGCCCCACATTTCGTATATAGATCTGAAAAACTTTGAAAATTGTAAATACAGAAAAATAAAATAATTGTTGTGTTACCCCACTTAGCTTTAAATGTTATCTTTTTACGTTCAAGGATTCGGCATAATAGCCGGGATTTTGAATATTGAGGACAATATTCATTTCTAAGTGTGGGGGGGAAATTCTGGCGAATTTGATCACTTATGCCCTTTTTTCCCAAAAATGGCCAAAAATTTAAATTTTTTTTCATTTGGTATTAGTGTTTTGCACTAAATACAACAAATGGTTATTAGTCCACCATGTCTAATCCACACAAGGACTGGCTAATCCAGGAGCAAACGGCTCTTGGTAAAGATATCTCAAATCCGTTTATGGCTGGCAATTTGCCCAAAATTGTATGGTTCCTCAACTCCCCAAAAACAAATGAGTTGGCTAGCCCGCAAGATTATGGCTTGTGGTAAAGGCTGTGGAAAAACCATAATTGGTAATCAGCTCACCAAGATGTTGACTATTCCATCAAGAGTTGGCTAGTCCAGAAGCAAACGGCTTTTGGTAAAGACAAATCAAATCCGTTGACAGCTGGTGGTTTGCTCAAAATCACACGGTTATCAGGTGTGCCACAGTTCTTACACCTGGCTACTCCAGAAGTGATGGCTTTTGGTAAAGAGATGAAATCCATTAATTTTTCATAAAAGATTGCTAGGGACTAGCAATAGTTTAGTGTGGGGGATTGATGAGTGTGTAAATACTCATCATTTTATACCAATCTGAACTGCCAAAACATACAAAAACAATCAAAAATGCATCATAATACTTAAAATATCTTAGAAGTGTGTTTTATATGTTTCAAATGCAAAAATACCAAAAACAGATGAAAAACGTATAAAGTTTGCATAATTGGCAGTTTCAGTCCCTCAAGTTTCACAATTTGGCAAAACTAGTCCCTGAAGGTTTTAAATGATAGAAAAGTCAACTTAAGTCCTTGGGAAATCAAAAATGTTCACAAATGATCCCTGGATAAAAGTTTATACATATTGGCAATTTTTACCCCTCAAGTTACAAAAATGGCAAAAATAGTCCCTGGGTATTCAAACTTGGAATTTTACAAAATATACCCTTGTACTATGCATGAATTTACAATTTGGAACTATTTTGATAACTTTGAGGAAATTACAATTTTACCCCCTAAACTTTGTAAAATTACATAAATGGTCCTCGGGGTATTTTAAATTGTAATAAATGAAAAAATAGTCCTTTGGTTTAGCTAAATTAACAATATTGGTCCTTGTGATAAATTATTAAATGTGCAGGTTTGGTCCTTAAGTTTCAGCTTGTTACAACTTTGGTCCTTGGGCCAATTTACAACCGGATCTATTTATCTTTTATAATCCAAAACCAAATCCAACAATCCAAATCCAACCCAGTTACAAAACCACAAGGCCCAACTTATATAAGCCCAACCCACCCCTTTGTAAATAAATAAAACAGACAAACAAACCCACCCCCGTATTTCCCTCTTCTTCTTCCACATCCCTCCCCCTCCACCTGTAACTCAACACCTTACCCCCCTCCAGCTCATCCCTACTTTGCTACCCACTCTCCACCACCTCTTTCACTGCAACACCCCACAATAAATGCGTTTCTCACCCCTTTTCTCCCAAAACCACCACTGTGTCAAACCTTACCCATGGTTTTGAGCAAAACCACCCCAACTTGGTCCAAATTGTCACAAATATCTTCCTGACACTTCCTAATACTCCCAATAAGGTTTAATTAGTTTCTACCCATCTCAATTCCACGTGTAAAGATTTGGCGCCAAATCTGAATTTAAATGGACAGGATCAATTGCTCAGTTTCAATGGCTTAGATGAAGTGGGATGTTATCTTTGACCAAGTTGGATGAGAAAGAGTGATAAATACAGAGGAATGAAGAAGAAGAGAATTATCACAATGTAGATTTAGGTTGTGATCACTGTAGCTTAAATTAACTTAGTTGTCACTAGTAGTGTAACTTTAAATTTCTGTTTCAGTTGTTATTTACCTTTGCAAAAATGTAATAACAAACTTGGTTCTATCAGTTTCAATCTATCTTTAATTTTCAGTCATTTCAAATTGTCCCAATTTATTTCATGTTATTTAATTTCAGTTGATTACTTGTTAATTAGAAGACTCCAATAAACACTATGTAGTTCTCAGTAAGCTATATAAGCTTTTGGATTTAATTAATTAGCAATAATCATTTAAAATAGAAAATCATCAAAAAAATAGGTGAAAATAGAAAAATAATCAAAAATCAAAGGCAAATGCAGAAGATGGTGAAGCAGGGGTAGATTTGGAGTACAATGGGTATTAGAAGCTTGTTTGGAAGCTATTAGGTTGTAGGTTTGTTCATGGTTCTTGGTTTCTCAGTCCACTTCCATTTGTAAGCAATTTCCAAATTTTTAGCTTTATTAAGTCTTTAATGTATTTGTAGAGTAATTTTAGTTTAAATAGTTTCATTATAGTTTATATAATCTGTTTTAAGTGTTTAAATCATAGTTGTAGTTTTAAATTAAAAAGTTTTCTAGTAAACTGTCACTAGTAGGGGTGTTTGGTTCTTGGCTATTCACTGTGCTCCATTAGGTTATTATTGTTGGTTGAGTTCTGATCATATTTACCTAGTATAATTAAGTAATAATAGCCAAGAATCCAAGTCCATTTTAAGCCATAAGTCAAAATTACCCATTCCCTATTCCCACAGTCCACTGTGTGGACAGTTGAACCTCAAACCCCCCTCACTTGATCACAACTCACAATTTTAGCTTAGGATAGTTTTGTCATAGCTTATTATAGCTTAATAAGCTCATAGGATCTAGTGGAAATCCAACAAAGTCAAACTAGCAAGTTTTACTCAAAAGTCAAAATTCTACTTTGTGCAGAAAACCAAAAATCTCAAGAATTCTTGTGAATTTTGTATTAGGATTTAAGGTTTGAAACTTGTTGGGTTAATAGTCTATCAGTAGAACTTTATTTTCCCATTCTTGTTATATTTTTGTGATTTTTGAGGTGGGCCCCACAACTGCTTAAACACACTTGCAGGGCAAGTGTGTGCCCTGTGCACCAGATAACCAGGTCACCACCACAACTTTGTGGTGGTTTTGTGACCACCACAGTGGGACCCACTCCTCAAATCTTGTACCATTGATCCCCCCTCCTACCAGGGAGTGTCAATTGACCTTTTGTTTGACCCCTAGTATAGTGGACCCCACCTAGATTGGCCCCCAAAGTCTGTCCCAAAACCTGTGACAGAATCAAATAAGCAACAAGCTTATTTGTGAGTTTTGGCTTATTCAAGCTACCTTATTGATTAAATCTTGCTTAATATAGTTCATGTAACTCAGGGGAACTAAATTTTACTATAGTGGGTCCCACACAAGCTCAGTAGAGCTTATTTGCTTGATTGGTCAAACTTTGGTCAACTGTCATGGTTATTAGCTTATACAGTGCTTATTATTAAGTTGTAAAATATTTGTTTTCACAAAAGTTAGTTATATTTAGGTATAATATAGTTTGAAAAAAGAAAAATCAAGAAAAACAAATATAAAATTAAGTGATAGTTTCTATTTAATACAATTTAATTTTAATTTTCATTTTTAAATTTTAATTAAGTAAGTTGTGTTTTTATATTTTTATTAATTTCCTTATAGGTTAAAGTATTTTTAATAATTTTATTAGATTTTTATAATATCATTTGATATTTATTAGAATTAAAAATAGTTTTATTAGTAATTAATTAATAATTAAATTTTAAATAGTATAATTAATTTTTATATAGCAACACCTAGTTTTTATATTTTTCTTAGCTTTTATAAGTCATAATATAATTTTAGTAATTTTTCTAGAATTTTTACTGTTCATTTAATAGTTTTCATAATTTAAATAGTTTAATTGGTAATTGTTTAATAATTAGAATAATAATTAGTAAACTAGTTTAAAAATACATAAAATAAAGTTTTTATAATTTTTTAGGATTCCTGTGATGGTTAATTAGATTTATTAATTTTTCCATAATTTTCTAAGTTGATTTAGTATTATTTGTAATTTAAAATAGTTTAATTAGTTTAATTATTATAAATAGTTTTTAATTAATAGAAAATCTATAAAAAGACAAAAACATTTATTTTTATTTTTTATACTTTCTTCAAGTTCTATTTTAGGTTTAGAAAATATTTTTATAAGTTTTTAGTTTAACTTGTAGTATTTATAATTTTCTAATTAAATAATTAAATAGTTTTTAATTAAATAATTAATAATAAATATTATAATAATCTAAAAAATAATTTTATTTTTAGTTTAATTATATTTTAAGTTTAAGTTTATAGAATTTTTAATTTTAACCCCTTTAGTTTATTTTGTCTTAAAACTCACCTTTTTCTCAGTACGCAGTCGCGTCTGATTTTAATTTGGTGAACGTTTTTAATACCTAGCTTTCACGTAATCATTCCATTAGTTTACTTAAGTAATTTTACTTTATAAAACCCTAGTCTAAACACACACACACACTTTTATACCATTCCCTGTTCAGATTCACTCGATCACAGATTCGTTTATAATATCACATCGCACACCTCGTTGGGACTTACGACCCGGGAAAACACTGTATTCCTCGGAAGCATTTGCCTCGGCTGTTTGACTATTACAGTTGGCCATTCACAAGTGGCTGATCAATAATTATCTGACTGTTTGAGGCGAATCAGTTACTAACACTCATTGTCACATGGTTTGCTTTCCTTGTTGGTTGTGTCAAATGCAGCTAGTATGGCAGAACCCATTCCCGAAGGTCAATTGGCTCCACCCGTTCGATCTGACAATGACATTCTGCCTTTCAACAAGTGGGTACCCATTGGGAAAAGCAATTGCTATGTTAAGACAGATAGACCTCAGAATCATCCTATATTCAGAATGACACTTGACATACTGAAAAACACCACCTTCTTCAATGCCTTTACCGCATCCTCCTCAATCCCCTCCATATATATCCAACAGTTCTGGAACACTATGTGCCTTGATAGAGCTACCAATACTTACAAGTGTCAGCTAGATGAGCATTGGGTGAACATTACCATGGAAACTCTTGGCAGTGCATTGCAGATATTGCCAACGGGTGATAATGTTGAATATACTCCCCCACCTAACCCCACTACCCCTATTGACTTTGTCAATGAACTTGGGTATCCCACTCAAGTGTCTACACTTTCTATGGTTATCACGCATGACCTCTATCAACCTTGTAGAGCAATTGCAAGCCTCATCAACCTGTGTCTGACTGGCAAAACATCGGGGTATGAAAGACTTAGAGCTCCATCTCTACAAATTCTATGGGGCATTGTTAACGGTGTGAACATCAACTTTGCTGAACGGATCTGGGAGGAATTTAGTCAGTCCATTTACTCTTTCTTGGTCGATAAGGCTAACCTTGAAGCAAACAAAGACGGTAAGAAAAGATCAGCCAAGCTCGTGATTCCAAGTATACGTTTTACCAAGCTGATCATACTTAGCCTTCAACGATCTCTAAAATTCCACCCTCGAGAAGAATCCCCTCTTCATCAACCCACTGATGAACATCCAGTTGGGTTTCTCAAATATGACTCTAAGAGCACAGGCGAGATCATCTTCGGCATGGACATTCCCACTGCCCTTCTCACCCGTGATACACTGACTGCTCAATATTATGAGGAATACCTTAAACTTCTGAAGACAAGTCGGGAAGCATCATCTAATGAGCCCTCCTTATCCACTAAGTCTGTAAGATCTTCATCCAAGAAACGCAAGGGTGGTAATACCTCAGCTGCGTCCTCTGAAGGCACTAAAAGAGTTAAGCAGACCATAGGAGGTAAAAGAACCAGCTCAAAAATTAAACCACCAAGTGCTGAAGATCCCAAAGCTGCACCTTGCACCACACAGTTGCCTCTCACAGAAGAAGAAATGGTACAAATGGCAACTGCTGAAAGCTTAAAGGATGCATATATGCCACCGGTTCCACCAGTCAGTGGGGTCAACATTAGAGAACCTCGGTCAGATAAAGCTTCACAAATCCAGCACGTGGCAGGAAAAGGCAAGGATGTTGCCAAAGAAGAACAGGCGGCGCATACTCTATTGAAAATATCATCTCCTGCCTCCAAATCAACCAGCTCCAAGTATATCCTCAAGAAACGCTCACCAACATCCTCATCTGCAAAGATTTCTTCTGACAATGCCTCATCACCAAGTCTTGGGCAACCCGCTAAATCAAGCAATTCTGAGACTGACACCAGCTCTGCTCCCAAAGGTGATGAACTCAACCTCGCCACAGAAGATGTAACCAGCCATCAACCGGTACAGGACAAACCTGTTGAGTCTGTACCTCCTGTTGATCCACTCGATGATGAGTTTGTTTCTACTGCTTATCCGGATCTACAAGGTAACCTCAAAATGAAAACTGATGATCCTAAGCTCGCCGTGGAACCAGACAGCCCTACTGGTACGCTGACATCGTACAAGAATCTGGATACCTTTGGTGATCAATTCCTCGTGGATAAGCCGGATGATGCTGAAGGTGACAAGTCTGGTGATGAGCATGGAGAAGTTGTGTCAATGGTTGATGTGCCCATTAAGCAAGACAACTCCACCGTCCCTACCAGGTCTACACCAACTCCTACTGCTGGTCCTGACTACATCAACACTCCACAACCAGCTAATACACAAGAGAAACCTACTGCATCTGCTGCTCCTACTACCACTGAGCAGAAGTTGGATATGAACACTTTAGCTGGTATGACTGCCGATATTGTTCAAGATAACCTTACCATTCATGAGAAGTTGGACAAGCATGCCTCTTTACTTCAAACCCTAGTAAACCTTAATCTGCCAAAAACGATTACCAATCACGGCAGCAGATTATACAAGTTGGAGCATCTTGACCTTGAACGACAAGTATCTCAGGTTATCAACGAATAGGTAGCTGAAGCTGTCAGCATTGCTCTTGAAGCTCCCCTCAGATCCAGATTCAAAGACCTACCTATCAATGACATGAAGATCATTCTGCAGCACAGTATGTATCAACAGGGTCAACACACAGGACACGATGCTCACGTCAGGCTGTATAATGCATTGGAGGCCTCAATTCAACAAGATGATGCTGAGGAACACGCCCGGGATATGGAAATTGAAAGAAAAAGAAAACAGAGGCGTCAGGGTCATCCCAGGCCACCATCTGGATCACCTCCTCAACCACCTCCACCTCCACCACCTGCTGGGGCATCTGGTCCATCAGGTACTCCTTCACTGCCTGGTGGGTCGCATGCTCCTAGCAAATCATCACAACCCACCTCATCACCATCTCAAAAACATCAGATTGACAAGTCAACCAAGTCAGCTCCTTCTAAACAAGCAAAACAAGTTAAGTATGCTGCTTGGACTACTATTGATGCTGGTGCAACCTCTATTGCATCTCATGTCCATGACGATCTTGTCTTTAATGAAGCTTCTATCGCTCCTCAACAAGCTGATTCTTCCGATGACGATGATGATGATGCATCTACAACTCACATCCCTGGGAGACAGTGGTGGAAATCATTCACCAGAACTGACACCAATGATCCACCGCAGGTTCCCTTAACCAAGGTTGACAAAGAGACATGGTGGAAACCAGATGACAACCAACCACAATCACCTGAACCTGACTGGATGATTCCTTCCTCTGACTTGCCAACCAATGAGAACAACTGGATTAATGCCATCACCACCAGTTTTGTCCCACCTTCAGAAGATTCCCTACTTTCCCAAACTGGTGATATGGGAACATTCATCACATGGTTCTGCAAGAAACGTGGTCTCTCAAGGCTCACTCAGAAGGACCTGGAAGGTCCTGCCTTCAACATTGTCAAAGCTTTTCATCAGGATGTTAATCATCTACAATACCAGATGGAGGAGTGCCACAAGATGTTCAATGACATTGTGGATGAAGGGATAATGAAGTATAATTACAACACTCCACTTCCCTTGGGTGGACCTCCTGGAAATGTTACTATCCAAGCTGAATTCTTCTTCAACAAAGACCTTGAATATCTTAAGCTTGGGAGTAGACAATGCAAGTCAGCCTTGTCCATTACAAAGATGAAAGCTGCCCATTATTCTGATATCGGGTTGGAACAGCTTGTCCCCGACAGCATATGGAGTACTCAAGAATGCGACTACGACATCTCGGCATCTCTTGGCATTTCTCACTGGTGGCTGAAGAAGCAGCAATTTTACATAGATCGGTTTCAAGCTCAAGGTGACCGAAAGTTCGTTCGTTCACCTCTTCAAATCATCAGTGTGGTTAAAGTACAAATACATCCCATCTATGGATATGACTACCTCAAGAACATAACACTCAGACGAGCTGACTTCAAGGACTACACCATATCCGAAGGGGACTTCAAACACCTACGCCCTAATGATTTCGAAGATTTGTATCTACTCCATCTTCAAGGAAAGCTGCATTATCTACCATCACGAGAAATGAAGTCTCTTGTGTTTGCCGTACTTCACTGGATCCGGGGTATCGTCATCAGGAAACGGGTAGAAGACTTTCAGCTTGGCATCGAAAGCTACCAATCCCAGCTCAACCTCACACGACCTCTATGGAATGTCAATAGTCTGGAACGGGTTGCTGACTTTACAGTCATTGAATCTCCCCTGGCAACGGTATTTCGTGACAAATACAACGTTCCTATGGTTTTGCGCTTCAACGAAATACACAAGTTCAGCGACGGTACCTTACGTATGGTCGAAGAGGCGCTGGACTTCAGAGTGAAAGAATACCACGTCTATGACCATGGAACTAGACGTTATACCAATCACTGGACTGCCAATGAGTTAACACGGAACAAGAGGTTTTTGGCTGGTATCCGCAAGAGATTGAAGATGCGAAGAATCTTCCGTAGCCTGGAGTGCTACGTGGGTGGCAGAGTTCGTGATGGGGACTACCTCCTTCTACAATGTACTGAATGATGTGATCAGCAGTGGGGTTCAGTGTCATATTTATGTGTATTGGATGGGGTGATTGTTTTGTACTGTTATTGGGTTGTGGCCCTCTTTGTGTATCCTTATAAACTGTTCTATTCCCTATCGCATTTCCTATCCCACATAGTGTACATATATCTGTATATATATTGGCTTATGTATATATATATATATATATATATATATATATATATATATATATATATATATATATATATATATATATATATATATATATATATGTAGGACCGAAAATATTATTGATTTATGTGGTTCGGGGGGTCGGGGAAGCTCAAAGTAAAGGAAAGACATGGTATTATTAATAAGAATGAAAGGGAAGATGTGTGTGTATTTTAGAGAGAAGAAGGAAAAACACACACACACACCTATGATACAAATGAGACATCCACCCTCCTAGTTGGGACTAGGAGGGGTATTTATACAAAGAATACAAGGTAATCTATACACAAATGGCAAGACTAGTCCTTGTAGTAAAAGACTAATGCAATTCCCGATTATAACAAAACTTTAAGGCTAACAATCTCTCCCCAAAATGATGTTATATGGGAATTGCTTACAATGTTCCCTACAAGTAAAATTAAATACAAAACATAGGTGCAGCAGCTCCGAGAGTGATCTTCAAACTTCATTGCTTCATTCAGCTTTCTGAATCTTCTCAGCTGCCATCTCTTTACTTGCAGAAGAACAATGTGAGCAAATCTAATTAGGGATTAAGTATGACTAATCACTCTCCCCTAATTAGTGCTCTCCCCCAAACTGACAACCTTTCTGATGAATGCCCTGAATATGAAGAAGTCTTTTGATAATTAAATGCAAACCGTCTTTAGTCTTCTAACACGCAGCGGAAAATGTTGAACAGGCAGTAGACTCGACCTTCTTCAAGATTGTCGATTCGGAGGAATAGAATATCAACATCTTCATCTCACCAAATGCATTCCAGTTATCTTGCATATAGCAAATCAGCCCATAACGTACACATGAAACGATAACACCGAAGTAACAAGTTGAGACACCGATCATCTTGAATTTGTTGCCCGAAATTGGTGAAGGTGGATAAGGTAGAAGTACGTAGAATAAGATGAGAAAATAAAGATATAGAATCAGCCAATCTCCGACAAAAATCATTTCATAAATCATTAAATCCGATCACGTGAACTTGTTGTGCGTCCTCGATGTACGCATTTCTCTCCCCTGATGGTTACGATTTATCGGAATCAGCATAATAATGTGTACGTGAAGCCTTAACTGAAAGCACTTTGTCATTAAACATATCAGCCCGTGAGAAGATGTCGATAAACCCAATCTACTAACAATACCATTTGAAATTGTCTAACTCTTTACCAACCCCCTGTATCAAACAACAGCTCTCTGTAGTAACCACACGTGAAGATAACCTGATATGACGTACTTGAGAGTGAAGTAAAATCCCTTAGACATGTGACTTAAGCTTGTACTGTCCTGTGACTAAGAACGGTGTACCATATACCCTCAACAAAAGTGTAATAAGCACAATCCTTCTTGACATATCCTCAACTACGTGAGACACCGAGCACTACAACGTAACTCCTTAAAGTGATAGCTACTTTGTGAGTATAGAGAGAAAGAATCACAAACGTAACTAGATATCCAAGTCTTCGTCAACATTAATATATGCCCAAACAAGTCATCTTCGCGGAAGGGAAGAAAGAAAGAAGACGAAATAAGTGCACACGCCCGTCAAACATTACTTCAAACCCAAATAAATAATAATGAATTATCCCCGTAGTCACATTTGATAATCATCGAAAACTTTAGCTGTACAATATGTATCCCCGTGAAAATTGTAATACCAAAATACCATTCTTTTACCGAATATTGTCATAAAGTTGTATCCAAAAATTTTGTTAAAAAAAATTCGGATGACAATTTTTTGTAATTTGAATAATAGCACAATATTTGTGTAAAGCCCAGACCATATTAAGATAACATTACCATCTCATAGCCCAACTGAAATAAACACCAATAAGCCCAATAACTGACCCAGTAATAAGATTACAACACCATTTATACTTCAACCCTAAATACACGCCTCATTTTATCCACCCCCATCTTATCACTTACTCCCAACAAACTCAGTTATATCTCTCAATCTCATCTACTCATCACTACAAAGACAAACAACGCTTAACACTCTTTACAGCTTGAAGTAGAAACAAAGAAAGACTATTGATTTGTTTCTCTTATAGCTGTTAACCGAACACCACACAAACATACTTTTTGGTTTACTTCTGATACAAATCAGACCATAGACCTTCGTGCCTGTTGCTCAAATCAAGGACCTCTCAAGGTTGGCTTCAAGATCTTTAATGGTCTCAGGTAGGCGTGATGTTAGTGCTTGTGTTTGTCTTGTCCTATTCGAATGATGTGAGATGGAGAGTTGTTGGTAGTTTGTTGTGTTTGTGTCTTAGATTACGATTGATGTTGGTTTAGACTTGGTATGTGAACCTGCTGTGGACCAATGATGCTTACTGAGGTCATAAGAGTTGGTATTTGGTATGTGGTCGTTGTCTTCAGTCACTTCTCGAAATTTTTCACTTTTCATTTTCGAAACTTTGCATCTTGAAATATTTTTGAAACTTTGACACTTTTATCGAGAACGTGAATCTGACAAGCTTTTCGGGAAAGTAAAAATTTCCGAAAATAAATATTCTCGAAAATAGTATATTTCGAAAACCTATTCTCGAAAACAAGTACATTTCGAAAAAGTATTCTCTAAAAACAGTACATATCGAAAATTTCTTATACAAGAAATTCCGACCAGATTCCGGCGAGTCTTTTTCCCAGATTCTGATGAGTTTTCCGATGATATTCGACCACTTTTCACGATATATGGGACAACGTAAGTCACAAAAATGATATAAGTTACAAAAAAAACTGGTGACGAGGCAAACAAACCACCCAATATCAGTTTTTTACGCAACCCAAAGAAATAAAGGCTTGAGACTTTTTGTTATTGACCATATTAAGATACTGAAACTGTTTAGAAAACTGTACCCACAAGATAAAAAAAATTTGAGATCCGAAAAAATGGGTAAAAATCAGTCTCTAAAACAATATACGAACCACAAACATCAATAAAGTAACAACCTAGCTCCTTATACCAATTGTAGGACCGAAAATATTATTGATTTATGTGGTTTGGGGGGTCGGGGAAGCTCAAAGTAAAGGAAAGACATGGTATTATTAATAAGAATGAAAGGGAAGATGTGTGTGTATTTTAGAGAGAAGAAGGAAAAACACACACACACACCTATGATACAAATGAGACATCCACCCTCCTAGTTGGGACTAGGAGGGGTATTTATACAAAGAATACAAGGTAATCTATACACAAATGGCAAGACTAGTCCTTGTAGTAAAAGACTAATGCAATTCCCGATTATAACAAAACTTTAAGGCTAACAATATATATATATATATATATATATATATATATATATATATATATATATATATATATATATATATATATATATATATATATATATATATATATATATATATATATATGTTCTCTTCTTTATTCACATACCCTTGGTATATAATATTAACGCAAAAAGAAAATAGAAAAATATAAAATCACAAAAAATACAAAAATATTCTTCTCTCGACATGTCTCTTGTATAATCGATATTATGCACGTTTCTAGAAATGTCATTCAATAATGACACGGAATCATACATATGCTTGAGCAAGAGTTTCACAGTTTCAAATAAAGTTTTTTTTTTTTTTTTTTCTCTAAAACATGTCGTCTCTCAAAATATTCTTCAAAAACTATGGCTTGATGTCATTTCAGGCTACAACCCGGTCTTCAAAAATATGGTTTGCTATTACTTTAGATAGCAACCCGCTTTTCAAAATGGGGAAAACACGTTGCCAAAAAGACGGTTGTTCCTTTTACCAGGTGAAGTTCACCTGGGCATGGATTACTTTATATCCATGTTTCCTCGATCTAATGTACGTTTCAGTGCATTATTTCTTGATAAAGAAGAGAAGTCTTCTTTTTATCGCCAAATACTTTCCCTTCTAAGATTTTTCTGGAAAGTATTTGTGCAAAACTTGGTGGTACCATGAGATTTTGATTGAAAGTCAAATTGAATCTAAATCTTTGATAAAATTTTTCACTCAACCAATGACATAACATATTTATGTTTTTAAACATCCGTCATTGATTGAGGGGGAGAATGATTTTCAACAAATTTTATGTATCATCAAAACTCCCCACTTTGTACAAAAACAACAATACGACTTGTGATGGTTATGTGTCAGAATGAGTAAAGTTTCAAAGAGTTTTTCGTTAAAACTTCGAATCTTTTTCAAACTCTTCAAATCTGACACATAACAACCTCCCTCACATTTTGAGGGGGAGCAAGAAAAAGGTTCCTTTTATCAGAATCTATTAAAACTGTCCGCATTTCTCTCCTAAACGTTTTCTAAATTATTTAAATCAATTGAGATCAAAAATCTCGAAAGATTTGAAATTTTTGATCAGGGGAGAGAATGTGATTTAAATATGAAATCTGATAATCAAAAGTGATCTTTTCGACTCAATAAAAGGCTCCCACATATGTGCTAAACACTTTCGAATATCGATGCACATATTGAGGGGGAGCGAAAGGTGTTTGTAGAAGTAATACCTAAGACCGACCATTTATCTTTATGCACGGAGTTATAAGGTTGGTTAAGGCTAGGTATGAGTTCCCATGATCCACCAGAACCGGAAGGATCTTCCCAGGGACAATCCATAGATAGATTAGATATCCTTAGGAATGATATGAAAAAAGGAGAAAAGTGAGAAAGGGAAGAGTGCGGACTGAGATAGAGCTAGGACTGGAACAAACCCAACAAGGTTCTAGTGGTGAAGTCTCGGTAAGCACTGAAGGGGTTGAAGAATTAAAAAGAAATAAAAGTAGAAAGGGTGAAAACAAATAGCCCTCCAAATATTCAACCTTAGGGCAGAAACCGGGTTCAATTCATAATCTACTAGTGGTTACTAAAGTAACACTAGTATTGAAGACAAGACGTCATGGACCCAGTGACGCACTGCACCAAGCTTCCCAACCACTCAAGTTCTCTTAAAAGAACTTGTTTCATTCTCACGGGGAACCCTGTGCAATGTATCGACCGTTCATTGCGAGCTATGTTGATACCTAAAACAGGAGACGCCTCCCCAGTCTCCAGGAGCGGATCAAAACGCACTATTGAGTCTAGAGCCATGAGATCATCCATAAATCTCGTTAGGACACACATTCCAAATATGCTTATTGTTTCACACAATGTGGAAAATAAGATAAAATATTTAGAGTCCTACGCATTATCCTTGTGGTATTGCCAAGAACATCCGAGTGATATGAAAATATTCACAATGAAGATGAAAATCCTTCTAGAGTGAACATCACTCAAGCTCTTGGTAGGTGACATGTGAGATCCATCTTGGATCAATGATCAAGTGACAACTGGAAAGCAACAATGGTGCGATTCAACATTGAGTCAAACTTGTTCCAGGATATGGATTGACGGATACTTTTGCTAAAACCTTTCAATGTGCTCACAAACTAATTTTTCGAGCACATTGATTGTGTATAATCTTTCAAACAAAAGTATTTTTGATGGAAATGTGATTCAAAGTATAAAACTCTCGCCGTGTCTCAAAAATGTTTATCATATGACACGCGAGTGATTTCTATAAATCAATTTCTCATCAATCCGTGAATATTTATTTACCGATTCACTCTATCGTGCTGTCTGCTTTGAGACGTTCCGGTATGAGAACATGCTGAGTATGAAGATTCCGAAGTGGATTCTTTGGAAAATTCATTACTACAAGCTGGAAATTCCTGTCAAGGAGAGTCTTCTTTAAAAGATACTCTACCTGATCACAAGTCAGTTTTCACAAAACCGGAGGGTAGTCTGTCCTCGCAGAACGAATGACAAAGCCATATTCGTTCTGTATCTTTATTGCTAACTGTTTTATTTCAGGGACACATATAAAGATGGCGTTGATGGCTCCAGTTTCCAGCTGAATTGGGTCAATCCATACCTCATGCTCACACATCCTCCACACTATCAATGAAGATGAGAGACTTGCTACAACAAATGTTGAGAGACTACCAACAACGTTTCCGCAACTCTGATGAAAAAGTCTGCTGATCCACAACTCTAAAGTCAAGTCTCCTGATCTAGAAGGGTGTGAGCATGATGGTCCTTAAGTCACTACATCACATGAAGGCAATACGACTATGGATGAGCTTGGAGATTTACTTTGGCCGATGATCTCAAAGGAAGCTCAAAGATCACATATCTCAAAGGAACTCAAATTACAAGTTCGTTTGCTTGAAGTACAAAGTGTGTAGAAAAGTGAAGAATCAGATCCTACGAGCTACAGAGACAAAAGAATGCCTAAAGACCAAAGAGCTTAATTTCAAAGGTGACCTCGCTTAGGGGGAGATTGTTAGGAATACAAATATTCCTGTAAAAGTCTCGGTCACCTGATTATTGTAATAGCATTAAGTTAGCTCGTAGTTAGTTTGCTTATTAGTTAATTAGTATTAGTTTAAGTAACACCGTGGAAGAAGGACATGTCTTCACCCACTGTATGCCTGATCCACAGCCCGGGAGTGGGCGTTTTATTGTAAGTATAAATACCCGTCTCCACATGTGGAGAGGGTTGGACCTTCATTCAATCTTAATCTAACATTCCCTTTTTCTCTCAAGGTTCCATTCTCCCTCTCTTTCTTGCATCTCCAACGCCTCACAAACCATAAAGGGAATCATGTTTCTAAATTAGTTAGTATTCTACATTATGTGCATTTACTACTTACATGACTCACTAGACCTGCTCATGTATCTACACAAGCCAAATAACTCAACACTTACACCATATAATCCCCTGGTATGTCAAGCATAAGATCACAACAACACCATAATAAGTAATCTACCAATCTAACACACTAAATATATCACAAAACCCTAATAAACCTTAATTAAACCCTAATTAGGTCTATGTGCTTACTAAACCCTGTATGCTTAACTAAACTAGATTGAAAGTGTCCAAGGCTTAAGTATGAGTTACCTTAGAAACATTAGGATACCTTAGGACCATTAGACACTAGTACAATCCCTTAGAACTTAGGTACAAGTCCCTTAAGCACAAAACCATAACTAAGTCATAACTTCCTAGAATTAGGTCAAAACTATCCCAAAACTTCACCATACGTTACCACCACCTAGTATAAGCCTCTTAGGACCTAGGAATAGTCATTAGGCACTCATAGGACACTAATCTAGGCACTAAACCATAGGATAAACCCTAATTTCTCACTAAACACAAATAGGTCATTTAGGTCACAAAACTAGGTCAAACCTTCCTAAATCTTTCCCATAAGCTACCATCACTTAGTATAAACCCCTTAGGACTTAGGATTAGTCACTAAACACTCTTAGGAACCTAACCTAGGCACTAAAACTTAGTTAAATACCCTAAACTCTCACTAAGTAAAACTAGGTCTAAACTTAAACTAAACTAGTAAAACCTAAACATAAGCTCTTCAAACACCTCAACCAAGAACCCTAGCACCTCTCCCTAGTTTAGCTAGCACCCTAGCACCTCACAAGTACCCACATAAGTAGGTTCATCACCTACTTGTCACCACCTTGCCCAAACCGCCTCCCTCGGCCTTCCACCACCACAACCGGCCTATCTCAGCCCCTTGGCTACCTCCTAGCTCCTCTTCATCACTACCTAGACCTGCCACACCACCCCATAGCCTTCCTTACTTGACCTCCCCCTAGGGATGGCAACGGGTCGGGTTCGGGCCGGGTTTTAGTGTACCCGTACCCGCACCCGTTTATAATATCCAAACCTGTACCCGCCCCGTTACCCGTCGGGTACCCGATTAATAATATCCATCGGTTTTTCGGGTTTCCCCGCGAGTATCAGTTATCCCCAATTGAATTTTATATGGAAAAAATGGCGGTATTAATATTAAGTCACACTAAAATCCACCGACAAAACAAAGGAAAACACTATAATATATTCAAAATTTTTAAACGTTAAAGAAAATAAATATCGTATCAAACGATTTAACGTTTTTGAAAAATTCATGTACAAATTAAAATGTGTTTAGTAATGGAGATACTTATATAAAAAAATATAATGGAAGAAATTATATATAATGTATATATATTCTAGTTAATTATAATATCAATAAAGCGAGTATAGATTCGGGTAAACGAATACGGGTTCGGGTACGGGTAATCGGGCGGGTATTACCAGAACCCGTCACCGAACCCGTACCCGGCTAAATTTTTTTTATCAATACCCAAACCCGCATCCGAACCCACCAACCCACCCCTGAACCCGACCTAACCGGTTCGGATTTCGGTTTTCCCCACCGGTTTTGGGTGCTTTTTCCATCCCTACCCCCCCTCGACACATGAAAGCCCCTTTACTTGGTCGCTACTCCTTACGCGGGTATAAATACCCCCTCATCCCTCCATTTCATTCCACACCTCTTTTCCTATCTACATTACATACATTCAGTAGTATTAAGTCCCTAGAAGTCGAGCATAGGAGCTTAGATAGTGTCGAGTTGTGGTTTTAGCCGAGAGAACCCCTAGAAACCCTAAAACCCTTGTTAAACTTTCCCTAGCCAAGTAAGCCTTCATTTCTAGTTTCTTTAGCTTTAGTTTAGTCTTAGGATAGTATTAGGATGCCTTAGATCCCCTAGGAACCCTTGCCTAAGCCTTGGTCATAATCATTTGCTAGTTTTCTTTTTAAAACCCTAATTATTGATAAATCCCTAAATACATGCTATAAGCCCTTTTCATAAGCCCTAAGCTAGTTTAGAAAACTTAAATAAGCTAATATTAGTTAAACATAAGCTAGGAAAGCTAGTTGTTACATAAAAATATAGTTTACATGCATTTAGGACTAGTTTTGCAAAACTTTACATGCATAAGGGTATATATCGTAAATTCCTGAAACTATAAAGTCGAGGGACTGTTTTTGACATTTCCTAGAAGTTATAAGTGTAAGGCCTCATTTTGCAAAATATAAAAACCTTAGGATAGAAACTAAAATAAGTTATAAACTAAAAAGGACTAGTTATGCAAATATTATAAAGTTAAAGGTCTAAATGGTAATATAGAAAACTTATGAGTCCAAGGGTTAATTTTGTCATTTTCTAAGAATATAGAAGTCTAAGGACTAATTGTGTCAAGTAAAAATAGTTATAAGTATAAATAATATAAGTATTATAAGTTTTGGGTAGAAAATGTAAATATATAAACTAAAAGGGTATAAAGTGATATTATACATAAATATTAAACCTAATTAAATTTAGAAGCGTAACACAATAGTAGGGAGCTTCATGTGAAGAGTACCATGTGGATATTTCATTTTGACGAGTTTGCTAGGTTTACGAAATAAAGTGCCCTGACTCCTCAAACGATTATTGCATGTACATCTGGATTATGATGGCCCAAACGGTGTTCTGATTATAACTTGACTTAACAACAATATAGCTTAATAGTAGGGAGCTTCACGTGAGGAGTATTAACTTCTGAATTATGATGACCCGAACGGTATTATGTTAATAACATAATACAATAGTAGGGAGCTTCATGTGAGGAGTCATATACTTCTGGATTGTGATGGCCCGAACAGTGTTATATTATATCTAAAACATTAACGAACCTAAGAACAATAACTTAAGAAACTTAAAAAAGATAACTAAAGCTTGACATACATCCAAACCTACAACACACTAGGATACGTGAGTAAGGCAGTCTAGTTCCCGAGTCACTATTTGCATCAATTAGATTTCCCTAAGCCCAAGTTAGTTCATAGCCTCATACTCTTTTTAAAACTTTCACTCTAAATGCTTTACAAACCCTATGAGGGGGATACATGCTACTTGCCTTACTTAAAACCGAATACAAGTCTTTTTCTTTGGTTGTTGTACGAGTAAACTAACTGCCACCCCCATATAACCAAAATTCATGAATCTAATCATTTGGGATATTTTACCCACGCGAACGCGAATATAGTTGATAAATCTATTGGAGTTTGACAACTCCCGTTGGTATTAACATCTTTCTGGATGGTACCAATAAGTACTATATTTGAACCCACTGAAGGATTAACTTTGGAAAGTTATCCTTCCCATCCCCTCATGGTTGGGTCTGCAGCCCCCATTACCCGGATTGTTAACGTGTGGTTCATGAGCTTAGTGAAACACACCCCACTCATGATAACTGTGCATGCATCACAATTATTACACATACCTTACATTTTCCCAAATGGGTGTAACAACGGAACCCAGGGAACTTGTATTCACTAACACTTAAACCTATGACTCTCACTCAACACCTAGTGTTGACTTTTAAGCCTGTATTCTAGGTATATCATTTCCATGGAGTTATGGCAGAAGGAGGCACTGAACTTGGAGGACTTTCAAACCGGGTATAATTCAAACATAACCTAACACCTAGACCTTGGGACCTCAGCAAAAGTAAAAGTATATTTTTACTAATAAAACTCTGACAATTAAATGAATGATAACTAAATTCCTAAAACGTCTCTTTTTTAGTCCTTTTCTATTACTGTAACTGTGATTCTATGAAGTAATACCCCAAACACTTAATCCCGTTGCAATCAGTAAAAAATGGGGGTGTTACAGATTGGCATCAGAGCTTCAGTTGTAGAGAGCAAGGTCAAAACCTAAACTACAACTATTTTTCCTAAACCCGAGAAAGTCCTCAGTACCTCTGCCATCCTCCGTAACTATATGTGCTAAGGTTAGTATAATAATTTCCTGCTTAATTGCTAAATGATTTACAGTATTTTTATTATTATATAGTTATGTCTACTCCCCACTACTCTACCCCCGTCTCATCTAGTTTACATCCGGAGAATGACCTTCCCTCTCCGAATGTACTAGATTATTCCCCTAAACCCTATATTCCCAATCACTTAGAAGACTCTAGGAATAGTTTAAATATACCTTCACCCTTAGGATATACACCTTCCTTAGATAACCCTCATTTAAAAAACTTAAGAGATTTCTATGCTAAGGCATCACCTATTCCTCCCCTAAACCCTGTTATACACCCACCATTCCCCACATCTAGATTAGAACCCCATGGTTTCTTTCTCTCTAGAGAACCATGTATACCTAGAAACCCTATCCCTACCTATACCCCTAGATATGACCTTAGGCAACCCTACACCTTAGGATCTACCCCTTACTTAGTAAACCCTCCCATTTCATCTTGGAAAGATGAATGTGGAGAAAAACCCTCTAGGACAACTTTAGAAAATGTGGAAAATCAATTAGAGGAAATTTTAAATAATTTAGATGAAATTTTCCTTGACCTTCTTGAGAAGATAGAGAAAGGTCATGATAATAACTTAGGTAATCAACCTGACTATAGTAGTTTAAGAAACACCTTACAAGAAAACCGTTTTAAATTAGCTAAAATACAGAAAAATCAAATGAAACACCACCATAAAATAGCCTTTACCCGCTTTAGGATATGTACTTTAGAAAAGATAATAGATAATGATGAGGAAAATTATCAATCAAACATAGAAAACACAAACTCTTGGAATTAGG
This sequence comes from Artemisia argyi, assembly GCA_030686995.1. Classification (NCBI taxonomy): domain Eukaryota; kingdom Viridiplantae; phylum Streptophyta; class Magnoliopsida; order Asterales; family Asteraceae; genus Artemisia; species Artemisia argyi. The sequence goes on from CM060692.1 coordinate 130,424,733, forward strand.
AAAACCTAAGAAACCCTTAAGTAACATGCCTTTTATAGCCTTAGGAGTTATGCCCTAGAATAGTTAGTGCCTATAGGATATGTAAGGTATGAAATCAATAAAATAAGTTAGGTTTTAGAAACTACCTAGTGCCCCTCAATTAGGATAATTTAGATAAACTAGACTTAGGTATACCTCTCCCACATTACCTTAGGTCATCCCTAACCCAATAGTAACCCTTTAGGAGAATATATATAACCCCTAAAACATGACAAGTTTGGTACTTGTTATAACCTACCCCTAACCCTTACCCCTAGGAATTTAGGAAAAACTACCCCGATGCCTTAGATACATGGAATCTCTAAACTGTTTTAAACTCCCCTCATACTTTCTCCTTTCCTAAAAACCTTATTTCCTTCAAAAACTCTCCCTTATCAATGGTGAGAATTCTTGTAACAACCCACAAAACCTCATTACTATCATTCCCATTACAAATACCTATAGTAGGTATTTTGCAGGTAATTTTTTTTTTTGCTTTTTATGTGCATTTATTACTCGCATGACTCACTAGACCTGCTCACGTATCTACACAAGCCAAATAACTCAACACTCACATCCTATAAACCCCTAGTATGTCAAGCATAAGATCACCACAACACCATAATAAGTAATCAACCAATCTAAAACACTAAATATATCACAAAACCCTAATAAACCTTAACTAAACCCTAATTAGGTCTATGTGCTTATTTGAAACTATATGCTTAACTTAACTAGTATGAAAGTGTCTAAGGCTTAAGTATGAGTTACCTTAGGAATATTAGGATACCTTAGGATCATTAGGCATTAGTACAACCCTTTAAAACTTAGGTACAAGTCCATTAAGCACAAAACCATAACTAAGTCATAACTTCCTAGAATTAGGTCTAGACTATCCCAAAACTTCACCATAGGTCACCACCACTAAGTATAAACCTCTTAGGACTTAGGATTAGTTATTAGACACTCATAGGACACTAGGATAAACCCTAATCTCCCACTAAACACAAATATGTCATTTAGGTCACAAAACTAGGTCAACCTTCCCAAATCATTCCCATAAGTTACCATCACTTAGTATAAACCCTTTAGGACTTAGGATTAGTCACTGAAAACTCATAGGAACCTAACCTAGGCACTAAACCTTAGGAAAAACCTAAACTCTCACTAAGTAAAACTAGGTATGAATTTAACCTAAACTAATAAAACCTAATTAAACAATTTAAGAAAACAATTTAAGATATAATGCTTGTGGAATGAATTTTTGCAGATTTCCTGGAGTTTATAAAACTAAAGAGTTAACAAAAACTTTAAGACTCCGGTATAAACAAAACTCGCAAAATTTTTCAGAATTTTGGTACCTGACGCCGTCAAGTTGTAACTCCTGACGCCGTCAGAATGTTCCTGGAAAAATCTTATATTAAGTTTCCGAAAAATTTCTAGAAAAACTCATGCCTTATTTCCTGGAAAATCCTGTTAAACATCATTATGACTCGATACAAGCATTTGACTCAAACAAATACTAATATACATGTCCATTTAATATTGTGGCGAATCATGATCATTTTCGTTCTTATAAACAAATTTAGGTTTCCCCTTACACTTAGCTTTTGCAAAATACCTTTATATGTAATTAAGACGAAGTTAAAAACAAAATAAAGCATTTTCACAATTTAGTTTGAAACATGATTTACCAACAATAAAAATAAAACATGCATACGGAAACAAATAAAGTCAAACAAATAAAAATCAAACAAATAAAAACACACAAAGCATGGGTTGCCTCCCAAGAAGCGTTTTTCTTTATTTACGAGTCTTCTAGCTAGACTCAAGGTCATGGGCTATCCTATATGTGTGAGCTCCTCGCCGAGGACATCCTTGGGATCAAACTTAGGTTTCAATTTCCTATCGGTTTTCTTGGTACGGTATGACTTCTCAAACTTTTCTCCATCCGAATCATATAGAATCATCTTCATATGCCATGATCCGTCACCTTCCTTAGGTGGCTTGTCCCAATTCCATTTACACTTATCCCCTTCCATTTTCCACTTGTTCATCTCTAGGTTGATAGGCATTACGCTTAAGAACTCAATCATTTTACTAAAGACTAGGGGATCCTTAAAAGGGTTTAGTTCCTCATCTCTAGCTATGAGTTGTTCCACCGAATGTGTCTTATCAATGAAATATTTTTCTAGATAGAATGGGCGTTGAGGTCCTATAAAGTTCCTTTCTATCCAAGGTCCATATCTAGATGGTCTCCTATTCATCTCTACCCAATGTGGTGTCGGTTCGTCCTCACAATCGTAGCTATGCTTCTTAACGTCATAAACCGACCAAGTCTCACCATCTCCTACCGCTATCTTAGACTCCTTACAATCTATCATGGCACTAGCGGTTGCTAAAAATCCTCTTCCTACTAACAATGGGCATGTAGTATCACTAACCATATCTAGGACGTGAAAATCCGCTAAGATAGTCAATCTTCCTACGTGAACTACTACATCCTTGATCATTCCAACCGGGTGGGCAACACTTCCATCCGCTAGACCAATTATTACTTCCGTCTCTTCTAACTTTCCTAGCTTAAGAGTGGTAAAAAGGGATAAGGGAATCGAGTTGAGGCTTGATCCTATGTCGGCTAGTGTATCGAAAGCTTCGGATTTTCCTATCTTACAAGGCAAAACAAATATACTCGGATCATCAAGCTTCTTAGGCAACTTGTTTTGAACGAAGGCGGTCCCATTTTTACCCAATTTAAGTTTCTCATATTTTTCTAGGAGGGCACTATAGTAGGGGGCACGGGCTAAGACATCAATGACGGGGCGTTCAAGGTGGAGCTCCTTGAATTCATCGTCAAGGTCTTGTGTAGGAGGTGTTTCAACTATGTTATTGACCGGTTTAATATCGGATGTTTTATTCAATTGGTCCTTTTAAAGAATTTGGGTTTGCTTGAAACACGTGTTCATTTCTTTGACCGAATAGTATTGTGGACAAGAAGTAGGCGACGAAACCGATGATATGGCATTAAGGTTTAGTTTCGGGTTCTTGACCGTGTCGCTTGGGAGTGCTCCCATTTCTCGGTCATTTAGAACTTTCAACAATGTGTCAATTTTATTGGTCATCTCACTTTGCTTTTGTTTGAAATCGGCTTCAAACTTAGATATGCGAGCTTCTTGAGATGCCATAAACTTGGACATCAATCCTTCAAGATTATTGGTACTACCATAGTTATTGGAAGGATTGTTGTTGAAAGTACAGTTAGAGGGTGGACCGTTTGGTTGGTAACAATTAGGTGGATTGGAAGAATTGTTTTGGGGCATGTTTTGGTTTTGTTTCCACCTAAGGTTCGGGTGATTTTTCCAAGAAGGGTTGTAGGAATCACCGTAAGGGTTTGACTCGGGTTTGAAAGTGTACCACTTGTCTCCCGCTTCGTCGGTACGCGAGGATGCGTAATCCGCAAAAGCTTGTCCGGGGAGTTCCACGCAATCACGAGTGTCATGGGGACCACTACATAATTCGCATGAAGAAGTGATTTTGTTCACTTGGCTTGAAGGCTTAGGAGCTTCGTAGGATTTCATGAGAAACTTGATTTGGTCCTCAAGTTCCATGATCCTACGGTCGAGAGTGCTAGAATTGTTGGAAGGCAAAGATATTGCCTTGACCGTTTTGTTCAAATCATGGGGATCATTCCAACTTTCGTTGTCATAGAGAGAAAGATCTTCTATGAGTTCCCATGATTCTTCCGCACTTAGATCACGTAGCTTGCCACTGGCCGATTGGTCAATGGTTCGCCTTGTGGAGAGATCGATATGGTCATAGAAGATTTGGACTTGGAGCCAAAGATCTATGCCATGATGAGGGACTTTTTGGAGTAAGTCCTTGAAACGAGTCCATGCTTCATATAGAGTCTCACCTTGACGTTATTGGAACATCAAGATATCATTTCTAAGCTTGGTAGTTCTCCCCGGTGGGAAAAATTGAGCAAGGAAACGAGAAGTGAGATCATCCCATGAGGTGATGGATCCCGTGGGTAAACGTTCAAGCCATTGACTAGCTTGGTCACGTAGAGAGAATTGGAATAGACATAATCGGGTCGATTCTCTAGTTGCAACATCAAGGTCTATGGAATCTACGATTTTTAGGAAATCCTTGAGATGTTGATTAGGATCTTCGGAACGAAGTCCATGGAATGCACATCCGCTTTGCACCAACTGGATGGTGTCGGATCGCAAGGGGGACACATTGGCTCCTTGAGTGAGCTCAATGGTGTTTCGATGGCCTTGGTGGCTAGGACGGGAATACTCTCCTAAAGTTCGGGGTTTAGGAGGTTGGTTTGCTAATGGTGGGTTTTGTGGGTGGTTTTGTTGTGGTGGATTGATGGGTTCAGGGATATTACCACCTTCCATGATGTCGGATGGTAATGGTTATGAACAAAGAAACGAAGAGATAAGATAGACTAAAGAAAACCTAAAAATAAAAATAAAATCTTACTAGAAAGGAATCTAGCAAGTAGACCTAATAAAAAGAAATTCTAACCTAGACAATAACTATTCCCCGGGCTGCGGCGCCAAAAACTTGATACGTGGGATTGCGCCCTCGCAACAGGTTTTATCTCTCAAGGGATCTTGAGAAGCTTACAACCCCTACCTGACAGTGTACCTGATCATTGTAGTATAGTATAGTGACAAGTACCGGGGGATTAATCGTTCAACTTAGGAATAGTGTCGCTAGGACTAGAAAGCCTACTAAACTAGGTCTAGAGGTGAGGGATGATTCTTTTTGTATTTTTTATATTTTATGAAAGCAAGTAAAATCTCGGGTTTTGAAGGAGTGGGCGGAATTAGTTGCTAGCCAACTAACCCAATAAACTAAGATGCAATCAAAATAAAATAAAAGAAATGAAAATTAAACTAATACGCTAATGTGGTGGAAACAATAATGAGAAAAGTTGTGTTTACTTAGATTTCATTACTCCCTAGATATCTTTTACCGGTTGATTAGCTTGTTACAATTGCATGGATGACGGGTTATATTTCTTAATACTAGTCGTAGGGCCGTGTACAATATTTCCTAACTCTATAAGATCCTACTTCACTCCTATGTCGAGCCGATTAAAACTCCTAACATGAGATCATTAGAATTCACTTATGCATTAAATACAACCAAAAATCGTAGTACACCTCCGAACATGTTTCTTAAGACGTTCAAGCAAGTTACCAATGGAAGTCTGCCAGTTTTCTTAAGCTTAACATCGAATACAATCATCCGTAACAATTATGAACAAACAATGAAAAATTGGAAAAATATATATAGACATAGCATCCTGACGGCGTCATGTGTTAGCCTCTGACGCCGTCAACTCGCCGCCAAGTTGAAATTCGTATTGCCTAGATCCACTTCTGACGCCTTCATGTAGAAATAAGCTCTGGGCCGTCACTAGTATTTGGACCCTGACGGCCTTGGTGACGCCGTCAGGCCAATAACACTAAAAAAACTCTGGGCCGTCACGTTATAATTTCCACATCCACCTCTTTTGCCACTCTTGACGCCGTCATGTGTTGTAGCTTGACGTCGTCAGGTACTGTTCCCAGCAAGGAATTTGAGACTTTGCCATTTTCTTCACTTTTATGCTCCAAAAACGTCCAAAATGCTTCATTTTCCAGATTTCTCCTCAAAAGTACCTAAAATGACAAGGAACGATTTAGGGCAATAATTGATCAAATAATCACGAATTCGGGTTTAAATGACCCCCTAAAAGCGGTACACTTTTCGCCTCATCAATGCATCACCAACTTGTCTAAACCACCACTAATCACCACTAAACCACTACTAATCCACCACTAAACCACCACTAATCCACCCCTAATCACCCTAAACCATCCCTAAACCTCCCAAGCAGCTTACAAGCACCTCTAATCTAGCAATCAAGGTGGTGCATCACTACCTTGTCACCACCTCTACCCCGCGGTTCCATTTCCACCACAAAACCCTAAACCGACTCCTTGACCGCCTATAGGCCTCCCTAGCTCGTCCTCATCACCATGTAGCCTCACCACATCACCCACTAGCATTGCTTGCTCACCCCTCCCCCTCCTCGACACCACACCACCCTGTTTGCCACCTATCCCCTTCGCAACCCTATAAATACCCCGTCCCCTCCCCCCTTCAAACTACACCTCTTCTCTTCTTTTCACCTCAAAGTTTCTGTAGCTAGTAGTGGTATAAGGTCCCTTGTAGTCTTAGAAGTCGAGCTAGGTGAGCCTTGAGGCCTTGTCGAGTCCCATTTCCATCGCTAAAAACCCTAAACCTAGTTAACCCTTGTTAAACCCTAAACTAACCAAGTAAGCTTTACATTTAGTTCTATTAGCTTTAGTATAGTCTTAGGATAGTATTAGGATGCCTTAGATCCCTTAGGAACCCTTGCATGAGCCTTGAACCATTTCATTTACTAGTTTACATTTTAAAACGCTAAAATAAGTTTAATACATGTTTTCATGCTATACACCCTTTACATGACCTATAATCTGAATTAGATAACTTAGATAGGCTAATATTAGTTAAACATAAGCTAGAAAACTTAGTTGTTACATAAAAATATAAGTTACATGCATTTAAGACTAGTTTTGCAAAACTTTACATGCATAAGGGTACATATTATAAATACCTGAAATTATAAATTCTAGGGACTATTTTTGACAATTCCTAGAAGTTATAAGTGTAAGGACTAGTTTTGCAAAGTTTTAAAACCTTAGGATAGATATTAAAATAAGTTATAAACTAAAAAGGACCAGATATGAAAATATTACAAAGTTAAAGGTCTATATCACATCCCGTGATTTTCCTCATAATTAAAAACGTTTAATTATATATTAATCTTCGTCATTATTTTTAATCACCATTTTTACGGGAAAATTTAAAATTTTCTTTATTATATTATTTTGACACGAAAACGTTATCATGTAAATCACCAAATGACGAAACAAGTTCTCTACACATTTAACAAAAACTAAATAAGTCACTAATCCTAATTAATCCTTAATTATTTCAAAACGGGCCTTAATTATTTTACCAGCCCAACTCCAATTGACTTGTACTATTCATTAGCCCATCAAGCCCAACATGATTTTTCATATTAATAAACCCAATCCGAACCCCTCTCCAAAACGTCTCATTTTCTTTCAATTTTTAAACGTAACATGTCCATAGTTTTAAACCCTCCTGATTGTCCTCCCACCAAAGAACTAGTATGCATAATATTAGATTTAGATGCGAACGTTTAATACATTTCCGAAAGCCAAAGTAATCAATCCAAAATAATAATATATATCCAAAAACTCAACCGTTTTAAACCCGGATTGTTTCTACGTGATCCTAATATTATTTCTATCCTATTTCCATGTTAACAAACATGTTTCATCATCACAAATCATGTGTAATACGAATTGTATAATGTCACACCCCCAAAATCGGGTCCAGCGGAAGCATACATGTAGCTGGGGTGTAACTCAATTGGTATTACAACACAAGTTCAAAACTGGTTTTCACTTCAATCATTTAGAATAAAATCATTTAACCAAAAGTGTTGAATTTACATCGTTAAAATATAGTACGGAAGTAGGCCCGTAAAATAGTTTAAAATGGTCCCCAAGTGAATATCAGAGTCTTCTATGACCATGCCATGCCCTGCCAAAACCTCCAGTAGCGTGTCATTGCTTAAAACCTGAAAATACATGCTAAAGAGTGTCAACACGGGGTTGGTGAGTTCATAAGTTTGTATTAAAACAATAGTGTTGTGAGTACAATAGAGAGTTTTGTGACCATTGTGTAACTCACAATGTCATAAAAATAAAGTTTACCTTACAGTAAAATCAGGATTGTGGACCATGAGTAGAGTGTGTGATCATTACAACAAATATAATATCACATAGAAAAAATAGTCTATTACGCAAGCGCTAAGTTCATGCAACCGAAGCTATAACAGTGTGCATGCTCTAGAAGCATGTTAAATATAAAGGCCCGGCAAGTGTTTATCCCGTTACACTTGTAATTCGACATGTTATACGATCGCGTTTGCCTATCCGGTCAAACCGAACAGGGGAGTCACCACCAATAGATCTATTTATAACATTCGCGCTTCCCAGCAGGAATTGACGGTTCATGAGTTTGGGCATAGTGGGATTCAAGGGCTTAGGCTAATCCGCGTAATAGTTTAGATAAAACATAAGTTTCAGTATGGTCCATAAAAGTGTTTGCATAAAAGCAATAGTTCACAAAGTGTGTTGCATAAAAGCAAGAGTTCATAAAGTGGGTTGCATAAAAGCAAGAGTTCATAAATTGGGTTGCATAAAAGCAAGAGTTCATAAAGTGTGTTGCATAAAAGCAAGAGTTCATAAAGTGGGTTGCATAAAAGCAAGAGTTCATAAAGTGGGTTGCATAAAAGCAAGAGTTCATAAAGTGTGTTGCATAAAAGCAAGAGTTCATAAAGTGGGTTGCATAAAAGCAAGAGTTCATAAAGTGTGTTGCATATTTATAAAATGCTTGTGTATGCGAGAAAATAATCAAGTATGCAACTGCTATACCCATAGGTGCATTTAAATAATCAATCAAGCCTTCAAAGAAACAGTAGTGTTTAAGTAAACAATTGCGCATTCAAGCATTGCGTTTAGTCAAAAACGAGCATGTATTCTCCCCCAAAACAATTATAAAAACAAGTAAAAGTAGGGGGTATGAACTCACCTGGTGCAATAGCTATGATGACAAAAGTGGTACACTGAAATGAGGCACGATCTCTAATCGCAACCTAATATGAATGATAGTTTCTAATGTAAGAAATGAAATGATGCTACACATGCAAGTACGTATGTTATCGATACCACTCGTTAGTTTTGAAAATAGTGTTTATCGTCAAAAATACATTTTTGACGTCACGTTAAGTTAATAACCACTTTTCATGTAGTTGTGTTGAAAAGGTACTCCACGATCCTCGTTTGGTGTTTTATCGGTAAATATAAGGTTTTCGCCGCAAAATAACATTTTCATTACTTGAAAATATGACCAAACTGGCCTCGCAAAACTAGTCGCGAAATATTGTACATTAAGTGTTAATGGTCAAGCTCGGCGTTTTTGAAAACCTTGTAACAATATCTTGAAGTCGTGTTATTTAACTTTTGGCTATACGGGTCTCGATCGATGAGAGAATCGACTCTCATTGTTGTTACTTGAAAGTATTATGTTCAACACTTAGAAAATTTCATTATAGCAAAAGCTGTCAAAATATATATAGTTTATCGGGTATATAGATGAGGTCGTAGTTTATTCGTTACGAGTCCAATGATCAAACGGCCAATTGGTTTGAAAAGCTTGCTGGGAGATCTTGATTTCATAAAACTACGGCTCGGACTCAAACTGATCCGATCATAAAGAAAAACAGCCGTGAAAGTGGTGTCTCGCAAAGACAGTTTACGTCAAAACTCTATTAGTGTACAAAAGCTGATGGAAAAATATATATATCGTCGGATTTCAAACACTTGTATCTTTTTCGTTATAAGCCCGTTTCCTATGTTCTTTATATCCCCGCGAAGGTAATCAAGTATACTTTAGGTTTTTCAAGGTCTCGGCTAGTCAAGATATCATTTAATCTCAATTTTCCTAGCTAGAAAAATCGGGACAGATTCAATATTTCAGAAAATATAGTTTTCGTCGTAAATCTTGAAAATAGCATATCTTTTTCGTCGTAACTCGGATTTTATCCCCGTTTTCGGCCATAGTTTCGTCTTGGAATGTATTTTCTAAATCTTGGGTCCAAAGTTACACCCTAGACCCTGAGTTTCCCACGTTTCACAAAAAGGGACAGCAGCTTTAAAAGTTTGTCAAAATCAACTTTTCTAGTTCAAGGGTTGTTCAAAGCTTAACCAAACTATCTCAACTCAACTCCACAAGTACCCAATCCTACCATACACCTTCTTAGGGTGTCATGGGTTCCTAGTCTTCACCAAAAATGGTGGATCTCATGAGATTGTTAATAAAAATTATAGATCTATGTTTATAAAAACAAAATGAGTAATAAGTGGTATGGATCTTACATACTTGCATGTTTTACCAATATATCTTGAAAATACATAAAAATATAAAGTAATGAAAGTATGAAAAGATCAAAAGTGTTTTTGAAGCTTACTTGAAGATTTGAGGTGATTTGATGAGAAATTGATTAAAAATCTTGGGTTTTTACCACAAAACCCCAACTAGATCTTGATTAGGACTTGATTCAACACTTGATCTTGAAAATTTAATGGTTTCTTCTTGGTTCTTTGCCTTGGTCGATCCACCCCAAGAGAGAAAGAAAAGGAATTGGTGCTAGTTGTTTAGTGTAAAATGAAAATGTGGTGGAAAAAGGAGTATATATATATGGTCCAAGTCAAAGTATTTGGTCTAAGTCAATGGTCAAGGGGGGGGGGGGGGGGGGCAAGGGGGCGGCAAACAAGGAGAGAAAAAAGGGGGCTTGGTGGCTCATTAATAATCTTGTCTCCCCTTTGTATGTATAAGTTAGATATTTTGTATTTTAGGTGTTATCGGGTACCGAGTTAATTAAAAATAACTGTTACCGAGGTGAAATAAAATACGACGAAGTTGTAAAAGTTATAAAATATTATTCCTGATGAGAATCGGGTGTTAGAATAATTATCGTTTTGAAATAACGCAAACCGACGGAGTAATAAGCTCCGACCGTAAAATGTAGCCATTGGTTTCAAAACACCGGGTAAATTAATAATATAATTTTTATATTATTATTATGAGTATGTAAATATGTTAGGATCATAGTCGGGAGTATTGGGTATACGTTAGTAGTAAAACTGAGTGGTATCGTTAATTACCAATTAAGCATACGTAAATGGAAATAATGCATATCCGTGTAGGTTCTCAAGTGATAATGATGTGTAGACTATTCCAGTCTATATCAAGTGTCATTACTGAATGATGCATGAATTCGCAGCTAAACCTAACTGGTTACGCGAATTTGAAGACTCGTAAACTCAGTTTACGAAATGACGAACGACAATCGTGAATAGTGATTTCCTTCCGGAAATGAATAGTGTCACATGAATAGTAAAATTTCTGAACGCTTCTCGGAATCACAAACTGACTCCGAAAACGATAAATAGTAAAATGATGAATAGTGACCGGTGAATAGTAAATGATAAATAGTAACCGATGAATAGTGAATAGGAGAAATGTCCCGAAATGCGAGTTGTTACAGTCTCACCCCCTTAAAAGGAACTTCGTCCCGAAGTTCAGTTTGTGTTGGTCTCTGAAGTTGTATTGGTGAAAAGATGATGATTCTTATCGTGTGAGCTATTGAGCTCTAACAAGGTTCAAGTCTGACGGCCACCAGGCCTACTCTGTCAGAAATGTTGAATGGTCCAGTGTATATCGGATTCATGAATGCTTACTGGACTAGTGAGTTGGGCTCTTCCAATTTTCAATCCGTCAATGGATGTTGGCACTTCGGCCATGGAGTGTTTCAAATGGTGTAGTCTCTACACTCGTGTGGTAATTTAGGTTGCAACTGAATTTGATTTATGGCAAATGGTTAATCCAACCATTTCTAGTGTCAATCACACCCGATTTGGGCATATCTCCCTATGTTTGAATCAACCTCAAATTCCGACCGTTGGTCTGAAGATAATAGGTGGTGTGGTTCCAAAGGAATCTTAATGAAATCGCTAGGAGTTCGAGATGAATCAAATTCCTCTATTAGGAATAATTGAAATGGGTATCATGAATCTTGTGGAAAAACTTACAAGGTTAAGTCCGTCAAAGGGTGTTATTAGCAAGATTAGGTTAGGATAAGGTTGTGATCCTCCGCAGGATGTCATGAATCGAGTCTCTTTCCATCTGCGCTGCTTAGTCTCCATATATGTCATCAAATCACAAACTCCTAAAGGTATAAGAGATGTAATATAGTGATTGATTTTCAAAGTTGGTTTTGAGATTTTGTGTTTTGTTCATAAACCTTCCCTGAGTAAATAAATTTACAACTTCAAGCAAACGGCTTTCCAAGTAACATTTTTTCTCGATGTTTCAAAATTTAGTAGTTATGCAAAATAGGACTATTTTCAACATAAAGTGGATAGTATGGTTTACCAAAGATTGATGTTTAAAATTCCCTAACATTCAATATTTTGGTGAAAGGTTAACCAAAAGGAATTTGCTTGTCAAAATAAGTGCCTCAGAAAAGTATTTCTTACAAGATATATGTTTTGTATAATAGTAGTTTGGAGAAAAATCCATTTAGAAGTAAAAGTATTAAGAGGATAAAATAGTCGGGTAGGTATGTCTGCACAATGCATGGATGTCTAACATGTTTGAATAATGTCTATTGGTGAGGACATGTTCAATTGAAGGTTCTATAGTCTTGGTTAGGAGGTTGGATGTATCTCTATAGTGTTGCTTACTAAGCATTCGCATCGAAACTAATTTTGTAATTCAATCAAGCCAATACTTTCCAGATGGTGGAATTGTGGCAATCAGGCCAGTGATAGTGGTTCGAATGGTTTTGTGGTATCCTGAGATTTCTGTTGAGTTTTGAATGATTTCAATGTACCGAGGGATCCTCCCCATAGATGGTATGGAAAGTCCTTCCTAGGGAGGTCATTGATAATATCCACTTATCAATATAGGGAGTAGTGAGGGATGAGTGACATCGGAGTCTATAGAGTGTTAGCTAATCCCTTATATATGGGGATGGGGAAAGGAAATGATAATGAGGGTGAGAGGGGATAAGATGGTGACAACTGCGACAAAATGAGATTGTGATTAAAGAAAATACTGTGATATAAGTGTATCGTGCATAGACGTAAATGTCCATGAGATGAAATGACCAGTTGGCGTGCTTCCAATCGGTGGTTAACGAGATGGTGAAAAGTATGGATGTTCTGCCAACGAGTGTTTACACACACGTAAATGAAACATTTGGAAATTGAGTAGAGAATTCAATCCAGACAGAATTTTATTATAACCATTCTCAGTATTGCAAAATTCATTTCTGAGTCAGACATAGGTGGTCAGCCTATATCTCACTATCCTGGGTTGAATATAGATGACCAGTCTATATTCCACCGAGGTTCCATGAATTTTGAAATACTCAGCTCAGTTATACTAAGACTATGTCCTTCCCAAATACCAAGACGTTCTGAAAGACAAAAGCAAGTGACCAAACTCGAGGTCAATTTATGAAGCTATGCAAGGAAAAGCATAACGTGGTGACATATACGATACATGAGCATGCTTATATGAAAGACAATTATAGTAATCAACTATAATAAATGAATATAATATATCAGATAATGAGACACAAATCTCATCACCTATGTCAGCAACTAACCACAAATGAGGCTTCAGCTTGGCAGGCAGGCACGTGACGGTCATAGGGTTATGTTTTCGTGAAAGTAGCTATAGTCTAGGTTTTAAAAACACTTAGTTCGCTATAGCCAAAGCTCTGATACCAATCTGTCACACCCCCAAAATCGGGTCCAGCGGAAGCATACATGTAGCTGGGGTGTAACTCAATTGGTATTACAACACAAGTTCAAAACTGGTTTTCACTTCAATCATTTAGAATAAAATCATTTAACCAAAAGTGTTGAATTTACATCGTTAAAATATAGTACGGAAGTAGGCCCGTAAAATAGTTTAAAATGGTCCCCAAGTGAATATCAGAGTCTTCTATGACCATGCCATGCCCTGCCAAAACCTCCAGTAGCGTGTCATTGCTTAAAACCTGAAAATACATGCTAAAGAGTGTCAACACGGGGTTGGTGAGTTCATAAGTTTGTATTAAAACAATAGTGTTGTGAGTACAATAGAGAGTTTTGTGACCATTGTGTAACTCACAATGTCATAAAAATAAAGTTTACCTTACAGTAAAATCAGGATTGTGGACCATGAGTAGAGTGTGTGATCATTACAACAAATATAATATCACATAGAAAAAATAGTCTATTACGCAAGCGCTAAGTTCATGCAACCGAAGCTATAACAGTGTGCATGCTCTAGAAGCATGTTAAATATAAAGGCCCGGCAAGTGTTTATCCCGTTACACTTGTAATTCGACATGTTATACGATCGCGTTTGCCTATCCGGTCAAACCGAACAGGGGAGTCACCACCAATAGATCTATTTATAACATTCGCGCTTCCCAGCAGGAATTGACGGTTCATGAGTTTGGGCATAGTGGGATTCAAGGGCTTAGGCTAATCCGCGTAATAGTTTAGATAAAACATAAGTTTCAGTATGGTCCATAAAAGTGTTTGCATAAAAGCAATAGTTCACAAAGTGTGTTGCATAAAAGCAAGAGTTCATAAAGTGGGTTGCATAAAAGCAAGAGTTCATAAATTGGGTTGCATAAAAGCAAGAGTTCATAAAGTGTGTTGCATAAAAGCAAGAGTTCATAAAGTGGGTTGCATAAAAGCAAGAGTTCATAAAGTGGGTTGCATAAAAGCAAGAGTTCATAAAGTGTGTTGCATAAAAGCAAGAGTTCATAAAGTGGGTTGCATAAAAGCAAGAGTTCATAAAGTGTGTTGCATATTTATAAAATGCTTGTGTATGCGAGAAAATAATCAAGTATGCAACTGCTATACCCATAGGTGCATTTAAATAATCAATCAAGCCTTCAAAGAAACAGTAGTGTTTAAGTAAACAATTGCGCATTCAAGCATTGCGTTTAGTCAAAAACGAGCATGTATTCTCCCCCAAAACAATTATAAAAACAAGTAAAAGTAGGGGGTATGAACTCACCTGGTGCAATAGCTATGATGACAAAAGTGGTACACTGAAATGAGGCACGATCTCTAATCGCAACCTAATATGAATGATAGTTTCTAATGTAAGAAATGAAATGATGCTACACATGCAAGTACGTATGTTATCGATACCACTCGTTAGTTTTGAAAATAGTGTTTATCGTCAAAAATACATTTTTGACGTCACGTTAAGTTAATAACCACTTTTCATGTAGTTGTGTTGAAAAGGTACTCCACGATCCTCGTTTGGTGTTTTATCGGTAAATATAAGGTTTTCGCCGCAAAATAACATTTTCATTACTTGAAAATATGACCAAACTGGCCTCGCAAAACTAGTCGCGAAATATTGTACATTAAGTGTTAATGGTCAAGCTCGGCGTTTTTGAAAACCTTGTAACAATATCTTGAAGTCGTGTTATTTAACTTTTGGCTATACGGGTCTCGATCGATGAGAGAATCGACTCTCATTGTTGTTACTTGAAAGTATTATGTTCAACACTTAGAAAATTTCATTATAGCAAAAGCTGTCAAAATATATATAGTTTATCGGGTATATAGATGAGGTCGTAGTTTATTCGTTACGAGTCCAATGATCAAACGGCCAATTGGTTTGAAAAGCTTGCTGGGAGATCTTGATTTCATAAAACTACGGCTCGGACTCAAACTGATCCGATCATAAAGAAAAACAGCCGTGAAAGTGGTGTCTCGCAAAGACAGTTTACGTCAAAACTCTATTAGTGTACAAAAGCTGATGGAAAAATATATATATCGTCGGATTTCAAACACTTGTATCTTTTTCGTTATAAGCCCGTTTCCTATGTTCTTTATATCCCCGCGAAGGTAATCAAGTATACTTTAGGTTTTTCAAGGTCTCGGCTAGTCAAGATATCATTTAATCTCAATTTTCCTAGCTAGAAAAATCGGGACAGATTCAATATTTCAGAAAATATAGTTTTCGTCGTAAATCTTGAAAATAGCATATCTTTTTCGTCGTAACTCGGATTTTATCCCCGTTTTCGGCCATAGTTTCGTCTTGGAATGTATTTTCTAAATCTTGGGTCCAAAGTTACACCCTAGACCCTGAGTTTCCCACGTTTCACAAAAAGGGACAGCAGCTTTAAAAGTTTGTCAAAATCAACTTTTCTAGTTCAAGGGTTGTTCAAAGCTTAACCAAACTATCTCAACTCAACTCCACAAGTACCCAATCCTACCATACACCTTCTTAGGGTGTCATGGGTTCCTAGTCTTCACCAAAAATGGTGGATCTCATGAGATTGTTAATAAAAATTATAGATCTATGTTTATAAAAACAAAATGAGTAATAAGTGGTATGGATCTTACATACTTGCATGTTTTACCAATATATCTTGAAAATACATAAAAATATAAAGTAATGAAAGTATGAAAAGATCAAAAGTGTTTTTGAAGCTTACTTGAAGATTTGAGGTGATTTGATGAGAAATTGATTAAAAATCTTGGGTTTTTACCACAAAACCCCAACTAGATCTTGATTAGGACTTGATTCAACACTTGATCTTGAAAATTTAATGGTTTCTTCTTGGTTCTTTGCCTTGGTCGATCCACCCCAAGAGAGAAAGAAAAGGAATTGGTGCTAGTTGTTTAGTGTAAAATGAAAATGTGGTGGAAAAAGGAGTATATATATATGGTCCAAGTCAAAGTATTTGGTCTAAGTCAATGGTCAAGGGGGGGGGGGGGGGGGGGGCAAGGGGGCGGCAAACAAGGAGAGAAAAAAGGGGGCTTGGTGGCTCATTAATAATCTTGTCTCCCCTTTGTATGTATAAGTTAGATATTTTGTATTTTAGGTGTTATCGGGTACCGAGTTAATTAAAAATAACTGTTACCGAGGTGAAATAAAATACGACGAAGTTGTAAAAGTTATAAAATATTATTCCTGATGAGAATCGGGTGTTAGAATAATTATCGTTTTGAAATAACGCAAACCGACGGAGTAATAAGCTCCGACCGTAAAATGTAGCCATTGGTTTCAAAACACCGGGTAAATTAATAATATAATTTTTATATTATTATTATGAGTATGTAAATATGTTAGGATCATAGTCGGGAGTATTGGGTATACGTTAGTAGTAAAACTGAGTGGTATCGTTAATTACCAATTAAGCATACGTAAATGGAAATAACCCCAATTATTATTCACCCTTTAACATTTCTCTTCTTCTCTTTTGTCTTGCTTATGTCAACATGCCAAAAACAACAAACACCCCTTGGTAACTAAATAATACACATACACTGACACGTTTGACTTATATTTTCTCCTAAACTACACGCAAAGAAATATAGTGCCAAGGGAATATGTCATGCTTCCTATTTCTTTGCTTCGTGCCATTCAAACAATGATAACATCACAATTGCTTCCTTGGTTATCTAAAATAGTACAAGTCACACCATGAGTTTTGTCCCTTGCTCCTTGTTTTCCCATATCCCACTGTCAATATACCAACCCCCAATTGACAAACACATTCAACATGTGCTCACTTACCATCTCACACTCAATCCCAATTGTACTACCAAGAAAGTTCACCACGTTCCCTTCTTGTTTCTTTCTTCCTGCCCTCCTTTGTGTTCCTGTTATTCAAAACAGTCACAACACCACAATTCACTCACTATTCGACCTTCATTCTTGCGTCTGGGACTTGAACAAAATAGAAGAATAATGCCACAAGGACAAGGCCATGCTCCCTCCTTTTTTTTTTCTTTTCTTTCTTGCCACTCGAAACAAATTCACCAACTTGTACGCCACCTTCTTGCTTGCTGCCATTCTAGGCATCACCAACACCACACTCCACATCCTACCTTGACTTTCCCTCACCTATAACACTCTTCCATCATGTCTCATAAATGATAACTCTCAAGACACTCCAAAGTTGGTATATAGAATCACCTCTTGCATGCATGCACACGACACAAAAACAATAAATCAACTCATTTGTTTTCTGCCATTCGACAAACACTCAAACACCAACTTCTATGTCATTGTTCTCTCCACCCTTTGCTGGAAAACTTCTGTCGAAGCCAAGAAGAAAGGAGAAAGAAGGATTTGGAAACTAGGAACTCATTTGGAGCTAGCTTTGGTATCTTGGAGTTCTTGGGTTAAAAACTCCTTGGTTTCCTTTCTCCCCTTCTGCTCGACACACCCTCTCAACCTCACAGTAAGAGATTCTCAAATCAACTCTTGTGTCACATTAGTTTTACTTAAACTTTCATGATGCATGCTGATATGTGTGGTTAGAAACCAAAAAGTATTACATGGAAATGTTTTCACATGACATGCATGTGTATATACACGCTCGTATATACATTCTAACATACTTATGGGTTGGTTTTGGTGGTCTAAACTTGCGTGGAAATCTTTACTTGCTTAACACTTATGAAAGCTAGCACATACTTGTTTTCAAAAATCAAAATACACCTACATATATGCCGAGCCTATTAAGGTCTCGAACTTGAAATAACCAAAGAGAATATGAAACCAAAATTTCCATAAGTATTGACTTGTTTGAGTTAGATTAGAACTCGTTAAAAATTTGAGTCATGTCTAAATCAAAAACCCACAAGCGGTCGCGAGACTTAAACAAATTAACCGATACCAATCTTGTGTTTCTTTAAATCTCCTTTTAATAACTAAAAACTTTTTCGAAGAACATCTTTTAAATGACTAACCAAAACTATTTTGAAAACACAAAACAAAACCATGCACGTATACTCTTTGTTGTGTTGAAATGAAAGAAATATAAAACACCATTAAGTAACTTAATATATATCAAGGTCTTGCAAAATATACAACAAAGGACTTGTAGTCCAGTGGCTGTGTTACTTGTTTCTGAAGCCACAGACTCGGGTTCGAACCTTGCACCTGACGATGTTCTTTTCCTTGGTTATTTTTGCCAACTTTAACCTTTTGACCACTTCAGCCCCTCAACTTGAAATCACTCTCTATTTTCCTTAAAAACTTTTCTCAAAAGTTTTAAAATGTTATATTATATTTACAAATTTGACACCTCAAGTTTAAATACTTGACCCTTGTCATCCAAAAACTTATTATGAGATTGAAACTTATAACATTTTACCACTTTTCGTTAAATAACATATTTAACGTATGTTTTACTTGGCAACCCCTTTGACGTAAACTATAAATAATATATGGTCTTAATATATTATTTAACCACGAATTAAATAAATATATATATATATATATAATATTTTGGGAATACATTTTAACCATTTAAACTGCTCGTGTTACTTTATAAAACTTGTGTACACCAAATATATATATATATATATATATATATATATATATATATATATATATATATATATATATAGGGAGAGGTTATTTACAGAACCAAATAAATTGCGAGAACTGCGAGAACCAATCTTAACCACTCATCTATTTTCAATTATTAAACAATTAAATTTAATTAAAAAAGGTACATTGGTAAAATTGCTGCAGTATAATATTTAGTTTTCCAAATAGTTAACTACCTTTATATTTTGGGAAGTTCCAAGATTATAGGAATTTCATTTTTATTTACGTTGACATTTTTTTATACCACTATTATGCATTCATTTTTTTTATTAAATTTTTTCTATATTATAATTTTCTTTTTTATCAAACACTTTTTCCAGTTATGTTCAAAAACACATGTGCATGCTTATAAAAAATGATGTATATACATGTGCATACACCTCGTCAAAAAATTATATACAAAAGTACGATGAAAATACTTTGATTACATAAATACTTAGAAAATAAATAACAAAAATATGCATTATGATGCCATTTACTTCTTACAAAAGCGAAAAATGTGAAAGTAAACAAAACTGAATAATTCATGCACATGTGTCGCATCTTTATAATCTATACATAGTCCAGGCATATATATGTGCATTCACCATCTTCGTAATCTTGAACACAAAGAAAGAACTTTATGCCTAAATATATTTTTGTTCTTCGACTTCATGAATCATGCGCATTCACCTCTTTATTGTCTTGAACAGACTCATGGGATTTCTTTGCACATGTGCATTTGTTGACAAATATATTTAAAAAACCTGCAAAATTGATTTATAGAGGTTTGGTCAATATCTAAACATTAACCTACAACATCTTTCGAGAGATTAAAAAAAAAACGGACGAAAACTAAATAGACCATTCTTTAAGAGAATTGAGGGTGACTGAATCTTTTTATAGTTTATGAAAATTTATATTTCTTTTAAACCTTTTATTTTCGATTAAATAAAACATATATGCACACCATTTTCATTGATTTTATGCACAATCTAAACACATATGCACAATCTAAACACATGTGCATATCTCTTTCCTTAATTTTATATCAAGGCTAAAACACATATGCACACCATATGCACTCTCAATAACACATTTGGACTCTCAATAACACATATGCAGTTCAACAGATTTAAACTCAAAAATACATATGCACAGAAGGCATTAAATTCACCATAAACTATGAAAACAAATATGCACTATCAATAACACATATGGACTCTCAATAACACATATGCACATTCCTTTTATTGAATCAGCCATAAAATACATATGCACTCTAACATTAAAACACATATGCATATAATTCAATTATTTTATAATGACGAAAAGAAATACAAAACAAAACAACAAAATGATAAATACACTTTCACATACAATTATAACATCATATCAACAAGAATCACAATCTAACAATATCAAACTACAATCTCATTGACCCATACCCAACGTCACGTCTACAAGCCTACAACCTTATGTAAAGAAACAACAAATAACCAAAATGCCTCAAGGCCCTCCACGACTCACGGTCAACAACAAGTTGAAAAAAAAAAAAAAAAAAAAAAAAAATCCTACGAACTCATAGTTTAAAGGAAAATACACGTTAATTCATATAATGGTAATAAAACCCATTACGCTATAATTCGCAATTCTTGAAATATGTTACCATTAATTAAAAGAAATCCATATTAAGAAAGAACTGAAAATTATCTCACACAAAAAATAAATAACAACATTGAAACTGTTTGGTACTTTATCATAAAGGGATGTCGATGATGGAATTTTGGTTTTTTAAAAAGAGAATACCAATTAATCTTATAGGCTTCTCATACCAAAATTAAGTTCTTTTAAAACCAAATCCAAAACAGAAACCATAACTTCTGGTAAACATAATCACTCGACAAAAACCAAAATAAGCCAAACCATATTAAATTTAGTTAAACAAGCTTACCCATCGGTGATCCGAACACCAAACCAGCGGTGGCAACAACTTTCCGGCAACAAGAGTGGCGGCAACAACCTTTTCCGGCGAGACAGCGACTGTAGCAGCCCTGTTCAAGACCGGGTTTTATTTTCTTTCGCCGTTCACGGGTTTAATAACCATTGTCATTGTTGATGATGGAAAAAGAAATCAACTAGATCTGAGATTCCTATTTTGTTTGAGAGAGAGAGAAACTGATTTTTTTTAACCTATCATATGTGAATACGTATTTAGTGGGGTGGTTTTAAAATAAATAAGGTGATATTCCAATAATACCCCTTTAACACTTATAAAATTAAGCACAAATTTATAATTATTTACATTTATGCCACATCCATTTATATCCATTGATCAAAAATCTGATGGTCAAGATTGGTTCTCGCAGTTCTCGCAATTTATTTGGTTCTGAAAATAACCTTACACTATATATATATATATATATATATATATATATATATATATATATATATATATATATATATATATATATATATATATATCGTTAACGAATAAGCAAACGAATAACCTATACGAAAGTAATAAGTAATACATAACAGACAAGTTATATAGTATATAACTTTGTCGTTGAACCTTAAGCATTTTGCCACGCAAGCCACCTCTGCCACAAAACCATCTCATCATCTTTTCATCATAACGATTAATCATTATTCATTAATCGTTATTCAATTACCAAATAGTATTTGGTTAGATTCTCAGATAAATTTATTTATCAGGTTCCGTACTAAGGACGCTTCCAAAATCATTCTCATACTCTCACTCGCACTTACTTTCATCATTCCTAGTATCACTTAAGGTGAGTTCATAGCATCGCTTTTACTTATTTAAACATTTTATAAACCTCGCGAGGGGGATACATGCTCAACTACTTGCTTTTACTTTCTCAAATACTCTAAACTTTTTACTGTGAGTTCTTAGCCCCGTTTTTATAAATGTTTTATAAATGTTTTGGGGGAGATACATGCTCAACTACTACTTTTACTTTCCTAAGTATTTTAAACTATTTACAAATTTCTGTGAGTCATAGCCCCTACTTTTACTAGTTTTATAACCGTTTTATAAATGTTTTTGGGGGAGATAGATGCTCAACTACTGTTTTCACTTTCATAAGTATTTCAAACTATTTACAAATTACTGTGGGACGATAGCCCACCATTTTATACATTTTATATCTCATGAAGAGATAACTGCTATAAACATGTTTACAAGTAACTTTTCAACTGTATGCTATATCTGATTTCTATTTCCTAAGTTTACTATTGCCAAAAGTCCCTCATATCATGAACCTTAGTCACCCAGAGGGTGAACGTAAATAATTGTGGATAGATCTATTAGGGATTGACAATCCCCGTTTGGGCGTTAGAGAAAACTACCAAATGCACTTTATTTGAAATCTAATAGGTTACTGGCAAGAACCTATCCCGAGGGCCCTTGTTACTATAATCCATCATTTATGATGAGATCTGTTAATCGGATGAGTGTCATGAGGCTTAGGGAAATCAGGTTGTAGTGCTGTGGGCGTATAACAACGTAGCTCATTATTTTTATCAAATTACTAATTTGTGTTCACTATATAGCAGAAAATCATTATTTCTTGGCAAAAACAAACTATTTTGGTGTTGACCCAATTAGGGCAAACCAACAAACTATTTCATGTTAACTTTGATTTTGATAAATCAACTGCTTTTGACTATAAACACTATGGATTTTTCTCACACTTTGATTTTGAAAATAAATCATTTATTATGAATAGTATAAACTCACAAACTCTTTTGATTCTTGGAAATCAACTACTATACTTATAAACTCTATGAACTCACCAACCTTTGTGTTGACACTTTTAGCATGTGTTTATCTCAGGTCCATAATGAGCAAGGATGGTACGGAGGAGCACGGATTCTTACAAAGGCTATAAATTTTACTATCATTCGAAAACTTATTTAACAAACTTTAAAACCACTGGGACCTCATTTTGAAAACTCCGATTTTTATAAAATTCGAATGATAAATGTTTTAAAATGACTAAATTGATAATCATTTTCTACTGAAAAACTGTGAGCTATGAAGTAACACCCAATCTTTATTCCGCTGCAAATATTTTAAAATTGGGGGTGTTACAGTCTAAATGGTAAATATAGAAAACTTAAGAGTCTAAGGGTTAGTTATGTCATTTACTAAAACTATTGAAGTCTAGGGACTAGTTGTGTCAAGTATAGATAGTTATAAGTATAAATAATATAAGTCTTATAAGTTTAGGGTAGAAAATGTAAATATAAAAACTATAAGGGTATAAAGTGAAAATATAATATAAGTATAAAACCTAAATAAATTTAGAAGCATAATGCAATAGTAGGGAGCTTCATGCGAGGAGTACTATGTGGATATTTCGTTTTGACGAGTTTGTTGGGTTTACGAATTAAAGTGCCCTGACTCCTCAAACAATTATTACATATACTTCTGAGATATGATGGCCCGAACGGTGTTATGATTATAACTTAACTTAATAACAATATAGCTCAATAGTAGGGAACTTCATGTGAGGAGTAGTAACTTCTGAATTATGATGGCCCGAACGGTATTATGTTGATAACATAATACAATAGTAGGGAGCTTCATGTGAGGAGTCATATACTTCTGGATTGTGATGGCCCGAACAGTGTTATATTATATCTAAAGCATTAACACACAAAAAAACAATAACTTAAGAAACTTAAACAAGATGACTAAAGCTTGACATACATCCAAAGCTACAACACACTAGGATACGTGAGTAAGGCAGTCTAGTTCCCGAGTCACTATTTGCATCACTTAGATTACCCTAAGCCCAGGTGAGTTTTCATAGCCTCACACCTTTTAAATGCTTTCTAAATGCTTTACAAACTCTGTGAGGGGGATACATGCTACTTGCTTTACTTAAAATCGAATACAAGTATTTTTCTTTGGTTGTTGCACGAGTAAACCAACTGCCACCACTACATAACCAAAATTCATGAATCTAATCGTTTGGGATATTTTACCCACGCGAACGCGAATATAGTTGATAGATCTATTGGAGTTTGAAAACTTCCGTTGGTATTAACACCTCACTGGGTGGTACCAATGATGAGGCGAAAAATGAACCGTTTTTAAGGGGTCATTTAAGCCCGAATTCGAATTTATTTGATCAAATATTGCCCTAAATCGTTCCTTTTATCATTTTAGGTACTTTTGGAGTGAAATCTGGAAAAGGAAGCATTTTGGACGTTTTTGGAGCATAAAAGTGAAGAATACGGCAAAGTCTTAATTTCCCTTGCTGGGAACAGTACCTGACGGCGTCACAAGTTCCTTAATGACGGCGTCAAGAGTAATACAAGAGGTGGAAGTGGACAATACACGTGACGATCCAGAGAGTTTTGTGCACTGGAGATGACGGCGTCACCCAAGGCCGTCATGGTCCATGTATTAGTGACGGCCCAGAAGAAATTTACACATGACGGCGTCAAAAGTGGATTTAGGCAATCCGATTTCATTATAGGCGGCGAGTTGACGGTGTCACATGTTTACATATGACGCCGTCACCCTGTATTATCTATATATAGTTTTCCAAATTTTATTCATTAGTGTGCAACTTTGAGGGAAAAACCCTAGGTTGAATTTTCCAGCTTTTTTAAGGGTTTCAACCCTTTGAAACTTTCATGTTCTAATTGAGATAAGTACTCTTTCAATTCAATCAATATGTCTATGTGTTGCTTGAATATATCTTACACTTGTCTTCAATTTAACATGCTAGGCTAGATCTCTTTTGTGTTTGCTTAGATGTAGTGAAACCTAGATGTTAATTATGGGTTGATTGTTTGTTTATAGTTGTTACGAATGATTTTATTCGATGTTAAGCTTAAGAAAACTGGCAGACTTCCATTGGTAACTTTCTTGAACGTCTTAAGAAACATGATCGGAGGTGTACTACGATATTTGGTTGTATTTAATGCGTAGGAGAATTCTAATGATCCCATGTTAGGAGCTTCTAACGGCTCGACATAGGAGTGAAGTAGGATCCTATAGAGTTAGGGAATATTGTACACGGCCCTACGACTAGTATTAAGGAATATGACCCGTCATACATGCAATTGTAACAAGCTATCAACCTGTAAAAGATATCTAGGGAGTAATGAAACCTAAGTAAACACAACGTTCCCAATCATTGTTTACACCACATTAGTATAATTAGTTTAATTTTCATTTCTGTTATTTACTTTCATTGCATCTTTAGTTAATTGGGTTAGTTGGCTAGCAACTAATTCCGCCCACTCTTCTAAAAACCAAGATTTTACTTGCTTTTATAAAATATAAAAAATACAAAAAGAATCATCCCTCACCTCTAGACCTAGTTTTTAGGCTTTCTAATCCTAGCGACACTATTCCTGAGTTGAACGATCAATCCCCCGGTACTTGTCACTATACTATACTACAATGATCAGGTACACTGCCTGGTGGGGGTTGTAAGCTTCTCGAGATCCCTCGAGAGGTAAAGCCTGGTGTGATTCCCACGTATCAAGTTTTTGGTGCCGCTGCCCGGGGAATAGTTATTGTCTAGGTTAGGATTTCTTTTTATTAGGTCTACTTGCTAGATTCCTTTCTAGTAAGATTTTATTTTTATTTTTAGGTTTCCTTTAGTCTATCTCATTTCTTTGTGTTTTTGTTCGTGTAAGGTTTGTCTCTATGGACTTAGAGAATCGCCGTTTAGAAGTTAGCAAGAGGCTTGTAGCGAGTAAAAGAAGAAAGAGGGAAGTTGACACATTTAAGGAATTTAATAAACCCCTCCAGATGAAAATTTAGTTTACCGACTTCTCTCCAACCCCTGAGGAATTGAGTTACCACAGATTCCTCTTACAACACCCCTGCCCCTCAAAATATAGAAAAATACCATGGATTAGGAGGCATAACTTTAGGAACATAAAAATTCCTTGCATGGTTGGGTACATGTCTAGAGAGCACGCATACATTGGTTTAAAAGCACCCATGAATATTATGTCTAGGCTCTACTACAATTGGATAATGAATGAAAGGTTAAGCCCTAGAAAAGACCCCTACAACCCTAAGCGACTATGTAATTTTGTTAGGAGGGTGAAAGGTATACACATCTTTGTAGGAAATTTTACCTATCAATGCGACTTTGTAATCCTAGAAGATGTTAGAGGCATTATAGATCCACACTTAGGAGAAATGGTCCTAGGGCAACCTTTTGTTGAGACGACTAAGATGTATTGTGATCATGGGAAGGGAATAGTTCAGTTTACTGATGGGATAGAAAAGATCACTTTTATGATGCCTCATATGAGGGAAGAATTACAAGACATCAAGAATTTACCAATTGATGAGATTCGACCTTATGAGATTAAGGATGACGGAATTGATGATGATGTTTATTATGAGAGGAGGCAAACATACTATTCGGGTTGCATGAATCTAGGCCCTTAGTACAAGCGTGATGAGAATTGGGTTAGATGTTTTGAATTAGCACAAAAGTGGGGAAGGAAACGTAATAGCCCATGACCTTGAGTCTAGCTACAAGACTCGTAAAATAAAGAAAAGCGCTTCTTGGGAGGTAACCCATGTTTTGTGTGATTTTTAATTGTTTGATTGTTTTTTGCTTCCGTATGCATGCTTTATTTTTATTGTTGGTAGATCATGTTTCAAACTAAAATTGTGAAAATGCTTTATATTGTTGTTTAACTTCGTCTTAACTTCATATAAAGGTATTTTGCAAAAGCTAAGTGTAAGGGGAAACCCCAAATTTGTTTTTAAGAACGAAATTGATCATGATTCGCCACAATATTAAATGAACATGTGTATTAATATTTGTTAGAGTCAAATGCTTGTATCGAGTCATAATGATGTTTTGCAGGATTTTCCAGGAAGTAGGACATAAGTTTTTCCAGAATTTTTCCGGAAACTTAACGTAAAGATTTCTGCAGGTCACTTCTGACGACGTCAGGAGTTAACTCCTGACGGCGTCATGTGTAAAATTCTGGAAATTTTGTGAGTTTTGTTTTTCTAACGGAGTCTTAAAATTTTTGTTAATTCTTTAGTTTTATAAACTCCAGGAAATCTGCAAACACTCATTCCACAAGCATTATATCTTAATTTGTTTTCTAGGACTTGTTAGTATATATAGATTGCCGCCGATTTTATGCGAGGTTGCTTTGTTTGTTTTCTCAAGTTTAACAGGTTATATATGAGAAGAAGATGATTTATATTTCTGGAAGGGAAGCTTTGAATGTTCATTTTCTTGGAGGAAGATCTAACCTTGTTACTACACTATCCACACTGAACGAATCAGGGGAGTATTTGCTTTCATTCTTTTACCTATCTCACTTTTACATTCTTTAATTGAACATTGGGGACAATGTTCATCCTAAGTGTAAGGGGAGGGTAAATGATGATACCTTATAGGATACTATTGCACTTGAGCTTGTTTGTTTGATGGTAGGTGTGTAATAAAACTAAGAGAAATACTTGTTAGTGTAATTTTAGCGCCAAATTTTAAATTTTTTACAACATTTAGGAGTGAAACTTTAGCCTTTGCAAGTGTCTCATGGATAGGAGTTGTATGACTAGCACAAAACCGTACCATTCAGAAAAATTTTCCACCCAAATATGTGAGGTTCGCATTTAGATTTGATAGGAAAAGTATTCATTATTAGTGCTTATGAGTGTACCGGTAGCAATTAGATTCTAGAAATTACGTTAGTGATGCATCCCGAGACCGCTAGTGAGACTATATTCGTGTAGTAGGATTTACTACATGATAAGAGGCATTAGGATCACCCTTGTGTTAAACCCGTATCATAATTTCTTGACCATTTAAGTCATATTACTTGGCTAGTAAAGTCAATTAATTTTCCCATACCTTAGCGTTGTACTCATTTTTAGTACACGAAACCCCTAGTACACCCCTCCGAGCCTATCTTTTCGTTTCTAACTTTAAGCATCTTACTTAAAGGAAGAATTTTTTACAACCCACCCAAATGTGCAACCAAATCGCCTTAGCCTTCCGTGTATGCACTCTTTTTTAGTGCATTATTGTTACATGTTAAACCCTTAGTTAATTATCTAATTGATTACATGGTTGCTAAGTCGAGTCATATCTTGTACATATTGTTTTGGGACGATTGGGACTCATGGGTAAAGTACTTGTGTTATGGAGTAATGGAGAAGAACATCATTTATTGCCCCCATATGTGCATTAATTTTAAAAAGTACTCCAAGTGTTTTGATTATCTTAATTCGAGTCATTAGATTAGTTTATTGTAAAGTATGTAAAAATTCAAGTGTAAGGGGAATGTACATTCCCTATGATGTATTATTTTGGATGGTAAGGTAAGAGTGCATGCAAAAAAAAAAAAAAAAAAAAAAAAAAAAAAATTTAAAAAAAGAAAATAGAAAAAAAATGGAAAAATAGAAAAAGAAGAAAGAGAAAAAAAAAATACGGACTACCATCCCGTTTCATTTTATGTTTGTTTTAAGTTTTGTTATTTTTGATTCATTAGCTTAAGTCGAGTCTAGTCTTGGCTTAGCAACGCCATATTGTACATGAAATTAACCAAGATGATTAACTCGCCACCAGTAAATATTGCCTTTATCTAACAAAACCGTGTATTCCATATCCCTACACCTAACGTTATAACCCTTTAAAAGACCTCTTTGATAGTTTATCCTAGGTGCTTACGCCAAGTGGTGGAGGTTTGATCCTTTCCCAAGCCTATGGTAATCTATTTTGCTGTGACAGGTAGTGAGAGATGTTTTCCATTTCCATATTAAGATATACACTTTATTACACCCGAGAGATGTGAGTAACTAAACACTATTTGTGAGTTGCTAGTGTATGACCTCCATGCTTGTCTTTTGTCTTTAGTGGAACGATTATTTGTTGTAATTACTTTTATATTAGTGTTAAATGACCCCTAACTTGTACTTTGATTAGAATAAAAGCGCATTTGCTTGAGGACAAGCAAATCTCAAGTGTAAGGGTATTTGATGAGGCGAAAAATGAACCGTTTTTAAGGGGTCATTTAAGCCCGAATTCGAGTTTATTTGATTAAATATTGCCCTAGATCATTCCTTTTGTCATTTTAGGTACTTTTGGAGTGAAATCTGGAAAAGGAAGCATTTTGGACGTTTTTGGAGCATAAAAGTGAAGAAAACGGCAAAGTCTTAATTTTCCTTGCTGGGAACAGTACCTAATGGCGTCACAAGTTCCTTAATGACGGCGTCAAGAGTAATACAAGAGGTGGAAGTGGACAATACACGTGACGATCCAGAGAGTTTTGTGCATTGGAGATGACGACGTCACCCAAGGCCGTCATGGTCCATGTATTAGTGACGGCCAAGAAGAAATTTACACATGACGGCGTCAAAAGTGGATCTAGGCAATCCGATTTCATTATAGGAGGCGAGTTGACGGCGTCACATGTTTACACATGACGCCGTCACCCTGTATTATCTATATATAGTTTTCCAAATTTTATTCATTAGTGTGCAACTTTGAGGGAAAAACCCTAGGTCGAATTTTCCAGCTTTTTCAAGGGTTTCAACCCTTTGAAACTTTCATATTCTAATTGAGATAAGTACTCTTTCAATTCAATCAATATGTCTATGTGTTGCTTGAATATATCTTACACTTGTCTTCAATTTAACATGCTAGGCTAGATCTCTTTTGTGTTTGCTTAGATGTAGTGAAACCTAGATGTTAATTATGGGTTGATTGTTTGTTTATAGTTGTTACGGATGATTGTATTCGATGTTAGGCTTAAGAAAACTTTCAGACTTCCATTGGTAACTTGCTTGAACGTCTTAAGAAAAATGATCGGAGGTGTACTACGATATTTGGTTGTATTTAATGCGTAGGAGAATTCTAATGATCCCATGTTAGGAGCTTCTAACGGCTCGACATAGGAGTGAAGTAGGATCCTATAGAGTTAGGGAATATTGTACACGGCCCTACGACTAGTATTAAGGAATATGACCCGTCATCCATGCAATTGTAACAAGCTATCAACCTGTAAAAGATATCTAGGGAGTAATGAAACCTTTGTAAACACAATTTTCCCTATCATTGTTTACACCACATTAGTATAATTAGTTTAATTTTCATTTCTGTTATTTACTTTCATTGCATCTTTAGTTAATTGGGTTAGTTGGCTAGCAACTAATTCCGCCCACTCTTCTAAAAACCGAGATTTTACTTGCTTTTATAAAATATAAAAAATACAAAAAGAATCATCCCTCACCTCTAGACCTGGCTTTCTAATCCTAGCAACACTATTCCTGAGTTGAACGATCAATCCCCTGGTACTTGTCACTATGCTATACTACAACGATCAGGTACACTGCCTGGTGGGGGTTGTAAGCTTCTCGAGATCCCTCGAGAGGTAAAGCCTGGTGCGATTCCCACGTATCAACCAATAAGTACTATATTTGAACCCACTGAAGGTTTAACTTTGGCAAGTTATCCTTCCCATCCTTTCATGGTTGGGTCTGTTGCCCCCATCACCTGGATTGTTAACGTGTGGTTCATGAGCTTAGTGCAATATACCCCACTCATGTAAATTGTGCATGCATCACAATTATCACACACATAACATTTTCCCAGATGGGTGTAACAACTGAACTCAGGGAACTTGTATTCACTAACCCTTAAACCTATGACTCTCACTCAACACCTAGTGTTGACTTTTTAAGCATGTACTCTAGGTACACTACTTCTATGGAGTTATGGCAGAAGGAGGCACTGAACTCGGAGGACTTTTCAACATGGTTATCATTCAAACATAACCTAACACCTAGATTTTTGGGACCTCATAAAAAATAAAAGTATATCTTTTACAATTAAATCTCTGATAATAATGAATGATAACTAAATTTCTAAAACGTCTCTTTTCGAGTCGTTTCCTATTACTGTAACTATGATTCTATGAAGTAATACCCCAAACACTTAATCCGCTGCGATCAGTGAAAAATGGGGGTGTTACAATTATTATTCTACACCATAGAGATCTGAATTCTTTCTCCTCTGATCTCTAAACCTTTACTACTTCCTTAGCTTTCTTAAGCTATTTCCTTCCTAGTTAAAGATTATACCCCTAACTATCCCATATTCAAATATATGATATTCATATACAAGCATATTCCTATCCTTTTCCTCTTTATTTCCTTAGATTACTATGATTTTTCCAAGTTAGTTTTCCCCATTCCCTTAGAAAAACCCAAACCATATTTAGGATTCCCATACTTGAGGTTAGAAATAACATTAGGATATCCCTAGAAAATATAAGCTTAAGTATAGAATACCTTAGATCACTAACAAAGGCTATTAAAGAAACCCTTGAGGAATTAGAAAAAAATAGGATTAGGAATCTTTAAGGTTTTATAGGTTAGAAACCAAAATCCCTACCCCAATTGATAGAAAAATTAGGAAGACATCCCTTATAAGATAGGATTTAGCTTAGAAATTCATTAGAACTTGAACCTAGATTAGATATAAGAAATATTAGGAGAAAACATAGAATTAAATAGTAAAACCTTCACCTTAAGCCTTAAAACCTCTAGTTTAGGATAGACACATTAGCAAGCTTCTACCATATAAGAATAAGTAGCTTTAGGATAAGAATTTCCCCTACCTAGTCTCTTAGGATACCCACATATATATTTGAGGATTTTAGATTAAATCTTAGGATTTGAAATTTCTTAAAATACACATTAGGAAATTCCAGTTAGGAGATACTATGGATACTACCCTAGCTGGTTTCAAGTACCTAGGAATAGTAATACTTATAATAATAGTAATAATGGTAGTAATAGACTACTTAAAACAAAAGAGAAAACCCGAAACTACACCTAAGAATAAGGATACTCCTAGTAAACTCTTAGGAAAGAAAACTTCTAAGCCTACACCCTCTTTAGAACCCTCTACTTCAATAGAACCCAACACATCACCCTTAGAAATTAGGATTAATTAGGAAAAACTAGAAGAACCTTAGGGGAAAACAACTTTTGGAAAGAATCTAGTTAATCTAAAACTCCACTAGGATACTATCTTTCAGGTATCCTATACTCTTACTCTTCCGTTTAATCCTATTCTTCCGTTTTCTCTCCTTCTACCGTTTAGATCCTATTTAAATCTCCTTCTCTCGCCTTTTTCTCACTCTTCCATTTAAAATCCTATTTTCCCGCCTTTTTCCCCACTCACCTATTAAAATTATACTCTTCCCTTTTCCCTACTCTACCGTTTAATCTTATTCCCCTATACTTTTCCACTTCACCTATACCTACCCTTCCATCCTTTCATTATCACCCATTTCCTTCATACCCTCTTATTCATCCCTTTCCTCCTTTCTTCTCACTCCTTCTTACAAAAATCCTTCATTCCATTTCCTTCCATCCTTTTTATCCCTCCGTCATTTTACACTCTATTTTCTTCCCTCTATATTCTCTCTCTATCTCATCCTACAACATTCTAAAAGTGGGACTTGTATTTCTCGTCATATCGCAAGATTCTACTAGTTAGAACTTGTAAGAATATCTACCTCGAACTGTAATCCTCATTATGTTCGACTATGATATTAAATCTCGCTTTGCAAAAGTTTCAAAAATGAGATCTTAAACGCCCGTCATTCTAGTCATGACATGGAAATTTACCATGTGGCAAGTTGCTAAACAGGAAGACTGTAGAACTTGTCTATATCATGACTAGAACTTGTCTCTATCATGACTAGAACTTGTCTCTATCATGACTAGAATTCACCTCTACCGTAGTTAGAAATTGTCTTCACCATGACTAGAACTAGTCTTCATCATTGTTGGAACTTGTCTCTAAAACATTTCCCGTACCACATTTCCTTAAGTGTGGTAAACTTTTTTCATTTTCCGCCGATACTACTTAAGGATGATTTATAATGACTATCCTATTAAAATGAATTAGGATGCTCCTTCATTTTAATGAGAAAGTTATAAATCAAATGGATTATTATTTTATAAGCTCTTGTAAGTAATGAGATATAAATGAATAAGCCTAAGTATTTGGCAATTGTACAAGCATTTTCTACTCTGCTTGTGCAAACCTTCCATTCTTTTCATACCATTCTTCTTTGGTATCAGAAAATTATTCCCTGCAACTCTCTTCTTCCTCTTATATTCTTTCCCCTACTCCTATAATTATCTAAATCACGGGAAGAGATTTCTTCTAAGGGGGTAAGACTGTAACATCCCACAAAATCCCATTACTATCATTCCCATTACAAATACCTATAGTAGGTATTTCACAGGTAAATTTTTGCTTTTTATTTACTACTTGCATGACTCACTAGACCAGCTCACATATCTACATAAGCCAAATAACTCAACACTCACACCCTATAATCCCCTGGTATGTCAAGCATAAGATCACAACAACACCATAATAAGTAATCTACCAATCTAACACACTAAATATATCACAAAACCCTAGTAAACCATAATTAAACCCTAATTAGGTCTATGTGCTTACTAAACCCTATATGCTTAACTAAACTAATTTGAAAGTTTCCAAGGCTTAAGTATGAATTACCTTAGAAACATTAGGATACCTTAGGACCATTAGACACTAGTACAATCCCTTAGAACTTAGGTACAAGTCCCTTAAGCACAAAACCATAACTAAGTCATAGCTTCCCAGAATTAGGTCAAAACTATCCCAAAACTTCACCATAGGTTACCACCACCTAGTATAAGCCTCTTAGGACCTAGGAATAGTCGTTAGGCACTCATAGGACACTAATCTAGGCACTAAACCATAGGATAAACCCTAATCTCTCACTAAACATAATTTAGGTCACAAAATTAGGTCAAACCTTCCTAAATCTTTCCCAT
Organism: Artemisia argyi; assembly: GCA_030686995.1. Classification (NCBI taxonomy): domain Eukaryota; kingdom Viridiplantae; phylum Streptophyta; class Magnoliopsida; order Asterales; family Asteraceae; genus Artemisia; species Artemisia argyi. The sequence continues at coordinate 130,458,760 of CM060692.1, forward strand.
AAGCTACCATCACTTAGTATAAACCCCTTAGGACTTAGGATTAGTCACTAAACACTATTAGGAACCTAACCTAGGCACTAAACCTTAGGTAAAACCCTAAACTCTCACAAAGTAAAACTAGGTCTAAACTTAACCTAAACTAGTAAAACCTAAACTAGTAAAACCTAAACACAAGCACCTCAAACACCTCAACCAAGCATCCTAGCACCTCTCCCTAGTTAAGCTAGCACCCTAGCACCTCACAAGCACCCACACAAGTAGGTTCATCACCTACTTGTCACCACCTTGCCCAAACCGCCTCCCTCGGCCTACCACCACCACAACCGGCCTATCTCAACCCCCTAGCTCCTCCTCATCACCACCTAGACCTGCCACACCACCCCATAGCCTTTCTTACTTGACATACCCCCCTCGACACATGGTAGCCCCTTTACTTGGTCGCTACTCCTTACGCGGGTATAAATACCCCCTCCTCCCTCCATTTCATTCCAAACCTCTTCTCCTCTCTACCTTACATACATTCAGTAGTAATAAGTCCCTGGAATTCGAGCATAGGAGCTTAGATAGTGTCGAGTTGTGGTTTTGGCCGAGAGAACCCATAGAAACCCTAAAACCCTCGTTAAACCTTCCCTAGCCAAGTAAGCCTTCATTTCTAGTTTCTTTAGCTTTATTTTAGTCTTAGGATAGCATTAGGATGCCTTATATCCCCTAGGAACCCTTGCCTAAGCCTTGGTCATAATCATTTGCTAGTTTTCTTTTTAAAACCCTAATTATAGATAAAACCCTAAATACATGCTATAAGCCCTTTTCATAAGCCCTAAGCTAGTTTAGAAAACTTAAATAAGATAATACTAGTTAATCATAAGCTAGGAAAGTTAGTTGTTACATAAAAATATAGTTTACATGCATTTAGGACTAGTTTTGCAAAACTTTATATGCATAAGGGTATATATCGTAAATTCCTGAAACTATAAAGTCTAGGGACTGTTTTTGACATTTCCTTGAAGTTATAAGTGTAAGGACTCATTTTGCAAAATATAAAAACCTTAGGATAGAATCTAAAATAAGTTATAAACTAAAAAGGACTAGTTATGCAAATATTATAAAGTTAAAGGTCTAAATGGTAAATATAGAAAACTTATGAGTCCAAGGGTTAATTATGTCATTTTCTAAAAATATAGAAGTTTAGGGACTAATTGTGTCAAGTATAAATAGTTATAAGTATAAATAATGTAAGTATTATAAGTTTAGGGTAGAAAATGTAAATATATAAACTATAAGGGTATAAAGTGAAATTATACATAAATATAAAACCAAATTAAAGTTAGAAGCATAACACAATAGTAGGGAGCTTCATGTGAGGAGTACCATGTGGATATTTCGATTTGACGAGTTTGCTGGGTTTACGAATTAAAGTGTCCTGGCTCCTCAAACGATTATTGCATGTACTTCTGGATTATGATGGCCCGAACGGTGTTATGATTATAACTTAGCTTAATAACAATATAGCTCAATGGTAGGGAGCTTCACGTGAGGAGTATTAACTTTTGAATTATGATGGCCCGAACGGTATTATGTTAATAACATCATACAATAGTAGGGAGATTCATGTGAGGAGTCATATACTTCTGGATTGTGGTGGCCCGAACAGTGTTATATTATATCTAAAACATTAATGAACCTAAGAACAATAACTTAAGAAACTTAAACAATATAACTAAAGCTTGACATACATCCAAACCTACAACACACTAGGATACGTGAGTAAGGCAGTCTAGTTCCCGATTCACTATTTGCATCAATTAGATTTCCCTTAGCCCAGATGAGTTCATAGCCTCATACTCTTTTTAAAACTTTCACTCTAAATGCTTTACAAACCCTGTGAGGGGGATACATGCTACTTGCCTTACTTAAAACCGAATACAAGTCTTTTTCTTTGGTTGTTGCACGAGTAAACTAACTGCTACCCCCATATAACCAAAATTCATGAATCTAATCGTTTGGGATATTTTACCCACGCAAACGTGAATATAGTTGATAGATCTATTGGAGTTTGACAACTCCCGTTGGTATTAACATCTTTCTGGATGGTACCAATAAGTACTATATTTGAACACACTGAAAGATTAACTTTGGCAAGTTATCCATCCCATCCCCTCATGGTTGGGTCTGCAGCCCCCATGACCCGGATTTTTAACGTGTGGTTCATGAGCTTAGTGCAACATACCCCACACATGATAATTGTGCATGCATCACAATTATCACACATACCTTACATTTTCCCAGATGGGTGTGACAACGGAATCCAAGGAACTTCTATTCACTAACACTTAAACCTATGACTCTCACTCAACACCTAGTGTTGACTTTTAAGCATGTATTGTAGGTATATCACTTCCATGGAGTTATGGCAGAAGAAGGCACTAAACTCGGAGGACTTTCAAACCGATTATCATTCAAACATAACCTAACACCTAGACCTTGGGACCTCAGCAAAAGTAAAAGTATATTTTTACTAATAAAACTCTGAAAATTAAATGAATGATAACTAAATTCCTAAAACGTCTATTTTCGAGTCGTTTTCTATTACTCTAACTATGATTCTATGAAGTAATACCCCAAACACTTAATCCGCTGCGATCTATGAAATCTGGGGGTGTTACACGCCGCATCTAAAGGCCGTGTATGAATATTCTAGAATTTAATAATCTTGGACCCCACGCGAAGTTAAGTAGATGCGCCGCATCTTTCATCAACATGCGCCGCATCGACCCCTTAGACAGAACCTATAAATACCCCTAGACAGATACGAGTTTTGTGTATAGAAAAACCCTAAGGAGATGAATTCAGTCGAAGAAGCATCACAAGACACGCCCCAAACAAAGATCTTAGAGCCGTAAGAAGGTCCTGCATGTGTATAATTCATTAATTAGTTTTGTTTATTATATTAGTAATCTTTAATCCATCAGGATTGATAGGCTTGTGGCCACCATACTGCTCCCCATAAAATTGCTTTTCCATCGGTTAAAGTTTATATGATTGATGTTGTTGGTGAATTATATTTGTGCTTTTATAACCTCTGTGTTTAGTTGAGTCTTCTGGGCTACCATACCTGTTCCTCGCCTGCTTATCTAGTGTCTAGAAGGTAGGATAAACATAAGTAATCATTAAGGGTTTACTCGCCGATATATAGGATCCAACGAGACAGATTAGATTACGATACTCATCATATAAAACTAGCAATATAACAAGTGACAAGCTACTTAATTATAAGGACAGTCTTCTTACGTGTTTCTATTATCTATCTGTGTACGTGATTGCTATTCGCTGATTCGTTCTCATTAGTTTTACTTTTATTATTTACTAAATCCGTGCCAGTCTCTCAGGCTGAAACCCCTTTTTTTATTAGATTAGGATTGTAAAACTATCTTGGATATTAAAATACTGATCAAATCAACTAGATATTACGTTTCATTCTCAGTGTTCGACACTCTACTTACCACTATATGCATATTGATCGGGTACACTGCTCGTTAAGTGTGTGTGTTAGTAATAAGTCGGCTAAATATAAATTTAAAAAATGAAAAGGCTTAAACACCCTATGCTACACTAACATATCACACGCATCAAGTTTTTGGCGCCGATGCCGGGGAATGAATTGTTAATATCTGTTTATTTGATTAATATTTTAATTAGATTCTAACCACTAACTTTGTTGTATATTAGTATAGATTGCATTCATTGTATATTTTACATATTTAATTTTTCTTGTTTGTTTGTTTGTTTTTATTTTCTGTAATTTTTATTTTTATTTTTTTTTATTTTTCTGTATTTACTGCTCTCTGCTGTATTTTGTTGATCTAAACGATGCGACACATTTGATTTATCAGATACGGCGCATTGCATTTTTTATTTTTATATACAGAGTATACCTAAAATTTGAAGTTGTAACAACCCACAAAATCTCATCTCTATCATTCCCATTACAAATACCTATAGTAGGTATTTCACAGGTAAATTTTTGCTTTTTATGTGTATTTATTACTTGCATAACTCTCTAGACCTGCTCACGTATCCACACAACCCAAATACCTCAACACTCACATCCTATAAACCCCTGGTATGTCAAGCATAAGATCAAAACAACACCACAATAAGTAATCCATCAATCTAACACACTAAACATATCACAAAACCCTAATGAACCCTAATCAAGCCCTAATTAGGTCTATGTGCTTACTAAACCCTATATGCTTAACTAAACTAGTTTGAAAGTATCTAAGGCTTAAGTATGAGTTACCTTAGGAACATTAGGATACCTTAGGACCCTTAGGTACTAGTACAACCCATTAGAGCTTAGGTACAAGTCCCTTAAGCACAAAACCATAACTAGATTATAACTTCCCAGAATTAGGTCCAAACCTTCCCAAAACTTCACCATATGCTACCACCACTTAGTATAAGCCCCTTAGGACTTAGGATTAGTCACTAGACACTCATAGGAACCTAATTTAGGCACTAAACCCTAGGATAAACCCTAATCTCTCACTAAGAAAAATTAGGTCATTTAGGTCCCGAAACTAGGTCAAAACCATCCCGAATCCTTAGTATAAGCTACCACCACCTAGGAAATGATCCCTAAACCTTAATACTAGTTACTAATAACTCTTAGGACCCAAACCTAGGCACAAAACCCTAAGTATAAACCCTAAGCTAGTACAAGCCTTAAACAAAACCTAAACTAGTAAAACCTAAACATAAGCACCACAAGCATCTTAACCTAGCACCCTAGCACCTACCCCTAACAAAGCTAGAAACCTAGCACCTTACAAGCACCCACAAAATTAGGTGAATCACCTACTTGTCACCACCTTGTCTCAAACTGCCTCTACGGCTTAACCGTGGCTACACACCACCCTACACCGCCTATAGACCTCCAACTCCACCCTTTTAGCTCCCAACAGTCACGTACTAGCTGTGGCTAGTTACTCCCCTCCCTCCTTGTGACACCACAATACCCAAAACTTGGCCACCAAGGCTTGCTAGCCCTATAAATACCGCATTTCAAACCATCCCGTTCTTTATTTCCACCTCAAACCTTCTATAGTTAGTAGTAGTATAGGATCCTTAGAAGTCCTAGGAGTCGAGTAGGGTGAGCCTTGAGGCCTTTTTGAGTCGTGTTGCCATAGAGAAATCCCTAAACCCTTGTTAAGCCTTCCTTAGTCACGTAAGCTTTCATTACTTGTTCTACTAGCTTTATTTCAGTACTAGGATAGTATTAGGATTCCTTAGATCCCATTAGGACCCTTGCCTAAGCCTTAGTCATAATCATTTAGTATTTTTCTTTTTAAAACCCTAAATAGAGTCGAAGTGCCTTTAACATGCTATAAGCCCTTTACAAAAGCTATAATATGATTTAGGTAACTTAGATAAGCTAATATTAGTTAAACATAAGCTAGGAAACTTAGTTATTACATAAAAATATAGTTTACTTGAATTTAGGACTAGTTTTGCAAAGTATTCCATGCATAAGGGTATATATGGTAACTTTCTGAAAATATTAAGTATAGGGACTATTTTTGACATTTCTTAGAATTTATTAGTATAAGGACCCTTTTTGCAAAGTTATAAAACCCTAGGATAAAAGCTAAAATAATTATAAATTTAAAAGGACTAGTTTTGCAAAAGTTATAAAGTTAAGTGTATAAATGGTAAATATAGAAAACTTATAAGTCCAAGGGTTATTTCTGTCATTTTCTCAAAATATAGAAGTTTAGGGACTAATTGTGTCAAGCATAGATAGTTACAAGTATAAATAATATAAGTATTATAAATTTAGGGTAGATTTTGTAAATATATAAACTATAAGTGTATAAAGTGAAAATATTATATAAATATAAAACTTAATTAAAGTTAGAAGCATAACACAATACTAAGGACCTTCATGTGAGGAGTACCATGTGGATATTTCATTTTGACGAGTTTACTGGGTTTACGAATTAAAGTGCCCTGGCTCCTCAAACGATTATTGCATGTACTTCTGGATTATGATGGCCCGAACGGTGTTATGTTATAACTAAACTTAATAACAACATAGCTCAATAGTAGGGAGCTTCACATGAGGAGTATTAACTTCTGAATTATGATGGCCCGAACGGTATTATGTTGATAACATAATACAATAGTAGGGAGCTTCATGTGAGGAGTCATATACTTCTGGATTGTGATGGCCCGAACGGTGTTATGTTATATCTAAAACAATAACGAACCTAAGAATGATTACTTAAGAAACTTAAACAAGATAACTAAAGCTTGACATACATCCACACCTACAACACACCAGGATATGTGAGTAAGGCAGTCTAGTTCCGGAGTCACTTTTTGCATCAATCAGATTTTCCTAAGCCTAGGTGAGTTCATAGCCTGACACTCTTTTTCTGTGAGTTTTCATAGCCTCACACCTTTTAAATGCTTTCTAAATGCTTTACAAACCCTGTGAGGGGGATACATGCTACTTGCTTTACTTTAAACCGAATACAAGTCTTTTTCTTTGGTTGTTGCACGAGTAAACTATCTGCCACCACTACATAACTAAAATTCATGAATCTAATCGTTTGGGATATTTACCCACGTGAACGCGAATATAGTTGATAGATCTATTAGAGTTTGACAACTCCCGTTGATACTACATCTTTCTGGATGGTATCAATAAGTACTATATTTGAACCCACTAAAGGATTAACTTTGGCAAGTTATCCTTCTCATCCCTTCATGGTTGGGTCTGCAGCCCCCATGACCCAGATTGTTAACATATGGTTCATGAGCTTAGTGCAACACACCCTAATCTTGATAATTGTGCATGCATCACAATTATCACACACACACACAACATTTTATCAGATGGGTGTAACAACGGAACCCAGGTAACTTGTATTCACTAACACTTAAACCTATGACTCTCACTCCTTACCTAGTGTTAACTTTTAAGCATGTATTCTAGGTATATCACTTCTACGGAGATATGGCAGAAGGAGGCACTGAACTCGGAGGACTTTCAAACCGGTTATCATTCAAACATAACTTAACACCTAGACTTTGGGACCTCATCAATAGTAAAAGTATAATTTTTACTATAAAAACTCTGATAATTAAATAAATGATAACTAAATTTCTAAAAACGTCTATTTTCGAGTTGTTTTCTATTACTGTAACTGTGACTCCATGAAGTAATACCCCAACCCTAAATCCGCTGCGAACCTTGAAAATGGGGGTGTTACAGATTGGCATCAGAGTTTCAGTTGTAGAGAACAAGGTCAAAACCTAAAATACAACTATTTTTCCTAAACCCGAGAAAGTCCTCAATGCCCCTGCCATTCTCCGTAACTATACATGCTAAGGTTAGTATAGTAATTGCCTGCTTAACTGCTAAATAATTTACAGTATTTTTACTATATATAGTTATGTCTACTCCCAGCTATTCTACCCCCATCTCATCTGGTTTACATCCAGAGAATGATCTTTCCTCTCCGAATGTACTAGATTATTCCCCTAAACCATATTTTCCCGATCACTTAGAAGACTCTAGGAATAGTTTAGATACACCTTCACCCTTAGGTTATACACCTTTCTTAGATAACCCACATTTAAAACACTTAAGAGATTTCTATGCTAAGGCATCACCTATTACTCCCCTAAACCCTATTTTACACCCACCATTCCCCTCACCTAGATTAGAACCACATGATTTCTTTCTCCTTAGAGAACCATGTATACCTAGAAACCCTATCCCTACCTATACCCCTAGATATGACCTTAGGCAACCCTATACTTTAGGACCTACACCTTACTTAGTAAACCCTCCCATTTCATCCTGGAAAGATGAATTTGGAGAAAACCCCACTAGGAAAACTTTATAAAATCAGAAAAATCAGTTAGAGGAAATTTTAAATAATTTAGATGAAATTTTCCTTGACATTCTTGAGAAGATTGAAAAAGGTCATGATAATAACCTAGGTAATCAACCTGACTATAGTAGTTTAAGAAATACCCTACAAGAAACCCGTTTTAAGGTAGCTAAAACACAGAAAAACCAAATGAGACACCACCATAAAATAGCCTTTGCCCGCTTTAGGATTTGTACTTTAAAAAAGATAATTGATGATGATGAGGAAAATCTTCAATCAAACCTATAAAACACAAACTCTTGGAATTAGGAAAAAACTTAGAAACCCCTAAGTAATATGCCTTTTATAGCCTTAAGAGTTATGCCCTAAAATAATTAGTGCCTATAGGATATGTAAGATAGGAAATCAATAAAATAAGTTAAATTTTAGAGACCACCTAGTGCCCCTTAATTAGGATAATTTCGATAAACAAGATTTAGGTATGCCTTTCCCATATTACCCTAGGTCATCCCTAACCCAATAGTAACCCCTAGGAGAATAGATATAACCCATAGAACATAACAAGTTAGGTACTTGTTATAACCTACCCCAAACCCTTACCTCTAGGAATTTAGGAAAACTACCCCGATGCCTTAGATACACAGATTCTCTAAATTGTTTTAAACTCTCCTCGTACTTCCTCCTTTCCTAAAAACCAATCCCTTCAAACACTCTCCCTTATCAATGGTGAGAATTCTTATTCTACACCATAGAGATTTGAATTCTTTCTCCTCTTATCTCTAAATCCTCACTACTTCCTTAGCTTTCTTAAGCTATCTTTTTCCTAGTTAGAGAATCTACCCCTAACTATCCCATATGCAAATATATGACAGTCATATACAAGCATATTCCTATCCTTTCCCTCTTTATTTCCTTAGATTACTATGATTTCCGAGTTAGTTTTCCCCATCCCCTTAGTAAAACCCGAACCATATTTTTTTAGGAATCTCGTAGTTGAGGTTAGAAATAACTTTAGGATATCCATAAAAAAACATAAGTATAGAATACCTTAGATCACAAAGATTGGCTATCTAAGAAACCCTTGAGGAAATAGAAAAATAAAATTAGGAATCTTTAAGGTTTTATAGGTTAGAAACCAAATTAAAATCCCTACCCCAATAGATAGAAAAATTAGGAAGATATCCCTATAGGATAGGATTTAGCCTAGCATAAGAATTCATTAGAACTAGAACACAAATTAGATATAAGGAATATTAGGAAAAACAAAGGATTAAATAGTAAAACCTCCACCTTAAGCCTTTAAACCCCTAGTTTAGGATAGACACATTAGCAAGCTTCTACCATATAGGCACATTAGTAAGCTTCTACCATATAGGAATAAGTCGTTTTAGGTCATAAATTGCACCTACCTAGTCCCTTAGGATACCCACATATATATTTGAGGATATTAGATTACATCTTAGGATTTGACGTTTCTTAGAATAGACATTAGGAAATACCATTTAAAAGATACTATGGATACTACCCTAGCTGGTTCCAAGTACCTAGGAATAGTAATACTTATAATAATAGTAATAATGGTAGTAATAGACAACTTAAAGTAAAAGAGAAAACCCGAAACTACGCCTAAGAATAAGGATACTCCTAGTAAACCCTTAGGAAAGTAAACACCTAGACCTATTCCTTCTTTAGAACCCTCTACTTCAATAGAACCAAACACATCACCCTTAGAAGTTTAGGATTAGTTAAGAAAACTAGAAGAACCTTTGGGGGAAAACAAATTTTGGGAAGGAATCTAGTTAATCTAAAATTCCAATAGGATATTATCTTTCTGGTATCCTATACTCTTACTCTTCCGTTTAATCCTATTCTTCCATTTCCTCTCAGTCTACCGTTTAAATCCCGCTTAAATCTCCTTCTCCCGTCTTTTTTCTCACTCTTCCGTTTAAAATCCCATTTTCACGCCTTTTCCCGCTCTCCTATTTAAATCCTACTCTCCCGCTTTCCCCACTCTACCGTTTAATCCTATACTCCTATACTTTCCCCACTTCACCTATTTCTACCCTTCCATCCTTTCATTATCTCCCACTCCTTCATACCTTCCTATGTCATCCCTTTCCTTCTTTCTTCCCCTTCACTCCTTCCTATAAAAATCCTTCTTTCCATTTCCTTCCATCCTTTATTCTCTCTGTCATTTTACACTGTATTTTCCTCGCTCTAAACTCTCTCCCTACCTCATCCTACAATGTTCTAAAAGTAGAACTTGTATTTCTCGTCATATCACAAGATTCTATTAGTTAGAACTTGTAAGAATATCTACATCGAACTTTAATCCTCATTATGTTTGATTATGATATTAAATCTCGCTTTGCAAGAGTTGCAAAAATGAGATCTTCAACGCCCATCATTCTAGTCATAACATGGAAAGTTACCATGTGGCAAGTTGATAAACAGGGAGACTGTAGAACTTGTCCCCACCATGATTAGAACTTCTTTCTACCATGACTGGAACTTGTCTCAATCATGACTAGAACTTGTCTCCACCATGACTAGAACTAGTCTTCATCATGGTTGAAACTTGTCTCTAAAATATTCCCGTACGACATTTCCTTAAGTGTGGTAAACTCTCTTCGTTTTCCGCCGATACTACTTAAGGATGATTTATAATGACTATCCTATTAGAATGAACTAGGACGCTCCTTCATTTTAATGAGAAAGTGCTAAATCAAATGGATTATGAATTTATAAGCTCTTATTTACAAATATTAGGACGCCATTATTTGTAAGTGATGAGATATAAATGAATAAGCCTAAGTATCTGGCATTTGTGCAAGCATTTTCTACTCCGCTTGTGCAAACCTCCCCTTCTTTTCGCATCACACTTCTTTGGAATTAGAAATTCTTCCCCACAACTTCTACGTCTAATTAAATCTCGGGACGAGATTTCTTCTAAGGGGGTAAGACTGTCACAACCCACAAAATCTCATCTCTATCATTCCCATTACAAATACCTATAGTAGGTATTTCACAGGTAAATTTTTGCTTGTGCATTTATTACTTGCATAACTCTTTAGACCTGCTCACGTATCCACACAAGCACAATAACTCAACACTCACATCCTATAAACCCCTGGTATGTCAAGCATAAGATCACAACAACACCAAAATAAGTAATCTATCAATCTAACACACTAAACATATCGCAAAACCCTAATGACCCCTAATTAATCCCTAATTAGGTCTATGTGCTTACTAAACCCTATATGCTTAACTAAACTAGTTTGAAGTGTCCAAGGCTTAAGTATCAGTTACCTTAGGAACATTAGGATACCTTAGGACCCTTAGGCACTAGTACAACCCATTAGAGCTTAGGTACAAGTCCTTTAAGCACAAAACCATAACTAGATTATAACTTCCCGAAATTAGGTCCAAACCTTCCCAAAACTTCACCAAAGGCTACCACCACTTAGTATAAGCCCCTTAGGACTTAGGATTAGTCACTAGACACTCATGGGAACCTAATTTAGGCACTAAACCCTAGGATAAACCCTAATCTCTCACTAAACAAAATTAGGTCATTTAGGTCCCGAAACTAGGTCAAAACCATCCCGAATCTTTAGTATAAGCTACCACCACCTAGGAAATGATCCCTAAACCTTAATACTAGTCACTAATCACTCTTAGGATCCTAACCTATGCACAAAAACCTAAGTATAAACCCTAAGCTAGTACAAGCCCTAAACTAAACCTAAAATAGTAAAACCTAAACATAAGCACCTCAAGCACCTTCACCTAGCACCCTAGCACCTTCCCCTAACTAAGCTAGCAACCTAGCACCTTACAAGCACCCACAAAAGTAGGTGCATCACCTACTTGTCACCACCTTATCTCAAACCGCCTCCACGGCTTAACCGTGGCCACACACCACCCTACACCACCTATAGACCTCCACCTCCACCCTTATAGCTCTCAACAGTCATGTACTAGCTGTGGCTAGTCATTCCCCCCCCCCCCCCTCGTGACACCACGATACCCAAAACTTGGCCACCAAGGCTTGCGAGCCCTATAAATACCGCGACCCTTCTCCTCATTTCAAACCATCCCATTATTTCTTTCTACCTCAAACCTTCTATAGTTAGTAGTAGTATAGGATCCTTAGAAGTCCTAGGAGTCGAGTAGGGTGAGCCTTGAGGCCTTGTTGAGTCGTGTTGCCATCGAGAAAACCCTATACCCTAGTTAACCCCTCGTTAAGCCTTCCTTAGTCACGTAAGCTTTCATTACTTGTTCTATTAGCTTTATTTCAGTACTAGGATAGTATTAGGATTCCTTAGATCCCATTAGGACCCTTGCCTAAGCCTTAGTCATAATCATTTAGTAGTTTTCTTTTTAAAACCCTAAATAGAGTCGAAGTGCCTTTAACATACTATAAGCCCTTTACAAAAGCTATAATATGATTTAGGTAACTTAGATAAGCTAATATTAGTTAAAATAAGCTAGGAAACTTAGTTATTACATAAAAATATAGTTTACTTAAATTTAGGACTAGTTTTGCAAAGTATTCCATGCATAAGGGTATATATGGTAACTTTCTGAAAATATTAAGTATAGGGACTATTTTTGACATTTCTTAGAAGTTATTAGTATAAGGACCCTTTTTACTGTTCTTTCAAGGGTTTTTACCCTTTGAAACCTTTCATGTTCAATTGAGATAAGTATCCTTTCAATTCATTCAATATGTCTATCTGTTGTTTGAATATATCTTACGCTTGTCTTGAATTTAACATGCTAGGCTAGATCTCTTGTGTGTTTGCTTAGATGTAGTGAAACCTAGATGTTGATTATGGGTTGATTGTTTGTTTATAGTTGTTACGGATGAATGATTTCGATGTTAGGCTTAAGAAAACTGGCAGACTTCCATAGGGTAACATGCTTGAACGTCTTAAGAAACATGAACTAATGCGTTCTAGGTTATTATGGTTGTATTTAATGCATGAGCGAATTCTAATGATCCCATGTTAGGAGCTTCTTGCAGGCTCGACATAGGAGTGAAGTAGGAGCTTATAGAGTTGGGGAAGTACGTACGCCACCCCACGAATGGTATTAAGGAACATAACCCGTCATCCACGCAATTGTAACAAACTATCAACCTGTAAAAGATATCTAGGGAGTAATGAAACCTAAGTAAACACAACTCTCCCCATTATTGTTCACACCACTAGTTTAATTAGTTTTATTTTCATTTCTGTTATTTTATTTTGATTGCATCTTAGTTATTGGGTTAGTTGATTAGCAACTAATTCCGCCCACTTCCAAAAACCCAAGATTTTAATTGCTTTCATAAAAATATAAAAATACAAAAAGAATCATCCCTCACCTCTTGATCTAGTTTTTAGGCTTTCTAATCCTAGCGACACTATTCCTGAGTTAAACGATCAATCCCCCAGTATTTGTCACTATACTATACTACAACAATCAGGTACACTGCCTGGTAGGGGTTGTAAGCTTCTCGAGAGGTAAAGCCTGGTGCGATTCCCACATATCAAGTTTTTGGCGCCGCAGCCCGGGGAATAGTTATTGTCTAGGTTAGGATTTCTTTTTATTAGGTCTACTTGCTAGATTCCTTTCTAGTAAGATTTTATTTTTATTTTTAGGTTCTCTTTAGTCTATCTTATTTCTTCGTGTCTTTGTTCGTAACCTTTACCATCCGACATCATGGAAGGTGGTAACATCTTTGAACCCATCAACCCACCACAACAAAACCACCCACAAAACCCACCACTAGCAAACCAACCTCTTAGGCCCCGAACCCTAGGAGAGTATTCCCGTCCTAGCCACCAAGGCTATCGAAACACCATTGAGCTCACTAAAGGAGCCAATGTGTCCCCCTTGCGATCCGATACCATCTGGTTGGTGCAAAGCGGATGTGCATTCCATGGACTTCGTTCCGAAGATCCTAATCAACATCTCAAGGATTTCCTTAAAATCGTAGATTCTATAGACCTTGATGTTACAACTAGAGAGTCGACCCGATTACGCCTATTCCAATTCTCTCTACGTGATCAAGCTAGTCAATGGCTTGAACGTTTACCCGCGGGATCCATCACCTCATGGGATGATCTCACCACTCGTTTCCTTGCTCAATTTTTCCCACCGGGGAGAACTACCAAGCTTAGAAATGATATCTTGATGTTCCAACTACGTCAAGGTGAAATTCTATACGAAGCATGGAGTCGTTTCAAGGACTTACTCCAAAAAGTCCCTCATCATGGCATAGATCTTTGGCTCCAAGTCCAAATCTTCTATGACCATATCGATCTCTCCACAAGGCAAACCATTGACCAATCGGCCGGTGGTAAGCTACGTGATCTAAGTGCGGAAGAATCATGGGAACTCATAGAAGATCTTGCTCTCTATGACAACGAAAGTTCGAATGATCCCCGTGATTTGAACAAAACGGTCAAGGCAATATCTTTGCCTTCGAACAATTCTAGCACTTCCAACCGTAGGATCATGGAACTTGAGGACCAAGTCAAATTTCTCATGAAATCTTATGAAGCTCCTAAGCCTTGAAGCCAAGTGAACAAAATCACTTCTTCATGCGAATTATGTAGTGGTCCCCATGACACTCGTGATTGCGTGGAACTCCCCGGAACAGCTTTTGCGGACTACGCATCCTCGCGTACCGACGAAGCGGGAGACAAGTGGTACACTTTCAAACCCGAGCCAAACCCTTACGGTGATTCCTACAATCCTTCTTGGAAAAATCACCCGAACCTTAGGTGGAAACAAAGCCAAACCAATTCTTCCAATCCGCCTAATCGTTACCAACCAAACGGTCCACCCTCCAACCGTACTTTCAACAACAATCCTTCTAATAACTATGGTAGTACCAATAATCTTGAAGGGTTGATGTCCAAGTTTATGGCATCTCAAGAAGCTCGCATAGCTATGTTTGAAACCGAATTCAATCAACAACAAACAGAGATGACCAATAAGATTGACAACTTGTTGAAAGCCCTCAACAACCAAGCGCTAACTACACCTAGAAAGGACACTAGGGACGCCAATAGCGAAATCCAAATTAAGGACCCCTCGTCATCCAAACACGTCCACTTTGTCAATGTTGTCACTATTAAGCCAAAAGATAAAGATATAGAAGAAAGTGACAAGGATGAAGTTGGAGTAGAAACCGAGACTAGGGATGAAATTAAGGAAGTTGAGGTTAATAAGGGAGAAAAGTTAGAGGAAGTAGAAAACGTAGAAGAGTACTTTGATAGGTTGCCCACCAAGGAAGAACGGGAATATCACAAGGATTTATTTGATGATCCCGAGAAACCATATATCCTTGGTTCACCTCTTATTAAAGTAGGTGATCCCTCTAACATCAACATACCATGCAACATTGGGCATATGCATGTATGGAAAGCTTATATCAATCCTAGGTCTCCTATAAACATCATGACTAGGACTTATTATAATTGGGTAATGAAGAAGCAACTTGGTTATAGGATGATGCCCAGCAAGAATTTGATAAGTAATTTTGTAGGAAGAGTGAAAGGATTGCATGTAATTGTAGGAAACTTCACTTATGTGACCGACTTTGTGATAGTGGAGGATACTCATCCGGTGATAGATGATTGCCTAAGTCAAGTAGTGTTCGGAAAACCGTTTGTTGAGGCCTCTAAGATGAGCTATGACCCGACCCTAGGGATAGTTAGATTCAAGGAAGAGAATGATGAGATTTCTTACCAAATGCCCTATAAGATTGAACAATACCGCCTCCTATCAAACATAGAAAAGGAACATAAACAATCGGTTTACTATAGGAATGATGAGGATAGACGTAGAGGAGTAGAATATGTTGTGAATAGAATACTTGGTTTCTACAAAGAATGCTTGCAACTAGGTCCGGAATACAAAACTAATATTAGAGATGACCTAGACAATGATACCAACGATGAGGTAACGTAATAGCCCATGACCTTGAGTCTAGCTACAAGACTCATAAAATAAAGAAAAGCGCTTCTTTGGAGGCAACCCATGTTTTGTGTGATTTTTATTTGTTTGATTGTTATTTACTTCCGTATGCATGCTTTATTTTTATTGTTGGTAGATCATGTTTCAAAATAAAATTGTGAAAATGCTTTATTTTGTCGTTTAACTTCGTCTTAAATTCATATAAAGGTATTTTGCAAAAGATAAATGTAAGGGGAAACCCCAAATTTGTTTCTAAGAATGAAATTGATCATGATTATCCGCAATATTAAATGGACATCTGTATTAGTATTTGTTAGAGTCAAATGATTGTATTGAGTCATAATGATGTTTTGCAGTATTTTCCAGGAAGTAGGACATAAGTTTTTCCAGAAAATTAACGTAAATATTTCTGCATGTCACTTCTGACGGCGTCATGAGTTAGCTCTTGACGGCGTCATGTGTAAAATTCTGGAAATTTTGGTAGTTTTGTTTTTCTAACGGAGTCTTGAAGTTTTTGTTAATTCTTTAGTTTTATAAACTCCAGGAAATCTTCAAACATTCATTCCACAAGCATTATATCTTACATTGTTTTCTAGGACTTGTTAGTATTGCCGCCGATTTTACGCGAGGTTGCCTTGTTTGTTTTCTCAGGTTCAACAGGTTACATATGACAAGAAGATAATTTATTTTTCTGGAAGGGAAGCTTTGATTGTTCATTTTCTTGGAGGAAGATCTAACCTTGTTACCGCACTATCCACACCGAACGAATCAGGGGAGTATTTGCTTTCATTCTCTTTCCTATTTTACTTTCACATTCTTTAATTGAACATTGGGGACAATGTTCATCCTAAGTGTAAGGGGAGGGTAAATGATGATACCTTATAGGATACACTTTCACTTGAGTTTGTTTGTTTGTTGGTAGGTGTGTAATAAAACTAAGAGAAATACTTGTTAGTGTAATTTTAGCGCCAAATTTAAAATTTTTTACAACATTTAGGAGTGAAACTTTAGCCTTAGCAAGCGTCTCATGGATAGGAGTTTTATGACTAACACAAAACGGTACTATTCAGAAAAAATTTCCACCAAAATATGTGAGCTTCGCCTTTAGATTTGATAGGAAAAGCATTTACTATTAGTGCTTATGAGTGTACCGGTAGCATTTAGATTCTAGAACTTGCGTTAGTGATGCATCCCGAGACCGCTAGTGAGACTACATTCGTGTAGTAGGATTTACTACGTGATAAGAGGCATTAGGATCACCCTTGTGTTAAACCCGTATCATAATTACTTGACCATTTAAGTCATATTACTTGGCTAGTAAAGTCAATTAATTTTTCCCACACTTTAGCGTTGTACTCATTTTTAGTACACGAAACCCCTAGTACACCCCTCCGAGCCTATGTTTTCATTTCTAACTTTAGGTATCTTACTTAAAGGAAGAATTTGTTACAACCCACTTAAATGTACACCCAAATCGCCTTAGCCTTCCGTGTATGCACTCATCTTTAGTGCATTATTGTTACATGTTTAAACCATTAGTTAATTATCTAATTGGTTACATGGTTGCTAAGTAGAGTCATATCCTTGTACATATTGTTTTGGGACGATTGAGACTCATTATGGAGTAATGGGGAAGAACATCATATTATTACCCCCATATGTGCGTTAATCTTAAAAGTACTCCAAGTGTTTTGATTATCTTAATTCGAGTCATAAGATTAGTTTATTGTAAAGTATGTAAAAATTCAAGTGTAAGGGGAATGTTCATTCCCTATGATGTATTATTTTAGATGGTAGGGTAAGAGTGTATGCAAAAAAAAAAAAAAAAAAAAAAAAAAAAAGAAAAACATACGGACTACCATCCTGTTTCATTCTATATTTATTTTATGTTTTTGTTCTTTTTCATTTATTAGCTTAAGTCAAGTCTAGTCTTGGCTTAGCAATGCCATATTGTGCATGTAATTAACCAAGATGATTAACTCGCCACCAGTAAAGATTGCCTATATCCAACAAAACCGTGTATTCCATATCCCTACACCTAACGTTATAACCCTTTAAAAGACCTCTTTGATAGTTTATCCAATGTGCTTACGCCAAGTGGTGGAGGTTTGATCCTTTCCCAAGCCTATGGTAATCTATTTTGCTATGACAGGTAGTGAGAAATGTTTTCCATTTCCTTATTGTGATATATACTTTATTACACCCGAGAGATGTGAGTATCTAAACACTATTTGTGAGGTGCTAGTGTATGACCTCCGTGCTTGTCTTTAGTCTTTAGTGGAATGATTATTTGCTGTAATTACTTTTATATTAGTGTTAAATGACCACTAACTTGTATTTTGATTAGAATAAAAGCATTTGCTTGAGGACAAGCAAATCTCAAGTGTAAGGGTATATGATGAGGCGAAAAATGAGCCGTTTTTAGGGGGTCATTTAAGCCCGGATTTGAATTTATTTGATCAAATATTGGATTAGTTGATTAGCAACTAATTCCGCCCACTCTTCCAAGAACCCGAGATTTTAATTGCTTTCATAAAAATATAAAAATACAAAAAGAATCATCCCTCACCTCTAGATCTAGTGTTTAGGCTTTCTAATCCTAGCGACACTATTCCTGAGTTGAACGATCAATCCCCCGGTACTTGTCACTATACTATACTACAACGATCAGGTACACTGCCTGGTGGGGGTTGTAAGCTTCTCGAGATCCCTCGAGAGGTAAAGCCTGGTGCGATTCCCACGTATCAAAATATTATATAGATATAAAACTTAATTAAAGTTAGAAGCATAACACAATACTAGGGAGCTTCATGTGAGGAGTACCATGTGGATATTTCGTTTTGACGAGTTTACTGGGTTTACGAATTAAAATGCCCTGGCTCCTCAAACGATTATTGCATGTACTTTTGGATTATGATGGCCCGAACGGTGTTATGTTATAACTAGGGATGAGCATTTCGACCCGAATCCCGGAACCGAACCGGAACCGTACTGAAACGTTACCGTTTCCGATATACGGTACGGTATCGGGACTAAGAAATAAGGCGAAAAAAATTCGGGACCACTAATTCGGTACGGGACCGGTACCAAATCGGGAAATTCCTGAATAAAAACGGGAAAACCCGATTTCCCGGTACCGGTACCAAAACCGGTATCCGAATCCCGTTCGGTACGGTACCAGTACCACTATTTATGCTCGGGAAAAAATCGGTACCACTAATTCGGTACGGGATCGGTACGGGACCGGTACCATGCTCATCCCTAGTTATAACTAAACTTAATAACAACATAGCTCAATAGTAGGGAGCTTCACGTGAGGAGTATTAACTTCTGAATTATGATGGTCCGAACGGTATTATGTTGATAACATAATACAATAGTAGGGAGCTTCATGTGAGGAGTCATATACTTCTGGATTGTGATGGCCCGATGTCACACCCCCAAAATACCTGAATGGCAGCGGAATGGAATACCTGGGGGTGACTGTCATAGCACCATAATTACAGTTATATTGAACGACCTAAAGTGTCGTTTAGAAAATACAGCGTTTGATCATTAAAACATTCAGAGTTTACAAGGCTTAGGTCCCAAAAGAGTTTGCCAATATAGTTAAAATAAGTTCAACAAGATCAAACGTTTCATAAGTGCAGAAAATATGGTGAGACGCGTCGACTCCGCGACTCCATGAAGGTCCAAATGTATGCAACATGAGCTACCTTAATAACCTGAGAAATACATTGCGAAAAACGGTCAACACGAATGTTGGTGAATAATCATAGAGTTATAAGTAAAATCTAGTGTACAAATGCCATAAGTAATGCCAAGAAATAGGATGTCCGGAAAGTATATACATTGGCTCTTAAGCTCATGACCCCGAAGCTAGACGATACTTGGCATTACTTATGGCATTTGTACACTAGATTTTACTTATAACTCTATGATTATTCACCAACATTCGTGTTGACCGTTTTTCGCAATGTATTTCTCAGGTTATTAAGGTAGCTCATGTTGCATACATTTGGACCTTCATGGAGTCGCGGAGTCGACGCGTCTCACCATATTTTCTGCACTTATGAAACGTTTGATCTTGTTGAACTTATTTTAACTATATTGGCAAACTCTTTTGGGACCTAAGCCTTGTAAACTCTGAATGTTTTAATGATCAAACGCTGTATTTTCTAAACGACACTTTAGGTCGTTCAATATAACTGTAATTATGGTGCTATGACAGTCACCCCCAGGTATTCCATTCCGCTGCCATTCAGGTATTTTGGGGGTGTGACAGATTGGTACCAGAGCTAAGGTTATAGCGAACTAGGATGTATCATGGACCCTAGACTATAACCATATCATCATAGCATCTCATCATTTCATCATAGGTGCATATTCACTATACATGTTGCTTTACGCACACACTGTGCAAGTTATTCATACCCATACTCATATATATATATGATTATATTGACCTGGTTCACAAGTGACATGTCTTCAGATACCCACGCTGTTATCCTTTCATCGGATTCCGACATTAAAGATGCCTTGTCATCTTCCACTACCATTTTACCACCAGTTGCACGTATACCACCGTTAGCACTATTGATTTGTTATAGGAATAAGGTTTTCCTATCATTTAACCTATACATAGAATGCCGTTTGGTAGAGTATTCAGACTTAATGGACTTATTAGGATGCTTATTACAAGGGAGATTGTATGTTTTGTTTCCTCCACTAGTAGGACGCTTACTACTCAGGTACTACCACCACCGTTGGTTACTTATTTCACTATTGGTCGCCCCATAGTGCGTACTTTAACTTTACCTCTTAGATGTCGCGAGATAGCGCGAAAGAGGGTAGTATTCCATTCACTATTATCACCATTATCTCCTAACTCATCACTGGGATTTCTTCGTCATCAATGTTATTCTCATCCTTTAGAATACCACCATTGTCATTTCCTTTTCCATTTCCATTTGCCACGAATTAGACAACGCCTTGTGGATAATACCAAGATTACGGACTCAACAGGAACATCTACAGGTTCCTCAAGAATGGCTTAGAATCTACGCTATCTAGAACTTGATCGATGCACAACTACAGATACCACTTCAGGACTATCTCGACCTTATGATGCCATAAACCTGATTTCACCTCGAAGGATTACAGGAAGTCTTTAGACTAGACTTATATCTTTACTAGCTTTTGCTATTATCCTAGCCACGAGAGGTGTGGCATAGTTCGAAGAAACTTGTAGTATTTTGATTGATGAACAAACAGAATCACCAAGTATTGACTCTACTATAAGGGAATGGTTGTGCTATCTATGATATTGGTCCATATAGACCAAAACTTTCATGTATTATATTCATGTGTTATGAATATGATGATCCTTATTACCTATAGATTCTCATGGACTCTTATGATTTGATGGAGATAGATTTAAGCAAACCACTCCAAGCATGACGCAAGCTGCTGTTGGACAAGTCATTGCCAAGAACATGGCCACTGCCCTCACCAAGGAACTTACTCACGTGGAATTTATGGGTTGTAATCCCTCCTCCTTTAGCGGAAATATAGACATAAAGGAATTTCTCAAATGGTTCGAAGAATTAGAAACAATCTTTCAAAGTGGTGACTGCCGTAAGGAAGACAAAGTTAAGTTCGCCACTTGCACTTTTCAGAAGCATGCCCAGAAATGGTGGACTAAATATGTCCAGGTAGTAGGAGTTGATGCTGCTTACTCACACTCTTGGGAGAAACTAAAAAGGATGATGAGTTTGAAGTTCTGTGTGAAAAGCGAATTACAAGCAATTGAACAAGAAACACTAAACCTTACCATGGAAGGAGATGATGTTGTCAAGTATACTGCTTATTTTTATGATTTTGCTCGACTAGGCTCTGCAATGGATGAACCGGAAAGCAAGAGACTTGAAAGGTACGTCGGAGGACTTTCTCCTGAAATTCGTAGGATGGTCATCGCATGTGAACCCAATACCATGTCTGAAGCTATCCAGATGGCAATCGAAACAAAGGAACTCATAGTTCGCGACAAGACATCGGGAGACAATAATAACAACAAGAGAAAATGGGTCGGTAATCAGGATGCTAATGCTACTCAACGACCATTTAAGATACAACAAGTGGTGGAGACCTTTACTGCTGGGTCAAGCCAAAAGAAAGGATATGTAGGTAAATTACCCGAGTGCAACAGGTGTCAGTTTCATCACAAAGGACGTTGCCCGGAACCATGTGGCAACTGTAAGAAGATCGGACACAAAGCCAAGGATTGCAAGGCTCCCACCCTCACAAAGCATCAGGAACTCACGGTAATCTGCCGTGAATGTGGAGTAGTGGGACACTTCAAGAGTGAATGCCCGGTGTTGAGAGACCGGAATTGGAGGAGGCGTTTCATGTTGTAAAACTATAGTTTGAGCCTCTAGGGTTGTACTTTCTTTTGGTACTTCCCATAAGTACGTTGATGTAACCTAGTTGTATTAAGCACTTTCCTATCCAATGTAATGACTATCTTTTGTTACCTCTATGATAACCATAACTTTCGTTTACTCCGCTTTCTATCCCAATCGTTCAATTTTCAATCGTTTCGTAACATTATGTCATTGCCTTATTAGAGATTAAGCCGATTTCGTATTTGACGGATTAGTAGATTATTACCATTCCATAGGATTTACTCATGTATCCAATACACCATTCAACGAGTTTTATTTCAAACTATTTTACTACCTTATGGAGAAATTGCTTTTACCAAATTTCTAAAATAAGCCGTTTTGTTACCGTACTATAAACTGATTTTTCCGATATTACGCCAAATACTTACTATTATTACGCGAAACAATTTTTATGTTACTTTGAAAGGAAGTATTAGAATACCATTTTTAATAACAACGCGTTGAACACCATCTAAAGCTTTTGAGAAAAATAATATTATTTTGATTAAATCAAGCATCGCATCATTAGTCCTCAACTATACATAGCTTGATCACCTATGTATACTTCAGGAAAGATTATGCCATGAAGGAAATAGTTACTTTATAAAGTATTGTTAATAACAATCTTCATCCAAAAGCGTTTTAAACAAATAAACTCTTTTATAAATGTCTCTTTCTGACAAACTCTCCCTGGATACTTATCTCACCTGTCACTCATTTAGCCATTAAGTTGGATTGTTCCATTGACTTCTTTAGGAGAGACTTACCATATCAAGTACTAGGAGGATTCCTTGATACAAGAAAAACAATAAAAGGATTACGGAACCATTATACCTAGACTGAGAAAAATTTATAACTCAACAACAATCCTAAGATACCACGAGACCATCCGACCCACCATCCCTGACCTAGTTATCCAATTTATTATTCAAAGTTACTAGCTAGACTGAGCTATAGGATCGAACACATTGTGAAGGTACGCTAAGCAACACCATGGGAATAAACCAAGCCTCCTAACCGATACTGTAAAGTGTTTTGAGTTAACATGGTCTCATCCATACGCAAACTTCCCTGCAGTAAGTTCTCGCAAAGAATAATTTATTCGAATTATGGATATCGATATAGATTCCCTCAAGGAATTGTGTTCTCAAGAAATTCTAGATAACCCCACCTATACATCAAGAGAAGCATCAAACTCAAGAATATCTCCCCAGCTACACGTGAAGACAGTACGGAAATTCATCGACAAAGTATCAATTGAAACCCTCATATTGCCAACATGATAACAATTTCAACGATAAACCATCTCAGGACTTAAGTTGGTTGGATACCTAGACTTGTAGTTTTGTCGAAAAATCGCTAATAGGCATTTTCTAATGTCAGGAACCGAATGTTAGACACTTATGCATTTATGCGAATATTTCCGATCCTACTATTTTATCCTTGTTAGTATTTTTATTTTTAAATGAAGTGGATTTCAAAATTTTGTCCATACAAATCATATATCTCGTGGAAAATAATTTTGAATTGCCTATTTTGAATAAATACGACCCTTTTTAGCCAGTATTTACTTGAACCATTATACAATGAGAAATGTTTAAACATCAAACTTTGGTAAATAGTTCTATTCACAACATGTTTGAAAACCGCGTCACATTTCATAACTATTAAATTTTGAATCATCAATAAAGCTAATATTGAGTATACCATTTGTCCCATTTTCTAAAAATTGTTTATTCAGAAAAAGATTTCGACCAAAAACTCAAAAATTGCGAGATAAATTTTGGAAACAAATCACCATACTATATCGCTTGTGCATTTAGGGCTTTGTGACTTGACAATAAGGAATATTGGAAAATGTAATGAAGGAAATTAGGAGGAACACCATAGAACGATTACAAACGTCAGTAATGGAGACCAAGCACAGTAGGCAAAGAATGACACATGTCTTAGCAATCCATTAGACCAAAACACAAGAAATCAAAGTTTGTTACCCATAGTCTATCCCCTTTATATGACGCTGAGTTCGAAAGACGTAACGTGGAGGAATTAGTCACAAGATTTATTGTACCTATTTCAATTATTCCCGATAAAGGTGATCGAATCACCTCAGACTTCTAACAATCATTCTAAGATTTCCTTCGGAACCTCATTAAGATGTGAACACCGCCTATCATCCTCAGATCGATTGTCATAACGAGAGAACGATTCAAACATAGGAAAGTTATACTCAGAGTATGAATGATTGACTCTAGAAATGGTTGGACTAACCATTTACCATAAATTGGATTCTTTTACAACCATAGTTATCGCGCGAGCATAGAGACTACACCATTTGAGGCACTTTATGGTCGAAGTACCAATTACCTATTTACAGACCGAAATCGGAAAGTTAAATTCACTGGTCTAGAACTAAATTATGGGACAACAAAGGAAATTTCACAAGTCAAGAACCGGTTACAAGCAACGAGAAACTGGTAGGAGTTATGTTGGTACATGACGCACATCACACGGATTGGGTATCCTTGAACAACAAACTAACTAGATTCACGTGAAAGAACGAGCTAAGTTAAAAGCTTTGCCTTGGAGAGGCATGATACGATTTTGGTAACACGAGAGATTGAACTTTTAAGTATATTGGACCATTTCAGATTCATTTTAGAATCGACCAACTGACGTAAAAGATTTGAGTTCTGACAGAGTTCAACAACATATATTACCCATATTACATTATAAACCTGAAGAAGCACTGATCATCTATTGACGAACCAAACTCGGAAAAAGCCAAACTCACTATTCCTGTAAGTACTCATGAAATAACCAGAAATTTCCTACAAGTCAAGGATCAATTACAAATTTTATAAGTTGTAAACCACTAAAACTTCAAGTTGGTAGCCAGATCACGTTGAAAGTTCTGCCTAGGAAAGGCATGATATTATTCGGAAAGATTTGGAAAGTTAAAACCGATATACACTGGACCATGTAATAATTCAGACAGAGTAGGCCTAGTAGCCTTCAGACTTGAGCCTTGTTAAAGAACAGTCGGATTACACAACTATGTTTCACCTAATCAAATCCAGGAAATGACTTTCAGATTAGTCAATCATAATCCCATTTGGAAGGGAATCCAACCTTGAGACAAACGTAAACTGGGTAAGAGAACCAGTAGAAAGCATGGACCATGAGGTCGAACGGTTGAAGCAAAGTCAAATTCCTATCGTGAAAGTTCGCTGGAATTCTTGAAAAGGACCCGAATTTACTTGGGAATGAGAGGACCGAATGCAACTTAAGTACCCACGTCTTTTTACCAAATATACATCAGAGACCAACCAAAACTGAACTTCGGGACGAAGTTCCTGTTAGAAGGGAAGACTGTCACAACTCGTAATTTCCGGTCACTTTCCAAACCTCGACAATTTACTATTCACAAGTTACCATTCATCATTTACTATTCATCGATCACTATTCATCGTTTTTGAGGTCAATTTGACATTCCGAGACATATTCAGAAATTTTACTATTCACTTGACACTATTCATTTCCGAGAGAAAACCACTATTCACGTGCATTATTCATGTCATCGTAAATTTAGTTTACGAGTGTTCAAATTCGCGTAACCGTATTGGTTCAGGAGCGAATTCATGCATTATTATCAGGGACATTTCATACGGACTAGAAATAGTCGACATATCATTATTAGGGCACTTGCATACTATTCCACTCGTAGGGTATTCAAATTATATTTTAATATAATTAACTATTTACGTATGTTTATTTTAAATAAACACTAATTCGCGAACTATAAATGAAACTAACACGTCCGACACTCCCGACTATGATCCCAATATATCTTTATATTCATTTTTATAATATAAAATTTGATTATATTAATTTACCCGGTATTTTGGAAATTTATTTATTTCGTATCGTACGCCTAATTTAATTACGACAGTTTTCGTAGAAACTAAATAATAATTATCTAAACACCCAATAATTTTACCCAACCTATTTTTATAATTTTTATAACTTTATTTTATCCCGGTTAACTCCGTTAAAATTTATTTTTAGTTAACCCGGTACCCGGTACACTTTAAAACTACAAAATAACGCATAATAATACACAAAGTCACAAAAGTCTACACATTCATCCCCCCCCCCTTGACTTTGCCGCCCCCCCCCCCCC
The DNA here is from genome assembly GCA_030686995.1 of Artemisia argyi. NCBI lineage: Eukaryota > Viridiplantae > Streptophyta > Magnoliopsida > Asterales > Asteraceae > Artemisia > Artemisia argyi. The sequence continues at coordinate 130,485,267 of CM060692.1, forward strand.
CCCCATGTGATTTCCTAGTTTTATGGATCTTGTTCTTACATTAAAACTTATACTAACTTTTTATAATAATAATAATACTAATAATACATAAGAAGAATACTACACTCTTTTTCTCATTCTTCACAAGTTCAAGCAAAATTTATTTCTCTCTTTTCTCTACTCATATGCACGGCAAACCAAGAGGAGAAGCAAGAAACCATAAAATTTTCCAAGATCAAATCTATTCAAGCTCATTTGGTAATCCTTGTTAAGGTTTTGAAATAAAAACCTCAAGGATAATTAAGTATTTCTCATCAAAAACTCTCTAATCTTTCAAGTAAGTTAACAAAACTCATTTCATAATTTTTACAAGTTATTACTATGGTTATATATTTTTCTTACAAGAAATCATGCATATATTGGCTTATACCACTCCATTTTGTATATATTTAACTTTTAAGCCCTAGAAAGTGATTTTGTTTAGATCCTTGTTAGATCTACTTGGTTTTGGTGATTAGGAACCCATGACACCCTAAGAAGGTGTATGGTAGGATTAGATTAGTTTTGTGGTGTTTGAAAGTGGTTTGATGGATGATGGAACTAGTTTGGAGACTTGAAAATGGTTTTTGAAACTTTTGATATACCTACTGTCCCTATTTTAATTTCGTGGGAAAATCAGTAGATGGTGGCTAATTTTTGACCAAAGATTTAGAAAATACTTTCAAAAACGAAACTTTAGGCGAAAGAACGGATTAAAACGAGTTTATAACGAAGGAGATACGATTTTTGCAAATTTAACGACGAAAACTATTTTTACAAAAACTGCTTGCTGATTGGCAGAATACGACGGGTAATTTGAGGCATTAAACGTAACCTAGAGGAGCCGAGTTATCAAAAATATATTAGTATATACAAAAACGAATCCGTGGACATAAAGAACAAGGAAAACGAACCTAAAACGACCGAGTTATACCCGTTTTAACATTGTCAAAACTATATATATATATATATATATATAGTCACAAATAAAAATAATAACGTACGTACTAAATGGTATATTTTCTAGCAACGTTACTAATGACTATTTTCTTAACAAACGAATACGTACGACCCGAGGGAATATTTATACGACATGACGACGTCATTCTAAGGTTTTGATACAAGGATTATAACGCTAACTTTTTCGTACGAGTTAATATGACAAGTTATATACTTCTCTAAATAGACCTATTTTTCCTAAGTATGGAAACTATTTTACCATGACGATAACTAGTATTTCCAAATTACGAGTGGTATGAGTATCATGTGCATGTGCATTCATTTCATTACGGCTTGATCTAAGTTAGATCACGATTATTCATTTAGGTTGCGGCTATTGTTCACGCCTCGTTGTCCCGATTACTTTACCATCGTTGTACCATCTTTGTACTATCACTCCAGGTGAGTTTCATAGCCCCGTTTTAATTCTATATTTTGATTTCAAATCCCACGGGGGAGAATACATTGCATTACTTATTTTTGTGTACATGCCTAAGTATAAAATTCATACATTGCTTAAGTTTCCTTATTACCACGTCTTGAAAAGTCCCCTTTTATTATCATGGACCGTTAATTTCTGGTACTAAGCGGGAGTGAGTGGATAGATCTATCGAGAGTGACGCCTCCATTCGTGTTTGGGTTGCTCCAAATGGAACGAATGCATTTCATGTCTTTATTTTTAGAGTGTCTGGTAAACACTCATTGGGGCCAAGTATCGTCTAGCTTCGGGGTCATGAGCTTAAGAGCCAATGTATATACTTTCCGGACATCCTATTTCTTGGCATTACTTATGGCATTTGTACACTAGATTTTACTTATAACTCTATGATTATTCACCAACATTCGTGTTGACCGTTTTTCGCAATGTATTTCTCAGGTTATTAAGGTAGCTCATGTTGCATACATTTGGACCTTCATGGAGTCGCGGAGTCGACGCGTCTCACCATATTTTCTGCACTTATGAAACGTTTGATCTTGTTGAACTTATTTTAACTATATTGGCAAACTCTTTTGGGACCTAAGCCTTGTAAACTCTGAATGTTTTAATGATCAAACGCTGTATTTTCTAAACGACACTTTAGGTCGTTCAATATAACTGTAATTATGGTGCTATGACAGTCACCCCCAGGTATTCCATTCCGCTGCCATTCAGGTATTTTGGGGGTGTGACACCCGAACGGTGTTATGTTATATCTAAAACAATAAGGAACCTAAGAATGATTACTTAAGAAACTTAAACAAGATAACTAAAGCTTGACATACATCCACACCGACAACACACCAGGATATGTGAGTAAGGCAGTCTAGTTCCTGAGTCACTTTTTGCATCAATCAGATTTCCCTAAGCCCAGGTAAGTTCATAGCCTCACACTCTTTTTCTGTGAGTTTTCATATCCTCACACCTTTTAAATGCTTTCTAAATGCTTTACAAACCCTGTGAGGGGGATACATGCTACTTGCTTTACTTTAAACCGAATACAAGTCTTTTTCTTTGGTTGTTGCACGAGTAAACTATCTGCCACCACTACATAACTAAAATTCATGAATCTAATCATTTGGGATATTTTACCCACGCGAACGTGAATATAGTTGATAGATCTATTAGAGTTTGACAACTCCCGTTGATACTACATCTTTCTGGATGGTATCAATAAGTACTATATTTGAACCCACTGAAGGATTAACTTTGGCAAGTTATCCTTCCCATCCCTTAATGGTTAGGTCTGCAGCCCCCATGACCCAGATTCTTAACGTGTGGTTCATGAGCTTAGTGTAACACACCCCACTCTTGATAATTGTGCATGCATCACAATTATCACACACACAACATTTTCCCAGATGGGTGTAACAACGGAACCCAGGGAACTTGTATTAACTATCACTTAAACCTATGACTCTCACTCAACACCTAGTGTTGACTTTTAAGCATGTATTCTAGGTATATCACTGATGAGGCGAAAAATGAACCACTTTTAGGCGGTCATTTAAGCCCGGAATTGAATTTATTTGATCAAATATTGCCCTAAATCGTTCCTTTTGTGATTTTAGGTACTTTGGGAGTGAATTCTGGAAAAGGAAGCAATTCGGACGTTTTTGGAGCATAAAAGTGAGGAAAACGGCAAAGACCTAATTTTCCATGCTGTGAACAGTACCTGACGGCGTTAAGAAGAAAATCATGACGGCGTCAAGAGTAAAATCCGTGACGACCCAGTGAAAACCTGAAGGCGTCACAAGAAGGGCGTCAAGAGTTAATATGGTGACGGCCTGCGTAAGGAGTACACATGACGGCGTCAGACCCAGATCTAGGCAGTCCGAGAAACTATTTGGCGGTGAGATGACGGCGTCGGAATTTTGTTCTTGACGCCGTCACCTATCAGAATCTATATATAGTTTTCTGTTTTTCATTCATTAGAAAGGAACTTGTGTGGAGAAAACTAGGGCCGAACTTTGTAACCTCTAGGTCGTATTTTACAGTATTTTCAGGGGTTTTCACCCCTTGAATCCTTTCATATTCAATTGAGATAAGTCTTCTCTTAATTCATTCAATATGTCTTTTTGTTGTTTGAATATATCTTATGCTTGTCTTGATTTCAACATGCTAGGCTAGATCTATTTTGTGTTTGCTTAGATGTAATGAAACCTAGATGTTAATTATATGTTGATTACTTGTTTATGGTTGTAATGGATGAATGATTTCAATGTTAGGCTTAAGAAAAGTGGCAGATCTCCATTGTGTAACATGCTTGAACGTCTTAGGAAACATGAACCGATGTGTACTAGGTTTTATTGGTTGTATTTAATGCATGAGCAAATTCTAGTGATCCCATGTTAGGAGCTTCTTAGCCGGCTCGACATAGGAGTGAAGTAGGCGCTCATAGGATTGGGGAAGTAAGTACGCCACCCCATGAATGGTATTAAGGAATACAATCCGTCATCCACGCAACTATAACAAGTAATTAACCTGTAAAAGATATCTAGGGAGTAGTGAAATCTAAGTAAACACAATTCTCCCACATATTGCTCACAACTCTAGTATAATTTAGTTTATTTTCATTTTTAGTATTTTATTTTGATTGCATCTTTAGTATTGGGTTAGTTAACTAGCAACTAATTCCGCCAAACTCCTTCAAACCCGAGATTTTTAATTGCTTTTTATAAAATATAAAAATACAAAAAGAATCATCCCTCATCTCTAGACATAGTCTTTAGGTTTTCTAATCCTAGCGACACTATTCCTAGCTGAACGATCAATCCCCCGGTACTTGTCATTATACTATACTACATCGATCAGGTACACTGCCTGGTGGGGGTTGTAAGCTTCTCGAGATCCCTCGAGAGGTAAAGCCTGGTGCAATCCCTACGCTACCAATCACTTCTTTGGAGATATGGCAGAAGGAGGCACTAAACTCGAAGGACTTTAAAACCGGTTATTATTCAAACATAACTTAACACCTTGACTTTGGGACCTCATCAATAGTAAAAGTATAATTTTTTCTATAAAAACTCTGATAATTCAAACATAACTTAACACCTTGACTTTGGGACCAAGTCAAGTTTCTCATGAAATCTTACGAAGCTCCTAAGCCTTCAAGCCAAGTGAACAAAATCACTTATTCATGCGAATTATGTAGTGGTCCCCATGACACTCGTGATTGTGTGGAACTCCCCGGAACAGCTTTTGCGGACTTCGCATCCTCGCGTACCGACGAAGCGGGAGATAAGTGGTACACTTTCAAACCCGAGCCAAACCCTTACGGTGATTCCTACAACCCCTCTTGGAAAAATCACCCAAACCTTAGGTGGAAACAAAATCAAGCCAATTCTTCCAATCCGCCTAATCGTTACCAACCAAACGTTCCACCCTCCAACCGTACTTTCAACAACAATCCTTCTAACAACTATGGTAGTACCAACAATCTTGAAGGATTTATGTACAAGTTTATGGCGTCTCAAGAAGCTCGCATATCTAAGTTTGAAGCCGATTTCAAACAAAAGCAAAGCGAGATGACCACCAAAATTGACACATTGTTGAAAGTTCTCAATGACCGAGAAATGGGAGCACTCCCAAGCGACACGGTCAAGAACCCGAAACTAAACGTTAATTCCATATCATCAGTTTCGTCACCCACTTCTTGTCCGCAATACTACTCGGTTAAATCAATGAGCACGTGTTTCAAGCAAAACCAGGTTCTTCAAAAGGACCAATCGAATAAAACACCCGATATAAAACCGGTCAAAAGCATAGTTGAAACACCTCCTATGCAAGACCTCGACGATGAATTCAAGTAGCTTCACCTTGAACGCCCCGTTATTGATGTCTTAGCCCGTGCTCCCTACTATAGTGCCCTCCTAGAAAAGTATGAGAAGTTTAAACTAGGTAAAAATGGGACCGCCTTCGTTCAAAACAAGTTGCCTAAAAAGCTTGATGATCCGGGTATATTTGTTTTGCCTTGTAAGATAGGAAGATCCGAAGCTTTCGACACACTTGCCGATTTAGGGTCAAGCCTCAACTTGATTCCCTTATCCCTTTTCACCTCTCTCAAGCTAGGAAAGTTAGAGGAGACGGAGGTATTGATAGGTCTAGCGGATGGGAGTATTGCCCACCTTGTTGGAATGATTAAGGATGTAGTTGTTCACGTAGGGAAGTTAACTATCTTAGCGGATTTTCACGTCCTAGACATGGTTAGTGACACTACATGTCCATTGTTGGTAGGAAGAGGATTTTTAGCAACCGCTAGCGCCATGATAGATTGTAAGGAGTCTAAGATAGCGGTAGGTGAGGGCGACACTTGGTCGGTATACGATGTTAAGAAACATAGCTACGATTGTGAGGATGAACCGACACCACATTGGGTAGAGATGAATAGGAGACCATCTAGATATGGACCTTGGATAGAAAGGAACTTTATAGGACCTCAACGCCCATTCTATCTAGAAAAATATTTCATCGAAAAGACACATTCGGTGGAACAACTCATAGCTAGAGATGAAGAGGTAGATCCTTTTGAGGACCCCTTAGTCTTTAGGAATATGATAGAGTTCTTAAGCGTAATGCCTATTAATATAGAGATGAATAAGTGGAAAAGAGAGGGAGATAAGTGTAAATGGAGGTGGGACAAGCCACCTAAGGAAGGTGACGGATCATGGCATATGAAGATGACTTTGTATGATCCGGATGGAGAAAAGTTTGAAAGGTCATACCGTACTAAGAAAACCGATAGGAAGTTAAAACCTAAGTTTGATCCCAAAGATGTCCTCAATGAGGAACTCACCCGTATCACGTAGTAACCCATGACCTTGAGTCTAGCTACAAGACTCGTAAATAAAGAAAAGCGCTTCTTGGGAGGCAACCCATGTTTTGTGTGATCTTTATTTTGTTTGTTTGTTATTTGCTTCCGTATGCATGCTTTATTTTTAATGTTGGTAGATCATGTTTCAAAACTAAAATAGTGAAAATACTTTACTTTGTTGTTTGGCCTAGTCTTAACTTCATCCAAAGGTATTTTTGCAAAAGATAAGGGTAAGGGGAAACCCCAAATATGTTTTTAAGAAACGAAACCGATCATGATTCTCCACAATATTAAGTGAACATGTATATTCGTATTTGTTAGAGTCAAATGCTTGTATCGAGTCATAATGAAGTTTTGCAGGATTTTCCAGGAAGTAGGACGAAGTTTTTCCAGAAATTTTCCGGAAACTTAACATAAGAATTTCTGCAGGTCACTTCTGACGGCGTCAGGAATTAATTCCTGATGGCGTCACGTGTAAAAATCTGGAAATTTTACCATTTTTGTTTTTCTAACGGAGTCTTAAAGTTTTTGTTGAATTATTAGTTTTATAATCTCCAGGAAATCTGCAAACATCATTCCACAAGCATTATATCTTATTTTGTTTTCTAGGATTTATTAGCATATGTAGATTGCCGACGATTTTATGCAAGGTTGCCTTGTCTGTTTTCTCAGGTTTTACAGGTTATGTATGACAAGAAGATGATTTATATTCTGGAAGGGAAGCTTTTATTGTTCATTTTCTTAGAGGAAGATCTAACCTGGCCACCTTATTGTCCATACCGAGCGAATCAGGGGAGTATTTGATTTCATTTGTTTTACTTATTTCACTTTTACATTCTTTACTTGAACATTGGGGACAATGTTCATCCTAAGTGTAAGGGGAGGGTAAAATGATGATACCTTACAGATACACTTTCGCTTGAGTTTATTTGTTTGATAGTAGATGTGTAATAAAACTATGAGAAATACTTGTTAGTGCAATTTTAGCGCTAAATTTAAAATTTTTTTACAACATTTAGGAGTGAAACTTTAGCCATAGCAAGCGTCTCATGGATAGGAGTCGTATGACTAGCACAAAACCGTACTATTCAGAAAAATTTTCCACCCAAATATGTGAGGTTCGCCTTTAGATTTGATAGGAAAAACATTTACTATTAGTGCTTATGAGTGTACCGGTAGCATTTAGATTCTAGAACTTGCGTTAGTGATGCATCCCGAGACCACTAGTGAGACTACATTCGTGTAGTAGGATTTACTACATGATAAGAGGCATTAGGATCACCCTTGTGTTAAACCTGTATCATAATTACTTGACCATTTAAGTCATATTACTTGGCTAGTTAAGTCAACTAATTTTTCCCACACCCTTCGCGTTGTACTCATTTTTAGTACACGAAACTCCTAGTACACCCCTCCGAGCCTAACTTTTCGTTTCTAACTTTAAGCAGCTTACTTAAAGGAAGAATTTGTTACACCCCACTTAAATGTACACCCAAATCGCCTTAGCCTTCCGTGTATGCACTCATCTTTAGTGCATTATTGTTATTTGATAAACCCTAAGTTAATTATCTAATTGATTACATGGTTGCTAAGTCGAGTCATATCCTTGTACATATTGTTTTGGGACGATTGGGACTCATGGGTAAAGTACTTATTTTATGGAGTAATTGGGAAGAACATCATATATTACCCCCGTATGTGCGTTAATCTTAAAAGTACTCCAAGTGTTTTGATTTTCTTAATTCGAGTCATTAGATTAGTTTATTGTAAAGTATGTAAAAATTCAAGTGTAAGGGGAATTTTCATTCCCTATGATGTATTATTTTGGATGGTAGGGTAAGAGTGTATGCAAAAAAAAAAAAAAAAAAAAAAAAAAAAAAAAAAAAAAAAAATCGAAAAAAATAAGAAAAAGAAAAAAAATATAGAAAAAGAAAAAGAGAAAAACATACGGACTACCATCCCTTTTCATTCTATGTTCATTTTATGTTTTTGTTATTTTTGATTTATTAGCTTAAGTCGAGTCTAGTCTTGGCTTAGCAACGCCATTTTGTACATGTAATTAACCAAGATTGTTAACTCGCCACCAGTAAAGACTGCCTATATCCAACAAAACCGTGTATTCCATATCTCTACACCTAACGTTACAACCCTTTAAAAGACCTCTTTGACAGTTTATCCTAGGTGCTTACGCCATGTGGTGGAGGTTTGATCCTTTCCCAAGCCTATGGTAATCTATTTTGCTATGACAGGTAGTGCGAGATGTTTTCCATTTCCATAATGTGATATTACTTTATTACACCCGAGAGATGTGAGTATCTAAACACTATTTGTGAGGTGCTAGTGTATGACCTCCGTGCTTGTCTTTGGCCTTTAGTGGAATGATTATTTGTTGTAATTACTTTTATATTAGTGTTAAATGACCCCTAACTTGTATTTTGACTGGAATAAAAGCGCATTTGCTTGAGGACAAGCAAATCTCAAGTGTAAGGGTATATGATGAGGCGAAAAATGAACCACTTTTAGGGGGTCATTTAAGCCCGGAATTGAATTTATTTGATCAAATATTGCCCTAAATCATTCCTTTTGTGATTTTAGGTACTTTGGGAGTGAATTCTGGAAAAGGAAGCAGTTCGAAACGTTTTTGGAGCATAAAAGTGAAGAAAACGGCAGAGACTTAATTTTTCATGCTGAGAACAGTACCTGACGGCGTCAAGAAGAAAATCATGACGGCGTCAAGAGTAAAATCCGTGACGACCCAGTGAAAACTTGAAGGCGTCACAAGAAGGGCGTCAAGAGTTAATATGGTGACGGCCTGCATAAGGAGTACACATGACGGCGTCAGACCCAGATCTAGGCAGTCCGAGAAAGTATTTGGCGGCGAGATGACGGCGTTAGAATTTTGTTCTTGACGCCGTCACCTATCAGAATCTATATATAGTTTTCTGTTTTTCATTCATTAGAAAGGAACTTGTGTGGAGAAAATTAGGGCCGAACTTTGTAAACCCTAGGTCGTATTTTACAGTATTTTCAAGGGTTTTCACCCCTTGAATCCTTTCATGTTCAATTGAGATAAGTCTTCTCTTAATTCATTCAATATGTCTATGTGTTGTTTGAATATATCTTATGCTTGTCTTGATTTCAACATGCTAGGCTAGATCTATTTTGTGTTTGCTTAGATGTAATAAAACCTAGATGTTAATTATATGTTAATTACTTGTTTATGGTTGTAATGGATGAATGATGTCAATGTTAGGCTTAAGAAAACTGGCAGATCTCCATTGTGTAACATGCTTGAACGTCTTAGGAAACATGAACCGATGTGTACTAGGTTTTATTGGTTGTATTTAATGCATGAGCAAATTCTAGTGATCCCATGTTAGGAGCTTCTTAGCCGGCTCGACATAGGAGTGAAGTAGGCGCTCATAGGATTGGGGAAGTGAGTACGCCACCCCATGAATGGTATTAAGGAATACAATCCGTCATCCACGCAACTATAACAAGTAATTAACCTGTAAAAGATATCTATGGAGTAGTGAAATCTAAGTAAACACAATTCTCCCACATATTGCTCACAACTCTAGTATAATTTAGTTTATTTTCATTTTTAGTATTTTATTTTGATTGCATCTTTAGTATTGGGTTAGTTGACTAGCAACTAATTCCGCCAAACTCCTTCAAACCCGAGATTTTTAATTGCTTTTCATAAAATATTAAAATACAAAAAGAATCATCCCTCATCTCTAGACCTAGTCTTTCGGTTTTCTAATCCTAGCGACACTATTCCTAGCTGAACGATCAATTCCCCGGTACTTGTCATTATACTATACTACATCGATCAGGTACACTGCCTGGTGGGGGTTGTAAGCTTCTCAAGATCTCTCGAGAGGTAAAGCCTGGTGCAATCCCTACGCTACCAATCACTTCTATGGAGATATGGCAGAAGGAGGCACTAAACTCGAAGGACTTTAAAACCGGTTATTATTCAAACATAACTTAACACCTTGACTTTGGGACCTCATCAATAGTAAAAGTATAATTTTTCTATAAACTCTAATAATTAAATGAATGATAACTAAATTTCTAAAAACGTCTCTTTTCGATTTGTTTTCTATTACAGTAACTGTGATTCCATGAAGTAATACCCCAACCCTAAATCCGCTGCGAACCTTGAAAATGGGGGTGTTACAGAAGTACGGCGCATCTATCCCCTAGATATGACCTATTCTGTTATTAATCAGAAATTTTTCAAAACACTAACGAGATACGACGCATCTGTTTCGACAGTTGCGGCGCATCTATTTATTTATTAAAAACAAATTTTCGAATTTATAAACTGAGATACGACGTATCATTTTTCTGAATAAAAGACTGATTTAATCTTTAACGTAATTAGATACGACACATCCTAATTCTGGGATGCGGCGCATCCGCAGCAGATATTAGCTTCTTTTATTTTTAATATTCCGTTTTCATTACTTGTTTTCTGATTTTATACTTCATAAAACCTTTCCTACTAATCCTTTTGTGCTGAATTTCAGGAAGTGCATGACCCGGAGCTCTGTTAAAGAACTCAGCAAACCTTTCGACGAACCTGAGAAAGTCTTTCATTCACTTAAAAGGCTTTTCAGCACAAGAGATTTAGATTATTCAAGCCCAATTGAGCTCGATTACTTTTCTGAAAAAGAGGAAGCTAGTGTAGAAGAAGTAACTGAAACAATGGGTGAAAACACTACCATGGAGGAATACATGCATAAGACCCGAGCGGACTATAGTTCGGGAGTTGCTAAACCAAAGTTTGATGATGATACTAAGTTTGAATTAAAGAGTCAATTTCTCAAAGAGCTTAGAGAAAATGGTTTCAGTAGATCAGAGAATGAAGATGCCAATGATCATGTTGAAAAGATCCTTGAAATTACAGATCTATTTACTAATGAGAAACTAAAAATTGACCAAGTTATGCTTCGTGTTTTCCCTATTTCTCTTACAGGAGCTGCTAGTAGGTGGCTAAAAAATGAACCTGCTGGTTCTATTGACAAATGGGAAGACTTGATGAGCAAATTCCTCAAGCGATATTGTCCACCTGCAAAGTCTGCTAAAAAGATGTAGGCTATCAATAACTTCAAGCAAGAGCCCGATGAAACTCTTTATTGTGCTTGGGAGCGATTCAAGGAACTATTATTGAAATGTCCTCAACATTATCTAACCCCTATGCAGGAAATAATATTGTTTTATCAAGCTTTGGACGTGCCTACTCGACAGCAGTTGGATGCTAAGGGAGCTGTACCTCAGATGAGTGCAACTAATGGTAGGAAAGCTATTCAAGAGGTTGCTAATCATTCTCAGAAGTGGCACGATGGAACCTCTACTAGGTCTAAAATCAGCACTAATTCTGATGGTTTTGCTGCAATTCAAGCTAAATTGGACAAGCTTAGTAGAGAGATTAAGAAGAGAGATGAAAGAGCTTATGCTGCCCAAGTTGGATGTGAAAAGGTCCAAGTTTCCCATTACACTAAAGATTGTCCGTCAAGGAATGATGAAACATTTGAGGAGGCCTACTACACACAATTTGGACAACCATTCCAACCTTCAGGAAGATATAGGGAAACTGCTCCAGGTTATTACCAAAGAAATAATAGAAATCCCTCATATCAAGAAAGGAGGCAGACTTTGGATGACACCTTGAAGCAAATGATGGCCGATGCGACCAAGAGACATGAAGAGAATACTGCTATGATCAAAGAAATCTGAGCTTCTACTGATGCTACTATAAGGAACCAGGGAACTTCGATCAAAGCACTTGAACAACAAATAGGTCAGATGAGCAAAGTACTTCAAGAAAGGGGATACGGAAGTTTACCAAGCTCAACTAAAACTAATCCAAGAGATCATGTCAAGGCTATCACTACTACCGAAGAAGTCGTGCCTAATGCACCTTTCCCTGGAAGATTGAAGAATGGTGATGTTTTGAAACCCCAATATTTCTTTAACTCTTTAATCAATGTCAAGAGATTGCTCAAGGAAAAAGCAATAATTGAAGAGGAGATCAAGGCTGCAATGAAAGAAGAGTGCTCTGCAACAAACTAAAATGCCTTGCCTCATAAAGAAAAAGATCCAAGAAGTTTTACCTTACCTTGTTCAATTAATGACATGTCTTTCAATAATGCCTTAGCTGACTTAGGAGCCAGTGTTAGTGTCATGCCATTTAGAACCTTTACCTCTTTAGGTTTAGGAAAATTAGCTCCAACTAAGTTGATTATTGAATTGGCAGATAGAATAGTAAAACAACCTATGGGAATTGCTGAAAACATTCTAGTTAGGATCGAGAGGTTTGTATTCCCCGTAGACTTTATAATACTAGACATGCATGAGGATATTAAGATTCCTTTAATCCTTGGAAGACCTTTCATGTCTACTGCTCATGCTAAAATTGATGTGTTTAAAAGAAAAATATCATTACGAGTAGGGGATGACAAACTAGTCTATAAGTGTGAAAACCCGGTCAAGAGCATAATTAAGAATGTTTACATGATTGGATTAAATGTATGTATGGACCCTAATTTGAATGAATGTAAAGTTGTTAGCAAACGTACAAGGATTAAGGAACATAATGAAATATTTGTTGTGTTACCCCCTCATCTAGAATATTTATGCCTTCGCATGAATAAGAATTTTCCGTCTATTATCTTGTCATCACTATCCGAAAGGGATCGGAGTTTACTTGTGCAGATTTTGAGAAGGAATGGCATGGAAATCGAGGAGGAACAAGATACACTTGATATTACTGGATTAAGGATGAGGGAGCGCGATGCCGCTAACGGTGTTAATGATACAAAATAGGAGCTGAACATGAGTCTAACTTGAAGACTCTGGAATAAAGAAAAGTGCTTACCGGGAGACAACCCGGATTTATTTTTACTGTTTTTTACTATCGAGTCTGTCAGACCTGTAGCAAATGCGGCGCATCTCCATCAATAGATGCGGCGTATCTACTGCACAGGTCATATCTGTCTTTATTTTTTTGCATTTTATTTTCTGAACTATGCACTTTCTGTCAGTTTATTTAATACGGCGCATCCCTGGTTAAGTATGCGACGTATCTAATCTTTCTGACCCGTACCAATTCCAGCCTCGATCCGGCGCATGTTCCTCAATAAGATGCGGCGCATCGACTGACATGATGATTTACAGTTTTTTTTTTATTTTTTTATTTTCTAACCACTAATGAATTTTGTACAAGTGTCGATCTTCTTAAATTCAGGTGTACAATTGGTGGTATTTATAGTTATTGCTCGCTAATGCATAATGGAGGATCATACCAAGCAAATCTCAGGGGAGTTTTTCGTTCTAATTCCTTTTAATTTTCTATTTTTAATTTTAATAAACAACGAGGACGTTGTTTAACTTAAGTGGGGGGATGGAGAATTAGAACTTTTACTTAACTCTTACTTGTCCTTATTTTTCAAGAATATGCTTTAATTTGTGCTTAATATATCAAAATTTAAATTTTTTTTAGCATGTTTTTGTTTAATCTAAGTTGCATAGCTGCACACAAGACTTTATTTTTAAAATTGTGATTTCAAAATTCACAAATCTATGAGTGTGCCAGTGACTTGTAAACTTTAGAACTTGACTTGTATACTATTCGAGACCACCATAATAAGTATTATTTTTATAATTGGAGTGACTTGTCTAAATTGGTAAAATTCTAGGACTACACCAAAAAGCCTTTATATGTTTTGTGATATTAACTAACTTCACTGGTTAGTTAACCCCCATATAAACCATTGTTTACTCTCATTTTTAGAGTAAGATACCCCTAGAAAAACACGTAGAGCCATTCCTTTAGGATTTTTACACCTTGTTATTATGTTTCGTTACACCTTACACCTTAACCTACTTTGTAGATTTAAGTCCGTGGTTAGTTGCTTTGGCAAAGTGTGTTTCCTTGCGTTACATGTGTTCATGTGCGTAAATTCATTATCTTTGGTTAGGTCAGGAAATTGCACAATGCAATAGAGTGAAAGTACATATTGTATATTTTTAGTCAGTTTTTCGTGTGTTTACTACTTTCACTATTACATTATGTCTGAAAGTCTGAAAAGTAAAGAAAAATTATCCAGATTTATTGTGATGGAATTGTGGTGAAATTTTACACCTTTAGTTAGTTATATATAAAAAAATCGAAAAAATGAGAAAAGAAAAAGAAAGAAGAAGTTGGTAGTTTATTTAAACCAACAATGTAAAGTTTTGTATTAAGTAGTTGATATCGCCACTATTGTTGTATTATATTTATGGATTGAAAGGGAGTTGGACGTTATGGGAACGCCAACTAAGGATTGTTTATTCTTTGTCTAAGATTTTATTGAGTATAATTCGTGTCTACCTAAAGTGTGAGTTACAAAAGAGTCAAAGCATGAGTTATTCAATGATGTAAGTCTTATTCATGGGATGGTATGGAAGTATTCTAACCACACTTAGGACTTTAATCTATTTGTTTCTTGTTTTGTATTTTTATTTTACACCAATTTATATCCTAAATGTTATCCATACCCAACCGTATTATTATATTCGTTGTTAGCTTTCGAGCATCCGGATATGATGATGTCCAAGTAAGAATATTAAATGTATGAATAAGGTAGTGACCATCCGAGTATTAGATTAATTAGCTAACACGCCAGCGATCTGGTGTGTGAATTGGTGACCATCCGAGTTTAAGATTGACTAAATGATGCGCCAGCGATCTGGTGTGCAACTTGGTGACCATCCGTTATGAAAGTAACGCGCCAGTGATCCAAGGAACACATTAGTGACCATCCATCATTTAAAAGATTAAGGACTCACGCCAGCGATCCATGAAGCATACTAGTGACCATCCGTTAGTTGAAGCGTCGAGGACTCGCGCCAGCGATCAACTAAGTTTATGCAGGAGATGTTCAAACAAAGCTAGGTTTAACCCATGAACCAAATAAACCCTTTTTACCGCTTTAGACTTTTTACGCCTTAGCTTTAGTGGGGGAGATGTGTATTCTTGTCAAGCATATGATAGAATATTCGTCACGTCTGGACAATTAAACGATTAGATTTGCTTCTATTGATAATATATTTTGTTTCTTATTGGTTAAGTGTTTGGCTGTGCAATTATGATAAAACGAATAAGTGCTTAAATATAAAAATATCCTTTCAAGGATACATTTTCATTATGTTTATTCTAAAGGTTTACTTGAGGACAAGTAAAGTTTAAGTGGGGGGGGGGGGGGATATTTGATGAGATCAAGTAAGTACATTTTATTAGCATCATTTATCCTATTTATTTGACTTGTTTTATATTATTTTGTATGAGAATTGGTGCCTTTATGTTTACTTTAGTGATTCTCAGGTAAAAACAAGCAATAAGTGAAAGTTAATGATATTGGATGAATTATAGAGCTAAATGATCAAGATTTGAAAAGTCTACTGAAATTCAAGAGATGCGTTGTATCTCTCTCAATAGATACATCGCAACACCATACTTAGATGAATTCGAAAACCATTGCCTGACTTTGAAGAATGCGCCGTATCCAATTACAACATGCGCCGCATATGAAACTTGGTCAACGAAGAATAATCAACTTGATCTACTCCAAAATACGCCGCATCTCATTTACAACATGCGGCGTATCGTCTAGAGACTTCACAAGATACTATCCAAGACGTTAAAGAACATGCGCCGCATAGAGAAAGAAGTTATGCCTCATCTAAAGGCGGTGTATGAATATTCTAGAATTTAATAATCTTGGACCCCACGCAAAGTTAAGTAGATGCGCCGCATCTGTCATCAACATGCGCCGCATCGACCCCTCAGACAGAACCTATAAATACCCCAAGACAGATACGAGTTTTGTGTACAGAAAAACCCTAGGAAGACGAATTCAGTCGAAGAAGCATCACAAGACACGCCCCAGACAAAGATCCTAGAGCCGTAAAAAGGTTTTGCATGTGTATAATTCATTAAGTAGTTTTGTTTATTGCATTAGTAAGCTTTAATCCATCAGGATTGATGGGCTTGCGGCCACCATACTGCTCCCCTTAAAATTGCTTTTCCATCGGTTAAAGTTTATATGATTGATGTTTTTGGTGAATTATATTTGTGCTTTGATAACCTTTGTGTTTAGTTGAATCTTCTGGGCTACCATACCTATTCCTCGCCTGCTTATCTAGTGTCTAGAAGGTAGGATAAACATAAGTAATCATTAAAGGTTTACTCGCCGATATATAGGATCCAGCGAGACAGATTAGATTACGATACTCATCATATAAAACTAGCAATATAACAAGTGACAACTACTTAATTAAAGGACATGTCTTCTTACGTGTTTCTATTATCCATCTGTGTACGCGATTGCTATTCAATGATTCGTTCTCATTAGTTTTACTTTTATTATTTACTAAATCCGTGCCAGTCTCTCAGGCTGAAACCCCTTTTTTTATTAGATTAGGATTGTAAAATTAACTTAGATATTAAAATACTAATCAAATCAACTAGATATTACGTTCCATTCTTAGTGTTCGACACTCTACTTACCACTATATGCATATTGATCAGGTACACTGCTCGTTAAGTGTGTGTGTTAGTAATAAGTCGGCTAAATATACATTTAAAACTTGAAAAGGCTTAAACACCCTATGCTACACTGACATATCACACGCATCAAAACCATATTTGCATATCAATTAACAAAATGCATGATGTTCATACACTCACACATCCAATACTTGTTAGCCTACAAATGGACACCAGATACAGGTTGATATTGTGGGATCAGTCAAACTTACACTAAACCTTACACTCACAGGAGTTCTCTATGTACCTACTTTCACATACAATTTATTTTTAATTAGTAAACTCATTGGCACTACACATAAATCCATTATCCTTACTTACAAACAATGAACTTTTCAGGGCCATGATGGCTCTGTGACTTAAGGATCACTACATGGCGGACTATACACACTCAACTCATCACCATCATGCTAGACTAGGACACCCCTCTTTTCAAGTACTTCAGAAAATCAAAGATTTGTCTTTCTTATCCAAATGTAACTCAGAACCATCTTGTACTATATATCCATTAGCAAAGCAATATGTCTTACCTTTCTCTTTTGGCAATTCTCATGTTTCTGCATTATTTGAATTAGTACACTTAGATGTTTGGGGCCCTTATAAACAACCAACCATAGACAATGTACATACTTCCTCACAATTCTCATGTTTCTGCAGTATTTGAATTAGTACACTTAGATGACAGAGAAAGAGAAAGTTTTACAACTCAAAATAGAACTCCCAGGCCATACAAACATTTAAAGCAAACCAGGCATAGGATAAGCAAACTCTACAGCCGCTCAATCTTCACAATAACTCCTGACATGCATCAACATTTAGAACTGTACATGCATTCAATTTGCAACAGTCTTGGAAATGAAAGTATTCTCCGAACATCACATATAAAGACCTTGTTATCTCAAAATCCAAGCCAGGAAATATCGAGTCAGCCTCCCTGGATCCAGGATAAAACATCCCAAGAAACCTAGGGGACCTCATCTCTTTAACATGAGTCCATCATCGCATTTCCTTGAAACAGTCAAATACACTAATGGACCGGGGGGACTTGCTAGCGTATAGGACCTTAAGCCCACTTGACTAAGGCCCATACATACTAGACTCGGCCCAAGCATAAGCCTGACAAGGCTAAAGTTTGACAAAAGACCTGAGAAATACTCCCCCATGTAGCATTAAGGCAAAACCTGCCTGACAAGCGTGTCCAAGCAGATAGTCCGCCTGGAAAACTTGCAAGAACCATTATGACGAGCACCATGTGCTCTCCTCATTTCATCTCTCGGCCACCATGTGGACCATGAAATTGCATTTACAGGTTCTCATAACGATATAGGACTCCCTATAAATATTAAACCATTACCTCAAAATGGCTAAGCTAATCATAAGCAACACTTCCCAGGTCTGCCCTGGGAACTCCAAACCCAAGTCAATTATCCTCTCAGATAATTGACACAATCCAACTAATTCGACTCGTGAACGTTACCCTAACTCATGACTCCGGTACCTTATGGGGTCCTTACCGAACGTGGGAAACCAAATGATCGACCACCAAAAACCCTCAATACATATCTTACGTAAACATTAGTCTATACTACATATACAAGAGGGATGACCCTCTCTCTTAAAAATCTTAATTTTATGCAATAAGAGGCTTAAAGCAAAATGTACAATCAATTTAGGCACAATAATTGGGATGACCCTCTCTTTTCATTTAATGCAAAAATGTGAATTTTAAGCAATACAAGGCTAAAAGCGTTTGGTCGTAAAATTGCCACGTACTTTTTTAAATGTACCAATTTGGTATGTGTACTATTTATCGTTCCACTTAATGTTGTGTACTTTCATGTTTTGTTCCAATTTGCATATTTTGATGATGTGTCACGTTATAAATGGTGACACGTGTCAGACTTTCAGGTATGACATGTCATCAAAATGTGCAAATTGTAACAAAACATGAAAGTACATAACATTAAGTGGAACGATAAATAGCACGTACCAAATCGATACATTTGAAAAAGTATGTTGCTACTTTACAACCAAAACCCTAAAGCAAAAGGTACAAAATGCACATCACATATGATTAACTAAATCAATTAATTTAGTTTTTAAAATACCTTCTTATTAAGAAATATAATTAACTAAACCTATTGTACAAACCAGTCTAGCTAAAAATCGTATATACTTTTGACGCTTCGACTAAATAATACAATACTTCATAAGTAAGGTTAAACAAAAATTGTCAAAGCTTCTTGATGAGTGTGTAAATACTTATCATTTTTACCTATTCTGAGCTGCCAAAACATCTAAAAACACTCAAAATTGCATCAAAATACTGAAAATATCCCAGGAATGTGTTTTATATGTTTCAGATGCAAAATAATAAAAAACAGATGAAAAATAAACAAAGTTTGCATAATTAGCAGTTTCAGTCCCTCATCTTTCAAAAGTTGTCAAAACTAGTCCCTAGCTATTCTAAAAACTTGAAAAAGTCACCAAAGGTCCTTTTAAATCACAAACTTACATATTTAGTCCTTTGGTGCAAAGTTTCACAAAATTGCAAGTTTAGTCCCTCAACTTTGCAAATTGACAAAAATGGTCCCTGGGATATTAAAACTTTGAGGAAAACAGTTTTTGTCCTTGTACTTCTCATCTATGGCAGGAATGGTCCTTGGTTGCAAAGTTTGGTGAAATAACATGTTTGGTCCCTGGAGTTTGGCAAATTGGCAGAAATAGTCCCTGGACATTCAAAATGGAAATTATCAACAAAAGTCCTTGTACTATTCATCACTTGGCAAAATTCACCCTTGAGAATACTTTGTAAAATTTGCAAGATCAGTCCCTGGAAAAACAGCAAATTACAACTTTGGTCCTTGTGATATTATAAAACCAAACCAAACGGATCATAATAACAATCCAATACCAAACACAAATCCAATAAACAAACAACCAAGCCCACTCCCTTGTTTGAGCCCAACTCCACACCAGCCCAATCAAACACCCCTTTTGATATCAGAAGCCAGGGTCAAACTCTGACCTTGGTCAAACTCGATCAAACACTCCACCCCCTTCACCCCTTCCCTCCTCCTCACTCCCTGCCAGACACCACCATTCCACTTGCACATCCCATCACCTTCCACCACCCAATCCACCATATATCTACCATCACTTCCACATTTAATGCACCCCCCCCCCTTGTCTGATATCATAAGCAAATTGCAAGATAAATTTTTGGCGGCAAAACACGTGGCAACCTGTGGAGGCATCTCAGTGATCCAATGGCTATTATTCTTTATGGGAAATGATCAGAAGACTGAGTAAACCCTAATGGAGGCCTATATATTGAAGATGAAGTAAGAGAAGGCAGTGTGTAGTTTGTTAATGTAAAATTAGTGTCGCTTAGTTAACTTTTTAAATTCCAGTGTGTTTCTAAGCTTTTAAGTTTTAATTTTAGCATTTCCAAGTGTATTGTAAACCTTTTTAATCAATCAATTTCAGTTCTACTTGTTGAATTCAGTTTGTGCAATTTCAAAATTTCAAAAATCTCATGTTAGTATAATGTTGTTTGTAGTTGTTATTTTGGACTATTAAGCTCACATAAGCTCCTTGAAAGCTTATAAAAGCTTTTAGAAACCCTAAAATACAGTGTAGTATCAAAAATCAAAAAATACAAAAAAATCAAGAAAATACAGTGAAAAATAAAAAATCAGTGAAGAAGAAAGCTGGAGCAGGGTAAATATTGGATGGCCTTGGGTTAGAAGCTTCATGGGAAGCTATTAGGAGTGTTACTTGGTTCTTGTTCTTGGATTTTAGCTAGAGTGCAAATTTGTAAGCAAAAACTCAATTTTTCATTCCTCTAAATTCTTGCTTGTTTACTGTTTGTCTTTGTAAATTTATGCTTCCTAGGTGTGTTTAAGTAAAGTTATTGGTTAAGATTAGGTACTTGTTCATTTAGATTCTATTGTGCTAATATTCTTGATTTCACTGTCATAATAGCATATTAGTAATCCATAGGAATAAGTGATTTAGGTTGTTGTTTCTGTGTTCTAATCAGCTTATTAGATCAATATAAGTGCTTAAGAATCAGTCTCATAATCTTAACAAGTCATTTGTTTTGAAAACCTCAAAAATAGTCTTTATAAAGGTGTGTTTGGATCAGTTTGATTCTGGGTGTTCTAGTGTATGTTTGTTATTGTTTTCTGTTGGTATATGTCACTTAGGATCATATTGGCTCAGAACAACTGTAATAACTAAGTCTTGTTTGTAAGAAAGTCAAAATAGCTTTTGATTCAAGCCTTTTTGTTGTCTGTTAAGAGATTTCAACACAAACCTCATCAAAATCTTTCATAAGTAGTTGTACTAGCTTAATTAGGTCTTATTTTAGCTTAATATAACTTATTCAGTCCATAGTGATCATTAGAATCTCACAAAAGTCAACTTGGGATCATAATTTCAAAAAGTCAAAAGTAGGTTTGTCTCAGAAATCCAAAATTTGGGAGAATTATTGGGATTTTTGTGTTTGGTTTAAGACCTTGATCTTTTCAGAAGTTAAAATTTGTCACCTAGTCTACAGGTTTCCATAATCAGCTTATTTTTAAGATTTTTCTACAAGCTTGTGCAAGTGCTTATTTTGACCTGCAGGGCAAGTGTATGCCCTGTGCACAGGATTTTAGCCCATTTCCAAGTCCCTTTGTGATTACCTTAGTGGGTCCCACCCTTTGCATTTTAGCTTTTTGAGCAGCTTATTAGTGTGGCTTAATAGTTCTGAGCTTATTTTGGGTTTCAGACCTCTGGCTTATAGCTTATTGGTGTCTTAAACATACCCTAACCAAACATCCACACTGAGTGATCAGTGGTGATCATTCAATTTCATAAGCTCACATCTAGCTTATCTGTGGGATTTAGCTTGTGATTTTTGGCTTATTTAGAAGCTTACCAGGTTGGCTTATTGGATCCAAGCTCCATTTGGACTTCCAATCAAACATGTGGGCCCCACATAAGGCTGCACATTGGCCTTTTGGCCTGTTTTGGTCTTAGTTATACATATAAGTGCTTATTATTGTGTGTTGGCTTATTTCTGTAGCTTATTTAGTGGATTTAGCTTAATTTAGGTAAAAATCAATAGCTTGTAGCTTATTTCACCAGTTGTAGCTTGTTTGTAGCTATTGGCTTGTTAAAAATCCACATTTGGCTTAATAAGCCATCTGTTGAGTAAATAAGCTCATACAAGGCTTATTTGGTTTTTTTATAAAAAGTGTTTTCATTAAAAGTTCATATTTTAGCTTATTTAACAGTTTTGCAAAAAGAAAATCAAAAGAATAAAAAGTTTGGCAAAAAAGTGGGGAGTGTGACTCGAACCTGGGTCATTTAGGATAGTAGCATGCTTAACACCACTCCCCCTTCCAATTGCTCTGGGGCACCAGTTCCACTCATACTTGCATAATTAATATACTTAAGGAAGTTTTAGTATATTGTGCTTATTTAGGTCGTTTTGCTTATTCCAGCTTATCTGGATAAGCTGTTGTGCCCAGCTTATTTTTCCTCGCCTTTTTGTCACTTAAGAAACTTCCCATAATTTTTTCATAATTTTTACTGTTCACCTAGTAATTTTTAGATTTAATTTTAATTAACTTAGTTTAAATTAAAAAGCCAAAAATAAATTAGATTTAGTGCTTAAATTTTATCCCAGATAACTTTTTATAATTTTTGTAAGTTTTATAAGTTATTAAACCTCTGTAAAAATTAGTATTGCAATTTTCACTTTCCATTTGCTAATTTTTACATTTAATTTAGTCAAACTAGCCTTTAAATAATAATTAAGTGATTAATTCATAAATAGCTTAAAAATTAGTTGTAAAATTATTTTTATAATTTTTTAGGATTCCTGAGATGGTTAATTAGATTTGTAAATTTTTCTATAATTTTCTAAACATTTTTAGTATAATTACTAATTTAAAATAGTTTAAATAGTTTTATTAAAATTATTAGTATTTAATTAATAGAAAATCCACAAAAAGACAAAAACACATATTTTTAAGTTTTAATCTTATTTTAAGTCATTTTAGATTTTTAGAAATTAATTTTACAATTTTCTAATTTAAATTTGTATTATTAAGTTTTTAAAGTTAATTAGTTTTAATTAAATAGTTAAATAGTTTTATTTAAATAATTAAATAATAAAAAAATTCAAAAAAATAATTTTCTTTTTAATTTCATTTTCTTTTAATTTTAAGATTGTAAAAGTTTCACTTTCACCCCCTGTAGTTGTAAAATTATTAAATCTCACTTTCCTTTGTCTGTAATCGAATCTGATTTCCAGTTTGTGTTTTGTGTGATAATATCTGTATATCTGTTATTGTTAATATTATTTCAAATTGTTCAAATACCAAATAATCAGTAGCATCATCATTTCCCAATCATCTTGGTTACTGTCCTCAGTGCCACTCATTCTCAAAAATGTTTTCGAACACAATTGCAATCTCGCTGGGACATAACGACCCGGGGAAACACTATACTATCCACGGAGCATTGGTCTAAGCTGTTTTTGACTTGTTGACCTTGGTCAATAATATCTGACAGTTTAGCCCCAATCAAAATTTGGCGCCGCTGCCGGGGAGGTTGTTGCGTGTTTTAAAATCGTTTTAAGTTTAGTGGTTTTCAAAACCCTCCCTTTACAAATTTCACCACTTTTGTAAAAAGTTTTTGTAAAAATATCAATCATATCAAAAAGTTCATTAACACTTTTCCTGAAGTGTTAGTAACACCAAAAAAAATCAAAAACAACAAAACACATCGTGAAGTTAAATTACTTCGGTTTCTTTAAGATTACAACCTACACAGGTGGAATACGGAAGTTCTGACATTAAATTGCGAACTAAAGAGAGATCCATTCTTCTCTCCCGCCACCCTGCGAGTAATTTTAAAGAGGTCGATTTCGGTTAACGAATCGATACCAAAAATATTTCCAAAAAGTTTTTTTTGCACACACACCTAAAAGCCCAAAAACAATTTTTCTGTTAATAAATACATAAAATTTTACCACCGCAAACCAAGGCAGAACACCTACCAACTGGGGGTGTGGACATAATAAGTTCCCAAACTAAAGATTAAAACTTGCCATTGTATCCCTGTGAGTGGTATACCTTTTTCAAAGAAGCCATTCACTTGTGATTAATGGTTTAAGTTCCCTGTTGTTTTGCCTCGAATTTGTTTTGAAAAATTGTTTTTAGTGCATGCGCACTCGTTCACAAACAAAGCGTAAAAATTAGAAAAACGTACCCGAGCTACGTACTGTTATTGAAGAACCTAAAACAGAAATGGACGACGGGCCACCACCACCCCCTGACCCTCCCAAGGATGAGCCAGCTCCCGATCTCCGAACGATGGAGGAGTTGTGCCAGCCTACCATGCAAGGGAGGGGCGGACCTATTGCACCACTCACTATTGAGGCTACGGACTTTGGCCTCAAGCACCACATGATCCAACAAGTCCAAAATTCGTGTCAATTTCATGGATTACCGGGTGACGATGCTAACAAGCATCTTGATAAATACCTTACCGTCACCCAAAGCATGAAACAGCATGGTGTCACCGATGATGCCCTCCATTTATATCTCTTCCCCTATTCTCTCACCCATAATGCCACTGCATGGTTTGACCGACTCCCCAAGAATTCTATTCGTACCTTTGATGAAATGGTAACCAAGTTTCTAGCAAAATATTTTCCACCTTCCATGGTTACCAAGTTACGAAATGATATCAGCAACTTCCGGCAGCGTCCCGATGAGTCTCTATTTGAGGCTTGGGAACGTTATAAGCTAGCAATTGATCGGTGCCCTAACCATAATATGTTACAAGTTACCATCATAGATACCTTCTATAATGGTCTAACATTGAGGCACCGAGACATTCTCAATGCTGCTGCTGGTGGGACCTTCATGAAAAGGCGTCCCGAAGAATGCTATGATCTAATTGAGAACATGACTGCCCACCATAACTTTTGGGATTCCTCTGCGGAGAGGGATGAGTCATGTAAATCAGTCATTCCTTCATCATCATCTCCTGAAATAGTGGCGCTCACTAAAAAGATAGATGATATCTCTACGGCTGTGTTGAGAATGAACCAAACTAAGCAAAATCAACAAGTGAAAGCCGTAGCCCGAAGTTGTGAAACTTGTGGAGGCCCACATCTGTATTCCGAGTGTCCAGTGATGAGGCGAAAAATGAACCACTTTTAGGGGGTTATTTAAGCCCGGAATTGAATTTATTTGATCAAATATTACCCTAAATCGTTCCTTTTGTGATTTTAGGTACTTTGGGAGTGAAATCTGGAAAAGGAAGCAATTCGGACGTTTTTGGAGCATAAAAGTGAAGAAAACGCCAAAGACTTAATTTTCCAAGCTGGGAACAGTGTTTGACGGCATCAAGAGGACATTCCTGACGACGTCAAGAGTAAAATCCATGACGACCAAGTACAAACCTGAAGGCGTCACAAGTAGAGAGTCAAGAGTTAATTGTGTGACGGCCTGCAAAAGAGGACTACATGACGGCTTCAAATGTAGATCAAGGCAGTCCGAGGAATTATTTGGCGGCGATATGACGGCGTCACAACTTTGTTCTTGATGTCGTCAGCCTCTAAAATCTATATATAGTTTTCTAATTTTCATTCATTAGAGAGGAACAAGTTTGGAGAAACCCTAAGGCCGAACCTTATACGTATTTTACAGCTTTTTCAAGGGTTTTCAGCCCTTGAACCCTTACATGTGTAATTGAGATAAGTCTTCTCTTAATTCAATCAATATGTTTATGTGTTGGTTGTCTATATCTTGTGCTTGTCTTGATTCCACCATGTTAGGCTAGATCTATCCTGTGTTTGCTTAGATCTAATGAACCTAGATGTTAATTATGTGTTGATTACTTGTTTATGTTTGTATGGGATGAATGATTTCAATGTTAGGCTTAAGAAAACTGGCAGATCTCCAATTGGTAACATGCTTGAACGTCTTAGGAAACATGAACCGATGTGTACTAGGTTTTATTGGTTGTATTTAATGCATGAGTAAATTCTAATGATCCCATGTTAGGAGCTTCTTAGCCGGCTCGACATAGGAGTGAAGTAGGCACTCATAGGATTGGGGAGTTAAGTACGCCACCCCATGAATGGTATTAAGGAATACAATCCGTCATCCACGCAACTATAACAAGTAATTAACGTGTAAAAGATATCTAGGGAGTAGTGAAATCTAAGTAAACACATTTCTCCACTTATTGCTCACAACTTTAGTTTAATATAGTTTTATTTTCATTTTAGTATTTTATTTTGATTGCATCTTAGTATTGGGTTAGTTGACTAGCAACTAATTCCGCCCAAATCCTTCAAACCCGAGATTTTAACTTGCTTTCTAAAAAATATAAAAATACAAAAAGAATCATCCATCATCTCTAGACTTAATCTTTAGGTTTTCTAATCCTAGCGACACTATTCCTAGCTGAACGATCAATCCCCCGGTACTTGTCATTATACTATACTACATCGATCAGGTACACTGCCTGGTGGGGGTTGTAAGCTTCTCGAGATCCCTCGAGAGGTAAAGCCTGGTGCAAACCCCACGCATCAAGTTTTTTGGCGCCGCAGCCCGGGGAATAGTTATTGTCTAGGTTAGAATCTCTTTTTATTAGGTCTACTTGCTAGATTCCGTTCTAATAAGATTTTATTTTTATTTTTAGGTTCTCTTTAGTCTATCTTATTTCTTTGTTTCCTTTGTTTGTAAACTAGCTCGATGGATAACAATAACATTGATCGTTTGATTCCTGTTATTCGTGTTTTTCATCGTAGAATTTTCCAAATGCCCGCCCCAATCCCTTTAGTGGAAAATGAGAACTCACCTAACCTTTCGCCTAACCACCACTTTGACAATAATTCTGAGTTAGAGGAGTCTGACCATGAGGATAACCGTAGGGCTAGTCCTTTTTACTATTCAGACTCCGATGAGGATCTTGATGATGGTGATGTGATTAATGAGGATAGGATGGAAGAGGAAATAAACCCTCTTAGGTATGTCGACCCTAGAACAAGGATTGAGAGTGATAGTTCATTCAACATGCAATTTCCTTGTAAAATCGGATTTAGGAGCTTTAACGCCTATCTTAACTCATCTCTCCCAATGAACATAATCTCGCGTAATGAATATAATAAAATCATGATAGATGAGTTAGAATACAAAGGAGAAAATATTATTGCTAGGGCAATACCATTGCATGTGTTTGTAGGAAGCTTGGTTTATCTTGTTGAGTTTATGGTTATGGAGAATCTAGGAGAATTTATTGATAGTAAGTTGACCCAAGTTGTGTTTGGAAGACCTTTCAAAAGGTTGACCAACCTCGATGAAAAACTTATGGAAGGGTTCATTACATTCTCGGATGGGGATGAAGATTTTGTCTACTAAATGCCCCGTACACATCCTAGGTACAAGGATTTTTCCATGGAGAAGTGTAGTAGGTATCCGCCCGTAGAAATGCTAAGTGAGAATGATAAGAGAAAAGGGCTTAAATATACTCATGAAAAGAATAAAAGATACTATCGCGGATGTTTAGAGTTAGGAGATGATTATAAGAAAGATGAGGCGACCATTAGATGGCTCACGCTTGGTTATGTGAGCATAAGCGATACACGGTAACCCATGACCTTGAGTCTAGCTACAAGACTCGTAAATAAAGAAAAGCGCTTCTTGGCAGGCAACCCATTATTTTGTGTGATTTTTATTTTGTTTGTTTGTTATTTGTTTCCGTATGCATGCTTTATTTTTATTGTTGGTAGATCATGTTTCTAAACTAAAAAGTGGAAATACTTTACTTTGTTGTTTTGGCCTAGTCTTAACTTCACCTAAAGGTATTTTTGCAAAAGATAAGTGTAAGGGGAAACCCCAAATATGTTTTTAAGAAACAAACCGATCATGATTCTCCACAATATTAAGTGAACATGTATATTCGTAATTGTTAGAGTCAAATGCTTGTATCGAGTCATTATGAAGTTTTGCAGGATTTTTCAGGAAGTAGAACCAAGTTTTTCCATAAATTTTCCGGAAACTTAACATAAGAATTTCTGCAGGTCACTTCTGACGGCGTCACGAGTTTACTCTTGACGGCGTCACGGGTAAAAATCTGGAAATTTTACCGGTTTTGTTTTTCTAACGGAGTCATAAAGTTTTTGCTGAATTATTAAGTTTTATAATCTCCAGGAAATCTGCAAACTTCATTCCACAAGCATTATATCTTACTTTGCTTTCTATGATTTAGTAACTTATGTAGATTGCCGCCAATTTTATGCGAGGTTGCCTTGTCTGTTTTCTCAGGATTTACAGGTTAGGTATGACAAGATGATGATTATTTTTCTGGAAGGGAAGCTTTGATTGTTCATTTTCTTGGAGGAAGATTTAACCTGGCCACCTTATTATCCATACCGAGCGAATCAGGGGAGTATTTGATTTCATTTGTTTTACTTATTTCACTTTTACATTCTTTACTTGAACATTGGGGACAATGTTCATCTTAAGTGTAAGGGGAGGGTAAAATGATGATACCTTACAAATACACTTTCGCTTGAGTTTGTTTGTTTGATAGTAGATGTGTAATAAAACTATGAGAAATACTTGTTAGTGCAATTTTAGCGCTAAATTTAAATTTTTTTACAACATTTAGGAGTGAAACTTTAGCCATAGCAAGTTTCTCATGGATAGGAGATTGTATGACTAGCACATAACCGTACAATTCAGAAAAATTTTCCACCCAAATATGTGAGGTTCGCCTTTAGATTTGATAGGAAAAACATTTACTATTAGTGCTTATGAGTGTACCGGTAGCATTTAGATTCTAGAACTTGCGTTAGTGATGCATTCCGAGTCCACTAGTGAGACTACATTCGTGTAGTAGGATTTACTACATGATAAGAGGCATTAGGATCACCCTTGTGTTAAACCCGTATTATAATTACTTGACCATTTAAGTCATATTACTTGGCTAGTTAAGTCAACTAATTTTCCCACACCCTTAGCGTTGTACTCATTTTTAGTACACGAAACCCCTAGAACACCCCTCCGAGCCTATCTTTTCGTTTCTAACTTTAAGCATTTTACTTAAAGGAAGAATTTATTACACCCCACTTAAATGTTGAGAGGCTCACTTGATTTGATCACACACAATGGGTGTTGGACCTTTTAATGTGTAAATATGATACTTTGAGTGAATATGATTAAGTATGCGGAATCTACTTAACCACACTTACACTACTACAAAAAATCACACAGAAACCGGTCGAAATGGCCCATGAAGAGTGGTTTCGAGACCACTCTCTGAAGGGGGGTATCTCTATAATCGAAACATATAGAAACCGGTTGCATAACCTGTCTCTGTTAGAAGCATCAAAACCGGTTTTCTCGTAAGAATCGGTCTCCATATTAGAGTAAACACACATGTTTTATTGGACATTGGCACCGGTTCTCCCACAACCTATCTTTATAGAACCATCCAACCAGTGTTTATATAGAGTAAAAAGATATGTTTTTATATCAAAACCTGTCTTTTTGTAAATCTTTTTTATAAAAAAAAATAATAAATTGGAAATTTTTAAATATTTTGAAATTCCATAATCTTCAATCCAACTCACCATAATAAAGATATATGAATGTAACAAATATATATAGTGATTTAAATACACCAAAAATGTCGAAATCAACAAAGTAAATTAAGATTATACTTCAATTCAGCAAAACATAAATCCTAGACAAAATACAATTTGAACCACTAGAATTCAACAAACTACAAAGAAAAACACTTGAATTCAACATAACTAGCCATAGGATCAACCACGCCACAATATAAACCATGCACCAACGATGGCGTTCAACTCTTTGTTGTTTAACGGACGCTTGTCACTCCAAGGTACATATACGTAAATTAACAAAATAAAAACATCAGCAATCTAAGAAACAAATAAGATGGTTTTCAGTGCAAGAAACAAATTGTAAAGTTATTTTACAAGCACTTACTATGTTCGGAAAATTGTCGTTTTGATACTTTAGCACAAAGTCACGCATCCATTTCATCACATAAAATCCACGCCAGTCCATCATTTGCTATATGTCGGATGGCACCAGAAACACCAAAAGCCACATATAGTTCTGGAGCAACAATCTTGCCGGTTTGACCAACCTAACATAAATGTAGACAATATCAATCACCATGACATGAAATAACCAATTAAATAACATATGTTGTTTTGCAATTTTATTTTTTTGGAAAAAAAAATATCATGCAAATATAAGTGGCAAAATTGAAGGATCAGGCCCATCAAGTTACGGTTTACAGTTTAAAATGGGTATTGTGTGTGTCCGCACCAATACGGGGCAGATTAAATGTTTTTTGTCGACCGGGTAATTACTACTCCCTCCGTCCCATATTAAATGTCCAGTGACATTTTGAAGTCTTTCTTTCTCAACTTTAACCTTAAATATTTTTGTTTGTGTTATATGATACTTGATGTAAATTATATGAATGAATTGAGTTTTAAATGTATTTTCACTGCGTATAATTTTTATCAAATAATATTATATCACAAACAAAAATATATAAGGTCAAATTAAAAAAAGAAAGACTTGAAAAGTCAATACAAGACATTTAATGTGGGATGGAGGGAGTAGTATTTTACACTACAATAAACATTAAAGACCAGGTTGGGACACATTAAAAATAATTACCAAATAATACCATCTGTCATCTCGAGAAGTAGGTTGCTATTTTGTGAATTCACCAATATTTTTGAAGATAAAGTGAGTAGCAATGATCATTGTATTCACTAATTCACAACAATGCATGAGGCTACCATAAAATACAGGACGAAGTAAGAATAAGAACCTGTTGCACGAAGTTGTTCAGCAAGCTTTTCTATCATTTTAAAGTTTTCAGCACTTATAAGAGTTCGCCCCCGTGACAACACCACGTGCAATCAATGCAACCTGTTCAGTATCAGATTATTCAGAAACCTTTGCGATCAATGCAACCCAAGCTTAAGTGCCTTCTCCCCACTTACCAAGACAAGTACAGCAGCACCATCACTATGGAAATTGAAAATTTTTAAGTTCAATGGTAGCAGCAAGTTGGTAATTAATAACTGGAATTTGAAACACATGCAAAAATTAATTGGTATATTCAGGTCCGCCCAATTTATACTGGCATATAAAACATTATGTATTTTTTCCTTCTAGTACTTTAATACTGGTAGAAGAGATGGTCTGCTTTTTAAATAAAATACACATGTGGTTAACTAGCCACTTTGATTATAAAAAACCAGTAAACAAAATTGATTCAAATATGGATAGAAACTTCGTTACTTTATTCGATATGAATTGCCGGCAGTTACACTTCCACCATCGTCCTTGAAACTGACAACAGCTTCCTTAACTTTGCAGCATCAAACTGGAAAAGTCAAGAGTTGTTTAGCATATATGGCATCGTTACAACTGATCACCTTTCCCAAATCATCATCTTTGTCAACTATTGTTGATGGTCTCCCTCTTGGGATCTGAACTTCAACCTATGAAATTCAAGATAATGATTAATCATAGCAAAAGAGCCTAATCGTTTGACCATACAGTAGCACTAGTAATCATACAAGGGCAATTTTCCAAGCAAAAGCACGACTGTCTCGGGGCAGCTATACCACGCTCAAAGCTATGAATGGCATAATCATCCTACATGCATCATTCAGAAATATCATACAATGATTATTATAATTAAATCAATACAAGGAATATACTATAGGAATAGGGATATCTAGTTCTTATTTAGAAGAAAGAGGCCGCAAATACATTTAATGTACATGATGTTCTCTTGTAAAACCATGTGTATCTGCACATATTTCAGCAGCATTTCCCATCTAAATATCATTGAAAACATCCCACAACCCGTCTTTCATGATTCCACAAACAAGAGTGTCATGTCCAAGTTTAGACCCCTTCCTATAGTCAAAATAGTTATAGCAGAATTTCTCAACTAAGTTTTTTTTTACAAAAACTGGTACAAACGTATAGTATTCATGACATCGTGAAACAAATGTAGAAAACCCATAGTAACTTAGATTAAATGTATGGAAAATAGTTTGAAGAGTATAAAATGTATAGTATTTGTGCCAGCGGACTACATCAAACAACTTTTGGTATTATCAATAAGGGTAAAGAGTATAAAATTGATGATATTAGCGGTATCAGCGGAATACAACAAACATGTTTTCCATACCACCAGCCACGACTATATCATTTTGACCCAACTAGATACTCTGTGCTGCAAACATAGTTGCTGAAATACCAGGCAAAATAAGTTACACACACCACCTCAATCTTAAAAAATTATAAATGAAATCGCTAGAAATGGATGACGCCCTTCAAAAGAATGTCCTTTCATCCCCGAAGTACAAACTTTGTTAACAGACGCAGAGACAACACATAAGCCGAGTATTTGTTTATTAATCAAAATGCACTACTGAAACCTACTATAACAAACATTTGTAACTTCGTGCAGTCCATAGTACCAATTCTCTTTTTAAGGATTTTAATCAAACACTTGGTGTTCAAAAAAAATATGGGTCAATTTGATATATACTCTATCTATCCATAAAAGAAATTTGTACGTATAATTAATGTAGAGAAACAAATAATATTGCAAAGAGCTAAGAAACATAGACATTAAAAGAAATCGATACTTTGTATTCAACTTCTACTATCTAATATTTCATCCCAGAAGAAATTGGTACTTCATATGCAATTCCTAGTATAATATATTTTATTCCATGATAAAGATGAAAAATTACCTTGTTCCTAATCATTATAAACTAGATAAGGTGGAAGAACATTCGAGCAGGGATTAAGGGCCAAGCCATGTACTGTGATGGCTAAAATATCGATTAATAGACATGGAGGGAATTATATCAGGGGAATCTGCAAGGTGTAGGAGGGATTTGTAAAAATTTGAAGGAATGTTAAAATGTTTTGGTGAAAAAAAGGGTGCAATCAATTTAGGAATTAGAGATTTTGGCCGGAAAAGTGAGCGGGTTAAATTTTAGGTTTCATCCTTGTTCTTTATAAATTATTGTTAACAAATTACTAGTATATGTTAAGAGAGTAGTGTTTCTTAAAAAACCAGTTTCTATATATTTTGGTTGATAGACACCGGGTTTCTTCTATAAAACAAGTCTTTTTTCTTCCATTTCCACTTTTCCTTGACCATAAAGACTGTTTTTTATAAAATCGGTCTCTTTTAAGGGGTCTTCATAGCCTTTTCTGTAGTAGTGTTAGAATGTTTATTGGAAATGGAACTGTGATGCTTGTGTTTATTTAACAAAGAACAATGAAAGTATTTCACCAAATGATTCAATATTATTCAGAATAATACGAGTGATCTTCACTATCACTAGGGTTACAAAGACCTTGAATCTTGTGTTTTGTTCTATTGTTTTATGTATATCTCTTGCTATCACACTCTTATAACGCACATTTAGCACACATGCTTTTAAATATCTAAGATCTTCCTTTTATAGTCCAAGGAAAAGATCTTTTACAATTTATATGACTCATCTTAAATACTAGCTTATGACTAAGCTTCATTCTAGCTATTTGATGACTTATCATGTCAGTCATTAAGATACAACATGTATCTAGGATTACAACTCACTTGGAGTGTTCAATTTGATGACTATAACAAAGATATTATCTAGTATATGAGTCAGTAGAATAAGTCGTACTTATCTACACAGCTGTCTGTATGAGTCATAGTAGCATCAGCAGAATCCATCAGCAGAAACACCTTCAGTAGAAACCTTTCTTCAGCAGAATCCATCAGTGGAAACGTGCTTTGTGCTTTATCAGCAGAAACATTCTTGATGTATTTCCTTAAACCTTTATACTGATTCTTCTGATTATTTAATTCCCAACAATCCTCCCCTAAACATGTGAATTACATTCAAACATGTTTTTCTGAATTAAATGAGGACTTTGTGAAGATCTTTCAAACACTTCTTTGTCAGACTGTGATCTAAACTTTCTTCTCTTTTGAGTGATTGAATGTCTTTCTCTGTAACTCATCAGCTTTCTGTTCTTTGCTCCAATCTTGGACTAAAAGATGGTGCAATATTCAACTTGAAGAATTAAGAGACAATGATGCTGTGTATCTTGGATGCTTGTTCCAAGAAGTAGAAATCATCTTTCAGCATGTCTTTGGAAGTGATGAACAAACGTAGTAAACTTGAACTTGAAACCTTTCATCTTTTGATCTAGATAGAACTTTCTCCTATCAGCTCTGTTCTTGTTCTTTATCAGTAGAAACCATGTCATCATCTTGTATGCTCTTATCTTTTCCTTCTTCTTCTTTGGTTAATCTACCTTTAAAGGGCTTTTGTAACCTCCCCTGAGATTTATTTTTCTCTTGAGCAATTTCCTCCCCTGTTTGGAAGATCTCTCACCATCATATCATATCATCTGATCTAGCAATTTCCATGTTTTCAGACAATTTGTACATGAAGCCATCAATTCCTTAAGAGTTTAAATGCTGCCCTCATCACTTCTAGGTGTGTAACCTCCTATGAGTGGTGAATCACTGAGCATGGACTCATAATCCATCATTAGATGATTTTCTGAGCCTCTTTGAAAATCCTTTTTAAGAAATATTTGACTTAGCAGTATGAACATGATTTTCTGATTAAAAATCATACTGCTTCTAACCATTTTGAAGGGATTAAGTGTGGTAACTAACACTTAATCAAAATTTCGGTTTAAAGCAACCTCTGGTTGTGTGAGAACCAATGTTTTCAGTTATAAATAACTGCCTGTGTACAGATAAACCTATTCAAAAGGCTTTCTTTACAGGGTTTCCAGCGCGTGGCATTTGTTACCTCTAACACAAGTGTTAGATTCACTGTTGCTCGCTGTTCTTTCTATCAGATATCCGTAGATTAGTCACATTATACTTGAGAGTATAAAATGATAGAAAGTGAGTTGTATCAGTTATTAACTGATCAACTAATTTATCAATTCAATGTGAAACATCATAATCAGGTTCCAAGAAAGAAGTTTTAAGGAGTTTTGAAATCCCAAACTCTTTCTATCATGAACCTATTATATCAGCAGCAATGATCAGCATTCAGCAGCAATGATCATAGATTTCACTTGAAATAGCCTTTGAGCTCAAACATTCATACCTGAAATTGTTAGTCTAAAACCAAAAGAACAAAGTACAAAGTACTTGTCTTGAATTAGAATAATCATAGAACTAACTGTATGAATAACATTTAATTGGTAATAGTAGTTTTAAATGAAAAAGTTAGATGCATTAACAAAATCTATATACAAGAACACATTATATTGAAAAAATTTAAAGATTAAGCATTCCAATACCTGCTACCAAGTACTGAAATCTTCCAACATCAAAAGCTTTTGTAAGAAGATCTGCAAAGTTTTGTTCTGAAGCAATTTTCATTACTTGAATTAACCTCTTTCCATTGCAATCTCTAATAAAATGATGTCTTATTTCAATGTGTTTTGTCTTTGAATGTTGCACTGGATTTTTAATAATGCAAATTGTACTACTATTATCAATATGAATAATGGTATGTAAGAAATTGTACCCATAATCAAGAAGTTGGTTTTGAAGCCATAGAACTTGACCACAACAATTTGCAGCAGCTACATATTCAGCTTCAGTTGTTGAAGTAGCCACCATTGTCTGCTTCTTACACTGCCATGAGATAAGTCTACACCCAAGGAATTGACATCCTCCAGTTGTTGACTTTCTGTCCAAGCTAGCACCAGCATAATCACTATCTGAGTATGCTACCAAGTCAAAAGATGGCTCCTTAGAATACCACAGACCCAACCTAGGTTGACCCTTGAGATATCTAAAAATTCTCTTGACTGCTGTTAAATGAGAAACCTTAGGAGTTACTTGATATCTTGCACAAGCACAAACAGAGAACATGATATCAGGTCTTGATGATGTGAGATACATCAAAGAACCTATCATAGATCTGTATGTGTGTACATCCACATTAGTTCCTTCTACATCTTTAAGAAGTGGCTTCTCAGGATCAATTGGTGTGCTTGCTATTTTGGAATCAGCAAATTGAAACTTTCTAAGAATCTCTGCAACATATTTGTCTTGACTAATAAAGATTCCTTCTCTTGATTGTTTAACCTGCAGACCCAAAAAGAATGTAAGTTCCCCCATGGAACTCATCTGAAACTTATTGTGCATAAGCTTCTCAAACTCCAAACACATCTCCTTCCTTGTGGATCCAAAGATGATATCATCCACATACACTTGAACTAGTAAAAGATCCTTCTTATGCTTCTTGGTGAAAAGTGTCTGATCTATCTTGCCTCTTTGAAATCCATTTGAAATTAAGTAGGAAGCCAGTGTTTCATACCAAGCTCTTGGTGCCTGATGTAGGCCATATAGAGCTTTAACAACCTTGTACACTTTGTCTGGATGGTCAGGATCAACAAAACCAGGAGGTTGTGAGACATACACCTCCTCTTTAATAGTACCATATAAGAAAGCACTCTTGACATCCATTTGATAAACTGTGAATCCCATAAATGAAGCATAAGCCAAAAAGAGTCTAATGGCTTCAATCCTTGCTACTGGAGCAAAAACCTCTTCATAGTCTATCCCTTCTTCTTGTGTGTACCCTTGAGCTACTAATCTAGCTTTATTTCTTATCACTATGCCCCTTTCATCCCTTTTATTCCTAAAAACCCATTTAGTGCCAATTACCCTTACACCACTTGGTAAATCAACTAGCACCCATACCTTTTGAATCTTAAACTGAAGAAGCTCCTCTTGCATAGCCTCCAACCAGCTTGAAATCTCTAGGGCTTTATGAATATTCTATGGTTCATCTTATGAGAGAAAACATACAAATAAGCAAGAGTTTGAAAACTCATGTTGTTTTGAAGCATAAAGGGCATCAAGAAGCCCTTGTTGATCTGAAGACATCAATTGTTGTCTTGTCTTCACTCCTGATTGTACATTTCCAATTACATTGTCCAGGGAGTGGACTTTGTGAATCCTTGAATGTGGAGTAGAAAGAACTTGATAATCAGGTGGAAGGTTGTTGAAATCCACCTCATTTTCTGAGAGATTTGCTTGTGTTTCTTCTGATGGTCCATCAGCAGAAACATTTTGCTCATCAGCGGGAACGATTTGCTTATCAGCAGAAACAGCAGTGTTACTTCTGACTTGAAACTTTTGTTCCTTAGCTCCTTCTTCCTTGTATTCATCTTCAACATCTTCTTTAGAATTACTAGAAGAAGATTCACCATTTATTGAAGTTGAATCCACACTTGTATTTGTCCATATTGGCATCATCACATAATCTTGATTTGCCTCATTCTCTAATCCTTCTCCATTTGTTGCATCAGCAGTTTGTGAACCTGAAAATTCATTAGTTTCTGCAACAAAAGGCACATAATTCATTGATTTGGATAGAGATTCAATATCAAATAGCCATTTGGGACCTTGACCTTCTACATTGGTTTTATATTCCAAAAACTTCACATGTAGATTTTCTTTTATTCTTCTAGTTCTCATGTTTGTATACTCTGAATGCTTTGCTATTGATAGAATATCCAACTAAGAATACTTCATCTGCTTTTCCATCAAACTTTCCAAGATGGTCTAAGGTATTTAGAATTGTCACATGACATCCAAAAGGTCTAAGAAATCCTATTTCAGGAGTTCTACCTCTAAAAAGTTCATATGATGTCCTATTGTGAGGTTTTACAACTAAAACTCTATTTTGAACATAGCAAGCAGTGTTGACTGCTTCTGCCCAAAAAGTTATAGGCAACTTAGAGTCAGCTAACATAGTTCTAGCAGCTTCTATTAGTGTTCTATTTTTCCTTTCAGCAACTCCATTCTGTTGTGGAGTTCTTGCAACACTAAATTCTCTTTTAATACCTTTTTCTTTGCAGAAATCATCCATAACTCTATTTTTAAATCCTGTCCCATTATCACATCTAATGACTTTTACTCTTTTGCTTACTAGGTTTTCTATCTCTGTAATGAAGGTCTTAAGGATGCTAGAAGTCTCATCCTTAGTTCCTAAAAAGAATACCCATGTAAATCTACTAAAGTCATCAGTAATAACTAGACAATATCTTTTATGCAACAAACTTCTAACATTTGTAGGACCAAATAAGTCCATATGCAGCATAAACAATGATTGATTGATAGAGTTAAAATTTTTGGGCTTACAAGTGGCTTTGTGTTGTTTGCCTTTAAGACAAGCAATGCATGTTTGATCATTTTCAAATCGTTTTTGAGGTAAACCTCTTACCAAACCATCTTTGACAATCTTATTTATGGTTTTCAAGTTAATATGACCAAGCCTCCTATGCCATTTCATAGATTCATCCAATGTGGCCTTAGCAAAAAGACAAGTAAGAGAATCTTTTGGAACAATTTTCTTCATATCAACACTGTACAGGTTGCCTTTTCTTGGAATTCTAAGAAGTGCTTGACTTTCATCAGGCATCTTAAAATTAGAAGAAAATACAAGACATTCAGTGTCAATAAAGAGAACTTTGTTCTTTTTGTCACACATTTGTGAGACACTAAAAAGATTATACTTAAGCTCTTGCACATAGTACCCATCTTCAAAATCTAGTTTACCGGTTTTAATAGTACCTTTACCAGTAATTTTTCCTCCAATTCCTCCTCCAAAGGTAACATAGCCTCCATCTACTGATTGAAAATTTGAGAGATAAGACTTGTTGCCTGTCATGTGCCTTGAATATCCACTATCTGAGAATCCTTAATCTTCAGTATCTGCTGATGAATGTCCCTGCACATAAACAAAGGAATTAGTTTTGTTTTGGGATCCAAACCATTTCTGACTTGGATCCGCCTCTTGCATCAATGGGATGTAATCTTTTGAGAATTTTTGATGCAACATTGGATTTAAGAATCCAACATGTTGAGGCCTTAACAGCATTTGCCCTGTTTCCCTTAGCAGTGATATGAACTGTTTGGCTATCAGCAGAAACTGATGGCTTTGCAGTTGTATCCTTTGGTTTCCAAACTTGTTTTTGGACCACTGCTTTTGTTTGAATGGGCCTTTGAACAATATTAGATGCATGTTTGAAAGTTGTTTTTGCACCCTTAATTGTTGATTTTGGGTAAACAGTCATATATGGTTTTTCAGCAGAAACCATTTTCCTTTCAGCAGGAACAGTTTTTGCTCTATCAGCAGGAACTGCTTTTGTGACTGTTTTGGGTTTTGATCTTTTATAATTAGAGTGAAAGTGAGATTTAGGTGTTTGCCTTTTGTAGTTCACTCTATTACTTTCATACCCATATACCCATTGGTTGCAGAAAGCTGCAACATGGTCAAAACTACCACATGTGTAACAAACTTTGTTATCTCTTTGTTGGAGAGACTTGAGGCTATACCAATTCCTTTGGTTACCTCTGAGCTTGTTTATGGTTCTATATTGTTCACAATATCTTACTGGTTGCCTAACATGTTTTTCATTGGTCTTAGGCCTATCAGTATTGTGTTTGACTATCTTAGGAACTCTAGTTCTTGCTTTCCTAACCACTTCAGGTTTAGACATAACCTGTTTTGACTTTTTATCATCAGATGTTGAGTCCACAATGATTGGACCATCTGATTTTCTACAAGAACACACCTTGTCCTCAGGAAGTGAAGTTTTACTTAAACTTTCACTTTCTTTCAAAGGTTCATTATCAACTACATTAGACTTTGGTTGAACTCCATATTTGAATTCAGGTAGTTGAAATTCAGGTAATCCTGTGTGTTCTAGATCAATTCCTGGGGGTGAAGGAATACCTCTATATGGTGGAGGAACATATTTGTATCCAACACTAGACTTAGCTTTATTAATTACTTGACATTCAATTAAGTTAGTCACACCCTTAGATGCATAATCTAGTGTTTCTACACTCATTTGAATATTCTCTTTAGCCTTACTAAGCCTATCTACTTCAGCTTTCAAGTTACTAATGTCATTATTTTTAAACATTATTTCTCTTTCAAGAAGAATTTTGACATCAGTAAAGGTAGATTCATTTGTTCGAAAATGTATGACTTGTTCCTCTAGAGTAGTTATACCTCTTTTATGATTAGTTAAGCTATGAGCTGTATCAATTAATTCTTTCCTTTGATCCTCATAACGTTTGGTTAAGGTTTCTAAACTTTTAAGAGCAGAACAATTATTTGAACAAACTTTATCAGATTGTACCTCTGTAGAGAAAGCCATAAGAGCTGTCTGAGGAGAAGCTTCTTCTTCTTCATCAGCTGTAAAGCTCCAATCAAATCCTAATCCATCAATGGCTACCATAGCCTTTGGATTGGTTGATTCCCCTGTCTTGGACTTGCTTCCAAAACCTCTATTCTTGCTATCTTGCTGCCTTGGCCTTCTGCATTCTCTTGAGAAGTGCCCCAACATATGACAGTTATAGCATTCTATCTTTGACTTGTCAAAACCAGCAGTATCATTGCTGCTGATGGTGAGTTTCTTCCCCGTCCTCTGATAGAATTTCTTAGCCCTCATGCTAAGAAGAGAAATTTGCCATTTTAGGTCCATCTCTTCTAAATCATCATCATTGATTTCTAAGAGATCTTCATGTGTAAGCATGGACCCATTATTCTGGCTTGTGAAAAAGGCACAACAAGCCTTTTCATTCAATATACCAAAGGTACTGCTTGATGAACTAGCAGCACCAGCTCCACAATCAACCTTTTCATCTTTAACTGGGTTTGAGATACTAGGAGATGACATAAAAGCCATGTTCCCAGTATATGAACTAGAGACACCAGTTTTCTTTACTTCTTGTTCCATAATTTTAAAGTTGCTATACAAATCCATAAGATCCATAGTGTCTATGTCTGGTTTATTCTTCTAAACAACAACATGCATAGCCCACTCTTCTGGTAAGCTTCTCAGAAATTTTGAGTTTAAATCTTCTTGAGGTATATCAACCCCAAGAACAGCAAGTTGACTCACAATTTTCTGTAGCCTTGTAAACATGTGGTCAAGAGATTCATTCATGGTTGATGAGAAATTTTCAAACTGCTGCTTGAGAAGGGTTTTCTGGGTCTTCTTTGTAGCTTCATTCCCTCCATACCTTGCGACAATTGCCTCAAATAATGACTTGGCATCCTTGAATTTGCTGAAGTTTATAAGTTGATCATTTGGAATGGTCATCATCAGCATGCTTCTGGCCTTGAGGTCATTCTTCTTCTTTATTCTTTCATCAGCAGTTGTAGGGATAGTTTGAACAACTGTAATTTCCCTACCTTCAACTGTTGATAAAGTGGTTGTGGGTTTGAAGGAGTTTCCATCTTCAATGATTTCCTAGAGAGTGTAATCCTGCACCTGGAAAAACTGTTCTATTCTTAACCTCCACAATTCAAACTCATTCTGTTTGAGAACCGGCAACTTTGCAGCAACATTTGTTTGAATAGATTCTGTATCCATTTCTTCTTCTTCTAAATCAAAAGTATCAACCTGGAAGCTCTGATACCAACTGAGAGGATCACTTGATTTGATCACACACTATGGGTGTTGGACCTTTTAATGTGTAAATATGATACTTTGAGTGAATATGATTAAGTATGCGGAATCTACTTAACCACACTTAGAATGTTTATTGGAAATGGAACTGTGATGCTTGTGTTTATTTAACAAAGAACAATGAAAGTATTTCACCAAATGATTCAATATTATTCAGAATAATACGAGTGATCTTCACTATCACTAGGGTTACAAAGACCTTGAATCTTATGTTTTGTTCTATTGTTTTATGTATATCTCTTGCTATCACACTCTTATCACGTACATTCAGCACACACGCTTTTAAATATTGTAGGACCGTAGAACAACCTATTTCACTATTGAATCAAGCCTAAATCTAGAGAGAGAAAGTAAGTAGAGAGAGAGAGTAGATGGGAACTCTAGTGTGTGGAATAATAACTTTTTTAATACTAAGAGAATCACTAAGAGAACCAACCTCTCAAATGAGGTTTACAAGAGTATTTATACTCATAGTCTAGGGCTACACATATCTTTGACCATATTACATAACTAGCCCTTAGACTTTATAAAATCATGAAAAATACACATAAACTTCATCATAATGATATTCTAAAGCAACCTATAACTACACATTAATGACCGACACTTTTTATAAATAAAAATACGATTCTAACAATCTCCCCCTAAGTGTTGGTCATTGAGGTTGCGCGACGTCATCATCTTTGTCTTTAAACTTTATCATTCATAGCTCTTGACATCTTTAAGAATCACTAGATGAATCATAGTTCCAGTTCATCATGCTTCATTGTTGTTGAAGTGATCCGATGATGTCATCTGCCTTTCGTCACTTCTGTGTTTGTGGTGGTTGTCTGCCATTCCAACATGCTCATACGTCTTAAGTCTTTGTCATACATACATTTGTTATTCCCGTTCTTTCACGTTGATCTTTGTCACTTTACTTTGTAGATTCTTCTTTTTGGCGTAGAATATTTCTTTGACTGTTGCTATCCTTTGATCTTTGTGAGAACTTTCCTTTGACTTTGTTGATGCATGTATGAGCATGTGGAATCTTTCGCCATGGAGATGATGTAAAGCTGCAGGTAAACAGTTAGCAATAAACAACCGGTACTTACAGATAAGGAATTAGAGATCGTCAACAGCATAGTGTGAAGACTCCTTCTAACCCTTACCATGGCCGTTCCCACATCAGATACTCCCGAAAGAGCTTACGAGACCTACTAAGTAGCTCAATGACTGGGTGAGTCGCTGGGGATCACTCCACGACTGTAGACCGTTTGAAACCACCGTGAACACTAAGCGTAACTCATAAAGAATTACCGAAGTGACCTGCTGTCAGGGCTGTTTGATGTTGACCCTGGCAGGAATTTCCGTTCAATCATTGAGAAACTACATAAGTAAATTCTCTCATAAACGTTCTCGGCAGATTGCTAAGATCTGCGAAGGACTCTTAGGTTTACATCTGGTGTCCTTAATGATGAATAACCAGTGTAGAGATATCATGTGTTCCTATGAGATCTTTTGATGAATCTCGGGGCTCTAGACTCGATAAGTGCACATTTGGTTTCCTATGCGGAGATTAGGGAGAGGTCTCCTGCTTCAATATCAACCATCTCTAAGAGACAGGTCGATAGATTATGCCGGTTCCCCGTGAGAATGAAACAAGCTCTTTTAAGAGAACTTGAGTGGCTAGAAGGTTTAGTGCAGTGCGTCACTGGGTCCATGACGTCTTTATCTTCAATACCGGTGTCACCTTAGTAACAACCAGTAGCATATGAATTGAACCCGGTGTCTGCCCTAAGGTTGAACATATGGAGGGCTATTTCTTTTCACCATTTTTCATAACTTTTCTTTTTAATTCTTCAACCCCTTCTTTATCCATTCTCATTTTCTCCTTTTTTCAATCATACCTGAGGACTTCTAATTCTAATCTATTGGATTTGTCCTTGGGTAGATCCCTCTGGCTCTGGCGGATCATAGGACGGTTTTCCCTAACCTTAGTCACCTTATAACTCCATGAATCCTATAATTGCCATGAAACCTTTGATTGAAAATCTCTCAAAGTGTTTATGATAATAAACACATTTTTGTTGACACTTTGAGAGTTTTTGTTTCTTATGAAGGACTCCCCCTTCACATGTGCTCATGAATATTTAAGAAATTTGCACATGCGTGAGGAGTTTGCACTTTTTGAATTGATCCACTTTCAGTGAACATGACCGATTCGAGACACGCTTACATCACTAGTTAGACTAGTTTGAAGTTATTACCCGTCCTGGTCAAGTCCAAAGAAAGTCTCTCGATACGGTACATTCTACTCAGACAAGTCCTATTCGAGACACGCTTACATCACTAGTTATACTAGCTTGAAATTATTACCCGTCCAGGACAAGTCTTTTCGATTACTGACATTTTAAGCTTCGTCAATTCATTGGTACATTCTGAGTCTAGCTCTTTTGAGATTCAGTCACAAGCTTTAAACATCTTTGATCTCATTTTAATCATGTCTTCTCCCCCTCAAAAATAGCATATCGTGATATTTTTTATATCAACTGATTAAGAAAAAGCTTTTTGGAGAGATAGACAGATTTCATTTTGCATGAATTCGGAACATTTTGTTTTAGTACTCCCCCTTAATG
Organism: Artemisia argyi; assembly: GCA_030686995.1. Taxonomy (NCBI): domain Eukaryota; kingdom Viridiplantae; phylum Streptophyta; class Magnoliopsida; order Asterales; family Asteraceae; genus Artemisia; species Artemisia argyi. The sequence goes on from CM060692.1 coordinate 130,529,425, forward strand.
ATAGCACATTTTAAAATCAATTAAGGGTTTAGAGGGAGTTATCTTGAGCACTCATTTGAAAATTTTGAAAAATCTTTTGATGAATCTTGAAAAAGTGCTCAAGATTTCTATTTTTGAAAACGAGTTTTTGTTTGAAGTCTTTTTCGTTTGTTTAGACTCGAACTTTTTGAAAAAGATTTCGTCCTTGAAAATACGAGTCCTTGATTTGAAAATAATCAGAAGTCATCGTTTAAGCCCGGGTTTCGTACTGAAGTATACGAAAGCCATCGTGAAGAAAATTTTGAGAAACGACATGCTTTAAAAAACATTTTAAAGAACTCCCGCTCAAGCATCTGTACATGTCCGTATCATTGTTGAATGACATTTCTAGAAACGTACAGAATATTGATTTATACGAGAGACATGTCGTGAGAAGAATATTTTTGGATTTTTTGATTTTATATTGTTTTTGTATTTTTTGAAAATTTTATATTTTTGTATTTTGTTTTTGTTGGTTTTTCAAATTTTGTATTTTGCTTTTTTCAAAAATATTTACAGCGAAGCGATTTTGAAAACATTTTTCAAGAAGATTCGAGAAGACGTTCTAGCTCCTCAGGAGTTAGGCTTCGCATGCCAATTCGTCGAACTAAATAGTCAAACCTTTCTTTTGGAAGGGCTTTAGTAAATAGATCGGCGAGTTGGTAATCAGTCTTAACGAAAAATAATTCAACAGTACCCTCTTCCACGTGTTCTTTGATGAAATGGTAGCGGACTTTGATATGCTTCGTCTTAGAGTGATGTACGGGATTGCACGAGATGGCTATGGCACTTTTTGAGTCACAATACATAGGTATTTTGTCAAAAGTAAAGCCATAATCTGTGAGCTGTGTCCTCATCCAAAGAACTTGGGCACAACATGCAGATAGAGACACATACTCGGCTTCGGCGGTTGATAGCGCAGTACAATCCTGTTTCTTTGACGACCAGCTTACTAGCTTTTCACCCAAAAATTGTGCTCCACCTGATGTACTCTTTACTGTAACTTGATCTCCTGCATGGTCGGCATCTGAAAAGGCTGTTAGAGTAAACCTCGAATCCTTCGGATACCAAAGTCCCATGTTAATGGTTCTTCGTAGGTACCGAAAGATCCTTTTAACCTCTTTGAGGTGAAGTTCGGTAGGCTTTGCCTGAAACCGTGCTAACAAACAAACAGCAAATTGAATATCTGGTCGACTAGCAGTTAAGTACATGAGAGAACCGATCATGCTCCGATATTTCTTCAGATCGACGGGTTTCCCAAACAAATCAGCATCAATTTTTGGTGAAGTGACCATTGGAGTACCAACAGAATCACAATTTTCCATTCCATGTTTTTTCAAAATCTCTATTGTATATTTAGCTTGATTGATAAAAATACCACGAGGGGATTGATGTATTTATAAACCAAGAAAGAATTTTAGTTCCCCCATCATGGACATTTCAAATTTGCTTTTCATGAGATTTTCAAAATGTTTTGAATGGTTAGGATTGGTTGATCCAAAAATTATGTCGTCCACGTAAATTTGAACGATCAAAATGTCATCTTTGAATTTTTTGATAAACAAGGTGTCATCAACCGTTCCTTTTGTGAAATTGTTTTTGAGCAAGAAAGATGATAGTTCGTCATACCACGCTCTTGGAGCTTGTTTTAAACCATAGATGGCTTTCTTAAGCTTGTAGACATAGTCTGGATGATCTTTGTCGATGAATCCCTCTGGCTGACTCACATATACTTCTTCTTTCAGAGTTCCATTTAAGAAAGCTGTCTTAATGTCCATCTGATAGACTGTGATGTTTTTGTGAGCTGCATAGACTAAGAAAATCCGGACTGCTTCAAGTCTAGCTACAGGCGCGAATGATTCCTCGAAATCTATCCCTTCTTCTTATGGATAACCTTTAGCCACGAGACGAGCTTTGTTACGAATTACAGTCATTTCCTCATCTAGTTTGTTCTTCCACAACCACTTGAGATCAAGAACGCGTTTATCAAGTGGTCGTTCAACAAGTTCCCAACTATCATGTAACAGGTATTGAAGAAGTTCATCCTGCATCGCTTCTATCCAAGGGTATTCTGCCATTGCTTCCCGAATGTTCTTTGGTTCTTTGAGGCTGATTGAGCAAACATAAATGCACAATTCGAGATCGGTGGCAAGTTGTCTCCTCGTCTGAACTGGCTTTGAAGATTCACCAATAATATGTTCTATTGGATGATCTTTTGTCCATTGAAACGTAGAAGGGTACCTTGGGTGTAATGAATGTGTGTTAGATGGTTCTTGTAACCTTGAAGAAGATTCAGTAGAGTCTGTTGCAAACGGGTTTTCAAATACTTCTTCTCCTTCTTCTAACGCAACATCGTTTGAATTATTTGTTGGTTCTTCTTGAAAATTTGTGTTTTGATTTTGCTCATCAACTCTTGGTAGTTCAGTTTCAAGTACTGGAGTGGCTTGAGTAGATGTAGATGATGTTGAGGTAATTGGTGCTTCAGCTTCGATTGTTGTAGATGCATCCAGTGGTGGTGGTGGTTGATTTTGAGCGGGTGCAGCGGAATGTTGTTGAGATGCATTTGTCGAAGTTCCACCATAATATTCATCAAACATTAACTCGAAGAAATTTTCCAGTTCTTGTTCTGAAGGTTTGTCCGTGTTTGTTGACTGAGCTCCTTGAGGCACGAGTCCTGAACTGATGTGTCTAGAAGTCTGCATGTTTGGTGCGGGTCCTAATCTGTTATGATTAGAAGCCATTGGATTAAGCGCGGGTTCTAGAGCGTATCTCTCAGAAGCCATTTGTGAAATCTCATCAAACTTCACATTCATCGTCTCCATTATCCTTTTTGTTCTTCTATTATACACCCTGAATGCCCTCGAGTTTTCTGAATATCCAATGAAGATTCCAATATCACCCTTAGCTTTCAAATTTCCTAGATCTTCTCTGTCGTTCGTCGGATAGCACAAAGCGCCAAACAGGTGAAGGTAAGAGATGTCAGGTTTACGGTTGTTTACTAGCTCATATGGGGTTTTATTGAATCTCGGATGGACTAGGGATCGGTTTTGAGTAAAGCAAGCAGTGGCTACAGCATCAGCCCATAAGAATAGTGGTGCACTAGAATAGATTAGCATTGTGCGAGCAGCTTCCACAAGAGTTCGGTTTCTTCTTTCAACTACCCCATTCTGCTGTGGAGTTCTAACAACTGATGTTTGGTGTGTGATTCCAACATCTTCAAAATAGGTTCTTAACTCCTAATTTGTGAATTCTGTGCCATTATCTGTTCTTACAATCCTTACTGGAGCTTGAAGTAGAACTTGAATACGCTTCAGAAAGGTGATGATGATGCCTGGTGCTTCGTCTTTTGATCTCAAAAACTTTACCCATGTATATCTTGAATAATCATCAACGATAACAAGAATATACTTTTTCCCATTAATGCTTTCAACTCTCATTGGGCCACATAATTCCATGTGCAACAAATGTAACCTTGCTTCCGAACTAGGTACGGTTTTGGGTTTATATGATGCTCTTTTGCTTTTTCCTTGTTCACATGATGGACATAGATGATCCTTGGTGTATTTGAACTTAGGAAGTCCGGTGACGATGTTGTCTCTGGCTAACTTGTTGATGGTGTCGAAATTGAGATGGGATAATCTTCTATGCCACAGCCAGGACCTAGTTTCGGTTGCCCTTGTCATAAGACAAATTGGTGATGTAGAAGCCATTTGGTTGATGTCGATGGCATACAAGTTTGTACCTCGATTACCAGTTAAGAGATCGTCACCAACCAGATTTCTAATAAAAACCATGTTTCTCCTGAATGCAACTTCTAAATCTGCATCACAAAACTGCCCAACTGAAAACAAGTTGTGTCCCAACCCTTCGACGTAGTAAACTCGAGTGATCAAAAAATTCCCAAACTGAAGATCTCCAAAACCCAGAATAGCTGCTACATGATCATTTCCAAAGCGTACAGTTCCCATGAATTTCCAAATGAAATTGATCAGCAGCTTTAAGTTCTCGGTCATGTGCTTGGAGCAACCCGAGTCGACGATCCAAAGACATATTTCGATAACCTGCCAATAACAGAAGAATTTGTATTTGGACACCGTTTTGAATTTGGTTCCATGGGGTTAGGGGTACATTCTAAATCACACTCATAGACGGTTGCTACTTGTTTAGCTTGAACTATTTCTAATTTGCCATCCTTGAGTATAAATTCTCTACCCGTTGGAATCCAAACACAATGCTTAAGATAGTTCCTAGGTGTGCGACTATTAGTGGTGTTCCTAATTCTTTTAATTAGGTTTCCAACAAATCTAGATTTTGCACTAGGACCTTTCGAAATGCTCTTCTGTTCAGGCGTACCATTCACATTCTTAGAAACACATTCATCATGAACATCATTAATTAAACATTTCTTGCATATTAAACAAACAGTGTCATTACATGCATTAGAACCAGTACTCTCGACATTACATTCAGATGAAATATGTCACTTATTAGAAAGCGATAAATTCCTAGGGTGTTCTTCTACTTCTTCAACTGTATTCTTGCAACTACTCTTAGAGGCAGGCGAGACTCTATTGTTCCTTGTATTGCTCCTAGGCTTTAGTCTGCTGCTCCTAGAGGTGCTGTCTAATCCTGTAGAAGTTGAGGCACACGCATTAGGATTTATATTGTTGTCCTTTTTAGCATCACTAGACACTTTAGAATTATTCTTTTTGCACGCATTTGTCTTAGAAGTGGAGGCAGACGCATTAGTGGGACTAATCCTAAAAAGGCCAGGTGCTAGAACTTTTGGTGTTTCGACAACCGCTTTTCCTTTATCAACAATCTTTTCATTTTCAATTTTCTTGGGCAAGGGTGTTGGAGTGACTGGTTTTGTCAAATCCTTTTTCTCATCGACTTTTGGAGCAAACCGTGAAATAGACATTTTTGGTTTTTGAACCATATTTGGAACATTTGGTTTCTCTGAAGTCGATGGTTTTGCAAACTTAGTTTCCTCACCCTTCCTTTTTTGACTTTCAAGCTGAGCCCTCAAAAGATCATTTTGCTCTTTCATGTTTTTGAAAGCACGCTCATACGACAGTTTTTCATACTTGCATTCTTCCTTTTTTCGATCAAGTTGTTTAAAACATGACACATTTTCTTTTTCAAGCTTTATAAGAGCATTTTCATATTTGGAAACAATTTTGGAGGTCTCAGCTGTAACACCCCCAAAATACCGCAGCGGAAGACTGTGTCACAGGGGTGCTACTTCATAATACAAAGTACAAGGTATAGAAAACAAACTCTAAATGAGACGTTTTGAAAAGTTACCATTCGATTAATGAATTCAAAGTTACAAACATGAGATTCCAAAGTATGATACATAAATGTATACAAAGTGTTTTGAATGGTAAATGATAAAAGCATAAGTCTTCAGAATATGCAGCTTGACTCTAAGTTCCACGCACTAGCTATCGCCTTACTAACCTGAGATAAACATGCTAAAGTGTCAACACAATGGTTGGTGAGTTCATAGAGTTTGTCTTAAAATAGTTGAAAAGCCTTAAAAGAATGTTCACACAGCAAAGGCATCGTGAATCCACTCAGTTACAAGTCCCGCCATAAGAGACTTGTAACCTGTGTGTTCACAACCCACTGCTACAATATATAGTATGATAAAGACATGTATAAGTTCATCAAGACAATTAAGCAATTAGTCGTGAGTCTACTCTTCATCTCCGAAGACCTCACGTTTATGATGTATCCAACATTCGCAAATGTTAGGATGTATCAAAGACAACTGGGAGTCAATTCCCAAAGACAACTGGGAGCCAATTCCCAAAGACAACTGGGAGCCACTTCCCAAAGATAAAAGACAGTCATGTATGTATGAAATCAAGTATAATGCCATCAAGTATAAGACAATCAAGTATAACACAGTCACGTATAAACATTTTGAGTATTTGTACAAGTAAGCAAGTAGTTGAGCATGTATCCCCCCCAATAGTTAAAACAAGTACGAAAAGAGTAGGGGCTATGACTCACCTTAAGTCTATGTAGTGAGTAATGAAAATGGTAGTCGAATCGCGAAAGTCTCTAAGAGCAGCCTATAATAGAACGTTGCGACTTAGGTTTGGAGTAACGTCTAAGAATACGAAGAATTGCCTATATATGTCTTGCATAATGTTCATGATGTAGTACTTAGTATATAGTGTAAGTCGTTGAATATAAGTGGTCTATGAAACATGTATAGGTTGTAAATCTCTTACTACCGTTCGGGCCGACATAATTCAGAAGTCATGGAGTAAACGTTCGAGGAGCCAGGACACTTTAACTCGTAAATCCACAACTCGTCTCGACGGCTTACTTAATGAACTCCTCACATGAGGCTCCCTACTATTGTAGTATTTGGTAACATATATATATATATATATATATATATATATATATATATATATATATATATATATATATATATATATATATATAAGCTTTTGATCTTTTAATAGTTATATGGTCTTTAGCCGTGGCTTTGCCGTGACTTTGGTCATGTTACCATGGTCTTGAGACTCAACCTTGGCTTTAGCCATGGTTGTGGTCTTGGCTTTAGGTCTTTAGACCTCTTGGTCTCATCTAATTATAACAATTATATAGTTACTTTGGTCTAAAAATGGGCTGTTAAGAATTTGAAGAACATTATCACTCAGAAAGCATTTTCAGGTCTCGAGCTTCTTTACTCCTGAACGAAAACGTCGTTCCGGACAACTTTTGTGTTTTAACTTTTTGATGAATCGGACCAGAAGTGGGACTTTCAAAATCATAATTTGATCAGAATGCTATTTAGGCAGATTTGCCGTTTTGGTTTCGCTAACTTCAAATGGTCATAACTTTTGACTCGTGTACTCGTTTTGGGTGATTCAAATTGCTATGTTTTCCTTGTTAAGTCCTCTTTAACAGTAAGTAAGTGTCAAATATCAAAGTTATACTATTGTGGTTGTGGTTTTCCATAAAAATCACTAGTTTGCTTGTTTACTTGTCATAAGTTAACATATGTATACCAATACTTGTTTTATCCATTTTTAAACATCATGAACACAATACAAAGACCATATATAGCATGAAAGAAACATAATAAGCATGAAATGATATTGAGCAAGAAAGTGTATAAGGGTTTGCTTACAACTTTTGGCTTTCTAAAGAAAGGAAGTCAAGTATAGAACTAGGACACTAAACCTAAGCTTGTAAACCCTTCACCATAACTCTTGTAACCCTTGCTAGCCTTGATCTAACCCTTGTGAAAACCATTTAACTTCAGCCCTAGTAACCTTGTGTAGCTCCTAATTCAACCATGGAATCACCAAACAAACTTAAGAACTAGGTAGAGAATACTAAGACATTGAACTTTGTAGTGTAACTTGTATATTGAAGATCAAAGGATCATGGTGCTAGGTATGGAGGTTGTGGCGTTTTTATTGATGAAGAATGAAAGGAATGAGCTCTCTATTTATAGCAAGAATGAGGAGGTTAGGAAGGTTACTAGGAAAGTGCTAAAACTTGGAGACAAAGTTGTAATTAAATATGATCCAATGGCTAAAGTCATGAGATGATGCCACAAGTGTGAATGCCCCCCCCCCTAGTGGCGGTTTGAAGAACTTGGAGAACAAGGTGTGGACTTTTGATGGTATTATCCTAAGTATGTAGCTAGTTTTGACTCCGTAAATCGCTAACCGTAAATGATTAAGCCTCAAAACGTAAAACCGGGTATCCTAAAAATATGAAACTTATAAATATGGTTAAACATGTCAATATAGTCCATAATAAAATATAAAATGAGTGGTAGGTTCTATCGGGTGCTAAAACCCTGCTAAAAACTGGAAACACGGGTCTAAAACGCGTAATACGTAAAACGTACGAAAGTTGCGTAAAATTGAGAAAAGTAAAATGTAACTTTTCTAATAGGATAATAATGACTTAAAATGACTTATAATGTCTAGGCTGGGCTCAGTCTAGTGTCGGTTGGTGTTAAATGTCTTTTAAACCTAAAACCGCAAGCCTAAAAATCAAGGAATGACTTCTAAAATCAAAGAATGATTTTTGGTCAAAAGAGGAGGGAAAAATATGTTGACTTTTTCTAATAAGTTGAAAACTCAAATTGTCTTAGAAACGCGTTTTGTGGTCTAACGGTTAATCGCCCATACGGTTAAGCGTGCTCATGCGAGAGTAGTACAGGCTTGGGTGACCTGCCGGGAATAGTAATTAATCTGAAAATGCGAATTGTTACAGTCTCTACCCCTTCAGGAAACTTCGTCCCGAAGTTTAGTTGATGTTAACTACTTATGGTGTGTCTAAGAGAATTCGGAATTCCAGGATCTCTAAAATAGTGGTGTTCACTCTGATTCGTCTAAGATTCTGGTTAAGGAGTTGTATCGGCTACAATTAAGCCCACTTATTTATAACACATTACTTACATAAAGAAGCGTCCAAATTTATGTAAGTAAGGTCTCATAAACTTATGGTTCGGTGATTTACAATTTCTTTATTTAACTGAAGAGGCGTCCCAATCCATTTAAATAAGGAGATTCTAAATCCTCCTACTTAAGAATTTCCGACACAAAATCCGCCTTCTGAGGCCGATAGTAAGATAATCAAGTCATCAAATCCCTAAAGCTAAGCAATAATATTATTTAACTCAAATCTTGTGTCTAATCAAACAAGAACTGTCACAAGATCAAGTTAACTAATTAGTTATTACTGAGCTCCATGTTTTTAATGACTCGACGAATCTCTGAGGCTCCTTATAATACTAAAGTCACATCATCTAATAGCGTGGAACTAAACCAACAACTACCAAAAAGCGTATGTGTATGTAGTGTGTGTAAGGCAAATAAAGAGGAAGGTCCCAACGTATATAGCAGTTATAGTCTAGGCACTAAATGCAACCTAGTTCTCTATAACCAAGGCTCTGGTACCAATCTGTAACACCCCCAAAATACCGCAGCGGAAGACTGTGTCACAGGGGTGCTACTTCATAATACAAAGTACAAGGTATAGAAAACGAACTCTAAATGAGACGTTTTGAAAAGTTATCATTCGATTAATGAATTCAAAGTTACAAACATGAGATTCCAAAGTATGATACATAAATGTATACAAAGTGTTTTGAATGGTAAATGATAAAAGCATAAGTCTTCAGAATATGCAGCTTGACTCTAAGTTCCACGCACTAGCTATCGCCTTACTAACCTGAGATAAACATGCTAAAGTGTCAACACAATGGTTGGTGAGTTCATAGAGTTTGTCTTAAAATAGTTGAAAAGCCTTAAAAGAATGTTCACACAGCAAAGGCATCGTGAATCCACTCAGTTACAAGTCCCGCCATAAGAGACTTGTAACCTGTGTGTTCACAACCCACTGCTACAATATATAGTATGATAAAGACATGTATAAGTTCATCAAGACAATTAAGCAATTAGTCGTGAGTCTACTCTTCATCTCCGAAGACCTCACGTTTATGATGTATCCAACATTCGCAAATGTTAGGATGTATCAAAGACAACTGGGAGTCAATTCCCAAAGACAACTGGGAGCCAATTCCCAAAGACAACTGGGAGCCACTTCCCAAAGATAAAAGACAGTCATGTATGTATGAAATCAAGTATAATGCCATCAAGTATAAGACAATCAAGTATAACACAGTCACGTATAAACGTTTTGAGTATTTGTACAAGTAAGCAAGTAGTTGAGCATGTATCCCCCCCAATAGTTAAAACAAGTACGAAAAGAGTAGGGGCTATGACTCACCTTAAGTCTATGTAGTGAGTAATGAAAATGGTAGTCGAATCGCGAAAGTCTCTAAGAGCAGCCTATAATAGAACGTTGCGACTTAGGTTTGGAGTAACGTCTAAGAATACGAAGAATTGCCTATATATGTCTTGCATAATGTTCATGATGTAGTACTTAGTATATAGTGTAAGTCGTTGAATATAAGTGGTCTATGAAACATGTATAGGTTGTAAATCTCTTACTACCGTTCGGGCCGACATAATTCAGAAGTCATGGAGTAAACGTTCGAGGAGCCAGGACACTTTAACTCGTAAATCCACAACTCGTCTCGACGGCTTACTTAATGAACTCCTCACATGAGGCTCCCTACTATTGTAGTATTTGATAACATATATATATATATATATATATATATATATATATATATATATAAGCTTTTGATCTTTTAATAGTTATATGGTCTTTAGCCGTGGCTTTGCCGTGACTTTGGTCATGTTACCATGGTCTTGAGACTCAACCTTGGCTTTAGCCATGGTTGTGGTCTTGGCTTTAGGTCTTTAGACCTCTTGGTCTCATCTAATTATAACAATTATATAGTTACTTTGGTCTAAAAATGGGCTGTTAAGAATTTGAAGAACATTATCACTCAGAAAGCATTTTCAGGTCTCGAGCTTCTTTACTCCTGAACGAAAACGTCGTTCCGGACAACTTTCGTGTTTTAACTTTTTGATGAATCGGACCAGAAGTGGGACTTTCAAAATCATAATTTGATCAGAATGCTATTTAGGCAGATTTGCCGTTTTGGTTTCGCTAACTTCAAATGGTCATAACTTTTGACTCGTGTACTCGTTTTGGGTGATTCAAATTGCTATGTTTTCCTTGTTAAGTCCTCTTTAACAGTAAGTAAGTGTCAAATATCAAAGTTATACTATTGTGGTTGTGGTTTTCCATAAAAATCACTAGTTTGCTTGTTTACTTGTCATAAGTTAACATATGTATACCAATACTTGTTTTATCCATTTTTAAACATCATGAACACAATACAAAGACCATATATAGCATGAAAGAAACATAATAAGCATGAAATGATATTGAGCAAGAAAGTGTATAAGGGTTTGCTTACAACTTTTGGCTTTCTAAAGAAAGGAAGTCAAGTATAGAACTAGGACACTAAACCTAAGCTTGTAAACCCTTCACCATAACTCTTGTAACCCTTGCTAGCCTTGATCTAACCCTTGTGAAAACCATTTAACTTCAGCCCTAGTAACCTTGTGTAGCTCCTAATTCAACCATGGAATCAACAAACAAACTTAAGAACTAGGTAGAGAATACTAAGACATTGAACTTTGTAGTGTAACTTGTATATTGAAGATCAAAGGATCATGGTGCTAGGTATGGAGGTTGTGGCGTTTTTATTGATGAAGAATGAAAGGAATGAGCTCTCTATTTATAGCAAGAATGAGGAGGTTAGGAAGGTTACTAGGAAAGTGCTAAAACTTGGAGACAAAGTTGTAATTAAATATGATCCAATGGCTAAAGTCATGAGATGATGCCACAAGTGTGAATGCCCCCCCTAGTGGCGGTTTGAAGAACTTGGAGAACAAGGTGTGGACTTTTGATGGTATTATCCTAAGTATGTAGCTAGTTTTGACTCCGTAAATCGCTAACCGTAAATGATTAAGCCTCAAAACGTAAAACCGGGTATCCTAAAAATATGAAACTTATAAATATGGTTAAACATGTCAATATAGTCCATAATAAAATATAAAATGAGTGGTAGGTTCTATCGGGTGCTAAAACCCTGCTAAAAACTGGAAACACGGGTCTAAAACGCGTAATACGTAAAACGTACGAAAGTTGCGTAAAATTGAGAAAAGTAAAATGTAACTTTTCTAATAGGATAATAATGACTTAAAATGACTTATAATGTCTAGGCTGGGCTCAGTCTAGTGTCGGTTGGTGTTAAATGTCTTTTAAACCTAAAACCGCAAGCCTAAAAATCAAGGAATGACTTCTAAAATCAAAGAATGATTTTTGGTCAAAGGAGGAGGGAAAAATATGTTGACTTTTTCTAATAAGTTGAAAACTCAAATTGTCTTAGAAACGCGTTTTGTGGTCTAACGGTTAATCGCCCATACGGTTAAGCGTGCTCATGCGAGAGTAGTACAGGCTTGGGTGACCTGCCGGGAATAGTAATTAATCTGAAAATGCGAATTGTTACATCAGCTCTCAGTCTTTCATCGTCTTGAACAGAATATGTTTGTAAAATGATGGACATAATATCAGTGGTCATAACAGCTTCGAAGAGAGAATCATTTAGGTTTTCCAAAACATTCATGTTTTCACGAGTATCATTAGCTCCGTTTACCAGGGATTTGTGGTCCTTGACAAAGTCGGCCATTTCTTTTAAGAAAGCTTTTTCAAAATGGATTACCCTCGCACTGATGTTATTCAGTGGGATAGTAATTTCGTTTTCAAAAACTTTTTTCTGCTCAACATGAAAACTGGAATGCCAGTTGTTAATATCAATTGTAGTTTTAGAAGCAACAATGTTTTGAAGTTCTTGAATTCTCTTTTTAACGTCATCCAGAATGTTTCTAGCCTCACTTGTATTAAAAGCGTTGTTAGAAGACATTTGTTCCATTTTTGAAAGAGATTTTGAAACAATTACTTTCTTAGAAAACATTTTTGAGAATGGTCGTTTTATGGAAAACACAGATGGTTCTTTTTGTGGAACAAAAGTAATTCCCGAAAGTTTGTTCAATTTGTTGTAATCAATGGGTTTCAAATCCTTTTGTTTCATTTTAGAAATGCTCTCTTCGACATGTTCTATCATTTGCACAGAATCCCGAACGACGGGAGGATCATGTTTAGTGTAAATCACATTACCATTATACAAAACATTATGTTCTTGCTGAGCTTTCTTGAGATTACTGGGGGTGTTGTTACCAAGAGCCACTTTATGTTTCGTATGGTAAATCAGATTAGTTTGATTTGAAATCATTTTCATTGTTTGACTTGACTGACCCGACTTAACCACTAATTCTTCTAAATGTGCAATCATGTGTTCTGACTCTACGATTTCGGCCAAAAGTTTGTCTTCTTTCTTTGCAAAGTCCTTTTTCAACTCATCCCTTTCTTTTTCAAGATTGGTATAAGCTATTTTTTGTTTAGAAAGTTGGTTTTGTAAATCAGAAATTTCCGCGTTTAAAGCTTTTATCTTCTTGAAAGAATTAACATCAAGTGTATCAAACTTGAGTTGTAATTGTTTTTCCCTTGAAACGGAATTTTGATAACCAGTTTCTAATTCAGACAATCTTTCGTTATGAAACTCAAAAGCTTTAGCGTTGTCTTTGTAACTCTCAAGCTCAGCGGTCAATTTAACATTCGCGGCCTTAACATCGCGATTGACCTTTTTCACTTTTTCGATTTCAATACCACAGTTATTTAATAATGATTCAAATAAAGCACGTGTTTCCTCATCATTCTCAGCATGCTGTGAAACGAAGCCTCCATTATGATTCACATCTGGAGTCGCTGAAGGAGTATTGCTACTACTTGGCGTGTCCAGGAATGTATCATAAGTGGGTGCTTGCTTCTCAAAATGTTGTTCCTCATGAGGAGACATATCAAATATATCATTATTGTGACATGTGTTGAAATTTTATACCTCAGAGACTGCATTGATGTCATAAACCAGAGGTGTGTCAGAATCTGTGTCATACTTTGCCTCCTGAAGATTTGCCATAAAAATGCAGTTCGCATCGATGTCCTCTCTGTCTTCCATGTCATCCATAAGAGCCATAAAATCATTTTCCTCTGCGTTCAACTAAAATCCTGCCTCATTCTTTTGTGCCAACAACACTGCTTTCTGCAAGTATGCTAGGTCTCTTTTGTTCGGCTTAAAGGGACAGTTCCTTGCCATATGACCTACACCCTGACAGTTGAAACACTTTACCGGATTACCCTGATTAACATTTCCCAAATTCCCAACAACTGGGGCTGCAACATTCCTATTCTGATAACCCATTGCCTGATTACCAACATTCTGACCCCTCTGATTTCCAACAAACTGACCCAACTGATTCCCTGCATACTGACCATACTGATTCCCTGCAAACTGACCTGCATTCTGATTCCCTGCATTCTGACCTACATTCTGCATATTCTGATATCCCTTCTGATTCCCATAAACTCCAACCATTTGGCCTTCATTGCCCATATTGAAACTCGGCTGAGCAAACTGCTTGTTGTGAGTGTTCGATGAGATCCTTTGGTTGTTGTTTGTTGGTGTAGAATAACGTCCTTGGAATGCCTTTGACAGAAAAGCAAACGCTTGGGACAATGCTGCAGTAGCTTCATCATTGTCAGTGAATTCCAGTTCTTGGAATTGTGGGTGTTGCTGTTGTGGAATAACTTGTTGTTGTGGGTAGAACTGTTGTTGGTAGACCGGTGTTGGTTGTAGAATGCATGATGGTTGCATGTAGTTATGAGTGGAAGATGATGATGGTGGTTGAGTGTTCACTGGTAATGGTGTTGGTGTATTAGCAATTAATGCGAGAGGATCATGATTCTTAGCCAATCTTTCTTTCCTTACTTCATTAGCCTCAGCTTGGTTTTGCTTCAAAAAGTCATAGAGTTGATCATAATTCACCTTGTGTAAATCCTTTGTTTGATTGACAATTGTAACATAACGACCCCATTCTTCTGGAAGGTTATTGATGAATTTGATGTTTGTTGCAATTGGCCGAGGTGTCAACTTGTTTCTGATTAACTCATTCATCAAAGTGCAAAACCTGGTTTAGTATGATTCAATTTGTTCACCTTTGGTGGATGTAAAGTTCTCCCATTCAGTAAGAAGTTTGTTCTCAACGTCTTGTTGTCCAATCTCTGTTCCATGACATATCCTTCTAACACGTTCCCACATATCATGAGCAGTTTCACAGCTGTCGACTGCAGCAAAGATCTCCCGTGGTAATCCAAGTTGGATTAAATGCATTGCCATATCATCGGCTTTGATCTGCGCCTTGTCTTCATCTGTGTAATCTGCTTCTGTTTGTACACGCACGAATGGTTGAGTAGGAGGTGTTTCATTTGGATTACCTTCAATTTGAACTTGTCTTGGCTGAAATGGACCTTTTTCTATGGATTTGATCATTAATTTGCCATTATCTTTAGTTTTGATGTAACGAAGCATGCGGCTTGTCCATGGAAGATATCCGCCTTTTTCAAGCATTGGAGGTCGGTTTTCGGCACCGGCAGCATGAATGTCTTGTTGAGTTGCCATGATTTGAATTCAAAGTGAAACGTTGTTCAGAGGATCTTTTGAAAGATAACAAAGGTTTTTGTTGAAGATTAGATGTTTTGGTGAAGATGAAAGTTCATTCTCGGTTGATCTGATTGATTTCGTAATTACCTGCCAAAAATTGAGTATGAAAATTTTCTTTCTCAAAATTTGAAAATCACTATAAAATCCAATTCTAAGGTTACTAGAAAAATTTGAGTTTTAAAAATTTTTCGCCAAATTTTACCGAAATTTTTTGAATTTTGGCCTAAAAATTTGAATTTTCGGCCGAAATTTTCAACATTATACCAAACTTTGAATCTCGCGTAAAAATTGAACGTTTAGTCTCGTGTAAAAAATAAATTTTACTCAAATTTTCCCGCCAAAAATAAATTTTACCGAATTTTTTTTTTTATTTTATTTTATTTTTATTTTTTTTTTGTAACTCGGTAGGATTTTATATATTCTAACTCGATAAGCTAGTGGAAATTTCAAACTCGATAAGTTATCTCTAACTCGGTAAGTATTGTATCTAACTCGATAAGTCCATAAAATTTCAAACTCGCAAGGAAATTGTCAAACTCGGTAAGTTTCTAACTCGCAGGAAATTTTCAAACTCGCAAGGTTTTAAGTTTCTAACTCGGTGTGTTTTTAAAAAATTTGGGCAGAGTTTCGTCTAAGTTAGTAGCCACAAAGAACCTAACTCGATAAACGATTAGGTAAAAGGCTAACTCGCCAAAGTCCAAACTCGATAAGAAACTTATAGAACCTAACTCGATAGAAACCCCTAACTCGATAAGTATCTTAACTCGATAAGACACCCCTAACTCGATAGAAATCTCTAACTTGATAAGACTTAATAATCCTAACTCGATAAGACACCCCTAACTCGATAGAAATCTCTAACTCGCTAGGACCAAACTCGGTATGACAATATCCTAACTCGATAGACAAATACCTAACTCGATAACCAGAAAATTTCTAACTCGGTATGTAGGCTCCAAACTCGATAAGACCAAAACCTAACTCGATAGAAATACGATGAACAGTAACCTGATGATCAAAAATCACTTTTAAACCAATTTTTTCAACCAAATCAAACCTAAAACAATCTATATTATCCCTAGGCGATTGATACCACTTGTAGGACCGTAGAACAACCTATTTCACTATTGAATCAAGCCTAAACCTAGAGAGAGAAAGTAAGTAGAGAGAGAGAGTGGATGGGAACTCTAGTGTGTGGAATAATAACTTTGTTAATACTAAGAGAATCACTAAGAGAACCAACCTCTCAAATGAGTTTTACAAGAGTATTTATACTCATAGTCTAGGGCTACACATATCTTTGACCATATTACATAACTAGCCCTTAGACTTTATAAAATCATGAAAAATACACATAAACTTCATCATAATGATATTCTAAAGCAACCTATAACTACACATTAATGACCGACACTTTTTATAAATAAAAATACGATTCTAACAAATATCTAAGATCTTCCTTTTATAGTCCAAGGAAAAGATCTTTTACAATCTATATGACTCATCTTAAATACTAGCTTATGACTAAGCTTCATTCTAGCTATTTGATGACTTATCATGTCAGTCATTAAGATACAACATGTATCTAGGATTACAACTCACTTGGAGTGTTCAATTTGATGACTATAACAAAGATATTATCTAGTATATGAGTCAGTAGAATAAGTTGTACTTATCTACACAGCTGTCTGTATGAGTCATAGTAGCATCAGCAGAATCCATCAGCAGAAACACCTTCAGTAGAAACCTTTCTTCAGCAGAATCCATCAGTGGAAACGTGCTTTGTGCTTTATCAGCAGAAACATTCTTGATGTATTTTCTTAAACCTTTATACTGATTCTTCTGATTATTTAATTCCCAACAAATGTACACCCAAATCGCCTTAGCCTTCCGTGTATGCGCTCATTTTTAGTGCATTATTGTTATTTGTTAAACCCTAAGTTAATTATCTAATTGATTACATGGTTGCTAAGTCGAGTCCTATCCTTGTACATATTGTTTTGGGACGATTGGGACTCATGGGTAAAGCACTTATTTTATAGAGTAATGGGGAAAAACATAATATTATTACCTCCATATGTACGTTAATCTTAAAAGTACTCCAACTGTTTTAATTTTCTTAATTCGAGTCATTAGATTAGTTTAGTGTAAAGTATGTAAAAATTCAATTGTAAGGGGAATTTCCATTCCCTATGATGTATTATTTTGGATGGTAGGGTAAGAGTGTATGCAAAAAAAAAAAAAAAAAAAAAAAAAAAAAAAAAAAAAAAAAAAAAAAATATATATATATATATATATATATATATATATAGAAAAAGAAAAAGAGAAAAAAAACATACGGACTACCATCCCGTTTCATTCTATGTTTATTTTATGTTTTTGTTATTTTTCATTTATTAGCTTAAGTCGAGTCTAGTCTTGGCTTAGCAACGCCATATTGTACATGTAATTAACCAAGATTGTTAACTCGCCACCAGTAAAGACTGCCTATATCCAACAAAACCGTGTATTTCATATCCCTACACCTAACGTTACAACCCTTTAAAAGACCTCTTTGATAGTTTATCCTAGGTGCTTACGCCATGTGGTGGAGGTTTGATCCTTTCCCAAGCCTATGGTAATCTATTTTGCTATGACAGGTAGTGAGAGATATCTTCCGTTTCTATATTGTAATTTATACTTTATTACACCCGAGAGATGTGAGTATCTAAACACTATTTGTGAGGTGCTAGTATATGACCTCCGTGCTTGTCTTTGGTCTTTAGTGGAACGATTATTTGTTGTAATTACTTTTATATTAGTGTTGAATGACCCCTAACTTGTATTTTGATTAGAATAAAAGTGCATTTGCTTGAGGACAAGCAAATCTCAAGTGTAAGGGAATATGATGAGGCGAAAAATGAACCACTTTTAGGGGGTCATTTAAGCCCGGAATTGAATTTATTTGATCAAATATTACCCTAAATCGTTCCTTTTGTGATTTCAGGTACTTTGGGAGTGAAATCTGGAAAAGGAAGCAATTCGGACATTTTTGGAGCATAAAAGTGAAGAAAACGCCAAAGACTTAATTTTCCAAGCTGGGAACAGTGTTTGACGGCGTCAAGAGGACATTCCTGACGGCGTCAAGAGTAAAATCCATGACGACCCATTACAAACCTGAAGGCATCACAAGTAGAGAGTCAAGAGTTAATTGTGTGACGGCCTGCAAAAGAGGACTACATGACGGCGTCAAATGTAGATCAAGGCAGTCCGAGGAATTATTTGGCGGCGAGATGACGGCGTCACACCTTTGTTCTTGACGTCGTCAGCCTCTAAAATCTATATATAGTTTTCTAATTTTCATTCATTAGAGAGGAACAAGTTTGGAGAAACCCTAAGGCCGAACCTTATACGTATTTTACAGCTTTTTCAAGGGTTTTCAGCCCTTGAACCCTTACATGTGTAATTGAGATAAGTCTTCTCTTAATTCAATCAATATGATTATGTGTTGGTTGTCTATATCTTGTGCTTGTCTTGATTCCACCATGTTAGGCTAGATCTATCTTGTGTTTGCTTAGATCTAATGAAACCTAGATGTTAATTATGTGTTGATTACTTGTTTATGGTTGTATTGGATGAATAATTTCAATGTTAGGCTTAAGAAAACTGGCAGATCTCCAATTGGTAACATGCTTGAACGTCTTAGGAAACATGAATCAATGTGTACTAGGTTT
This sequence comes from Artemisia argyi, assembly GCA_030686995.1. Taxonomy (NCBI): domain Eukaryota; kingdom Viridiplantae; phylum Streptophyta; class Magnoliopsida; order Asterales; family Asteraceae; genus Artemisia; species Artemisia argyi. Next base: position 130,548,244 of record CM060692.1, read on the forward strand.
TATTGGTTGTATTTAATGCATGAGTAAATTCTAATGATCCCCATGTTAGGAGCTTCTTAGCCGGCTCGACATAGGAGTGAAGTAGGCACTCATAGGATTGGGGAGTTAAGTACGCCACCCCATGAATGGTATTAAGGAATACAATCCGTCATCCATGCAACTATAACAAGTAATTAACGTGTAAAAGATATCTAGGGAGTAGTGAAATCTAAGTAAACACATTTCTCCACTTATTGCTCACAACTTTAGTTTAATATACTTTTATTTTCATTTTAGTATTTTATTTTGATTGCATCTTAGTATTGGGTTAGTTGACTAGCAACTAATTCCGCCCAAATCCTTCAAACCCGAGATTTTAACTTGCTTTCTAAAAAATATAAAAATACAAAAAGAATCATCCATCATCTCTAGACTTAATCTTTAGGTTTTCTAATCCTAGCGACACTATTCCTAGCTGAACGATCAATCCCCCGGTACTTGTCATTATACTATACTACATCGATCAGGTACACTGCCTAGTGGGGGTTGTAAGCTTCTCAAGATCCCTCGAGAGGTAAAGCCTGGTGCAAACCCCACGCATCATCCAGCTACTGCTGGTTATCCTCAAGAGAACGTTTATGCTGCTCAAGGTTCCTACAACATGGGGGTATTTCTTACCAACCACAAGGGGACCGTAACCTCTTAAGCAATCGTTCCAACAATTTTCTCGGACCTCCCGGTTTTAACCAAAATCAAAACCGTAACTCGAATCAAAATCAGAATCGAGGAGATTTTAACCAAGGTCAAAACCCGAATTTCCAAAACCCGAACCAAAATCAAGGTCATTTTAATCAAAACAATTTTCAAAATGGCAATCAAAATCAAGGTTTTCAAGGAAATTTTCAAAGAAACCAAGGTCAAGGGAATTACAATCAGGGTAATTTCAATCAGAGAAATAATTTTCAGGGTAACAACAACCAAAACCAAGGGAATTTTCAAAACAACCGTGTTCAAAATTTTCCTAACCAAAATCAAAACGTTGTTCAACCCTCGTCTTCCTCCAATGAAGTGTTAAAACAATTCATGAAAGCACAAGAGGAAACAAATCGGTTATTGATCCGCAAGATCTCTAAACTTCAGAAGTCTTTAAATGATCGACCCTCGGGCCCGGGTACACTACCGAGTAACACGATCGCTAACCTGAGGGACGATGTTAAAGCGATCACTACCCGAAGTGGAGTATCATACAATGAACCCACGACTCCCTCTACCTCTTCTTCTCCTCCTACCAAGGTAGCAGAACGTGAACCTGAGATTACCACGGACATGGTACTTCCTACTAATAACGAAGGTACCAACAACGTCCACCCTCAAGTTGTCCCGGCCCCGACTCGCAAGTCAAAAGTTGTATTTGATCCTCCGGAAATTCCTGATGAAATTCCAAAGAACAATCCCAAGCCTTCAATTCCATAACCTTCACGTTTAAATGATCAAAAGATCCGCAAAAAAGCTAACCATCAGATGGAAAAATTTTACCAAATTTTCCAAGAGTTACATTTCGATATCAGCTTCGCGGATGCTCTTTTTCTAATGCCTAAGTTTGCTTCAACAATCAAAAATCTGATAAGCAATAAGTAAAAACTCTGTGAGATGGCTAAAACTCCACTGAACGAGTAGTGCTCTTGAAAAAGCTTCCCAAAAAGCTTGGAGATCCCGGGAAATTTCTCATTCCTTGCATTTTCCCTGGGATGGTTGAATGCTTTGCCTTAGCCGATCTTGGTGTAAGCATTAACCTTATTCCTCACTCAGTCTGGAAGAAAATCTCTCTTCCTGCTCTCACTCCTACCTGCATGACTCTCGAGCTTGCAGACCATACTATATCTCGTCCTCTCGGCATTGCCGAAGATATCTTCGTGAAAGTAGGAAAGTTCCATTTTCTGGCAGATTTCGTGATTGTTGATTTCGATGCTGACCCAAGAGTTCCTCTCATTCTCGGGAGGGGATTCTTAAGAACGGGTCGTGCTCTAATCGATGTTTTCGAAGAAGAAATTACTTTGCGTGTTGGTGGTGAAGCCATCACATTCAATCTTGATCAGACTTCAAGATACTCCTCCAACTATGACACTGAAATGGTTAACCGAATTGACATCATCGATGTTGCGTCAGAGGAGTATTCTTAAGAAGTCCTCGGTTTCTCATCAAGTGGCAGTACCACTCTTTCTTCTGAGCCTATCATATCCGACTCTTCCCCTTCTCTCACTCCATTTGAGGGAAGTGACTTCCTTTTGGAATAGGTCGAGGCTTTTCTTGCTCAGGATAGCTCAATCTCAAATGTGATTGATGAAAACTATCTTGACCCGGAGGGGGATATTCTTCTTCTTGAAAGATTGTTAAATGACGATCCTTCACCCTCTCCGTCTCCAAAAGAACTTCATAAAGCAGAAATTAAGTCTATTGAAAAATCTGAAGAATTTCCCGAGGTCGAGCTCAAAGACTTGCCTCCTCATCTAGAATATGCATTTTTGGAGGGTGATAATAAATTACCCGTCATTATTGCTAAAGACTTAAAAGATGAGGAAAAGGTCGCGCTCCTAAAGGTTCTTAAGTCACACAAGCAAGCAATTGCTTGGAAACTCTCCGACATTAAGGGTGTTAGCCCGGACTTTTGTACACACAAAATCTTAATGGAGGATGACTTTAAGCCAGCAGTGCAACAACAGAGACGGGTAAATCCCAAAATCCACGAAGTTATCAAACAAGAGGTTCTAAAACTTCTTGATGCGGGATTAATTTACCCTATATCTGACAGTCCTTGGGTTAGCCCAATTCATTGTGTTCCTAAAAAGGGTGGCATAACCGTTGTCACCAACGAGGAAAACGAGTTAATTCCAACTCGTTTGGTCACGGGTTGGAGAGTATGCATTGACTATCGTAAGTTAAATGAAGCCACCCATAAAGACCATTTTCCTCTGCCTTTTACGGACCAAATGCTCGAAAGAATAGCGGGAAATGAATACTACTGTTTCCTCGATGCTTTCTTGGGTTACTTCCAAATCCCCATTGATCCACATGATCAAGAGAAAACTACCTTCACATGCCCCTACGGAACTTTTGCTTATAGACGTATGCCTTTCGGCTTATGTAATGCACCAGGCACGTTCCAAAGATGCATGATGTCAATCTTTTCCGACATGATCGGGAAAACTATGGAGGTATTTATGGATGACCTTTTAGTCATCAGGGATTCATTCTAGTCTTGTCTCTCCCACTTGGAACAAATGCTAAAACGTTGTAAAGAAACGAACTTGAGTCTCAACTAGGAGAAGAGCCATTTTATGGTTAAAGAGGGCATTGTCCTCGGCCATAAAATTTCAAAAACCGGGATTGAGGTTGACAAAGCCAAAATTGATGTCATAGCTAAATTACCTCATCCCACTACCGTCAAAGGAGTTAGGAGCTTTTTGGGTCATGCCGGCTTCTATCATAGGTTTATCCAAGATTTCTCTAAAATAGCCCGGCCTATGACCCATCTCCTCGAGAAGGATGCTCCTTTTATCTTCTCTCCTGAGTGCATCGAAGCTTTTGAAACATTAAAGAAAAAGCTTACTGAGGCACCGATTCTTGTTGCCCCCGATTGGGACCTACCTTTTGAGCTTATGTGCGATGCTAGTGATTTTGCCATAGGTGCGGTCTTGGGGCAACGAAAAGTAAAATACTTTCAGCCTATACACTACGCAAGCAAAACTATGACCGAGGCTCAGAGTCATTATACCACTACTGAAAAAGAACTATTAGCTGTGGTGTATGCCTTTGAAAAATTCCGGCCATACTTAATACTGACCAAATGCGTAGTGTATACGGATCACTCGGCTTTGAAATACCTATTTGCAAAACAAGATGCAAAGCCGAGGCTACTCCGTTAGGTTCTCCTCCTGCAAGAATTTGATATCATTATCCGTGATAAAAAAGGAGCCGAGAACCTTGCTGCTGATCATCTCTCACGATTAGAAAACCCTCACCAGGATGTGTCCGAGAAACAGGAAATAAATGAAACATTTCCTCTCGAGACACTCAATGCGGTTTCTTTTCGTGGTGATTCTTCTACCCCATGGTTTGCCGACTTTGCAAATTACCATGCGGGTAACTTCATCGTGAAAGGGATGTCGTCCCAACAGAAAAATAAATTCTTTAAAGACGTTAAACATTACTTCTGGGACGACCCCTATTTGTTCAAAATCTGTGCCGATCAAGTCATCAGGCGATGTGTTTACGGACAGGAAGCCACTGATATTCTCAAGGCTTGCCATGCTAGACCCACCGGGGGCCACCATAGTCCTAACTACACTGCCAAAAAGGTGTTTGACTCCGGTTTCTATTGGCCCACAATCTATAAGGATGCCCACGAATTAGTCAAAGCTTGTGATGCTTGTCAGTGTCACGGTAATATTTCACAAAAGAACGAAATGCCACAAAATGCCATTCAAGTTTGTGAAATCTTTGACATCTGGGGCATTGATTTTATGGGGCCATTCCCATCTTCTCGTGGAAACAAATACATTCTCGTGGCTGTTGACTATTTGTCAAAATGGGTTGAGGCAAAAGCCTTACCCACCAACGATGCCCGAGTTGTTGTGAAATTCTTGAAATCCCTTTTTGCTCGTTTTGGAACTCCCCGTGCCATCATTAGTGATCGCGGTACACACTTTTGCAATGATCAATTCGCAAAAGTCATGCTTAAGTACGGTGTTACTCACCGTCTTTCTACCGCGTATCACCCACAAACAAGTGGGCAAGTGGAAGTTTCAAACCGTGGTATTAAATGGATTCTTGAGAGGACCGTAGGTGAAAATTGTGCCTCCTGGTCGGATAAACTAGATGATGCACTCTCGGCCTTCCGTACAGCTTACAAAACACCCATCGGGTGTACTCCCTACAAGCTTGTATACGAGAAGGCGTGTCATCTACCGACCGAGCTCGAGCACAAAGCCTATTAGGCCTTGAAACATGCAAACTATGACCTTCATAAAGCGGGTGATCACCGTAAAGTTCAACTCAATGAATTAAACGAACTTCGTGATCAAGCCTACAAGAACTCTTTGATCTACAAAGAAAAGGCAAAGAAGATCCACAACTCCAAAATTAAGAACCGCGTTTTCAACGTTGGTGACAGAGTCCTTCTTTTTAATTCAAGGTTAAAGATCTTCTCGGGGAAATTAAAAACCCGATGGACTGGACCATTCACTGTTGCAAAAGTATACCCATACGGGACTGTTGAGTTATCTCAACCCGAAGGTCCCAACTTCAAAGTGAATGGTCATCGTTTGAAACATTATTTTGGAGAGGGCATACCATCCATGGTTGTCCCGGATCTCCAAACTTTCCCCATGGACCAATGAATTCGGGGATCGAGTCAAGCTAGGACTCGGTGAACAAAAATTAGCATTATATGGGTTTTCACCCATATCTCTGACTTCTTTCTACTTTCTACCAAACTAGTGTGGGGGAGTCCCCCATGCTGTTGTATATAAAGAAAATCTTAAAAAAAAATGCTATTCCCACACTTGCCCAAGTTTCAAATTTTCAAATCAAAGTTTTTCAAAATATCGGCATAATGGCCGGTACTTTGAATATTGAGGGCAATATTCAGTTCTAGTGTGGGGGGGGGGGAATTCTAGCGAATTTTATCACATTTTTACCTTATAAGTGCCATAATACCCCCATTTTAGCCCAAAATTTTTTTTAGTGGAAGTGCTTCGCACTAAACACAACAAATGGTAATCAGTCCACCATGTCTAATTTACACAAGGACTGGCTAATCCAGGAGCAAACGGCTCTTGGTAAAGATATCTCAAAACCGTTGATGGCTGACAATTTGCCAAAAATTGTATGGGAATGAACTCACCATATCCTTAATCGTGAAGAGTTGGCTAGTCCAGAAGCAAACGGTTTCTGGTAAAGACAAATCAAATCCGTTGACAGCTGGTGGTTTGCTCAAAATCACATGGTTATCAGGTGGACCATAGTTCTTACCTGAACTAAAACATTTAGCTACTCCAGAAGTAATGGCTTTTGGTAAAGAGACTTCAAATCCATTAAGTTTTTCTCAAAAGATTGCTAGGGACTAGCAATGTTTTAGTGTGGGGGATTGATGAGTGTGTAAATACTCATCATTTTTACCTATTCTGAGCTGCCAAAACATCTAAAAACACTCAAAATTGCATCAAAATACTGAAAATATCCCAGGAATGTGTTTTATATGTTTCAAAGGCAAAATAATCAAAAACAGATGAAAAATAAACAAAGTTTGCATAATTGGCAGTTTCAGTCCCTCATCTTTCAAAAGTTGTCAAAACTAGTCCCTGGCTATTCTAAAAACTTCAAAAAGTCACCAAAGGTCCTTTTAAATCACAAACTTACATATTTAGTCCTTTGGTGCAAAGTTTCACAAAATTGCAAGTTTAGTCCCTCAACTTTGCAAATTAACAAAAATGGTCCCTGGGATATTAAAACTTTGAGAAAAACAGTTTTTGTCCTTGTACTTCTCATCTATGGCAGGAATGGTCCTTGGTTGCAAAGTTTGGTGAAATAACATGTTTGGTCCCTGGAGTTTGGCAAATTGGCAGAAATGGTCCTTGGACATTCAAAATGGAAATTATCAACAAAAGTCCTTGTACTATTCATCACTTGGCAAAATTCACCCTTGAGAATACTTTGTAAAATTTGCAAGATCAGTCCCTGGAAAAACAGCAAATTACATCTTTGGTCCTTGTGATATTATAAAACCAAACCAAACGGTTCATAATAACAATCCAATACCAAACACAAATCCAATAAACAAACAACCAAGCCCACTCCCTTGTTTGAGCCCAACTCCACACCAGCCCAAACAAACACCCCTTTTGATATCAGAAGCCAGGCTCAAACTCTGACCCTGGTCAAACTCGGTCAAACACTCCACCCCCTTCACCGACCCCTTCCCTCCTCCTCACTCCCTGCCAGACACCACCATTCCACTTGCACATCCCATCACCTTCCACCGCCAATCCACCATATATCTACCATCACTTCCACATTTAATGCACCCCCCCCCCCTTGTCTGATATCAGAAGCAAATTGCAAGATAAATTTTTGGCGCCAAAACACGTGGCAACCTGTGGAGGCATCTCAGTGATCCAATGGCTATTATTCTTGATGGGAAATGATCAGAAGACTGAGTAAACCCTAATGGAGGCCTATATATTGAAGATGAAGCAAGAGAAGGCAGTGTGTAGTTTGTTAATGTAAAATTAGTGTCGATTAGTTAACTTTTTAAATTCCAGTGTGTTTCTAAGCTTTTAAGTTGTAATTTTAGCATTTCCAAGTGTATTGTAAACCTTTTTAATCATTCAATTTCAGTTCTACTTGTTGAATTCAGTTTGTGCAATTTCAAATTTTCAAAAATCAAAAAATCAAAAAAATCAAGAAAATAGTACAAGGACTATTTTCTAAAAGCTTTTACAAAGTATTCTCAAGGGTGAATTTTGAAAGCTTGTCAGAGGTAACAGCTTTTAGAAACCCTAAAATCAAAAAAATAAAGAAAATAGTACTATTCATCACTTGAAAGCTTATAAAAGCTTTTAGAAACCCTAAAATACAGTGTAGTATCAAAAATCAAAAAATACAAAAAAATCAAGAAAATACAGTGAAAAATAAAAAATCAGTGAAGAAGAAAGAAGAAAGCTGGAGCAGGGTAAATGTTGGGATATGAAATATCAAAGTACTTCTGGATGTCAAAGTACTGCTACATGAAGAATAAAGTCAAAGTACTGCTAAAGGAAAAAGTCAAAGTACTGCTGTTATTGAAGAATGTTTAAAGTACTTCGAAGGAAACAAGGACTGATGTGCAATATTAGATAAGGATTAATGTGTAATATTAAACGAATATTCTAGAATTAGTTAGGGATAATGACTTGTCATTCAAGGATTATATGTTGTAAACTGACTTAAGGTTATCTATAAAGAGCCTTAAGAGGTATTAGTCGAAACAAGTCTTAGATACGTTTTTAGAGTCGATCAAAGTTGATAAAGTAGTTAGGGATTGTTAGTGAATCTGTGTAACAAAGCAGGTTCAAAGTTTGATTAATATAAAAGTTCTTCTTAAGCTTTGTGTTAGTAGATTCCGCATACTTTACAAGGTAAAACAGTGTTTCAATATTAATAGTGTTGAGTTTACTCAATATTGTTAAACCCTTACAAGCTACAAAGTAGTTTGATCAGAGTATATCGATCCAACAAGTGGTATCAGAGCTTTTGTTGGAAACTCTGATTAAGAAGACAAACCTTTAAACCTTTAAAACCGATTTCACAACAAATCCTTCAAGATGTCGACTGAAGCTGCACCTGCTCCCTCAATCACTGCTGTAAGAATCCCTATTGTTAAGAAGGGAGAATACAATCTATGGGCCATGAAGATGAGGCAGTACATTGCCATCACAGACCATGCTTTGTGGGATGTGATTGTCAATGGTAACATGCAAATTGATGAACCAGTAGAGGTACCTGGACAACCAACACCACCAAAACCTACTGTACCTGCTGCTACCAAAAGAAATCAAGACAAAGCTCTCAACATACTGCTTTCTGCTATTCCTGATGGTCACCTATTAAAGTTTCATGATGCCAAAGATGCCAAACAACTATGGGCTGCAATAAAGAAGAAGTTTGGAGGTAATGATGCTTCGAAGAAGATGCATAGGAATTTGCTGAAGCAACAATTTGAAACTTTCACTGTTGGTGAAAGAGAAGGTCTTGATTCTGCTTATGAAAGATTTAAACATCTTCTTAGTATGCTAGAACTATATGATGCTAAGGCATCAGTTGAAGATGCTAATTTAAAGTTTCTGAGGAGTTTGCCATCAGCATGGCATGTAGTTGCTACAATGATCAGAGGACAATCAGGGCTGGATACTATGGACTATGATGATCTTTACAACAATCTGAAGGTGTATGAGCATGAGATGAATGGTACTACAGGTTCAAGCACACAACAGAACATTGCTTTTGTCTCTTCTGAAAAGAGAAGCAGTACTTCTAACAAAGGTACTGCTTATCCTGTTCAAAGTACTGTGACTGATACACAGGTTCCATGCACAACAATGGTCACCACCAATTCATCACAATCACTTACCCCCACCTCAGATGATGTTCTATGTTCATTCTTTGCTCAACAAGCATCTCTACCTGTCACCTATCAAGAAGATGTATTGCAAATAGATGATGATGCTTTGGAAGAAATTGATATCAGATGGTAAGTTGCCATGCTCACTGCAAGGATCAAGAAGTATGTTAATAAGACAGGTAAAGGCATCAATTTCAGAGCTAAACAGGAAATAACATTTGATAAGTCCAAGATTGAGTGCTTCAACTGTCTTAGGACTGGTCACTTTGCAAGGGAATGCAAATTTGCAAAGTTTCAAGCAAACAAGATGATTGAACCACCCAAGCCTGAGAGAAAAGAGATTCCAATTACTGAACCAAAACCAAAAGCTTTGGTTGCTCAAGAGAATCTGTCAGAGATTGATTGGTCCAATGAGTTTGATGATGAATCCGTAACCTATTCAATGGTTGCATTGGAAGACTGGAGCACATCATTTGATGAAGAGCCTGGATATGCTGCTTTGGAGTCAAGAGATGATCTAGGAAGCTTTGATTGGAGCATGGAGTTTGAAGAAGCACCTGTTCAGCTTGCTATGGTAGCTGCTTCACCAAGTTCATCCACTAAATCTGAGGTATGCTCTAAGTGCAATGATATGTATCAAAAGTTACTTAGTGAATATGTAGCTGAAAGAGATAAATTTCAAAAGGCTAGGGCTGAGATAACTGGTTATCAATTAACTTTAGAGTCATTGGAAGCCAAAATCATTACACATGAAAACAATGAAGTAGCATGGCTTGAATCATATAAACAACAGGACTACCTAGTTAAGTTAAGTGAATGGAAACTAGGATGTAAGGTGTCTGAACTAGAAAAAGTTACTGCTGAAAGGGATAAGCTGTTAGAAAAACTTGCTGTATGGAATGAGGCTGGTGTGTCACATGTTCAATTTGTTGAAAAGCAAAGAACATCTAATATCAAAATAGGCCTAGGTTATTATAATGATAGTAATGAAGGCATTCCATTTAAGGGCAAGGAACTAAATCTTACAGTTGATACCTCCACTAGTGATGAAGAGTTCATAAGTCTAGATGAAAACACTTCTAGTGATGAGGAATCCCCTAGTCCAACACCTCCTGAATTTAAGAAAGAAAAGGGCTATAATGCAGTTCCTCACCCCCCCCCCCAGGTAGCTTTCAACCACCTAGAAAAGATGTTGATTGTTATGGTGTAGATAATCTAGAGTTTAGGAAAAAGCTTAAAAGTAAATTTGACCCTGAAACTTTAGAAAAGTCTCTTGAAGCACCTAAGGTTGAAGAGACCAAGTTTTCAAAACAAGCAGTACCTCCAAACACTTTTCGAAGTACTGCTGATCACTCAGCAGTACCTCAAAGAAAATTCTTTCAAAATACTGCTAATTTTAGAAACTCTTATGGAAGGGGATTTAGGGATATTGGTCCAAAGGTCTGTTATGTTTGTTATAGTCCTCATCATTTGATTAAAGACTGTGATTATCATTCAGAATACCTTAGTAAATATCCAAAGACCAGAACTGCACAATCAAGTCATAGGGAGAATAAGCCAAGGGACAACAAACCAGTTTGGAACTATACAAATAGGGTTAACCATAGTAATTTCTCAAAAGACTATAGGTACCCTCATCAGAAAAGGTCATACTCCAAACCCTCAGTACCTTCACAAAGTACTGATAGAAAGTTCCCTAATGTTTCTAGCAAACACTCAAGTGTAAGACCTAGGAGGTACAATCACTACAACCCTAGAAGGCCTTACAACACAAGAAAAGATGCTAGAACACAGAACCCAACTCCTAAAGTTACAACTAAATGGGTTAAGAAAGAAAGTATTGCTGGGGTAGAACCAGTACTTTCAGAGGTTAAGGGTGAAAAAGGGAAAATTGATCATGATAAACCAACTGTTTTGGAAACAAAAACCTTAATTTTTTATCATGCTTTCAAAGACAGTGGTGATTACATACTCAAAAATTTTAAGTATGTCACTCCACAAGGGGAACATAAGTCAGTAATGGCTTGGGTTCCTAAAAATAACTAACTTTTTTTATGTGAATGCAGGGCAACCCAGAAAAGGAGCTTAAAGATCATCTTATTGTAGATAGTGGTTGCTCTGACAGTATGACAGGAGAAAAGGAGCTCTTGTCAGATTTTAAAGCTTATTTTGGAGGAAAAGTTGCATTTGGGAATGATCCTGATGGAGGAAGAATTACTGGCAAAGGAACTATCAAGGCAGGAAACATTGATTTTGAAGATGTTAGATATGTGAAGGAGCTCAAATTCAATCTTTTGTCAGTCTCTCAGATTTGTGATAAGAAGTACCCTGTGTTATTCTTTGACACAGAATGTCTTATACTTTCTTCTGATTTCAAGTTAGAAGATAGAAATTTGGTGTTGCTGAGAGCACCAAGAACTAATGATGTGTACAACATAGACTTAAAGAATGTAAATTCTGCTGAAAGAGCAACATGTTTGATTGCAAGAGCATCTATGGAAGAAGCACATCAATGGCACAGAAGATTGGGGCATGTCAATTTCAAGAACATCAATAAGCTGGTCAGAGGTAATTTAGTTAGAGGTTTACCTTCTAAGACATTCAAGAATGATCACTCATGTCTTGCTTGTAAGAAGGGTAAACAGCACAAGGCTTCTTGTAAAAAGATTGATGAGAAAACCATTAGAGAGCCTTTGGAATTGCTGCACATGGATTTGTTTGGACCTGTTTCAGTTGTTAGTCTGAACAAGAAGAAGTACTGCTTGGTAGTAATAGATGACTGTAGCAGATTTAGTTGGGTCTTTTTCTTGTGCTTTAAAGATGAAACTTTTGATGCTATTCATGACCTTATAATAGCACTTGAAAATCAGTTAAGACTCAAGGTTAGAGGCATTAGATGTGATAATGGGACTGAGTTCAAGAATCAGCTTATGGATGAATTTTGTGCCAAGAAAGGAATTAAAAGATAGTTCAGTATTGCTAGAACTCCTCAGCAAAATGGAGTTACAGAAAGAAAGAATAGAACTCTTATAGAAGCAGCAAGGACAATGCTTGCAGACTCTCAATTACCTGTTCCATTTTGGGCTGAGGCTGTAAGTGCTGCTTGTTATGTGTTGAATAGAGTATCAGTGACTAAACCTCAAATGAAGACACCTTATGAGTTACTCATGGGAAAGAATCCAAGCATCAAGTTTATGAAACCTTTTGGATGTCCCCTAACCATCTTAAACACTGCTAATAATTTGGGCAAGTTTGATGGGAAGTCAGATGAAGGATATTTATTGGGATACTGTACTAATAGCAAAGGATTCAGAGTGTACAATAGGGCTACCAAGAAGGTTCAAGAATGTCTTCATGTTGATTTTTTGGAAGAACAAGAGAATTCTAAAGGTAAAGGTCCTGATTGGATGTTTGATCTTGATTTAATATCTTCATCAATGAATTATGTACCTGTAAGGGAAGAAAATCAAGCTGCTCCCACTGAAGAAGAAGCACAGTACATTGTTCATGATGTTAATTTCAGATCTGAAGATGAGCCAAAAGATAATGCCAATGATGAGAAGAAAAGTACTTCTGAGCCTCAAGGTACTGCTAAACCTAACAGTACTGTTGATCCTCAAAATACTATTCCACCACAAATCCCAGTATCTGCAGAAGATCAAGCTATTCAAGATGAACTTTCTAGGATGCTTTTTCAAGAAACAATGGCTAAGTCGTATGATGATGAACAAAGGAGAGCTTATGAAGCAGAAAAGAAGAAGGCAAAAGAAACAGCCAGTACTTTACCCCAAAGTACTGCTAATCCATTTGAAAGTAATTTTCAACCTTTGGATACTTCAAATTGGATAAATACTGATGCTGTTAATGATTCCAATATACCTGACTTAGAAGATACTGCTGATCCAAACACAATTACTTTAGAAGACACTGATGATGAATTGGATCAAGAAGGCATTTTCTCAGATTCTAATGAAGATCCTGATATAACTAATTTGGAAGATAATCTTGAAGTCTCACCAACTCCTACTCTCAGAATTCATAAAACTCATCATGTTACCAACATAATTGGACCCTCAGCTTCAAGGGTGCTCACAAGGACTAAGGCTAAGAATATGTCTCAACAACATACCTCTTTACTTAGTTTTATCTACAAGCAAAACAGGGTGAATCACAAGGATCAGAAGTTGTGTTTATTTGCTTGTTTTCTATCTCAGGAAGAACCCAAGAATATCAAACAAGCATTAGCCAAGGAAAGTTGGGTGGAAGCTATGCAAGAAGAACTCCTACAGTTTAAACTTCAAGAAGTTTGGGTATTATGTGATTTACCTGATGGAAAGAAACTTATTGGAACTAAATGGGTCTTCAGAGTAAAAAGAGATGAAAGAGGGAATGTTATAAAGAACAAGGCAAGGTTAGTGGCTCAAGGATATAGACAGGAAGAAGGAGTAGATTATGATGAAGTTTTAGCTCCTGTGGCAAGGCTTGAAGCCATCAGGCTATTTTTGGCTTTTGCATCCTATATGGGATTTCCTGTATATCAAATGGATGTTAAAAGTGCTTTTCTATATGGCAAAATCACAGAAGAAGTTTATGTCAAACAGCCTCCTAGTTTTGAAGATCCTGCACACCCAAACAAAGTCTACAAGGTAATAAAGGCTCTGTATGGCCTTCATCAAGCTCCAAGAGCATGATATGAAAGGCTTTCCAATTTTCTACTGCAACATGGTTATAGAAGAGGAGCTATTGACAAGACTTTGTTTATCAAGAGAGATAAGAAGGATATCACGCTAGTTCAAGTGTATGTAGATGATATTATTTTTGGTGCTACTAAGCAATCTGTGGTGAAGGAATTTGAAGATCTTATGCAGAAAGAGTTTTAGATGAGTTCTATGGGAGAATTAACATTTTTCTTAGGACTTCAAGTGCAACAATCAAGCAGTGGAATTTATATTTGTCAAGATAAGTATGTTGCAGATATTCTTAAGAGATTCACTTTCACAACTGTTAGGCCTACATCTACACCAGTAGATACTAACAAACCTTTGGGAAAAGATGAAGATGGAGAAGATGTTGATGTCACACTATACAGGTCTATGATTGGATGTCTCATGTATTTAACTGCATCAAGACCTGATATAACTTTTGCTGTAAGCTTATGTGCAAGACATCAAGTTAATCGAAAGGTATCTCACTTGAATGCTGTCAAGAGGATTTTCAGGTATCTTAGGCAACAACCTAAGCTAGGATTATGGTATCCTAGGGATTCACCTTTCCATCTCCAAGCCTTTTCAGACAGTGATTATGCTGGAGATAACTATGACAGAAGATCCACAACTGGAGGATGCCAGTACCTTGGAAGCAGATTAGTGTCATGGCAATGTAAGAAGCAAGCAATTGCAGCAACTTCTTCCATAGAAGCAGAGTATGTAGCTGCTGCAAGTTGTTGTGCACAAGTACTTTGGTTACAGAATCAGCTTTTGGATTATGGATTCAATTTCAAGAATACTCCTATCAACATTGATAATGAGAGTACTATCTATATTGTCAAGAATCCAGTATATCATTCCAAGACCAAGCACATTCAGATTAGACATCACTTTATAAGAGATTGCTATGAACAAAGGCTTATCAATGTGGTTAAAGTTCATACTAATGATAATGTAGCAGATCTACTCACAAAGGGCTTTGATGTTTCAAGATTTACTTTTTTGGTTGTGAGTATTAGCATGATTAATATGTAAGCTATTTTTGAGGGGAGGCATAAGTAGTTATTAGTTAGTCATTATTTGAGGGGAGGCTACATGTATCATTCAAAAGAACAAGTTTTTTATTCATCATTCAGAAAGATTTTACAACCACCATTCAGAGTTCATACATCCCCATTCTTGTTATCAAGCTACAGATACAGACACAGCAAAGACAAAACAAACACAAGACTACATCAACTACCACCTATCACAACCTACTACCAAGCTCCACACACCTACCATGGTAGCTTTGGGATTTAATATGGGGAGATAGTCATTAATCATGGTTGACTTTCAAAGATATTTTGGTCAAATGGTCAATATTCAAGATTTTTTGTGGAAAAGTACTTTGGTCAACATACTGTGTGAGATTATAACAGAAGGTACTGCTCCATATTCTATGGAACGTACTGCTTGGTGTTATCAAAGGGGTCACTGACGTGTCAGATACTGTTCCAACGGTCAGATTTGCGGCTAACAACCTTTCAAAAGATATGGGGATATTTACTTCCAAAAATAACGGTAAAATCATTTATTAACCGTGATTTTTTTGTAATCTTATCCTTATATAAAAACCTCATATCTTTTCTTTTTATTCACCTTATTCACCTTTCTTGTTATATAAACTCATACCTACTTTGCATCGATCATCACTTTTCTTACTCTAACCCTAATCACCATGGCTAATCGATGTACCAACACCAAACACAACATGATCACAAACCTTGAGAAAACCCAAGATAACCTTGACTTTCATGGTATTATTGACTTTCTCACTGGTACCAACATCTGTTACTCCATTCTAGTCAACCCAGAGATTATTGGACCTTGGATTCAAGCTTTTTGGGATACAGCAAGGTCACAGGTTGAAGATGGAGAGGATATCATTACTGCTACAGTTGCTGGGAGAGCTATACGTGTTACAGAAGCTTCAATCAGGGAGGCTCTGTTATTTGATGATGAAGGAGGCTCTGTTTTGTTTGGGAAACAAGAGGTTTGGAACACACTCAGAGATATTGGGTATGAAGGTTCTTTGACTAAGCTTACTTTTCAGAAGGCTATGGTTAGTCCTCATTGGAAATTTCTTATTCATGTTTTGCTACAGTGTTTGAGTCCAAAGAGTACTGCTTGGGATCAGTTTAGCCATTCCATAGCTTCTGCTTTTGTTGGTCTTATTACCAATCAGCCTTTCAATTTCTCATACATGATCTTTGAAGGTATGCTTACTCATATTCAGGCTGGCAAACCCTTTCTAATGTATCCTAGGTTTGTTCAATTGCTTTTAGAGAATCCACTAGATGGTATACCTAAACCTCAGGATTATGTACCTACTATTAGGATGCAACCTAAAGTTTTCACTTTTATGTCCAATAAGGGAGTTAATTTTTCGGGTAGGAATACACCTCTTAATGCTTATATGTTAGAGGTAGCTCAAGCTGTTAGGGATGAAGAAGACAATAGTGGTTCTGCACATTCTAATGATGATAATCAATCTGATTCTGTTGAGCATTCTGCTTCAGTACATACTCCTACACCACCTATTGTTTCCCCTCAGCATGTTGTCTCAAGTGAAAGGACTACCTCAGTACTAGCTTCTTTGGATACATCTGTTTCAGCTCAAGGTACTTCTTCTCAAAGTACTTCTTCTAAAGGTACTGCTTCAGAGGACTCCAAGGTACCTACTCCCAATGATTATACTTCCACAGGTGGGCTTCAAACACCTGGAGGAGATGAGGGAATTGCAGGTGCTGAGAGTACTTCTGATTTGGCTAAGGATTTGGGAAAGATGAAGAATACTGTTAAGGCTCAAGCTGAAGAAATCAAGAAGCTTAGAAAGAAGTTCAGAAGGTTGAAGAAATTTGTTTGGCCTCTTGTTCAGAACTTTAGATTTTATGTCAAAGAAAAGAAACAGTCTCAGAAGCCAAATTCTAAAAAGAAGAAGTCTAAATCCAAAAGGAGGCATAGGAAAACATCATCTATCAAATTGGAGAGGAATCAGGATGATAATTTGGATAGATTTGATGATATGGTTCAATATTCAAAGGAAAAGAATGATCAAGATGAAAATGTTGCTCAAAACAGTACTGAAAGAAAAAGTGGTGAGACAGAGCAAATTAATCTTGAGGTTGAGCATGAGGATGTAAAAAGTGGTGATACAGAAGAAATTGATTTAGAAGGAAATAATGCTCAAAGTACTTTTGTTGAAAATATTGTTGTGCAAGGTACTGCTGAACAAAAAATTGCTGCTATTGGAACTTCTGTAGCTGGACCTTCTACTAAGAATTACGAAGATGAAGCGGGTCCTTCCACTTTTATACAGCAAGAAGAAGAAAGAGTACATACTGCAAGTGATGATGAAACAATTGCTCAAGTTATGATGAATTTAAGGAGAACTACTGGAGGAATACATATTTCTGAGCCTGCACAAAAAGATAAAGATGTTGAAAGTACTTCTGAATCAAAAGAATTGGATCCTAAAGATAAAGGGAAAAGGATAATGGTTCAGAAAGATACTAAGAAGAAAAAGAAGAAATTTTCTCTTGCACAGCTTAGAGAGTTAGAGATTGTAGAAGATTTAGAGCTTGCTAGAAAGCAACAAGCTGAATATGATGCTGAGTATTTGGAAGAAGTCAGTAGGCCAATTACAAAGAAGCCAATGACCAAAGCTCATGAAAGAAATTGGATGATACAGTTCTTGAGAAAGAAGGGATACAAGAATTTACATTTGAAAAGGTATCCAGAAGTGAAAGCTCTGTGGGATAAAGTACAAGAAGATATCAGAAGAGAAGTAGAAAGCTTTGTGCCCATGGAAGTTGATAGAAAGAAGAAATTAGAAGATATAAGAAAGGAACAAGCTGAGCAAAGGAGATTGAAAAGAAAGAAATTAGCTGAAGATGATCAACTGTCAAAAAGGCTGAAGTTAGTTCATGAAGATACAGTTGATGAACTCAGAAATTATTTCAGAGTTGTTGATTTTGAGAACAAAAAGATTGAAGATTCTGGAAAGAAGTCCAAGATTATCTCATTTTCTGTGGTTGAATCAAAAGAGGGAAATTATTTTATGATCCACAGAGAAGATGAAAGCTTCACAACATTCAATATGTTATGGGATTTATTGCACTGTATCACAAGGGCAGATCTATATGACTTATATGTGCAAGTGCAGACATACTATGCAGAGATTGAAGCTTCAGGAGTGGGATTAGTTTTGCTTGGAGACTTAATTACCATCTGGGAAACTGAAGAAACAAGTGTTGATCCTCTGTGGAATGATCAAGAGAATTGGGAAATAACAAGATGGATATTCTTTGAGTCATCAGGAGTTCATACACTAGAGATGGAAGATGGTACCATGATTCATATGTTGGCTGAGAGGAGATATTCATTGATTAGAGATATTATGCTCAGAATGCTGGATCATGGAATGGAACTTGAAGATGAATCTGAAGTAGCTTTGGGTGTTATCAAGCTATTTATCAGATGGGTCAAGTCTGAAGAGTAATATTGCATAATACTAGTATGATTTGTTTTGCAAAATAAAGTATTTTTCAAAGTACTGCAAGAACAAACAGTACTTTAACAAAGTACTGCTTGTTGATATAAACCAGTATAAGTCTTTTAAAATAAAAATAAAATGTTTTGTTGTTTAGGAGAAAAGAGGATTTGAAAAGAAACGCATGGTGTTAGTATTTATACTACACAACAAATGGTAATCAACTCACCATGTTTAACAGACAAGAAAGAGTTTGACTCATCATGAGGGTACGGCTCTGATGTGATAATCAAATCCGTTGATGGTTGATAGTTTACCAAAAACTATATGGTTATCAACTCACCATACTCCAAGTGATTAAGAGTTGGCTAGTCCAAAGCAAACGGCTATTGGTAAAGACAAATCAAATCCGTTGATAGCTGATGATTTGCTAAAAATCATAATTTTCAATGATTCACCTCTCACAGAAGTTAACACATCTGGAAGTGATGAGAATAGTATGAAACTTTTAAGATTTAATGATCTTTGCACCAAATTGTTGCTGAGTTGCTGAGAAGATACCATGGAAGATAAGATGCTGATGAAGAGTACTTTGACACATGACAGATAGAAGAAAAAGAAATAAAGAAACAATCTCTCTGAATAATTAAAGATTTGAAGATTTGAAGATTTGAAGATTGAAGATAACAAAGAAACTTGAAATCAAGCAAGTGGAGTTCAAGTTAGGGGATGATTGTTGGGATATGAAATATCAAAGTACTTCTGGATGTCAAAGTACTGCTACATGAAGAATAAAGTCAAAGTACTGCTAAAGGAAAAAGTCAAAGTACTGCTGTTATTGAAGAATGTTTAAAGTACTTCGAAGGAAACAAGGACTGATGTGCAATATTAGATAAGGATTAATGTGTAATATTAAACGAATATTCTAGAATTAGTTAGGGATAATGACTTGTCGTTCAAGGATTATATGTTGTAAACCGACTTAAGGTTATCTATAAAGAGCCTTAAGAGGTATTAGTCGAAACAAGTCTTAGATACGTTTTTAGAGTCGATCAAAGTTGATAAAGTAGTTAGGGATTGTTAGTGAATCTGTGTAACAAAGCAGGTTCAAAGTTTGATTAATATAAAAGTTCTTCTTAAGCTTTGTGTTAGTAGATTCCGCATACTTTACAAGGTAAAACAGTGTTTCAATATTAATAGTGTTGAGTTTACTCAATATTGTTAAACCTTTACAAGCTACAAAGTAGTTTGATCAGAGTATATCGATCCAACAGTAAATATTGGATGGCCTTGGGTTAGAAGCTTCATGGGAAGCTATTAGGAGTGTTACTTGGTTCTTGTTCTTGGATTTTAGCTGGAGTGCAAATTTGTAAGCAAAAACTCAATTTTTCATTCCTCTAAATTCTTGCTTGTTTATTGTTTGTCTTTGTAAATTTATGCTTCTTAGGTGTGTTTAAGTAAAGTTATTGGTTAAGATTAGGTACTTGTTCATTTAGATTCTATTGTGCTAATATTCTTGATTTCACTGTCATAATAGCATATTAGTAATCCATAGGAATAAGTGATTTAGGTTGTTGTTTCTGTGTTCTAATCAGCTTATTAGATCAATATAAGTGCTTAAGAATCAGTCTCATAATCTTAACAAGTCATTTGTTTTAAAAACCTCAAAAATAGTCTTTATAAAGGTGTGTTTGGATCAGTTTGATTCTGGGTGTTCTAGTGTATGTTTGTTATTGTTTTCTGTTGGTATATGTCACTTAGGATCATATTGGCTCAGAACAACTATAATAACTAGGTCTTGTTTGTAAGAAAGTCAAAATAGCTTTTGATTCAAGCCTTTTTGTTGTCTGTTAAGAGATTTTAACACAAACCTCATCAAAAACTTTCATAAGTAGTTGTACTAGCTTAATTAGGTCTTATTTTAGCTTAATATAACTTATTCAGTCCATAGTGATCATTAGAATCTCACAAAAGTCAACTTGGGATCATAATTTCAAAAAGTCAAAAGTAGGTTTGTCTCAGAAATCCAAAATTTGGGAGAATTATTGTGATTTTTGTGTTTGGTTTAAGACCTTGATCTTTTCAGAAGTTAAAATTTGTCACCTAGTCTACAAGTTTCCATAATCAGCTTATTTTTAAGATTTTTCTACAAGCTTGTGCAAGTGCTTATTTTGACCTGCAGGGCAAGTGTATGCCCTGTGCACAGGATTTTAGCCCATTTTCCAAGTCCCTTTGTGATTACCTTAGTGGGTCCCACCCTTTGCATTTTAGCTTTTTGAGTAGCTTATTAGTGTGGCTTAATAGTTCTGAGCTTATTTTGGGTTTCAGACCTCTGGCTTATAGCTTATTGGTGTCTTAAACATACCCTGACCAAACATCCACACTGAGTGATCAGTGGTGATCATTCAATTTCATAAGCTCAC
The DNA here is from genome assembly GCA_030686995.1 of Artemisia argyi. Classification (NCBI taxonomy): domain Eukaryota; kingdom Viridiplantae; phylum Streptophyta; class Magnoliopsida; order Asterales; family Asteraceae; genus Artemisia; species Artemisia argyi. Next base: position 130,569,043 of record CM060692.1, read on the forward strand.
ATCTAGCTTATCTGTGGGATTTAGCTTGTGATTTTTGGCTTATTTAGAAGCATACCAGGTTGGCTTGTTGGATCCAAGCTCCATTTGGACTTCCAATCAAGCCTGTGGGCCCCACATACGGCTGCACATTGGCCTTTTGGCCTGTTTTGGTCTTAGTTATACATATAAGTGCTTATTATTGTGTGTTGGCTTATTTCTGTAGCTTATTTAGTGGATTTAGCTTAATTTAGGTAAAAATCAATAGCTTGTAGCTTATTTCACCAGTTGTAGCTTGTTTGTAGCTATTGGCTTGTTAAAAATCCACATTTGGCTTAATAAGCCATCTGTTGAGTAAATAAGCTCATACAAAGCTTATTTGGTTTTTTTATAAAAAGTGTTTTCATTAAAAGTTCATATTTTAGCTTATTTAATAGTTTTGCAAAAAGAAAATCAAAAGAATAAAAAGTTTGACAAAAAAGTGGGGACTGTGACTCGAACCTGGGTCATTTAGGATAGTAGCATGCTTAACACCACTCCCCCTTCCAATTGCTCTGGGGCACTAGTTCCACTCATACTTGCATAATTAATATACTTAAGGAAGTTTTAGTATATTGTGCTTATTTAGGTCGTTTTGCTTATTCCAGCTTATTTGGATAAGTTGTTGTGCCCAGCTTATTTTTCCTCGCCTTTTTGTCACTTAAGACACTTCCCATAATTTTTTCATAATTTTTACAATCCACCTAGTAATTTTTAGATTTAATTTTAATTAACTTAGTTTAAATTAAAAAGCCAAAAATAAATTAGATTTAGTGCTTAAATTTTATCCCAGATAACTTTTTATAATTTTTCTAAGTTTTATAAGTTATTAAACCTCTGTAAAAATTAGTGTTGCAATTTTCACTTTCCATTTGCTAATTTTTACATTTAATTTAGTCAAACTAGCCTTTAAATAATAATTATGTGATTAATTCATAAATAGCTTAAAAATTAGTTGTAAAATTATTTTTATAATTTTTTAGGATTCCTGAGATGATTAATTAGATTTGTAAATTTTTCTATAATTTTCTAAATATTTTTAGTATAATTACTAATTAAAATAGTTTAAATAGTTTTATTAAAATTATTAGTATTTAATTAATAGAAAATCCACAAAAAGACAAAAACACATATTTTTAATTTTTAATCTTATTTTAAGTCATTTTAGATTTTTAGAAATTAATTTTACAATTTTCTAGTTTAAATTTTTATTATTAAGTTTTTAAAGTTAATTAGTTTTAATTAAATAGTTAAATAGTTTTATTTAAATAATTAAATAATAAAAAATTCAAAAAAATAATTTTCTTTTTAATTTCATTTTCTTTTAATTTTAAGATTGTAAAAGTTTCACTTGCACCCCTTGTAGTTGTAAAATTGTTAAATCTCACTTTCCTTTGTCTGTAATCGAATCTGATTTCCAGTTTGTGTTTTGTGTGATAATATCTGTATATCTGTTATTGTTAATATTATTTCAAATTGTTTAAATACCAAATAATCAGTAGCATCATCATTTCCCAATCATCTTGGTTACTGTCCTCAGTGCCACTCATTCTCAAAAACGTTTTCGAACACCATTGCAATCTCACTGGGACATAACGACCCGGGGAAACACTATACTATCCACGGAGCATTGGTCTAAGTTGTTTTTGACTTGTTGACCTTGGTCAATAATATCTGACAGTTTAGCCCCAATCACTTCTACACACTTTATCGCGATAAAATAGTACTTACTATAATAATACCATTTTCGTATAGCCATTCCATCGCAATGCACATGTATCTTACCATATTTATATGAGATAATATGCGATAAAATTATTTCTTAAAATTCTCGTCATGCGTAAAGTTATTATTACGAAAAATATATAATCAAATAATATTGTTCAGGGTACTCGCCGCCAGGGGAGAGCAAGAATTTTTTACTCGAGGGAGCACACTTTGATAAATTTTAGAAACTACATTATAAATTGGTACTTACAGGGGGCAAATTATGAGAAAAAAATTAAAAAAAAAAACGCAAATATTTTCAAAATTTTACTCTACAATTTTTTTCGCTAGGGGACACCTGCCTCTTGTTCCCCTCCTTTATTTCCGCTCATGTCCGCCGCTGCAACGTATGGATATCCTGCTAGTAATCAATCTATATCAAATATTTGTATCTATTTTTAGTGTGAGTAATTAATTTAGCTTCTAAAAATGAAATGTAAAAAATAATAAAAATTGATACAATTACAAAAAAATTCTCACAAAAGAAATAAAAAAAAAAAGATGTATATGCATTTGATTGATGTATTTGATAAATATGTTCTCTCTTCTCTTGCACTAAGCCAATCAAATGCATACATATCCTTATGTGAATTTTTTTTGGGCATTGTGTGGTTTAATCCCTCCTCAAAAATAATAGTGTGACCACACGGCTAGACTCTCATTCCAAACTTTAATCCGGAGCAACACCTAGCCACCAATAAAAATACTTCATTTCCACCACACGGATCACAATCCGATGCCTCTCCTTAACCCACACTCTCACAACCCAACGGTCATCACACCCCTTGAGAAAACAAGAAACTCCCACCACCACTATATAAATCCAAGCACCCACACAAATAAAAAAACAAACCAAACACCCCAATTAAAAAAAAGAAGAAAAGAATGTCAGGAAGAGGAAAGGGAGGGAAGGGATTAGGCAACGGAGGAGCGAAACGACATCGTAAGGTGCTTCGGGATAACATTCAAGGTATCACAAAGCCTGACATCCGTCGTTTGGCTCGTCGTGGTGGTGTGAAACGTATCAGTGGTCTTATCTACGAGGAGACACGTGGCGTGTTGAAGATCTTTTTGGAGAATGTGATTCGTGATGCTTTGACTTACACAGAGCATGCTAGAAGGAAGACTGTTACTGCTATGGATGTTGTTTATGCTCTCAAGAGGCAAGGAAGGACTCTTTATGGTTTCGGGGGTTAAGTTTGTTATGTTTTAGATCTGGTTAGGTGTTGTGTAGATGTGATTTGCTACATCTTGTAATTGAATCTCTATTGCAGATTAATATAAATTTTACTCGTAGTATTTTCTGTTTAATTGCACTTGAATCTGTTTGATTAATTGGAAGTTGCCTTATGAAAACTGATATGTTCTGTCTTTTGTATATAAAGGGGGTGTTCGGATTAGCTTATTTTCCCGGCTTATGAGCTTATTTGATTTTGGAAAAACTCGTTAGCTCGCTTTTTTGGCTTATTAGGTTTACAAAGTTGAGCTTATGGCTTATTGATAAACCATAAGTTGAAGATGATAAGCTCATGAGCAAAAAAAAGAGCTAATGAGCTTTTTCAAAATCAAATAAGCTCTTAAGCTTGAAAAATAAGTTAATCCAAACACCCCAAAAAATGTATTGTTTGTCTAACAGCCTGTTATAAAATGCATTGTATGAAGTTGTATGCTATAGAAATAGAAATTTATGTATGTTGCTGTGTAATGCTTGAGAACGGTTAATTGTGTTTTTCTTCACTTTGACATGGCTGATTAGATATCATCACAACGATTATGCTACAGATTGTCACCAACAGTTGATAATTGAGGTGTATGGAGATTAGGGTTATATTGTTTAATTTTACTAGATGAAAGAAGAGATAGCCTGGTTGAATCATGTTTATATAACCAAGCTGTTTTAAAGTAGGCGTGGTGCGGAATGTGGAAAACTAGAAGGGGGGTTGAATAGTTTTACGTCTTTTTAATTTGTTATAAAAGATTGTTAGAAAGTTTTCTTAGTTTTCAAATATTTAGATTCGATGCTATATGAAATCAAGTCATGCACAATATGAACAACACTAAATATGTACTATAAAGCAATAATAATGTAAGTAAAGAAATAGATGAGAGTTGGAAAGATCGAACCGCGAGACAAGAGATTTATAGTGGTTCGGCTACAAGGTCACCTTCCTTGCCCTACTCCACTCCCCGAGCACCTAACTCGAGAGTTTTCTTCACTATGTCAACAAGCTCCCTTATGGCGGAGAAAACCTTACACACCAATTTACACACCACAACTACGTCACAACTTATTCACACCTTCTACACAACTATTTCACACCTATTCACTACTTAATCACACCATTTCTTCACACCTATCTTCTACACACCAATCTTCTTCCTAACTATCTTCTACACACCAATCTTCTTCACAACTATCTTCTACACACCAATCTTCTTCACAACTATCTTCTACTTCACAACTAGCAACTAACCAATCACACTATATATATATATATATATATATATATATATATATATATATATATATATATATATATATATATATATATATATATATATATGTCTAACTAAACTATCTTCTAACAAATATTCACAACTAATCACACAATGAGATGAATATAATGATGATGCTCTAACAACTTAGATGTGGAGATCACAACAAGTTGTAATACTTCTTGTCTTGAGGGATAGAAGTATTCTTCTCTTGCACTTGATAGGATGATCTTTGGATCACTTTGAAACAAAGATTTAAGAATGTATGATCAAAGGATTTAGAGATTGGAAATGGAGATCTAGAACAGAAAGTTTAGGAGTGCAAAAGGTAAGAAAAATTCCAGATTTAAGATGGTATTTATAGGCAACAAATTCTGACAGAGGAGCGTGGCCGGTCTCCTTAAATCAAGGCCGGCCCCCTTAAAATTAAGGGGGCCGCCCCTTATAATTAAGGGGGCCGCCCAGCTGTAACAGCCAGAATTTTTGTTTTTTAGTGGGGAAAGTTTATTTGGTGAAAAACTAACTGATTTTGGTTAAAAGTTTGAATTCATATATTTAGTATGAATAAAACATTTTTCTTTATTACCAAAAGTGTTTTTCAAAAATATATAATATGTTTATATAAATAAATAAACTTTGTAATACTTAATTAAATTTCCCTTTGATCATAAATTGCACTAAACACTTTGTTTATTCATACCTTAAGTGATTTGGATGTAAAGAGAAAATGTTAATCACTAAGTACTTGTTTAAGTCACAAGTTTTAGTTTTATGAGTTTATATTTTGTAATAATCAAAACATAGAGATATTGATAATATGTTAATAATGTTTTTAGGCATTATTTATGTCAACAATCTCCCCCTTTTTGATTATTACAAAACCTTAAACTCAATAACTCTAAAATTTGTTTTTAGACAAGGATTATAGAGTTTGCATTTCTCTTCTCCCCCTTTTTATAAAATCAAAAAGGTTAAGCCGAGTAAGCTTCGTGAGAGAAGTTTAAACGGGTAGAGTGCTCCCCCTTGATGTATGCTCCCCCTCAATTGAGAGCACCAAGGAAATGAGCTATTGAAATCTTGGTTACACAAAATATTTGAAGAGAACAAGAAACATATACATGCAAAGCAATAATTATGTAAATAAAAATAGATTCATTCAAGCATCATAGAAATGATTAGCATTACAACATTCAATATGCTTAAAGCATATTGATTACAATAAAACAAAAGAAGAGACATAGTCCTATATTGCCTAAGAGAGCACTTGGACTTGCTTGCAACCCATGGTTGATTTGTTTATTTGCTTGAAGGAGAACATAAGCATAAAGCTTAGTTGTTAGATGGAGAGGGATATGGAGTGGGGTGGTATGGGATGAGGACGAGTAAGGAGATATTCAATCGAAGAAATATCTTCACTCAAGTAAAGAATTTGTTTTTGAAGGAAGATGCAACAAGGGCAATAGTGAGTGTGGTTTGTAACTTGATCCAAGTTGAGAGAGTGAGGTAGGCAATTGTTGTAGGGTGATGATGGAGGTTGCCCTTTGTTACGCTGTGCAAGATGCATGGCATTGAGATCACTAAGATCATGGATTTGGGATATTTCATCACGGAACTTTTGCTTTTCCGTGGCAATGCGGAGAGAGTCATTGTGTTGATATGAATGAATTGGGTTTGTGTAGTTGGAATTGTAGTTGGATGGTTGATCAAACTTGTATGGATCATTATAAATGGTTGGAGGATGAGATGAGTGGTTTGGCATGAAGGAAGATGTTTGGCCAATGTCGTATGGTTTGTAAATAGGATCAAATGAATGTCCTTGTGAATTTGGTGTAAAGTTTGGGAAGTAAGTGGTTGGAGGTGTTGAGTGATTTCCAACTTCATTGGTTATGATGGATTTGTTTCGAGGGTTTTTTCTTCGCCAAACGGGTTTTTCCGTCATCCTTGCAAGCCTTGAGGCTTTTGGTTTTGGTTTGTTTGGAGAAGTCATGAAGGGATGAATGGAGAGTGTGGAAGATTGGGGATATTTATAGTGTAAGATTTGTGTGTTTATGGATGGATGAAGTTTGTTTGGGAGATTAGGACAAAATATGTTGGTGAAAAATGGGAAATGTAGGTTGAAATGGGCTAAAAAGAAGAAAAGATTCTGTAAATCCGTCCAGCAGATGGCCGGTCCCCTTAATTAGGGGGCGGTCCCTTTAAAATTAAGGGGGCCGACTTACATAATTAAGGGGGCCGCCCATCTGATGGTTCCCAAATTGCCAGAAAAGGGTTTTTGGCAGAAAATTTGCAGAAAGGTTGTGTTTTTTGGATTTGGATTCAAGCAAGTTCAATTCCTTTAGGCAATATAGCATCTAATCTAATCAAGATATAGCATGCATGCAAAAAACACTTAAGCAAAAGAGCAAATAAGCAACACATAATAAGCTAAAAGAAACAAATAAAGGCAAGAGCACTTAAACTTCCTAAGGCAACTATCTTAGATCAAAGGCAAAGGCAACTAGTGAGTCAAAAATCTAGTGATGAAACAAGATGACAATGTTATGAGTGATTTTGTCCTAGTGTGTGCCTATATGCAACAAATGTGGAGTTGTGATTGTTTCGACTTCTAAACAAAAAAAAAAATCTTAAGAAACAATCCAAAATCTCCTTGATTCGATTTTTGCTCGATCATTAATGTCAAAGATGCATATTAGATTATATACTTGACAATTTATGTGAGAGTTTATGCATGAAAAAAAAATGTTTTTAGCATTAGTCAACAATGCAAGGAAAATGATGTTCATGTAATTTCCTAGATGTGAGAATAATTTTTTTAAAAAAATTGATTAGGTTTTACAAAAGAGTATATGCAAAGAAAATAATATTTCCCAATCTTTTAATTTTGTGCGAAATAGATTCCTAGACTCAGAAATGGAGAAGTGGAAGAAAAGTAAATCTTATGCAAAACTTAAAAGAAAAATTTTCTAAATGCAATAGAATTTAGTCAACTTGTTCCATCATTCCTAATCCTAAACGCAAGTGATTGAATAATTCACGCTTAAGGGGTTTAGTGAATATATCCGCAATGTTATCTTCTGATGCAACTTTTTCTATAGATATGTTCCCTTTTTGTACATTATCCCTAAGAAAGTGGTGGCGTATTTCTATATGTTTAGTCCTAGAGTGTTGCACCGGATTTTTACTTAAATCTATCGCACATAATGGGAACGTTTTCTAACCTAATGCCATAGTCTATAAGAGCATGTTTCATCCATAGTGCTTGTTGACATGCCTTTCCAGCGCTTACATATTCGGCTTCGGTGGTAGAAATAGCAAGAGCGGTTTGCTTCTTCGAAAACCAAGATGTTAGACAACATCCCATAAACGTGCAAATACCGCTAGTGCTTTTTCTATCTACGTAGTCTCCCGCATGATCCGAATCCGCATAGACGATGGTTTCTATGCCGGATCCCTTAGGATACCATAATCCTAAGTGTATAGTGCCTTTAATGTATCGGAAGATAAGCTTAACCGCTTCTAGGTGAGAGGTTTTGGGATCCTCTTGAAAACGGGCACAAAGGCAAACACTAAACATGATATCGGGTCTACTTGCCATCAAGTATAGTAAACTACCTATCATTCCTCTATACTTGGTGTTATCTACGGACTCACCTTCATCATCCTTTGTGAGTTTTACTTCCGTAGACATGGGAGTTTTCAAGGGTTTTGAGTCTTCTAGGCCAAATTTCTTAAGCATTTCCTTAATGTACTTAGATTGGTTAAAGAATATTTCATCTTCTAGTTGTTTTATTTGTAATCCTAGGAAGAAGTTAAGTTCACCCATCATACTCATCTCAAACTCATCATGCATGATTTTGGCAAATTCATCACACATGTCTTGACAAGTCGATCCAAATATAATGTCATCAACATATATTTGAACAATGATGAGATTTGGGTCTTTCCTTTTAGTGAAAAGAGTGTTATCTACCATTCCCATGGAATAATCATGTTTAATAAGGAAAGCTTTTAATCTATCATACCAAGCTTTGGGAGCTTGTTTGAGTCCATATAAAGCTTTCTTTAACTTATAAACATAATCAGGTTTTGCGAAGTCAATGAATCCTGGAGGTTGTGCCACATATACCTCCTCATTGATAAAACCGTTAAGGAATGCACTTTTCACGTCCATTTGGAATAGATTAAAATCTAGGGCGCATGCATAGGCAAGTAGTATCCTAATAGATTCTAGTCTAGCTACGGGGGCATAAGTTTCGTCATAATCAATTCCTTCTTGTTGATTATAACCTTGGGCAACTAACCTAGCTTTATTCCTAGTAACTACTCCATTTTCATCTAATTTATTCCTATATACCCATTAGTTCCTATGATGGTCATATTCATTAGATTTGGGACTAATTCCCAAACATCATTTGCCTTAAATTGATTTAATTCTTCTTGCATAGCTATAACCCAAGTTTCATCTTTTAAAGCTGTTGACATAAATAATGTCTTAAAACATTGTTAGCATATTAACAATGTCTCTATGTTTTGATAATTACAAAGCATAAACTCATTAATCTAAAACTTATGACGTAACCAAGTTTTTAGTGCTTAATATTTGTCTTTGCTTCCATATCACTTAAGGTATGAATAAACAAAGGGTTTTTTACATTTCATGATCAAAGGAAATTTCTCTAATCACTAGAATTTTTATAAAATGTATTAAACATCTTATATCTTTTACAAAATTACTTTTGGAATTAAAAGAATATGTTTAATTCATTATAAATATATGATTTCAAATTTCCAACCAAAAATGGCAAATTCTATCCAGAAAAATATTCCCCACTAAAAGACAAGAAAAACCAACGTTCTGAAGGGGTGGCCCCCTTAATTCCTTAGGCGGCCCCCTTAATCATTAAGGGGACCGGCCACTAATTAAGGGGACCGGCCACGCTCCAGAACAGTATTTTTCTCCCCTATAAATACTGGTTCACTCCTCAGAATTTTCTCACCTTTTGCACTTCTAAACTTTCTGATCTAGATCCAAATCTCTATTCTCTTATCCTTTGATCATAAGTGTATAATTCTTTGTTTCAAAGTGATCCAACCTTCATCCTCTTAAGTGCAAGAGAAGAATACTTCTATTCCTCAAGACAAGAAGTATTACAACTTGTTGTGATCTCCACATCCAAGTTGTTGGTGCATCATCAAAGATCATTTACATTATTCTTTGTGAAGATTGTTGTGAATATTTGATTGTAAATAGTTGTGCTAGATATAGATTGTATGATTAGTTAGTAGCTTAGTGTGAAGAAGAAAAGCTAGGAACTAGATTGGTGTGAAGAAGATAGGTGTGGAGTAGTTAGTTGTGAAGTAGATTGATTTGAAGAAGTTGTGTAGAAGTTGTGACTTAGGTGTGACGAAGTTGTGGTGTGAAAAGTGGTGTGTAAATTGGTGTGTACGGTTTTCTCCGCCATAAGGGAGCTTGTTGATATAGTGAAGAAAACTCTCGAGTTAGGTGCTCGGGGAGTGGAGTAGGGCAAGGAAGGTGTCCTTGTAGCCGAACCACTATAAATCTCTTGTCTCGCGGTTCGATCTTTCCATCTCTTACTTATTTCATTACTTATCATTGTAATATATTGTGTAGTGTTAATTGTTTATATTTTACAAGCCTTGAGATCACACATTATCGAATCTAAGTTTTTAAAAGCTAAGTAAACTCTAAAACTATTTTTATAACGAATTAAAAAGACGTAAAACTATTCAACCCCCCTTCTAGTTTTCCACAATTGGTATCAGGAGCCACGTCTAGCAAGATTTTTAAAATATATTGTATTTTAAAACTTGTAACGATCTATGGAATCTGAAAAATATTTAGAAGGGCAATCTATGCAAAGACCACCACTATTTGAAAGTGATGGATTTTTATATTGGAAAAATAGATTCGAAACGTATGTGAAATCAAAAGATCTTGATCTTTGTCATATTATTACCTTTGGTGATTTTCCTCCTATTCAATATAATGTTGAAACTAAAATGAATGAAATTGTATCTTTTGAAGAACAAAATGATGATTTGAAAAAGAAATTAGCAAAAAATAATGAGGCTAAAATGGTAATTTATAATGCGTTACCACGCAAAGAATATGAAAGAATTTTTATGTGTAAAACCGCCAAAGAAATTTGGGATTCTTTACTAATTACTCACCAAGGTAATAGCCAAGTCAAAGATAATAAAATAGATCTTCTTGTACAACTATATGAACAATTTATGATTCCGGAAGAGGAATTAATTGATAATGCTTTTGCTAAGTTTAACACTATCATCACAAGTTTAAAAGCACTTGATGAGACATTTTCTAGTAAAAATTGTGTTAGGAAATTTCTTAGGGCATTGCATCCAAAATGGCGAGCTAAGGTCACGGCAATTGAAGAATCAAAGAACTTGATGACGTTTCACTAGATGAACTAATTGGCAACTTGAAGGTTCATGAAGAAATCATAAGAAGAGATTCGGAAACGGTCAAAGTCAAGAAAAAACAAACCAAATCCATTGCTCTAAAAGCCAAAAAGGAACCTAGTGATGATGATGATTCAAGTGATGAAAGTGAAGACGAAGAATATGCAATGGCCGTAAGAGAATTCAAGAAGTTCTTCAAGAGACGAGGAAGATTCACTAGATCATCACGAGACGAAAGAAAAGCATTCCAAAGGAATAGAAGTGACAACTACGGGAAAAGAAAGTGCTTTAGATGTGGAAGTCCAAATCATCTCATTGGCGAATGTCTAAAGCCACCGGGTTATGAAAGTCAAGGTGCTGTTGTTAGTGGAACATGGAGTGATAGTGACAAAGAAGAAGTTGAAAAGTCAAGAGACGAAAAATGTTTTATGGCAAAAGAAACCGACGAAATATGTTTAGGAATTGACTTGGAACCTGACGAATGGATCAAAGATAGCGGATGTTCGAGGCACATGACGGGGAACCGCAAGCTATTCTCTACATACAAGGCATACAATGGAGGTAACGTTATTTTCAGTAGTGACTTACGTGGAAAAATCATTGGCAAAGGTACGATTTCTCAAGACTCACTTACTATTGAAAATGTAGAGCATGTAGATAAATTAACATATAACTTGCTTAGTGTAGGACAAATATGTGATAATAAATGTAGAGTCACATTTACCGAAGATGATAGCGAAATAGTTAAGAATGGAAAAATTATAGGTAGAGGAATTAGGAAAGGTGGCATATATGTTATGAAACTAGGAAACAAACCTGAGGATAGGATATGCCTAATGACCCTAGATGAAAACTCTACACTGTGGCATAGGAGATTAGGACATGCTAACATGCAACAAATACAATCTTTGGCCTCTAAGGAATTAGTTAGAAATTTGCCTAATCTAAAATATGACAAGCATTTTTGTGATGCATGTAAAATTGGAAAACAAGCTCATGCTAGTCACAAAGCTAAGAATATAGTATCCACTACTAGGTGCCTAGAATTATTACATATGGATCTTTTTGGTCCATCCGCTGTGCGGAGCTATGGAGGAAACAAATATACCTTAGTAATAGTAGATGACTACTCACGATACACGTGGACTAGGTTTTTAAGTGACAAAACCCAATCCTTTGAAAAATTCGAAATATTTAGTAAAATGATTCAAAATAAATTAGGATGCTCAATAGTTGCCATTAGGACAGACCATGGTAGGGAATTTGATAACGAAGTACAATTCGGAAAATATTGTGAGTTAAATGGAATATCTCACAATTTCTCCGCTCCTCGTACTCCTCAATCAAATGGCGTAGTAGAAAGAAAAAGTAGGTCACTACAAGAAATGAGTAGAACTATGTTAAATGAACAATCCATCCCACAAAAATTTTGGTGTCACGCCGTAGATACATCAACTTATATTTTAAATAGGGTATCAATTAGAAGAATTCTAGGAAAAACTCCTTATGAGTTATTAAGAGGTAGAAAACCAAACTTAAGCTACTTTAGGGTATTTGGAAGTAAATGCTATATTTTAAACACTAAGGACTATCTCACTAAGTTTGATCCAAAATCATATGAAGGAATATTTTTAGGATACTCACAAAATAGCAAAGCATATATAATACTTAACAAACACTCCATGAAAGTAGAGGAATCACTAAATGTAACATTTGATGAAACACCACCACCTCCTAAAATATTACCTTTAGAAGATGATGATTTAGTCGAAGATGAAGCTATTGAGGTTAGTAAAACAAAACCCATAGGAAATGATAATGAAGACATTCACTTAGAAAATAACGAAACTGTTAATATTAAAGAATCTAGATCACATCCATTAGATAATATAATAGGACATCTTAACCAAAGAACCCTCAGGTCACAAGCCCAAGATAAAAACAATTTCTTTTGTTTCCTCTCAGCAATAGAACCTAAGAATATTAGCGAGGCTTTAAAGGATGAAAGTTGGGTTATAGCTATGCAAGAAGAATTAAATCAATTTAAGGCAGATGATGTTTGGGAATTAGTCCCAAATCCAAAGGATATGACCATCATAGGAACCAAATGGGTATATAGGAATAAGTTAGACGAGAATGGAATAGTTACTAGGAATAAAACTAGGTTAGTTGCCCAAGGTTATAATCAACAAGAAGGAATTGATTATGACGAAACTTATGCCCCCGTAGCTAGACTAGAATCGATTAGGATATTACTTGCCTATGCTTGCGCCCTAGATTTTAAGTTATTCCAAATGGATGTGAAAAGTGCATTCCTTAACGGTTTTATCAATGAGGAGGTATATGTGGCACAACCTCCAGGATTCATTGACTTCGCAAAACCTGATTATGCTTATAAGTTAAAGAAAGCTTTGTATGGACTCAAACAAGCTCCCAAAGCTTGGTATGATCGATTAAAAGCTTTTCTTATTAAACATGATTATTCCATGGGAATGGTAGATAACACTCTTTTCACTAAAAGGAAAGACCCAAATCTCATCATTGTCCAAATATATGTTGATGACATTATATTTGGATCGACTTGTCAAGACATGTGTGATGAATTTGCCAAAATCATGCATGATGAGTTTGAGATGAGTATGATGGGTGAACTTAACTTCTTCCTAGGATTACAAATAAAACAATTAGAAGATGGAATATTTTTTAACCAATCTAAGTACATTAAGGAAATGCTTAAGAAATTTGGCCTAGAAGACTCAAAACCCATGAAAACTCCCATGTCTACGGAGGTAAAGCTCACAAAGGACGATGAAGGTGAGTCCGTAGATAACACCAAGTATAGAGGAATGATAGGTAGTTTACTATACTTGACGGCAAGTAGACCCGACATCATGTTTAGTGTCTGCCTTTGTGCCCGTTTTCAAGAGGATCCCAAAACCTCTCACCTAGAAGCGGTTAAGCTTATCTTCCGATACATTAAAGGCACTATACACTTAGGATTATGGTATCCTAAGGGATCCGGCATAGAAACCATCGTCTATGCGGATTCGGATCATGCGGGAGACTACGTAGATAGAAAAAGCACTAGCGGTATTTGCACGTTTATGGGATGTTGTCTAACGTCTTGGTTTTCGAAGAAGCAAACCGCTCTTGCTATTTCTACCACCGAAGCCGAATATGTAAGCGCCGGAAAGGCATGTCAACAAGCACTATGGATGAAACAAGCTCTCGTAGACTATGGCATTAGGTTAGAAAATGTCCCCATTATGTGCGATAACAAAGGTGCGATAGATTTAAGTAAAAATCCGGTGCAACACTCTAGGACTAAACACATAGAAATACGTCACCATTTTCTTAGGGATAATGTACAAAAAGGAAATATATCTATAGAAAAGGTTGCATCGGAAGACAACATTGCGGATATATTCACAAAACCCCTTAAGCGTGAATTATTCAACCACTTGCGTTTAGGATTAGGAATGATGGAACAAGTTGACTAAATTATATTGAATTAATTCAAATTTATACTTGCATGAAATTTATTTTTCTTCCATTTCACCTTTTCTGAGTCTAGGAATCTATTTCGCACAAAACTAAAGATTGAGAAGATTTATTTTCTTTGCATAAACCTTTTTGTAAAACTCAATCAATTTTCTCTAAAAATTATTCTCACAATCTAGGAATCACATGAAGATCATTTTCCTTGCATTGTTGACTAATTCTAAAAACATTGTATTTCAAAATCATGCATAAACTCTCACATAAATTGTCAAGGTATATAATCTAATATATGTCTTTGACATTCATGATTGAGCAAAAATTGAATCAAGGAGATCATTTGGATTGTTTCTTAGGATCGTTATTTCTTTTTGCTTCTAGGAGTCGAAACAATCACAACTCCACATTTGTTGCATATAGACACTCACTAGGACAAATTCACTAATAATGGTGTCATCTTGATCCATCACTAGTTTTTCACTCACTAATTGCCTTTGCCCTTAATCTAAGCTAGGTGCCTTAGGAAGCTTAAGTGTGTTTGCCTTTACTTACCTCCTATTGCTTATTATGTATTGATTATTTGCTCTTTTGCCTATGTGTCTTTGCATGCATGCTATATCTTGATTAGATTAGATTCTATATTGCCTAAGAGAATTGAACTTGCTTGAATTCTAATCCAAACACATAACCTTTCTGCAAATTTTCTGCCAAAAACCCAATTCTGGCAACCTGGAAATCACCAGATGGGCGGCCCCCTTAATTTTGTAAGGCGGCCCCCTTAATCATTAAGGGGACCGCCCCCTAATTAAGGGGACCGGCCATCTGATGGTCGGGTTTACAGAATCTTTTCTGCTTTTTAGCCCATTTCAACCTACATTTCCCAATCTTCACCAACACAATTTGTCCTAATCTCCCAAACAAACTTTATCCATCCATAAACACACAAATCTTACACTATAAATAACCCCAATCCTCAAAACTCTTTACTCATCCCTTCATGGCTTCTCCAAACAAACCCAAACCAAAAGCCTCAAGGCTTGCAAGAATGACGGAAAAACCCGTTTGGCGAAGAAAAAGCCCTCGAAACAAATCCATCATAACAAATGAAGTTGGAAGTCATTCAACACCACCAACCACTTACTTCCCAAACTTTCCACCAAATTCACAAGGACATTCATTTGATCCTACTTACAAACCATACAACATTGGCCAAACATCTTCCTTCATGCCAAATCACTCACCTCATCCTCAAATCCCTTGTAATGATCCATACAAGGTTGATCAACCATCCCACTACAACTCCAACTACACAAACCCAATTCATCCATATCAACACAATGACTTTCTCCACATTACCACAGAAAAGCAAAAGTTCTGTGATGAAATATCACAAATCCATGATCTTCGTGATCTCAATGTCATGCATCTTGCACAACGCAACAAAGGGCAACCACTATCATCACCCTATAACAATTGCCTTCCTCACTCTCTCAACTTGGATCAAGTTACAAACCACACTCACTATTGCCCTTGTTGCATCTTTCTCCAAAAATAAATCCTTTAATTGAGTGAAGATATTTCTTGGATTGAATATCTCCTCACTCGACCTCATCCCATTCCACCCATAACACAATACAATATTGCAAAGGCCACCTCTTCCGCTCCATACCTCACTCCATATCCCTCTCCATCTAACAACTAAGCTTTATGCTTATGTTATCCTTCAAGCAAATAAAACAATCAACCATGAGTTGCAAGCAAGTCCAAGTGCTCTTTCTAGGAAATATAGGACTATGTCTTTTCATTTGTTTTATTATGATAAATATGCCTTAAGCATATTAAATGTTGTAATGCTTTCTATGATGCTTGAATGAAACTATTTTTATAACTATTGCTTTGCATATATATTTGCCTTGCTCTCTTCTAATATTTTGTGTAGCCAAGATTTCCATAGCTCATTTGTCACAACTCGTAATTTCCGGTCATTTTCCAAACCTCGACAATTTACTATTCACAAGTTACTATTCATCGATCACTATTCATCGTTTTTAAGGTCAATTTGACATTTCGAGAAACATTCAGAAATTTTACTATTCACTTGACACTATTCATTTCCGAGAGAAAACCACTATTCACGTGCATTACTCATGTCATCGTAAATTTAGTTTACGAGTATTTAAATTCGCGTAACCGTATTGGTTCATGTGCGAATTCATGCATTATCATTGGGACATCTCATACAAACTAGAAATAGTCTGCATATCATCATTATGGCACTTGCATGCTATTCCACTCGTAGGATAATTAAATTTATACTTTTGGTACAATTAACGATTTGCGTACGTTTATTTTAAATAAACACTAATACGCGAACTATAAATGTGTCTAACATGTCCGACACTCCCGACTATTGTCCCAATATATTTTTATACTCATTTTTATAATATAAAAATTATAATATTAATTTACCCGGTATTTTGGAAATTTATTTATTATGTATCGTACGTTTAACTTAATAACGACGGTTTTCAACAAAATTAAACGATAATCACCCAAACTCTCCGTACTTGTACCCGGCATATTTTTACAATTTTTACGACTTTATTACGTCCCGAATAACTTCAATAAAATTTATTTCTAACAAACCCGGTACCCGATTAAACCTAAAACTAACACAACTACACTTTACCACTAATTTTCCCTAATTAAACCCAAGACAAACCCCCCCCCCCCTTTCCCTCCTTTATGGGCCGGCCACCCCCCCCCCCCCCCCCCCCCCCAAGGTCCTAATACATTGCAACTACACCAACCTTATTAATTGCTCACCAAACAATTGTCTCTTAGTATATAATAAACTTTTTTCACCATCTTTATCACAAAATCATTTTACTTGCACAAGAAAACTTTTCACTCATTTTCTCTTAAGTTAGGATCGACCAAGGTGGTCAAGGAGCAAGAACAACAAGATTTTACAAGATCTAGGTGTAAACTAGTTCATATAGTCATCCTTGTTGGAGTTTTGAAATAAAAACTCAAGGATTAGTAGGTTTTTATCATCCAAACTCCCTAAACCTTCAAGTAAGTTAACAAACTCATTTTTATGATTTTTACAAGTTATTACCATGTTTATATATATTTCTTACAAGAACTCATGCATATAATGGCTTATACCACTTTATTTTGTACATATGTAACTTTGAGCCCTAGAAATGGACACATAAGAAACCCTTGTTAGACCTAGTGGATTGATGATGTTTAAGGACCCATGACACCCTAAGAAGGTGTATGGTAGGTTTATACTAGCTTTGTGGTGTTTGAAAGTGGTTTGATTGAGGTTAGAACTAGCTTGGAGACTTGAAAATGGTTTTTGAAACATTTGAAATACCTACTGTCCCTATTTTCATTTCGTGGGAAAATCAGTGGTTGATGACTAAGTTTTGACCAAATATTTAGAAAATACATTCAAAAACGAAACTTTAGGCGAAAGAATGGACTAAAACAAGCTTATAACGAAGGAGATATGATTTTTGCAAATTTAACGGCGAAAACTACTTTTACAAAAACTGCTTGCTGTTTGGCAGATTTCAATGGGTAAAAAGAGGTATTAAACGTAACCTAAAGGAGCCGAGTTATCAAAAATATACTAGTATATACAAAGACGAATCCGTGGACATAAAGAACAAGGAAAACGAGCTTAAAACGACCGAGTTATACCCATTTTAACATCGTTAAACTATATATATATATATATATATATATATATATATATATATATATATATATATATATATATATATATGGACACAAATAAAAATAATAACGTACGCGCTAAATGGTATATTTTTCTCGAAACGTTACTAAGGGCTATATTTTTAACGAATGAATACGTATGACCCAAGAGAATACTTATAAGACTTAACGACGTTATTTCAAGGTTTTCGACACAAAGAATTTAACGCTAACATTTTTAATACAAGACAATACGACAAGTTATATACTTCTATATATGGACATATTTTTCCTAAGTATAGAAACTATTTTAATATGACGATAACTAGTATTTCCAATTTACGAGTGGTATGAGCATCATGTGCATGTGCATTCATTTCATTACGGCTTGATCTTAATTAGATCGCGATTATTCATTTAGGTTGCGGCTAGTGTGCGCGCCTCATTGTCCCGACTACTTTTACCTCATTGCACCATCTTTGTACCATCACTTCGAGGTGAGTTTCATAGCCCCGTTTTAATTCTATATTTTGATTTCAAATCCCACGGGGGAGAATACATTGCATTACTTGTTTTTGTGTACATGCCTAAGTATAAAATTTCATACATTGCTTAAGTTGCCTTATTTACCACGTCTTGACAAGTCCCCTTTATTATCATGGACCGTTAATTTCTAGTACTAAGCGGGAGTGAGTGGATAGATCTATTGAGGGTGACTCCTCCATCTGTGTTTGGGTTGCTCCAACAGTATTACAGATGCATTTCATGTCTTTATTATTAGAGTGTCTGGTAAACACTCATTGGGGCCAAGTATCGTCTAGCTTCGGGGTCATGAGCTTAAGAGCCAATGTATATATTTTCCAGACATCCTATTTCTTGGCTTTACTTATGGCATATGTACACTAGATTTTAGTTATAAACCTATGATTATTCACCAACTTTATGTTGACCGTTTTTCGCAATGTATTTCTCATGTTATTAAGGTAGCTCATGTGCATACATTTGGACCTTCATGGAGTCGCGGAGTCGACGCGTCTCACTATATTTTCTGCACTTATGAAACGTCTGATCTTGTTGAACTTATTCTAACTATATTGGCAAACTCTTTTGGGACCTAAGCTTTGTAAACTCTGAATGTTTTAATGATCAAACGCTGTATTTTCTAAACGACACTTTAGGTCGTTCAATATAACTGTAAGTATGGTGCTATGACAGTCACCCCCAGGTATTCCATTCCGCTGCCATTCAGGTATTTTGGGGGTGTGACAGATTGGCATCAGAGCTAAGGTTATAGCGAACTAGGATGTATCTTGGACCCTAGACTATAACCACATCATCATAGCATCTCATCATTTCATCATAGGTGCATATTCACTATACATGTTGCTTTACGCACACACTGTACGAGGTATTCATACCCATACTCATATATATATGTATATGATTATATTGACCTGGTTCACAAGTGACATGTCTTCAGATACCCACGCCGTTATCCTTTCGTCGGATTCCGACATTGAAGATGCCTTGTCATCTTCCACTACCATTATACCACCAGCTGTACTCACACCACCATTAGCACTATTGAATTGTCATAAGAGCAAGGTTCTCATTCAGACTATACATAGAATGCCGTTTGGTAGAGTATTCAGACTTAATTTTAATGGACTTATTAGGATGCTTATTACAAGGGAGATAGCATGTTTTCTTTCCTTCACTAGTAGGACGCTTACTACTTAGGTACTACCACCACCGTTGGTTACTTATTACACTATTGGTCGTCCCATAGTGTGTATTTCAGCTTTACCTCTTTGATGCCGCGAGATAGCGCGAAAGAGGGTAGTATCCCATTCACTATTATCACCATTATCTCCTAACTCATCACTGGGATTTCATCGTCATCAATGTTATTCTCATCCTTTAGAATACCACCATTGTCAGTTTCCTTTCCCATTTTCACTTGCCACGAATTAGATAACACTTTGTGGATAATACCAAGATTACGGACTCAACAGGAACATCCGCAGGTTCCTCAAGAATGGTTTAGAACCTACGCTATCTAGAACTTGATCGATGCACAACTACAGACACCACTTCAGGACTATCCCGACCTTATGATGCCGTAAAACCTGATTTCACCTAGAAGGACTACAGGAAGTCTTTAGACTAGACTTATATCTTTACTAGCTTTTACTATTATCCTAACCACGGGAATTGTGACATAGTTAAAGAAACTTGTAGTATTTTGATTCTTGTACAAACGAAATCACCAAGTATTGACTCTACTATAGGGGAATGGTTGTGCTATCTATGATATTGGTCCATATAGACCGAAACCTTCATGTGTTATATTCATGTGTTATGAATAGGGTGATCCTTAGTACCAATAGATTCTCATGGACTCTTATGATTTGATGGAAATAGATTTAAGCAAACCACTCCAAGCATGACGCAAGCCGCTGTTGGACAATTCATTGCCAGGAACGTAACTACCGCCCTCACCAAGGAACTTACTCACGTGGAATTTATGGGTTGTAATCCCTCCTCCTTTAGCGGAAATATAGACACAAAAGAATTTCTCAAATGGTTCGAAGAATTAGAAACAATCTTTCAAAGTGGTGACTGCCGTAAGGAAGACAAAGTTAAGTTCGCCACTTGCACTTTTCAGAAGCATGCCCAGAAATGGTGGACTAAGTATGTCCAGGTAGTAGGAGTTGATGCTGCTTACTCACACTCTTGGGAGAAACTAAAAAGGATGATGAGTTTGAAGTTCTGTGTGAAAAGCGAATTACAAGCAATTGAATAGGAAACACTAAACCTTACCATGGTAGGAGATGATGTTGTTAAGTATACTGCTTCTTTTTATGATTTAGCCCGACTAGGCTCTGCAATGGACGAGCCAGAAAGCAAGAAACTTGAAAGGTACATAGGAGGACTTTCTCCTGAAATTCGTATGTTGGTCAACTCACTGGAACCCGATACCATGCCGAAAGCTATCAGAATGGCAATCGAAGCAAAAGAGCGCATAGCTCACACCAAGATTTTTGGAGGCAATAGTAGCAACAAGAGAAAGTGGGTCGGTAATCTGGATGCTAATGCTTCTCAACAACAGTTTAAGATACAACAAGTGGTGGAGACCTGTGCTGCTGGGTCAAGCCAAAAGAAAAGGTATGTTGGTAAATTACCCGAGTGTAACAAGTGTCAGTTTCATCACAAAGGATCTTGCCCCTCTCAATGTAAGAACTGCCAAAAGCTTGGACATGAAACCAAGGATTGCAAGGCTCCCACCCTCGCAAAGCATCAGAAACTCTCGGTAACCTGCCGCGAGTGTGGAGTAGTGGGACACTTCAGGAGTGAATGCCCGGAGTTGGGAAACCAGAATTGGAAGAAGAAGTTTATGTTTTAATTATTTAAACCTTAGTTTGAGCCCTCTAGGGTTGTACTTTCTTTTGGTACTTTCCATAAGTACGTTGATGTAACCTAGTTATATTAAGCACTTTCCTATCTAATGTAATGACTATCTTTTGTTACCTCTGTGATAACCGTAGCCTTTGTTTATTCCATTTTCTATTGCAATGGCGCAATTTTCAATCGTTTAGCAACATTATACCATTGTCTTATTAAGGATTTGACCGATTTCGTAATTGACGGATTAGTAGATTATTACCAATCCATAGTATTTACCCATGTATCCAACAAACCATTCAACGAGTTTTATTTCAAACTATTTTACTACCTTATGGGGAAATTGTTTTTACCGAATTTCTAAAATAAGTCGTTTTGTTACCGTACTATAAACTGATTATCCAATATGACGCCAAATATTTACTATTATTACGCGAAACAATTTTTATATTACTTTGGAAGGAAATAATTAGTATACCATTTTTAATAACAACGCGTTGAACACCATCTAAAGCTTTTGAGGAAAATAATATTATTTTGACTAAATCAAGCATCGCATCATTAGTCCTCAACTATACATAGCCTGATCACCTATGTATACTTCAGGAAGGATTATGCCATGAAGGGAATAGTTACTTTGTAAAGTATTATTAATAACAATCTTCATCCAAAAGCGTTTTAAACAAATAAACTCTTTTATAAATATTTCTTTCTGACAAATTCTCCCTGGATACTTACCCCACCTGTCACACACTTAGTCATTAAGTTGGACTTTCCATTGACTTCTTTAGGAGAGACTTCCCATATTAAGTACTAGGAGGATTCCTCGATACAAGAAAAACAATAAAAGGGTTACGAAACTACAAACCTAGACTAGAAGTATACACCAAGACAATTTATGACTCAACAACAATTCTAAAATGCCACTGGACCATCCGACCCACCATCTCTGACCTAGTTGTCCAATTTATTATTCAAAGGTACTAGCTAGACTGAGCTACAGGATCAAACACATTGTGGAGGTACGCTAAGCAACACCATGGGAATAAACCAAGCCTCCTAACCGATACTGTAAAGTGTTTTGAGTTAACATGGTCTCATCCATACGCAAACTTCCCTGCAGTGAGTTTACGACAAGAATGATTGATTCGAATTATGGATATCGATATAGATTCCCCTAAAGCATTATGTTCTCAGGAAATTCTAGATAACCTCACCTATACATCGAGAGAGACATCAGACTCAAGAATATCTCCCCAGCTACATGTGAAGACAATACGGAAATTCATCGACATAGTATCAATTGAAACCCTCATATTGCCAACATGATGACGATTTCAACGATAAACCATCTCAAGACTTAAGTTGGTTGAATACCTAGGCTTGTAGTTTTGCCAGATAACCACCAATAGGTACCGTCCAATAACAGAAACCGAACGTTAGACATCTATGCATTATGCGAACATTGCCTATCCTACTATTTTATCCTTGATAGTATTTTCACTTTAAGTAAAGTCGATTTAAAATTTGTGTTTATCCAAATCACATATCTCGTAGAAAAAAAAATTTGAATTGCCTATTTTGAACAAATACGACCCTTTTAACCAATATTTAGCTAAACCATTGTACAATGGGAAATATATAAACATCAAACTTTGGTAAACAGTCCTAATCACAACCTATTTGAAAACCGCGTCACATTTCCTAACTATTGAATTTTGAATCATCAAGAAAGATATTATTTAGTAAACCATTTGCTCCATTTTCTAAATTCGTTTATTCAGAAAAAGATTTCGACCAAAAACTCAAAAATCGCGAGATAAATTTTGAAAACCAATCACCATGCTACGTCGCTTATGCATTTAGGGCTTTGTGATTTGACAATAAGGAATATTGGAATATGTGATGAAGGAGATTAGGAGGAACACCATAGAACGATTACAAACGTCAGTAATGGAGACCAAGCACAGTAGGCAAAGAATGACACATGTCTTAGCAATCCATTAGACCAAAACACAAAGAATCAAACATTGTTACCCATATTCTATCTTCTTCGTATAACGTCGTGTTCGAAAGACGTAACGTTGTGGAATTAGTCACAAGATTTATTGTACCTATTTCAATTGTTCCTGATAAAGGTGATCGAATCACCTCAGATTTCTAACAATCATTCTAAGATTTCCTTCGGAACCTCATTAAGATGTAAACACCGCCTATCATCCTTAGATCGATGGTCATAACGAGAGAACGATTCAAACATAGGAAAGTTATACACAGAGTATGAGTGATTGACTCTAGAAATGGTTGGACTAATCATTTACCATAAATCGGATTCTTTTACAA
Organism: Artemisia argyi; assembly: GCA_030686995.1. Taxonomy (NCBI): domain Eukaryota; kingdom Viridiplantae; phylum Streptophyta; class Magnoliopsida; order Asterales; family Asteraceae; genus Artemisia; species Artemisia argyi. The sequence continues at coordinate 130,592,740 of CM060692.1, forward strand.
CCATAGTTATCGCGCGAGCATAGAGACTACATCAATTGAGGCACTTTATGGTCGAAGTACCAATTACCCGTTTACCAACCGAAATCGGAAAGTTAAATTCACTGGTCTAGAACTAAACCATGGAACAACAAAGGAAATTTTACAAGTCAAGAACCAGTTACAAGCAACGAGAAACTGGTAGAAGTTAGGTTGGTACATGACGCACATCATACGGATTGGGTATCCTTGAACAAGCAAATTTACTAGATTCACGTGAAAGAACGAACTAAATTGAAAGCTTTGCCTTGGAGAGGCATGATACGATTTTGGTAACACGAGAGATTGAACCTTTAAGTATATTGGACCATTTCAGATTCATGTTAGAATCGACCAGCTGACATATAAGATTTGAGTTCTGACAGAGTTCAACAACATATATTACCCATATTACATTATAAACCTGAAGGAGCACTGATCATCTATTGACGAACCGAACTCGGAAAAAGCCAAACTCACTATTCCAGTAGGCATTCATGAAATAACCAGAAATTTCCTACAAGTCAAGGATCAATTACAAATTCTATAAGTTGTAAACCATTAAAACCTCAAGTTGGTAGCCAGATTTCGTTGAAAGTTCTGCCTAGGAAAGGCATGATATTATTCGGAAATATTTGGAAAGTTAAAGCCGATATACACCAGACCACTTAATAGTTCGGACAGAGTAGGCCTAGTGGCCGTCAGACTTGAGCCTTCCGGATTACACAACTATGCTTCACCTATTCAAATCCAGGAAATGACTTTCAGATTAGTCAATCATAATCCCATTTGGAACGGAACCCAACCCAAAGACAAACGTAAACTTGGTAAGAGAACCAGTAGAAAGCATGGACCGTGAGGTCGAACGGTTGAAGCAAAGTCGGATTCCTATCGTGAAAGTTCGCTGGAATCCTTGAAGAGATCCCAAATTTACTTGGGAACGGGAAGACCAAATGCAACTCAAGTATCCACGTCTTTTTACCAAATATACTTCAGAGACCAACCAAAACTGAACTTCGGGACGAAGTTCCTGTTAGAGGGGAAGACTGTCACAACTCGTAATTTCCGGTCATTTTCCAAACCTCGACAATTTACTATTCACAAGTTACTATTCATCATTTACTATTCATCGATCACTATTCATCATTTTTAAGGTCAATTTGACATTTCGAGAAACATTCAGAAATTTTACTATTCACTTGACACTATTCATTTCCGAGAGAAAACCACTATTCACGTGCATTACTCATGTCATCGTAAATTTAGTTTACGAGTATTTAAATTCGCGTAACCGTATTGGTTCATGTGCGAATTCATGCATTATCATTGGGACATCTCATACAGACTAGAAATAGTCTGCATATCATAATTATGGCACTTGCATGCTATTCCACTCGTAGGATAATTAAATTTATACTTTTGGTACAATTAACGATTTGCGTACGTTTATTTTAAATAAACACTAATACGCGAACTATAAATGTGTCTAACATGTCCGACACTCCCGACTATTGTCCCAATATATTTTTATACTCATTTTTATAATATAAAAATTATAATATTAATTTACCCGGTATTTTGGAAATTTATTTATTACGTATCGTACGTTTAACTTAATAACGACGGTTTTCAACAAAATTAAACGATAATCACCCAAACTCTCCGTACTTGTACCCGGCATATTTTTACAATTTTTATGACTTTATTACGTCCCAAATAACTTCAATAAAATTTATTTCTAACAAACCCGGTACCCGATTAAACCTAAAACTAACACAACTACACTTTACCACTAATTTTCCCTAATTAAACCCAAGACAAACCCCCCCCCCTTTCCCTCCTTTATGGGCCGGCCACCCCCCCCCCCCCCCAAGGTCCTAATACATTGCAACTACACCAACCTTATTAATTGCTCACCAAACAATTGTCTCTTAGTATATAATAAACTTTTTTCACCATCTTTATCACAAAATCATTTTACTTGCACAAGAAAACTTTTCACTCATTTTCTCTTAAGTTAGGATCGACCAAGGTGGTCAAGGAGCAAGAACAACAAGATTTTACAAGATCTAGGTGTAAACTAGTTCATATAGTCATCCTTGTTGGAGTTTTGAAATAAAAACTCAAGGATTAGTAGGTTTTTATCATCCAAACTCCCTAAACCTTCAAGTAAGTTAACAAACTCATTTTTATGATTTTTACAAGTTATTACCATGTTTATATATATTTCTTACAAGAACTCATGCATATAATGGCTTATACCACTTTATTTTGTACATATGTAACTTTGAGCCCTAGAAATGGACACATAAGAAACCCTTGTTAGACCTAGTGGATTGATGATGTTTAAGGACCCATGACACCCTAAGAAGGTGTATGGTAGGTTTATACTAGCTTTGTGGTGTTTGAAAGTGGTTTGATTGAGGTTAGAACTAGCTTGGAGACTTGAAAATGGTTTTTGAAACATTTGAAATACCTACTGTCCCTATTTTCATTTCGTGGGAAAATCAGTGGTTGATGACTAAGTTTTGACCAAAGATTTAGAAAATACATTCAAAAACGAAACTTTAGGCGAAAGAATGGACTAAAACAAGCTTATAACGAAGGAGATATGATTTTTGCAAATTTAACGACGAAAACTACTTTTACAAAAACTGCTTGCTGTTTGGCAGATTTCAATGGGTAAAAAGAGGTATTAAACGTAACCTAAAGGAGCCGAGTTATCAAAAATATACTAGTATATACAAAGACGAATCCGTGGACATAAAGAACAAGGAAAACGAGCTTAAAACGACCGAGTTATACCCATTTTAACATCGTTAAACTATATATATATATATATATATATATATATATATATATATATATATATATATATATATATATATATATATATATATATATATATATATATATATGGACACAAATAAAAATAATAACGTACGCGCTAAATGGTATATTTTTCTCGAAACGTTACTAAGGGCTATATTTTTAACGAATGAATACGTATGACCCAAGAGAATACTTATAAGACTTAACGACGTTATTTCAAGGTTTTCGACACAAAGAATTTAACGCTAACATTTTTAATACAAGACAATACGACAAGTTATATACTTCTATATATGGACATATTTTTCCTAAGTATAGAAACTATTTTAATATGACGATAACTAGTATTTCCAATTTACGAGTGGTATGAGCATCATGTGCATGTGCATTCATTTCATTACGGCTTGATCTTAATTAGATCGCGATTATTCATTTAGGTTGCGGCTAGTGTGCGCGCCTCATTGTCCCGACTACTTTTACCTCATTGCACCATCTTTGTACCATCACTTCGAGGTGAGTTTCATAGCCCCGTTTTAATTCTATATTTTGATTTCAAATCCCACGGGGGAGAATACATTGCATTACTTGTTTTTGTGTACATGCCTAAGTATAAAATTTCATACATTGCTTAAGTTGCCTTATTTACCACGTCTTGACAAGTCCACTTTATTATCATGGACCGTTAATTTCTAGTACTAAGCGGGAGTGAGTGGATAGATCTATTGAGGGTGACTCCTCCATCTGTGTTTGGGTTGCTCCAACAGTATTACAGATGCATTTCATGTCTTTATTATTAGAGTGTCTGGTAAACACTCATTGGGGCCAAGTATCGTCTAGCTTCGGGGTCATGAGCTTAAGAGCCAATGTATATATTTTCCAGACATCCTATTTCTTGGCTTTACTTATGGCATATGTACACTAGATTTTAGTTATAAACCTATGATTATTCACCAACTTTATGTTGACCGTTTTTCGCAATGTATTTCTCAGGTTATTAAGGTAGCTCATGTGCATACATTTGGACCTTCATGGAGTCGCGGAGTCGACGCGTCTCACTATATTTTCTGCACTTATGAAACGTCTGATCTTGTTGAACTTATTCTAACTATATTGGCAAACTCTTTTGGGACCTAAGCTTTGTAAACTCTGAATGTTTTAATGATCAAACGCTGTATTTTCTAAACGACACTTTAGGTCGTTCAATATAACTGTAAGTATGGTGCTATGACAGTCACCCCCAGGTATTCCATTCCGCTGCCATTCAGGTATTTTGGGGGTGTGACATCATTTCCTTGGTGCTCTCAAATGAGGGGGAGTATACATCAAGGGGGAGCTTTAACCTTTTTGATTTTACAAAAAGGGGGAGAAGAGAATGTTAAACTCTAAATTCCTTGTCTAAAAATTATTTTTTAGACCTAATGAGTTTAAGGTTTTATAATCATCAAAAAGGGGGAGATTGTTGACATAAATAATGTCTTAAAACATTGTTAGCATATTAACAATGTCTCTATGTTTTGATAATTACAAAGCATAAACTCATTAATCTAAAACATATGACGTAAACAAGTTTTTAGTGCTTAATATTTGTCTTTGCTTTCATATCACTTAAGGTATGAATAAACAAAGGTTTTTTACATTTCATGATCAAAGGAAATTTCTCTAATCACTAGAATTTTTATAAAATGTATTAAACATCTTATATCTTTTACAAAATTACTTTTGGAATTAAAAGAATATATTTAATTCATTATAAATATATGATTTCAAATTTCCAACCAAAAATGGCAAATTCTATCCAGAAAAATATTCCCCACTAAAAGACAAGAAAAACCAACGTTCTGAAATGGGCGGCCCCCTTAATTCCTTAGGCGGCCCCCTTAATCATTAAGGGGACCGGCCACTAATTAAGGGGACCGGCCACGCTCCAGAACAGTGTTTTTCTCCCCTATAAATACTGGATCAGTTCACACTTTTTCCTCACCTTTTGCACTTCTAAACTTTCTGATCTAGATCCAAATCCCTATTCTCTTATCCTTTGATCATAAGTGTATAATTCCTTGTTTCAAAGTGATCCAACCTTCATCCTCTCAAGAGCAAGAGAAGAATACTTCTATCCCTCAAGACAAGAAGTATTACAACTTGTTGTGATCTCCACATCCAAGTTGTTGGTGCATCATCAAAGATCATTTACATTATTCTTTGTGAAGATTGTTGTGAATATTTGATTGTAGATAGTTGTGCTAGATATAGATTGTATGATTAGTTAGTAGCTTGGTGTGAAGAAGAAAAGCTAGGAACTAGATTGGTGTGAAGAAGATAGGTGTGGAGTAGTTAGTTGTGAAGTAGATTGATTTGAAGAAGTTGTGTAGAAGTTGTGACTTAGGTGTGACGAAGTTGTGGTGTGAAAAGTGGTGTGTAAATTGGTGTGTACGGTTTTCTCCGCCATAAGGGAGCTTGTTGATATAGTGAAGAAAACTCTCGAGTTAGGTGCTCGAGGAGTGGAGTAGGGCAAAGAAGGTGTCCTTGTAGCCGAACCACTATAAATCTCTTGTCTCGCGGTTCGATCTTTCCATCTCTTACTTATTTCATTACTTATCATTGTAATATATTGTGTAGTGTTAATTGTTTATATTGTACAAGACTTGAGATCACATATTATCGAATCTAAGTTTTTAAAAGCTAAGTAAACTCTAAAACTATTTTTATAACGAATTAAAAAGACGTAAAACTATTCAACCCCCCTTCTAGTTTTCCACAAAAGCCTCATTAATATTCTTAGGTTCTATTACTGAGAGGAAACAAAAGAAATTATTTTTATCTTGAGCTTGTGGCCTAAGGGTTCTTTGGTTAGGATGTCCTATTATATTATCTAGTGGATGTGACCTAGATTCTTTAACATTTACAATTTCGTTATTTCCTAAGTTAATGTCTTCATTATCATTTCCTATGGGTTTTGTTTTACTAACCTCAATAGCTTCTTCTTCAACTAAGTCATCATCTTCTAAAGGTAAAGTTTTAGGAGGTGGTGGTGTTTCATCAAATGTTACATTTAGTGATTCTTCTACTTTCATGGAGTGTTTGTTAAGTATTATATATGTTTTACTATTTTGTGGGTATCCTAAAAATATTCCTTCATATGATTTTGGATCAAACTTAGTGAGGTAATCCTTAGTGTTTAGAATATAGCATTTACTTCCAAATACCCTAAAGTAGCTTAAGTTTGGTTTTCTACCTCTTAGTAACTCATAAGGAGTTTTTCCTAGAATTCTCCTAATTGATACCCTATTAATAATATATGTTGAAGTATCTACGACGTGACACCAAAATTTTTGTGGGATGGATTGTTCATTTAACATTGTTCTACTCATTTCTTGTAGTGACCTATTTTTTCTTTCTACTACACCATTTGATTGAGGAGTACGAGGAGCAGAGAAATTGTGATATATTCCATTTAAATCATAATATTTTCCGAATTGTACTTCATTGTCAAATTCCCTACCATGATCCGTCCTAATGGCTACTATTGTGCATCCTAATTTGTTTTGAATCATTTTACTAAATATTTCGAATTTTTCAAAGGCTTGGGTCTTGTCACTTAAAAACCTAGTCCACGTGTATCGTGAGTAGTCATCTACTATTACTAAGGTATAATTGTTTCCTCCATAGCTCCGCACAGCGGATGGACCAAAAAGATCCATATGTAATAATTCTAGGCACCTAGTAGTGGATACTATATTCTTAGCTTTGTGACTAGCATGAACTTGTTTTCCAATTTTACATGCATCACAAAAATGCTTGTCATATTTTAGATTAGGCAAATTTCTAACTAGTTCCTTAGAGGCCAAAGATTGTATTTGTTGCATGTGTTTCATAACATATATGCCTCATTTCCTAATTCCTCTGCCTATAATTTTTCCATTCTTAACTATTTCGCTATCCTCTTCGGTAAAGGTGACTCTACATTTATTATCACATATTTGTCCTATACTAAGCAAGTTATATGTTAAATTATCTACATGCTCTACATTTTCAATAGTAAGTGAGTCTTGAGAAATCGTACCTTTGCCAATGATTTTTCCACGTAAATCACTACCGAAAATAACGTTACCTCCATTATATGCCTTGTATGTAGAGAATAGCTTGCGGTTCCCCGTCATGTGCCTCGAACATCCGCTATCCTTGATCCATTCGTCAGGCTCCAAGTCAATTCCTAAACATATTTCGTCGGTTCCTTTTGCCATAAAGCACTTTTCATCTCTTAGCTTTTCTACTTCTTCTTTGTCACTATCACTCCATGTTCCACTAACAAATGCGCCTTGATTTTCATAACTCGGCGGCTTTAGACATTCGCCAATGAGATGATTTGGACTTCCACATCTAAAGCACTTTCTTTTCCCGTAGTTGTCACTTCCATTCTTTGGAACGGTTTTCTTTCGTCTCGTGATGATCTAGTGAATCTTCCTCGTCTCTTGAAGAATTTCTTGAATTCTCTTACGGCCATTGCATATTCTTCGTCTTCACTTTCGTCACTTGAATCATCATCATCACTAGATTCCTTTTTGGCTTTTAGAGCAATGGATTTGGTTTGTTCTTTCTTGACTTTGACTGTTTCTGAATCTCTTCTTATAATTTCTTCATGGACCTTCAAGTTGCCAATAAGTTCATCTAGTGATAACGTCATCAAGTTCTTTGATTCTTCAATTGCCGTGACCTTAGCTCGCCATTTCGGATGCAATGCCCTAAGAAATTTCCTAACACAATTTTTACTAGAAAATGTCTCATCAAGTGCTTTTAAACTTGTGATAATAGTGTTAAATTTAGCAAAAGCATTATCAATTGATTCCTCTTCCGGAATCGTAAATTGTTCATATTGTTGTACAAGAAAATCTATTTTGTTATCTTTAACTTGACTATTACCTTGGTGAGTAATTAGTAAAGAATCCCAAATTTCTTTTGCGGTTTTACACATAAAAATTCTTTCATATTCTTTGTGTGGTAACGCATTATAAATGACCATTTTAGCCTCATTATTTTTTGCTAGTTTCTTTTTCAAATCATCATTTTGTTTTTCAAAAGATACAATTTAATCCATTTTAGTTTCAATATTATATTGAATAGGGGGAAAATCACCAAAGGTAATAATATGCCAAAGATCAAGATCTTTTGATTTCACATAAGTTTCGAATCAATTTTTCCAATATAAAAATCCATCACTTTCAAATAGTGGTGGTCTTTGCATAGATTGCCCTTCTAAATATTTTAAAGATTCCATAGATCGTTACAAGTTTTAAAATACAATATATTTTAAAAAATCTTGCTAGACGTGGCTCTTGATACCAATTGTGGAAAATTAGAAGGGGGTTGAATAGTTTTACGTCTTTTTAATTTGTTATAAGATTCGATGCTATATGAAATCAAGTCATGCACAATATGAACAACACTAAATATGTACTATAAAGCAATAATAATGTAAGTAAAGAAATAGATGAGAGTTGGAAAAATCGAACCGCGAGACAAGAGATTTATAGTGGTTCGGCTACAAGGTCACCTTCCTTGCCCTACTCCACTCCCCGAGCACCTAACTCGAGAGTTTTCTTCACTATGTCAACAAGCTCCCTTATGGCGGAGAAAACCTTACACACCAATTTACACACCACAACTACGTCACAACTTATTCACACCTTCTACACAACTATTTCACACCTATTCACTACTTAATCACACCACTTCTTCACACCTATCTTCTACACACCAATCTTCTTCCTAACTATCTTCTACACACCAATCTTCTTCACAACTATCTTCTACACACCAATCTTCTTCACAACTATCTTCTACTTCACAACTAGCAACTAACCAATCACACTATATATATATATATATATATATATATATATATATATATATATATATATATATATATATATATATATATATATATATATATATATATATATATATATATATATATATATGTATGTCTAACTAAACTATCTTCTAACAAATATTCACAACTAATCACACAATGAGATGAATATAATGATGATGCTCTAACAACTTAGATGTGGAGATCACAACAAGTTGTAATACTTCTTGTCTTGAGGGATAGAAGTATTCTTCTCTTGCACTTGATAGGATGATCTTTGGATCACTTTGAAACAAAGATTTAAGAATGTATGATCAAAGGATTTAGAGATTGGAAATGGAGATCTAGAACAAAAAGTTTAGGAGTGCAAAAGGTAAGAAAAATTCCAGATTTAAGATGGTATTTATAGGCAACAAATTCTGACAGAGGAGCGTGGCCGGTCCCCTTAAATCAAGGCCGGCCCCCTTAAAATTAAGGGGACCGCCCCTTATAATTAAGGGGGCCGCCCAGCTGTAACAGCCAGAATTTTTGTTTTTTAGTGGGGAAAGTTTATTTGGTGAAAAACTAACTGATTTTGGTTAAAAGTTTGAATTCATATATTTAGTATGAATAAAACATTTTTTTTTTTATTACCAAAAGTGTTTTTCAAAAATATATAATATGTTTATATAAATAAATAAACTTTGTAATACTTAATTAAATTTCCCTTTGATCATAAATTGCACTAAACACTTTGTTTATTCATACCTTAAGTGATTTGGATGTAAAGAGAAAATGTTAATCACTAAGTACTTGTTTAAGTCACAAGTTTTAGTTTTATGAGTTTATATTTTGTAATAATCAAAACATAGAGATATTGATAATATGTTAATAATGTTTTTAGGCATTATTTATGTCAACACGGAATATACGGGTGAAATATAATTCCAAAGGTGTAAAATCCAAAGATACCCTGCGGATTTTTATAAAATGAATTGGTTTGCTGTCTTTAGGAATTAGGATATGTTGCAAATCGTGATGTTAGTAGGCATCGATATGGAATAATGTAAAGATTGTATGAGTTTGTTCAACGCAGGTTTAATTGTGGTTATAGCTAGTCATGTCTGTCTCTGGCTGTCGTGCATGGATTCTTGTATTTGCGTTTACTTGGTTTAAGCTTATGTTAGTATCAGTAAAGATCTGTATGTTGTTTAAGTAAATGAAATGCAATAGGAGTAGTATTTGAGGAACAACAAACATGTTATTAGGCCACCAGGATTGTGTTAACTGTTTGATTGATATCGAAACTTAGAAATCAAACTGATTGGTTTGCTTGGGATCTAATTATGTTTCTTGAGTAAGATGAAGTGATGAGTATGTAATTTCATAATGTTGCCAGATCGAATATGAATTTCTTGATGAGATTATAATTAATGAGATTATAGTGGTTGTGTTTGTCTGTATTTATAGAGTTTATTTTTTGGAATAGGGGCATAGGGCGATAGTTCCAAATTTCGAGGAAAATTTGTTAGTAGTTTAGTAGAAATGAGGAAGAAAAATACAATAGAAATTTAGGCATATTGTGGTGTAGAGAATAGTTGATTCTGTATCTGGTAAACATTGACAACACTGTTTATGTGAATGGTTTTTAAGTGGTGATGGTCTCATTTTAGGAACAATGTTAGTCCGTTTTAAGTCTTTGACATGGAAGATTGGAATCCGAGTAATACAATCACATAGACTTTGCAGTCTGTCACTTTGTCACTGATTGGAGCTTATGGAGATGAAGTATACGTTGTTCTAGTGTCACTCTGCCAGTTGAATAAGAGATTGCATGGTTGAGTGTACGAGGCCAATTTGTTGCAAAAACATTAATCATCAGAATGATGATCACGGTCTAAAGACACGACCAAGCCTTGAACCGGATCGGGGTAGTGAACAAAAACCCTTAAATGCTGAATAAATACCTAATTAATGGACTTGTACGTAGTCTGTACTGGGTGAGTCTGCTCTATAACATTTTGGTTGTAAACCAAACTTAAAGCTGAAAACCATGATTCGGTTAGATAAGCCAAATCATATATGCTTGATCAAGTCAAAGACACAATGTGTTTTGAACGCCAATCCGTTAAAAAACTATAAGTTGCTACAATAATCAAAGATGCAATGAGTTCATACAAGAACTCATAAGGGATTGTAAATAGGTTTCAACTTTTAAAACCTACTAGGATTTACAATCAACGAATGTAAAGAAACATTGATCTCCTCTTCAATTAAGCGTATTTCTTCTTGGCGGCGTCAAGTAAAAACAAACAAGATTTTTATATCTCCAGATTACAAATACATGAAACGGAGCATCACACATTGTTGAGGCACTACTGGTTAAGGTCACGCTAAAACCACAAAAAATATGTTAACGTAATACAATTAAATGATTCATGTACGTGGTTTTTCAGAACAAAAAGAACATAGACATAGTGAACTCAAGGAGGCCAGTGTCACACCCAACATACTGATACAACTAATTTCACTTAGAAGTTCTCAATCGTTAACAATGGGGAGGGTGCTCATATATACAATCCATGGTAAACTAATCTGAAAGGTGGTTTATTTAAAGGTCGGAAAAAGAATGTACAAGATACATGTGGTTGAAGAAATTAAAGATGTGGTGACGGTTGGTGATAATGATCAGGATAGCAACAATACTAAAGAGGAGGATGTATGTATGGAGCAGGCTTTACCAAATGCAGATGAAGGGAGGTCGAAAAACCCACGAGAATGATGATGGCATCGAAAGACAGAGGAAAGTAAAAAATCAGAAAGCAGTTGGCATGGTTTTGAGGTAAAATTCAAGTAAGGAGCTTTGAGTGATATCAACGAGATAGCAAAAAGGTGTACTACAATGGTAGCAGTGGGTAAAGTATCCTAATGAATGCAGACTGTGTTGTGTTCAATATACCAAAGGCGAGGATATGTGAGTTGAGGGTCGGGCTGCTAGCTAAACTTGTGGAGTCCGTGCTTGGATGCTTGGTACACTGGTGGGGATTAACATGATACAAATGGGCTTTTTAGTTTTAGATTTGTTTAGTGTGTGAGGGATCCACGCGTATGTATGCTCCTACATCTCGTCGCTGACTATTTTGGTGCGTTTCTTGGAATGTCTTATATGGTGTTAGATACTGTTGTGTTTTGGCTCTAAACATTGTATATTTTGTTGATGAATACTATGTAAATTGTTGCACTCAAATGCACCTCCTTCTGTCACTTTCTTAGATGTACTAAAAAGGCGTTAAACCAATATGCTAAAACACTTATGAGTTTTATTGAAGATAATACTTGCATTCTTTTTTTTGTTATTAATTAGCAGGTAAAGGATAAAAATCAAAGATTAAAAAAAGTTACCAAACTACATAATCTAATCTTTTTTTATATATATTCTTTTGATTTTATAAACTCATATGATTACTAAAAGTATAGTAATATTGGGCTTATTTCGATTGCAATTAAAAATACTTTTAATGGTAAACTTTTCAGAAAGTAGTTACTTCATTTCGTTTACGTAGTAGCTCAATAAAGATAATACTTGTAATTTTTATGTCATTAGTAAAAAGTAAAGGGAAAATGATCCCTGTTGTAAACAGCAGGGAGTATATCTGATGTTAGGGGCTATTTTTTGCTGATCAGGGACCATTTGTGCACATCAAGCATGTTATCAGGGACCATTCGTGTTGATCAGGGACCATTTTTTGCACTACACAGGATTCTCCCTGCTGTTTACAGCAGGGATCATTTTCCCAAAAGTTAAAGGGTAAACTTTAAAGTTTCGTAAGATACTTATCAAATCACCCTCTTTTAAAGATTGTTTAAGATTAAAGTAAAAACCAAAAGAAAAAAGACCATGTCAAGGTTGATACTAAAATCATCTGTAATGGATGGTCATGTTTGTGATTGGTTGAGCTTTAGAACGCGTCCCCTCCCTCCAACCCTCTACGCGTTGCACACCAGACGCACCCCCACAAAAAAGATGAAGGGTTGGTTGTTTACTCGACCGAGTAGTTGGGAAAAAAAGGCCAACAACTCATTTGTTGACCATTGGGGTGTAAAAAAAAAAAAAAAAAAAACCTTTAAAATGTTAAATAATACATTATATGTTTCTCTTATAAATACCACATCACTTCTCATTTTTTAAATACACTTTCTCTTCTTCAATTATTATATAATCTACTCTTCTCCAACTCAAAAAATGTCTCACGAAACCCCCAAACCAAAACACCAAAAATCCGACGTTAAATTAACGTTCCAAACTTTCCAATATCGGATTCTAATTTTCATTTGACCAGTCACTCACCACCCATTAATTTTGCCCCCGCAAATTTCATATACCAATCACAACAACAACAATGATGCTTCAACCTTTGTATAACCAACTGATGTACCAACAACAACAATCTCAATTGTATCATCCACAAATGTTTTACGATTCACCACCGCCGTTTAACAAACCGATGGACCAAGCTCAAACTTCTCATGGATATTCTTTGTTTAACCAACCACAGGTGTCCCGGGACCTTCCGAGACCCACCCTGATCCAGTCCTGCTTAAACCCTTATAACTTCAATTCACCATTTACTTACATTACAATTTAAGAATATACAAACGCACACACAACGCTAACAAACACACATTATTGTTCTCCTTCACTGGTAAACCGACTCACTATTTACTATAAAATTTTGTTCGTCACACGTGGGATGGAGATGCTCATAATGAGAGTAACATGAGAGAGCCCTTTATCGCGTCATCACGCGTGATAGTTACACCCAATCTTAAAATTGGCCACTGATTTTCTGACAACCTTCGACCAGTTTGAAAGTCACTATCAAAAAATAATAATAAATAAATAAATAATAATAACGGTAACTTTGTGATGAACATTTTTACAAAATGGAAAGGCCTAAAAAAACAATAATAAAGTGGATAGAATGAAATGAAGTGCGTGGCAACATAATTTTCACAGTTTAAACCAATAAATAAAATTACCAGCATCACAAAAACACAAACAAAACAAAAAACCAGAAAGAGAAAATATCATCATATTTCTTCAACCGCCGCATCTCTCATATTATCCATCACCATTCCCTTTTTCACGCACAAAAACACACACACCCCGTTTATAAAAAAAAGAAATAACAACAATGAGATGGGATGAATTACAACACAATTCCGAAGAATCACAATCTCAACAAGATCAACAACATGAAGAACAAGCAGAAGATAGTTCGTATTTAGATTTCGATACTTTGTCTCTCATTTCTAAACCTAAGGTATTCTATTCTATTCTATTCCCCATTTTTTTTATAACCTTTTTGACTTTTGTTTCATCGTTTAATTTTGACTTGGATTTTGTTTAGGATTATTATCGGATACTTGAAGTGGATTATGAAGCTACGGATGAAGAAATTCGTTCCAATTTTATTCGATTAGCCCTTGTCAGTTTTTTTTTTTTTTCCTTCCTCACTTTATATAATCTCAAATTGTCTTTCTTTGGAATATATGTTTGGGTGTTTGGGATTGGGTTTTTTCCTGCTAAAAAGAAGCATTGAAATAAGCACTTCCGGAAATAGTGTTTGGATTAGCTTATTTTGTGAAAAAGTATATATAGAAATGGACCAAATAGATAAATAACGAGAATGCTTACAGTTTAAAAGTTTAGGTTTGATACTAGGGTCCAAAGGTTATTTAAGGGGGTTTCGTTTAAGCTTATATATTTTGGCTTATATTTCATAACCTCCAATTTGCCGGCTTATTTGGAGACTTGTCGGCTTATATAACTTTATTATGATATAATGAACTAATATAAATCTGCAAGTCTCCAAATAAGCCAGAAAATTGAATATATGATATATAAGCCGAAAAACAAATAAGCTCATAAGCCACATATAAGCTTAAACAAACGCCCCCTAAGTTTGATCCAAAACTGCTTATCTGCTTAAAAGTATTTATATAAGCAGAAAAGTTAGAATTACCAAACATCTTCTGATTTCTGCTATATCAAAATTGATGTTTTAGGTTTTGTAGTTGTGATCTTTAATTAGTTAAATCTTATTGTATTGGACAGAAATGGCATCCAGACAAGAAAAAAGGCGAGGATAGTGCCACATCCAAGTTTCAAGAGATAAATGAGGCATACCAAGGTTCGGATTTCCATATTTCTTCTTCAAATTGTTTCATGTTTAGTGGTATAATTTCCACTTTAGGGATACTGGTAGCGGTAGTGGTAGTGGGTTCTGTTTGTTACAAGTGAAAATTTTCCCCCCTAATTATGGCAGCTAGACTCTCTCTAGTATCTATGTATCATGCAGCTTTGTATTACAAATTGGATTATTCTTTTTTGCCTTTCTAGCATGTATCATTTGGTGATTAATTGGTATGTTTTGATGATAATGAGGTCATATTGTAAGACTTATAAATTATCTTCTTATTCTTTTAGGATGAGAGATTAGTACTTTCTTGAGTACATGTCAGTTAACTTGTATGTATTTCCATTTACAAAAAAGGGTGCATTTTTTCAATATGGCCAATTATATATACAAATATATACCTGATCAGTTGTTTGAGAAAAAGTGAGTGGTAATGTTGTCTCAGTCCAATAAGAGCTGAAAGTTCGTAAAATTATAAATTTGAAACCTGAATTTACTATTGTCGTCTAAGGTACATGTATTTTTGCGAAGAGAGGTTAGGTCACACACCCTATTTTTGTTTTTATGGTATTAAAGAAAAGTAGAAGAATGGTTAGATGTTGGCGTATTTGCTCAAAGATTTGTGTATATATACATTCAACCTCTATCTATAGAATTAAGTTCTATCTTTCATTGGAGAAAAATATTAGAATATACATAATTACATCTACGGAAGAAACATATACAAGTGCTTCTGAATTCCCTTGATACTAAAGTGAGTTAGAATCAATAGTATTCCCATATTTTGTATCCTTGTAACATAAACATTTATACGTCCATCTGTTTGTGGGCCTGTAACAATTTTGCATACTTTTGTATCTCGAGGGTATTGTGGATTACCAATTTGGTGTGGAGACCGTATGGCAACGAGGGGAATTGATCTTACATTGGTTGGTCACGATAATCCTTATTCTATCATCGCTGGCTTCCATCCATAGTTCACTTTTCCCTAGTTATTAGTTAGAGGTGTGGCATGTTGACTTGAAGAAATTAGTTTCTACTTCCTTTAGGTACTATAGGATGCCACGATCGGGGTCTATTAATGGCTAGCCTAGTCTGATTAATTTGTTTAAATGAAACATATAGACACATGGTGGGCCTTTGTCAATTATTTGGGTTGCGTGTTCATCGGTTATTTGCTTGGGCAGCCTTTGTTGCTTTTTCAATACTGTACATTTTCCCCCTAAATTTACAAATACATAGTTTATAGACTGCAATTGTAGACCTAGAAGACCAAGGATAGAAGGTTAAATAGATTACACCAAACAGAGTCGTGTGAGCTTGTATAGACTCTGTGTTTTACTGTGCCTGAATGGACAGCAGACTCGATGTGGTACTGATTGTCAAATTTGTGTTTGGCTGGGCTCAGGCACACGATAGGCTTGTGTTTGTAAGAGCTTCTTGTAAGTTGTAACTAGCTGGCATATCTCCCTTTTTTAGTAATGTATGGTTTTTTACAGTTAATATCGTATTTAAATCAGTTTGCTATTTTTGTTACGAATGTTAATATTTTATCCTTAGTGTTTATTTGACCTTTTGCCTCATATTGAGAAATTAAATGTTTAACAATTATAGCATTGCAATATTCTGTCTTGCAGTGTTAAGTGATCCTATCCGTAAAGAAGAGTACGACAGGAAGGGAATGTTATACCTTTATGATTATAACATCGTTGTAAGCATAATCATCGTCATCATAATACGTTTCTTTAACTAATTGCTTGTTCAGCAATTGATCTTAAGACCCCATTTGGCTTGTAAATGCAGGATTACCTTAACCGTTATAAGGGCCTGATCTTAACTTGCAACGGCCTTGGAATGAAGACCTCGATCTTGTGAAACACTGAGTTTGGTACATATGAGTTATCCTTGAGGAGGCAGTTGATGTTATGGTGGTGCAAGTGCAGATAAATTTGCAGTTTTTAGATTTAACTGCAAAGTATTATGTAAAGCTTTGTATCATTGCTGTTGCCGTCAACTTTAGTATTATGCAAAGAACATTTAACACCCTTTTTATAGGCTATTTTCCACACTAGAGTCAACAAATCCAAAGTATGATACAGTTTTTAGTGCATCAGATACAATTCATGTTAATGCTACTATGGATTTGTTAGAGAATTCAGTGGGAAATTATTTGCCTTGTATGTGAATTGGTGTTGATGAATGTGTATGTGCATACTTTTGTTTTCTTATCTGATGATCTTAATTTATGTATAAAAGGATTCCAATTCTTTCTTTCATACAAGAACGCAGAAAAAGAAATTGGTTTTTTCGTTAACTTTTGTCGTTTTTGTTTTTCTATCTTCAAACCGAGAACGTAGGCAATCTAGTAACATTTTTTGCAACTCAAAGTTTCATGGTTACATCAAGAGTCTTTATTTATATAGTTTCTGAGATAGTTGAAAATGTGGTGTAATCTGAAAGTACTCAAATATGATGCATCAGAAGCAAGATGAATAAATTAAAGAATTGACTTGCACTAGTGAATTTGCAGTGTGAAAACATGGCATATATCTTTTGGACATTCTGCAATAGCAAAAACCACAAAAACACACAAAACAGGCTATACATGATTAATTTATTATCAAAGTTTGTCAAAGCTACAAAATAGGCTTCAGATACATAATTTATGTAAGTTATTAAAACATTGAAAAAGTCAAAAATGCTACTCTCACTTGCATATCATGCAGCAAAATTGTACATTCTTCTTGATTTTTACCAATCTTTGACATCTTCTGTTAGTGAGTCCAGAAGTTCAAATGTAGCTAGTAACCTTCTTTCCCTACACAATACCTCAATAAGCTGACTCCACACTCTTGGTTCGGGGTTAAACCCCATATACGCCAACACTGACAAAACCATAGCTGCATCAACAACCCTTCCACCATCACAAAGATCAACCAGCAACTCATTCGATGTAGCAAAATGCGGGATGAATCCTCTACTTGCCATCACACCTACCAGGTCTGTTGCCTTCTGCAGATCCCCTATTTTGCATAAAGAATTTAATACGATCCTATAACTTGACTTGTCCAAATAAACACCTTCGTGAGGCAACCTCTCTAGCATTTCAAAAGCTTCATATGTTCTATCATCTCGACATAATCCCGCAAGAATAATATTGAAAGTTATAGTGTCACCTTTACAACCTTTTTCTTCCATTTCTTTTAGAACAGCCATAGCTTCATCAACTTTACCACCTCTACACAAGCAATTGATGAAAGTTGTATAGCCGACCTTATCAAGATCTAACCCGACATCTTTCATTTCATTAAAAACCCTTTTCGCCTCTTGTAAATTTCCTTCTTTACAAAACCCATTCATTAACGTTGAGTAGTTGTATATATTTGGGTCACACCCATTTTTCTTCATGAAGTCCATTATCTTCATAGCCCGGTCAACTTTCCCACCACGACAAAACCCGTTAATTAAAATATTGTAAGTCAAGGCATCGGGCACAATTTGATCTTTCGAGACCATTTCCTCAAATAGATTTATGGCTTCTTCGAGCCTTCCTTTCTCACAGAGGCCTTCCATTAACGTTGAATATGTAATCAAGTTTGGGTAAGAAAGTTCAGACAGTTTCATCTCCTTCACCACCTCGACAGCAGATTCGAGATTTCCTTGTTTGCAGTGATGTTTAACCAAAATGTTGAAGATACAAGTGTTGAATTGTACATCAAAAGCATGTTTCATATCCAAGAGGAAGGTTCTTGCTAAATCAACCTGATTTGTCTCAACTAAAAGGTTAAGGCATGTACTCACGGCTTTTAAGGAAGGCTTTTCACGACAAATTGGTTGGATATGATTGAACATGTCTAGAACCCTTTTATGAAGTGAAGATTTTGAGAAATGTGTCATAAGATCAAGGAAAATACTTTCATGAAATTTGCAAGTTTCATAGGTCATTTGATAAAGAATAGAACCGACATCCTCAAATTTCTTTAAACGAGCAAGTTTGTGGAGAGTTACAGCATAAGTAGAGTGATTGTGATTAAATCCCTTTTGATGAGCCACCTTGTTAAAAATATCAAGAACACGGTTTGGATCTTTTTCACGCTTGATCAACGTGATGGCTAACTCGTGAAAAATATATTTGGATTTTTTTGGGGTTTCTGTGACAGTGTCTGAAGGTTCTGTTGGTGGGTCGGGCTTTGGGGATCCTGCTTTAATGTAATCATGAGGGGAGATCCATGGAACCACCGAAGGTCTTTTAGAAACAGACGTGGAGAACAGGCGGCTCGTACCAGCAGAGTGTTTTAGTGAATACATGACAGGTAATGAGATTGATTCAGAAACTCATATTAATCAGATGGCGAAGATGGGAACCAATTTGCAGTTCAAACAAGCCAAAGTCCTGCCAGTTCACACAATATACAGGGTAAAAAAGATGATAAATGATGCGATGCCAAGGTAATATGGATAATAACTATGGATTATTATATAACCACTTTATAAAATAAACAGGCAAATTCAACATATACGTAACAGAACACTAGATATTGGATTTCATATAAGACGTATATCAATAACACGCAAAAGACAATCATAATAACGAACTTCAGTTTATTATAAACATAAAATTCAGTGCTTAAAAAGATTTACATAACTAGATCACAGCAGGTCAACTAAAAGTGCTGGCGTATTTGACGTAGCTTGATTCCTACTGTTTTCTTTTATGATGCAGCGATATGCTAATTATACAGAATGTTATCAAAGACATAACATGAAAATTTATTAAGCGAATGACATTCCTATAAACAAAACAATATTTACCTCACAAAAGTTCTCATTCTGACACTTGCTAATTAGTAGGCAGGGGTAGCAATTTCTCACACTACACGAAACACGACCCGAGACCGAAACGAAAATAAATGGGTATGTTCAAAGGCATTTTATCAAACACCTGGTGTGTATTACAAATTGTCACATTCAAACATATAGTATCTTTCACTAAAAAATGAAATTAACATCCTAGCTACATTCATTACAAACTAATCATAAACAAGAAGTTCACTCATACAAAAGAATTAAAAAAAAAAAAAAAAAAAAAAAAAAAAAAAAAAAAAAGAAAGCTCGTGTTTATGCATATATACAAACAGTAATGATACCTTTAATTGTGTACGTAATAATAAAGAAACAGCTGATCGGGTTGACAAGGAAACTCAAATAAAATGGTGATTCACGACACCTGTTAACTAAAGTCTCAAACTTCAAGCGTTTGTGTTAACTGTTAATTGTTGGCTTTTATAATGCTCTAGGGTAGCATTATAAATATTTTAGTAAACATTTTCGGCAAAAATCTTTTAAAAAAAATATTTAATTTTAAAATCAATCAAATTATTTTTCTTTTTTAGTATTTTCTTTTCTTTATTCGAGAATACAATTACTGTTGTTTCACTTCATTTTCTTTACTTTCATTTTTTAAATGACACCCGATAATATAACGGGTCTTATATGAATTTTTAAGAACTTAGTAACTTTCTTTTGTATTTGTCTGTCTTTTATCAAGTTGAACTTATATAATTTATGTAACCGGACATTTTTGTTTCACT
The DNA here is from genome assembly GCA_030686995.1 of Artemisia argyi. Lineage (NCBI taxonomy): Eukaryota > Viridiplantae > Streptophyta > Magnoliopsida > Asterales > Asteraceae > Artemisia > Artemisia argyi. The sequence goes on from CM060692.1 coordinate 130,613,223, forward strand.
TCATTTTCTTTACTTTCCTTTCTTAAATATTTGATTCCTCGAGTATACTGATGATAATGTATAGTTTCTGACAAAATTCGGTTATGTCAATTTGTGTACATTTATTAATTTTTTTGTGTATGTATGAGTATGGTTTAAAGGTAACATTCGTTTGTGTGTGCGCGTCGTTTTCTGTGTTTTTTCGTACACAAATTATTATGATGATAATTCGTTGGTTCTGGTTTGATTTCTCGGTGGTTCAGTAACACTTTAGTGATGATAGCAAAGATGAAAGTATGTTTATTACGCGTGTGTTATTAGTTCTGTGCCCTGTTTCTACAATGCTAACATCTTAGTTGAAGATATGATCTACTGACTCAACGAACACCAAACCAAAACCCAAAGTTGTGGTTTTTGAACCGGTTTAGTTTAGTAATGGGAAAATGGTCTAAAAATACATCAAACTTGCCACTTTTTACTTTTGTATATATCAAACTTTTTTTTCCCTAAAGAATGCACATATTTTCTTAATCTTCCTATTGTAACCATAAACTTTCTTAATCTTCCTATTATAACCATAAATCAGACGTGGCATGGTGTTAATTAGATAAATTTGCATAAATCGTCCATGTGGCTTTAAACAATTGCACCCTTCGTCCTTGAGTCAATTACATAAAAGGTCCATGTGGCTCTAAAATTTTCACCCGTCGTCCTTGTGGATTTAATCAAGTTAAAAACAATATTTAGATGATGATGATGATGATGATGATGATAATAATAATAATAATAATAATAATAATAATAATAATAATAATAATAATAATAATAATAATAATAATAATAATAATAATAATAATAATAATAATAATGTAGTGCTTGGATTGCTAAGTGCTTTTATGACTTATTTGCAGTAAAGATTGCATTAAGATCAACTTGGCTAAAAATGATGATATTATGAAGGCATAAAAGCATGTACAAGAATTTCAAACATGTAACATTTTGAAAACCAGTATGCAGCTTGTCCCATCTTATAGAAATGACATCATGATATTTCTGTTTCAATCACTCCCAGAAGCAATTTCATAGGGTGTCGATGTGTTTCTTTATTCTACCTATAGTCTCATCAATTTTCATGTGTTACAAGTGTGATCATATCTTGTCTATATGTTGCCTCTCTTCAACTTGTTTGGCAATGGTTATATTTCAATATATTTTTCATTTTCCCTCAAAAAGAGAAAAATTAAGGCAGAATATTGTTTGAAAGGGGTTATTCAAATGGTGTGTTGAGAACTGGATTGAAATTTGTGACATTTGTTGATCCATTTTGTTGTTTATATGCCTTTGACCACTTTAGACCCGTTTCTAACTGATAAAAGTTGATTATTACCGAATGTACAGGTCATATGGGGATATCAAACACATCTTGATCATCTTTATAGTCATACTTTATTTCGTTTCCTTCAGGTACTATTGCTATGATGTTCGTAGAAAGTCTATGCAAGTGTTGCCTACAACTCTTAACTTCATATAGATCATGGGAGCGCCTAAGCCGATAGTCTATCAACAACCATGTATGGGGTTATTCAGGAAAAAATGGTTCTGGATCCATTCAATGTTGAGCTTAGGAGTTCAGAGATTGAAGTGCTTAATGCTTATATGTCTGCTGTTAAGGATGAAGAATTATTTTTAAAGCAAAGGTCTAAAGTTTCATGGCTGAGTGAAGGAGATTTCAATACTAAATTCTTTCATAATGCTATGAAAGAAAGAAGGAACAGAAATCGTATTGAGTATGTGGAAGATATGGAGGGTAATGGATTTTCTGGCACGGATGTTGGTGATCAGTTTGTTAAGTACTTTGAGATGACTCTTGGAAGGAAGGAGGTGGTTGATCCTATTCTTGATCCTTCTCAACTATTTCTTAACAGATTAACTTTGGAGGAAGCTGATTCTTTGGTTAAGCCTATTTTGAGAGATGAAGTTAAAATGGCTCTTTTTAGCATGAATGATGATAAGGCCCCTGGTCCGGATGGGTTTACCTCAAAATTCTTCAAATCTGCCTGGAATATTGTGGGTGATGAATTTACGCAGGCTATTTTGGATTACTTCTCTAATGGTAAGCTCCTTAAAGAAATTAACTCTACTATTATTGCATTGGTGCCTAAATCTCAAAAGCCTAAGAGAGTGTTTGATTTTAGGCCTATTTCCTGTTTTAATATTACTTATAAGTGTATTAGCAAAATCATTGCTAATAGGCTTAAAGGGGTGTTGAATCATTTGGTTAATGATTGTCAGAGCGCGTTTATTCCTTCTAGGCAAATTAGTGATAATATTATGCTATCTCAAGAATTAATGAGGAATTATCATAGAAATAGTGGCCCTCCTAAAGTTGCTTTCAAAATTGATATTCATAAAGCCTATGACACTGTGAATTGGGGTTTTCTTAGGCAATGTCTAGTTCACTTTGGGTTCCCTTGGAAAATGATTAATTGGATTATGAATTGTATGACGACTACTTCGTTTACTGTTAGTGTGAATGGTGATCATTGTGGATAATTTAAGGGTTTGAGAGGGTTAAGGGAGGGTGACCCATTATCTCCATACCTTTTTACGTTAGTAATGGAGGTATTATCTCACTTAATCAACAAGAAAATTAGTGATAGCAGTGATTTTAAGTACCATTGGAGGTGTAGCAAAGTGAACCTTACTCATTTATGCTTTTCGGATGATCTTATGATATTTTCTCATGGTGATACCGATTCTCTCTCTATCTTGCAAAATTGTTGATATTGTTAAGGAGGGTGAATGTTGTGGCCTGAAATTTGGAGATACAAATTCCCGTTTCTCTTCCTGCTTCCTCCTCCTCTTATTTTCCATGAAAGACATGGCAAAGCTTTGTGGAAGAACATAAATGAGAAGGTATGTCATTTTTCTGTTAAAATTGTTTGGTCTGATCTTTCTATCCCTAAAACTTCTGTTCCCTGGTTTAAGATTGTTTGGTTTAGTCAAAATATTGCTAGGCATGCATTCATGTTATGGCTTGCCATTAATGGTAGGCTTAATACTCAGGATAATGTGGCTATTTGGAATAAGGTTGATGACTTGAAATGCCCTTTGTGTAATTCTATTATGGATGATCATAGACATCTGTTCTTTAGATGTGTTTTTTCAGCCAGAATTTGGGATTATTTTAAGGTTCTTATCAGGATGGATAATGTCCCCAATGATCTTTGGTCTATTATTGATGATATTTCTTCTAGACCTTTGGCTAGGTCCATATGGAGTATTATTCAAATATTGGTTTTAGGAGCTATTGTGTACTTTGTATGGATTGAGAGGAATTCTAGAATCTTTCAGAAAAAATCCAGAAGTGTTGAAGATATGTGATGTATTATTAGAGATCAGGTCAGGCTTAGGCTTCTCAGCTTAAAGATTAAGAAGTCTAAGAATGCTTCTGATGCTGCTATGATTTGGAATTTTAATGTTTTGGAGGGAAATGTAGGTTTATAATCTGCTTTTATTGATGGATTTGATGCTTTCTTTTTTTTGTTGATGGTCAGTGGTGTTGTTTGGGTTATGTTGGATACTACATGGATGGTTCTAATGGTTTGTGCGTTGGAGGGAGTAATAGTTATCAGTTCAGTTTTATTCTTGACATTGTTGTTCTTTTAGTGGAGTCTGTTGAGTGCTTCATTTTCTCCTATGGATGGTTGTTTATGGCCTTTCAAATATGGCGTAAGCCTAGCTTATATGATATTTTGATTGTTTGGCTTTTAGAGTAACTATGGCTTACTGTTTATTCAGATTGGTGTGTGCCTAGCACAGATGGAGTTTGGATATTCTGGGTAAGCTGTAGGTTTCTTTTCCATGGGGTTTCTTCCTTGCTGCAGATTTCATTGTTATGGTGTTTGATGGGTGAAGTTCTTGAAGGTAGTATTTGGTATTTTATTGACAGAGATTGGGGTGTGTGTTATGGTGGCAACTTTTTATGGTGTATTGAATTTTGGAGTTGGTTCTGGGTTCTTATTATTTCTTCTGAATTTATATGGAGGATACATAGGAGATCTGAGCTATTAGAGTATAAAGAGTTTGTAGCTATTCTCATTGTGTTTTGGCTTGAATCTTCTACTACTCTGGATGGGGCTTAAATGGTTATTAGGCTGCTATGATATAAGGAATGGTTCTGATCTTAGTAGTTATAATGGGTTTGTGGGGTGGATGGTGAATGTCTTAGTATGTGATAAGTGGGAAGCATCCATTCATCAAAATCATTGTTTCTTACTTTTTGAAGATTTGAAGGCTAATATATGTATATTGGTAGGAGTCCTAAATGAGAGTTGTTCTCTTTTTCCTTACCCGGGGTTTGTCTCAATGGGTTTTACTCGGGAAGGTTTTTTAAGGAGGCAATCTCATTTGGTAAAATGCTCCATGGCTTATGTTATTGAGAAGTTCCTGGTTTCGAAGATGAAGATTTCCCCGGCTTTGTTGTTACTTGTTGAAGATTATGGTTATGAGAAGGAAACAGAAGTTGAATTCAATTGATATGTTATGGATGTTAGATTTTATTATTTGTCATTGGTTTTGTAATAAGTCTAGTCGTAGAAGAACTTTATAGTTGTTAGTTATGTTCTCTAAGCATATCATGGGAATGTCACTTGGATTATACTTATATGGGTGTGTCCATATAAGTTGCATGTAATTATTTTGAGTGTTTAATATATTTGCTGGGTGAAGGTCCTTTTTTCCAAAAAAAAAAAAAAAAAAAAAATGTATGGAGTTTGATTAGATACATTTTATATAAAACCACTCACACATTATTATTATTATTATTATTATTATTATTATTATTATTATTATTATTATTATTATAGCTTTGGTTTGTGTGGGCGATTGATGGCGACTCGCCATGATCCAACCCCTCCGGTTGCTGTAGACGAAATTCAACCTTAAGTTGGATTGTTTTTGTTTATTTTCCTGTACATAATAAGCTTCCTTCCATCTTGTTTTTTCCTGTGTTTCTCGTGTTTGGTTGGGGTCCCGTTTTGAGACTCGTTTTCATTTTGTCGCTGTTGATTCTTCATGTGCTGCATATGTTTTGCTCTCTCAAAACTAGTTTGTTTCCTTTAGTTTAGGTTGTTTCCACTCGCACTGGTTCGCTTCAATTTCCTGGTTTCGTTCTATCTTTTGGAGAAGAAGGGCAGCGTGGGGTCCAGTGGATAACTCTTTGTCCAATTTGTAACACCCCCAAAATCGGTACAGCGGAAGCATTCGGGTCATGGGGTGCTACTAAATTGGAGATCACAACACAAGATAATAAAGAACGGAATACATACTCCGTTAAAATACATTTCATTAAAATTCATTCAAGTTTACATCGAGTTTTAAAATAAATAGTTAAGCCCAACGTCAAATGGTCCCATAAAAACAAGTCATAATGTTGTGTAAAATCACTTAGGTAAATAGATTATGACCATCGCCTTGCCATGCCTTGACGAAAATAAGCAGCTCAAACACCTGAGTAAAACATGCTAAAAGTCAGCAAAAACAAAAACTGGTGAGTCTATAGGTTTATCAGTAAGGTAATGTGGACCAATAGTTTTGTGTACAAACATTACAACGCATATAATGTCATACAAAAATAGCCTATCGCGCTAGCACTAAGTTCATGCAACCGAAGCTAAACAGTATAGTATGCCACAATGTAGCATAATAATAGTGAGGGCCCATAGCGAGTGTTTAACCCAATACACTCGTAGTCCGACTTGGTATACGTTCACATTGACCCGTCTGGCCAACCGAACGGGGGAGTTACCCCCAATAGATCTATTTATATCAATCGCGCTTCCTAACGGGAATTAACGGTTCATGAAAGTGGGCATAACAGTGGGTTCAGGGCTTAGGCTAACTACGCAATAGTGTTGAGAAAACAAAATAATAGTATGGTCCAGAAAATGTTTTGCATGTTTCTCACCCCATAGTTTTGTAAACGAGTATAAGTAAGAGTGGGGCTATAAACTCACCTCAGTGATCAGTAGTCTTGCCAGTGAAAAGTCAAATAGTGATAGTGAGCGGCACCGACACGTGACCTAAAATAGTACGGCAAATTTTAGTACTCAAACCAATTTATGTTTTAATAAAGTTTAGATGGGTTTAAGAGTTGATAAGAAAATATTCACGTCATTATTGTTCGTATGGTTGCGTTCAAGTTAGAAAATAAATCTCTATCGGTATAAGTATGACCTCAAAAAAATATATATATAAATATCTTTTGGTTCGGTAATATTCGAAGACGAGGTGCGAGGGTGAAGTCGCGATAATTGTTTCGGTGTTGACGGTTTATGTAATATTATCGTTAACGAAATTTACTAAGTTTATAAGTATATATGTATAATTAATTGAAAAAGATTGTGTATGAAAATAATAAGTTTTCTTTATAAAATAATTGTACGAGTCTCGTGGTTAAGGTGTCAATTATAAAGAAAATGTGAACCAGGCGAATGTTTATTTATAAAAGTATGTAACACAAAATTTGAGCCAAGTAATAACCTTATTTATTATTCTTGTTTTGACATGTAGTAGACATGATGCTCTCAAAAAAAAGATATGTATGTTAAATATATATTAGTCAATACTTGATGTACAAACTCATTTAAGTTCTCATATAAATTATATATCAAGCTTATCTGTAAAAAAAATATATATATTTAGTTTGTTATTAAATACGATGGAACCTATATGTTTAGTTTGGCCGTTGTCTTGTTTTTATAACTTTTAATATGAGTGATGGTTTATGGTATCATGTGTTGAGTATATATATAATTGTGACATATGTTTTATAAATTTTGTTATAAAACGTGATGCGGAATTCATTGTCGAGACTGATAAAATCAAGTAATATGAATTGAACACATTCTACTGACTTGTATGCTCTTGGACTTCGGCCCACAAGTGTTGGGCATACGCTTTGACCAAACCATAGAAAGAAACTTGCCTAATTCAATAGTTTATAATTTGACCATTATATTTTAAGTTGTTTTGAACTTGTTTTGTCAACAGTGAGCAACAATTTCTACAACAAGAATTTATTTGACAAACAGGTGGCTATCACGCTAAGAATTTATTTGACAAACAGGTTGCTATCACTCTTCTTTTTCTTCTACAGTCGAGAAAATAAATATATAGGGGAAATGGTTCGACAGCAGTATAACGCAACAAGTATCCAGTGTTGGTCCAAGTTTAGTTTTGGTTTGGTTTTGGTTAGTGTAAATCGAGCCACAGCAACACAACAACAATGACAGTAATAACAAAACATCTCATAGTTTCTCTATTTGCTTAGCATCAGTCTAGTTATTTCATAACATAAATACCCTTTTGTCTAATATGAAAATTTTAGTAGCAGTACACACAAGAAAAAATACATCTCGACACAAAAAAATATACAATACCAACTCAAAATCTAGTTCTCATCATCACAATTTATTTATGAAAAATCCAAGTTTCATCTAACAACAAAATTTATGTCGAACCCTAATTAAATCATAACAATTCAAGATCAAAGTTTCTCTTCAATTAAACTATACCACAACACAATTTTTATCACCAATTTCAAAAGCCCTATGTTTTCTTCTATCAATTTCATCTATCACCAATTGTATTAAAAATTTCGATCCAAAATTAATTCAAAACATATTCATTTTTAACATTTTCTTTAATTAAATCATACCACAATGTCTAATTTATCTTTAATTACAAAAGCCCTATCAATTTAATATCCAATAATCAAACACAAAAATTAGGGTTTCTCAGATTTAAAATTAATTCAATCCAACTTTTATAAAAATAACCAAACATATATATAATCGAATTATCAAAGCAAAGTTTGAGATTTCTTACAATCTTGAAGAGGTTACAAGAAGGAAGTTCCAATCCGAGCCCAAGCAAGCTAACCACACCAGAAGGGTTGTGGTGCAAGATGGTCTGGATGGAGAAATAAAAAGAAAAAAAAATGGAAAACCCTAATCCTACCTTTGATTTTGGGGTTCGGTTTTAACCAAAAATAGGCTAAAAACAAATCTTTGAGTCTTCATCTTAGTCATTCGTGACTCAGCTTGGTTGGAAAAGAGGGATTTTTGCAGAAAAGTAACCCTTGGCGCCCAAGGGTGAATCTATATTCGAATTTTTGTGGCTAGGAATTTGCTTGCTTCATTTTTTTTTTTTTGATTGAGATCTAGGGTTCTGAAAAGAAATATTCGGTGTTCTTGGGGAGAGAGAGAGAGAATTTATAGATTTTTATTTTTGTTATCTGTGAAAGAGTGGGAGGCGTGGCCTTATTTTTATCCTAACGTTTCTTTCTTTTCTTTTTTTTTTTTTTTTAATTTTATTAAACGTATATATTTAAAAGGGGTGGGTGAGATTTATGTTAATTTGTTGTGCAATTTATTTAAGGAAGGTATTTTGTGTACTCCGTGTTTCGCTGAGTTTTGCTGTAACGCAATATTTTGGTTTGACGCGAGTGTGAAAAATATACCTTCGGAGAGCGTCTTTATAAAATTAATATAAAAACGTATTTATAGTATCGTTTATTAATTATTGATTTGTTGCCGTAACTAAAGTTCTGTCGGTACGCGTGCCGTGCTGTGCTCGAGATAAATTCTTGGTTCAGTAAATAAATATCAGTATAGGTCAGAAAATAATATTTTCACATTTTCTGATAACATGGTCGTTGTAACGAGTCACAGTATGCGGGTTTGCTACCCGAAATAGTTATGTAAGCTTATAAACGCTTATTTAATATAGTTGAGCAATAATAAATTAATATTTATTATTAAATAAAGAGTGTAAAATTACCGTTTGTCACATCCTTCCCGCCTTAGAAAGAAACCGTCCTCGGTTTCATTTAGAATTACTCACGGGTGTTGAGAAAAGATGAGGATATTTACGCTTGATTTCGTCTTCACGCTCCCACGTGAATTCGGGACCTCTACGAGAGTTCCAACGGACCTTGACAATAGGAATGCGGCTCTGCTTAAGCCGTTTGATTTCTCGGTCAACAATTTCAACCGGTTCCTCAATAAAATTCAATCTTTCATCGATTTGGATTTCTTCCAAGGGAATAGCAAGAGTTTCATTTGAGAGACATTTCTTCAAGTTGCACACGTGAAACACGTTGTGCACAGAGTTGAGTTCTTGTGGTAGTTCGAGTCGATAGGCTACCGACCCGATTCTGGCTAGAATCTTGAAAGGTCCAATGTAACGGGGATTTAGTTTTCCACGCTTCCCAAATCGGATTACACCTTTCCAAGGTGAAACTTTTAGCATGACTCTATCTCCAACTTGAAATTCAAGTGGTTTTCGTCTTTTGTCCGCGTAACTCTTTTGACGATCTCGTGCCGCTTGTAACCGGTTCTTAATTTGTACAATCTTTTCAGTAGTTTCTTGTACCAAGTCAGGACCAGTAATCTGACTTTCTCCGACTTCAGCCCAGCAAATTGGTGATCTGCACTTCCTTCCGTAAAGTGCTTCATATGGTGCAGCTTTGATGCTAGTGTGATAGCTGTTATTGTAAGAAAACTCGGCTAGTGGCAAATGCCTATCCCAACCATTTCCAAAGTCTATCACGCACGCTCGCAGCATGTCCTCCAAAGTTTGGATGGTCCTCTCACTTTGACCGTCTGTTTGAGGATGATATGCAGTGCTCATGTCAAGATTACTTCCCAAAGCATCTTGAAGTGATCTCCAGAATTTTGACGTGAAACGGCTATCTCTATCAGAGATGATAGAAATTGGGACACCATGTCGTGCCACAATTTCTTTTATGTATATCCGTGCAAGTTTATCCATGCTTTCGTTTTCCTTGATGGGTAGGAAGTGGGCGGACTTGGTAAGGCGATCAACGATTACCCAGATAGTGTCGTAACCGCTGGATGTCCTTGGTAACTTGGTGATAAAGTCCATAGTTATGCGTTCCCACTTCCATTTGGGAATCTCTGGTTGGACCAGCAAACCTGATGGGCGTTGATGTTCAGCCTAGACCTTGGAACAAGTCAAGCACTGACTGACATACATCGCAATGTCGGCCTTCATGTTGGGCCACCAGTATAATTTCTTTAGGTCAAGGTACATTTTGTCGGCTCCTGGGTGTATAGAGTATATAGACTTGTGGGATTCGTGCATGATGAGGTCACGCATCCCTCCATAAAGTGGAACCCAACTTCTGTCCTTGAAGCACAGCGTCCCATCAGACCTCTTTACAAAACCATTTTCATTCTCAGGCATACCATAGATTTTCTCGTTGGGTCTATACTCTTCCTTGAGTGCCTCAGTCTGAGCCTCAAGGATTTTTTATGGGAGAGGTGAAACGATTGTCATACCTAAGGATCGCACCCTCAGGGGTTTTGGTCTATCTTTTCGACTAAGAGCATCCGCTACCACATTTGCTTTACCAGGATGGTACCGGATCTCGCAATCATAGTCGCTGAGCAATTCTAGCCAACGGCGTTGCCTCATGTTGAGCTCCTTTTGGTCAAGGATATATTGCAAGCTCTTGTGATCTGTATACACAACACACTTGGTACCATAAAGGTAGTGTCTCCAGATTCTGAGTGCGAATACTACTGCTCCCAGTTCCAAGTCGTGTGTTGTGTAATTCTTCTCGTGTTTCTTCAGTTGGCGTGAGGCATACGCTATCACCTTTTCTCGTTGCATAAGTACAGCTCCTAAGCCTTTGTGCGAAGCATCGCAGTAAACCACAAAATCTTCACTGCCCTCAGGTAGGGCCAATATAGGCGCACTGCACAATTTATGCTTAAGGAGTTGAAAAGCTTCTTCTGCTTTATCACACCATTCGAACTTTTCACTCTTCTGGGTTAGCTTAGTTAACGGTTTTGCTACCTTGGAGAAACCTTCAATGAACCTACGGTAATAACCAGCAAGTCCTAAGAATAGGCGTATTTCGGTGGGTGTGGTAGGTGTCGCCCAATCCTTTATTGCTTCGATCTTTGCAGGATCCATGTGAATGCCCTGACTATCAATCACGTGACCCAGAAATTGTACTTTTGGTATCCAAAAATCACACTTCGAAAATTTTGCATACAACTCCTCCTTCTTTAGCAACTCTAAAATTTGTCTAAGGTGTTCCTCGTGCTCCTTTTTGCTTTTGGAGTAAATCAGGATGCCGTCGATAAAGACAATCACAAATTTGTCCAAGTACGGCTTGCATACCCGATTCATGAGGTCCATGAATACTGCAGGGGCATTGGTCAAACCGAATGGCATAACTTGGAATTCATAATGACCGTATCGATTTCTAAATGCGGTTTTTGGGATATCTTCTTCCCGAACTCTAAGTTGGTGGTATCCTGATCTCAAGTCGATTTAGGAGGGTACTCAATATCCAATGCACAATTAAGGAATTTGATGTAGTCATCATAACGATTGGTGTAGAAGCTTTCAAGTGAGAGTATGCTTCGATCACACGCGGGGTTATGAGTTATCCGGTAGCTATCGAACCCGGAGGTTGGTTGTTTGACGGTAAGATTCTTCGAGATGGGAAGTTGCAAAAGGAAACGGGGCGTTATAAAATGGAGTTCGTATGAAATCCTAAGGTCGTAATCGTAGATAATCCTGTTTGGTTATAGTTGCTTTCCTCAATAGGTTGCCTCCTGATGGTTAGTATTATAACTTATCCCCTCGGTTTATGGCGTGGTATAAGGTAGGAGTGGTCCTAGATGGTAAAGTGCGTCGAAGTCTATCTGTTACTGTGATTTCTAGTACGGATGCCCATGACTTGCACTACTTTTATGTAGTCACACACGCGAGTTTTTGATTTCTCGAAATGGAAACAGAAAATATGTTCTTTTGTAAACTTTTTAGTGTAACCATTCCTAGCATGACATGATTCTACCTGAATTATACATAGGTGATCAGGCTTTGTATAATTAAGGTTCAATGACGCAATGCCGGGCTTAGTTTAAAAGAAAATATCGGTTAGTTTGTTTTTGAGGTAATAGAACGATATTCTTTTCAAGAAGTAATTCAGTTCACCGGATGATAGCAAGATAGTTTGTAGAGCGGTTTGCAAAACAGTTTATAGGGTGATAAGAAAAAAAACATTTTATTATTCGAAAGATAGTAGAAAAGTTGTAGTTTGGTTTGTGATTAAATAGCGCAGTAGTCTCGTAGGCTAATACAAAATGGTTTGTGTGGTAACCACAAATACTTTGTATGTAATAGCAAAACAGCTTATTGTTTTATAGGGTAGTGACTAAAGTAGAAATGATAGTAAAACTGGTAGAGTGATTGTAACATAGTTTACAAGGTGTTAAAGAAACCGTTTTATGGTTTATGAAATAACGGTAAAGCAACAAATTGGCTTATTACACAGGAATCAAAATAGTTTTCAAAATGTAACAAAGTGGTTTACTAGATGGTAGTAAAATTTGCAGTGCAACGGGCGATGATTGATGCATTCAGTTGACATAAGAATGTAGATAGTTGTGAATCAAATAAGCTTACATTTAGGATAAACGATCATAAAATCCGTACCATACAATGAGTTTTACAGAAAAAGGTCCTAATAAAGTCTTAAAGGAATACAACTTAAGAGAGTCTAAACTTAGGTTTCATTATGTGAGGTAGCCAACTTCCTGACATCACGTTCGAATCCTGATTTCCTCCTGCTCCGCAGTTTTTCTGGTTCTTTCATTCCTGGTATTCATTACTGTAGTGCCCCTTCTTTCCATACCCATAACAGGTCACATTGGCCTTCTGTTTGTTTCCTGACACTGTCTTTGCCTTCGCAAAGGTTTTGAACCTACAATCTGTAGCCAGGTGTCCAACCTTCTGGCATTTGTGGCACTTCACGGTGCAAGGCCCGTTGTGGTGTAGTTTGCAGTGACTACACATTGGTAACTTCCCAGCATAAACCTTCCTGTTACTAGGTTCAGCAGTGCAAGTTTCAGCCGATCTTGGCCTTCTGAAGGGTTGCTGAACCATGTTGTGTCCTTTATTGTCACCTAGTTTCCTCTTGTTGTTGTTGCTGTTGTGGTCGTCATTGTTGATACCTCGAGCAACCCTAGCTTGCACAATTTGGCCCTTTACATTATGCGTCATACGGATGGCTTCATGCATAGTAGTAGGCTTGAGTGAGGCGACACCCTCTCGAATCTCTGGAGAGAGTCCCTGAATATACCTTTCAAGTTTCTCGTACTTAGATTCTGTCATAGCAGGGCATAGTAGTGCCAGTTCGTAAAAGCGGGTGGTGTATCTGACGACATCGTCTCCTTTCATAGTCAACTCCCATATTTCCTTTTCCATTGCTCGAAATTCGCTCCTCGGACAATATTCTGTGATCATCATGTTTCTCAGTTCATTCCAAGGGGTTGAGTAGGCGATATCGACTCCTACTGATTGGACATAAGTATTCCACCATGCCAGGGCACGTCCTTGAAACGTGCAAGTAGCAAACTTGACTTTGTCCTCCTCGGAGCAGTTTCCACATCGAAGTAGTGATTCCATATCTTCGAACCATCTGCACATTTCCACCGCACCCTCATTTCCACTGAAGGTGTGGGGCTTGCTGTCCATAAACTCCTTGTAAGAGCATCCACCAGTCGTGGGCTCCACTCTGACTGTAGTTCCACTGGCTTTGTAGGCAGCAATTGTCTCTGCAACTTGCTGGGCTATGAGTTGTTTCATGACTGCGAAGTGTAGGTCTTGTTTCTCAGGCGACATGTTCCTTCAAAAGGAGGAAGAGAGAAGTGAGACGCAACAAACATGTGTCCTAAGAATAGATGTCTTGAGGCGATATGTTGATTGGTGATAAGTTCGGGTCGTGATCAGATACGTTGGCGGGTTTCTGTTAGATAGCATAACAAGTGTTTTGAAGGAATAAGACGAGTTTCTAAGCTCTGAGCTGAATAATAAGTTTTTGCGGAATAAGGCGAGTGTTTAAATTCGGGGTTGAATAACGAGTTTACGTAGGCGAGGGCATAACTCTGGAAATATACACAGGTACACGGTAGGATTATCACAAGTAGTGTATGAGGGGTATAAACTAGTAGGGGAAAGGAGGAATGTTGTGACAAGTACGGCATGTTTGTATGTGTATATAGAAAAAGCTTACAGTACGTGGTGTAATTTGAATGTGTATAAGTATATAGGGAATACTTCTCGTACATGCATTAAGGTAAAATTAACAAGAACATAATGCATAGATAAAATAGGTAAACAACGAGTAAATTGGCAAGCAAGGCAGGCAGGCAAATGGCGGTCATAGGGACTTGTTTTTGTAAAAAGCGGTTATAGTTTAGGGTTTATATGTACCTAGTTCTCTATAACCTTGGCTCTGATACCAATCTGTAACACCCCCAAAATCGGTACAGCGGAAGCATTCGGGTCATGGGGTGATACTAAATTGGAGATCACAACACAAGATAATAAAGAACGGAATACATACTCCGTTAAAATACATTTCATTAAAATTCATTCAAGTTTACATCGAGTTTTAAAATAAATAGTTAAGCCCAACGTCAAATGGTCCCATAAAAACAAGTCATAATGTTGTGTAAAATCACTTAGGTAAATAGATTATGACCATCGCCTTGCCATGCCTTGACGAAAATAAGCAGCTCAAACACCTGAGTAAAACATGCTAAAAGTCAGCAAAAAAAAAGCTGGTGAGTCTATAGGTTTATCAGTAAGGTAATGTGGACCAATAGTTTTGTGTACAAACATTACAACGCATATAATGTCATACAAAAATAGCCTATCGCGCTAGCACTAAGTTCATGCAACCGAAGCTAAACAGTATAGTATGCCACAATGTAGCACATATAATAATAGTGAGGGCCCATAGCGAGTGTTTAACCCAATACACTCGTAGTCCGACTTGGTATACGTTCGCATTGACCCGTCTGGCCAACCGAACGGGGGAGTTACCCCCAATAGATCTATTTATATCAATCGCGCTTCCTAACGGGAATTAACGGTTCATGAAAGTGGGCATAACAGTGGGTTCAGGGCTTAGGCTAACTACGCAATAGTGTTGAGAAAACAAAAAAATAGTATGGTCCAGAAAATGTTTTGCATGTTTCTCACCCCATAGTTTTGTAAACGAGTATAAGTAAGAGTGGGGCTATAAACTCACCTCAGTGATCAGTAGTCTTGCCAGTGAAAAGTCAAATAGTGATAGTGAGCGGCACCGACACGCGACCTAAAATAGTACGGCAAATTTTAGTACTCAAACCAATTTATGTTTTAATAAAGTTTAGATGGGTTTAAGAGTTGATAAGAAAATATTCACGTCATTATTGTTCGTATGGTTGCGTTCAAGTTAGAAAATAAATCTCTATCGGTATAAGTATGACCTCAAAAAAATATATATATAAATATCTTTTGGTTCGGTAATATTCGAAGACGAGGTGCGAGGGTGAAGTCGCGATAATTGTTTCGGTGTTGACGGTTTATGTAATATTATCGCTAACGAAATTTACTAAGTTTATAAGTATATATGTATAATTAATTGAAAAAGATTGTGTATGAAAATAATAAGTTTTGTTTATAAAATAATTGTACGAGTCTCGTGGTTAAGGTGTCAGTTATAAAGAAAATGTGAACCAGGCGAATGTTTATTTATAAAAGTATGTAACACAAAATTTGAGCCAAGTAATAACCTTATTTATTATTCTTGTTTTGACATGTAGTAGACATGATGCTCTCAAAAAAAAGATATGTATGTTAAATATATATTAGTCAATACTTGATGTACAAACTCATTTAAGTTCTCATATAAATTATATATCAAGCTTATCTGTAAAAAAAATATATATTTAGTTTGTTATTAAATACGATGGAACCTATATGTTTAGTTTGGCCGTTGTCTTGTTTTTATAACTTTTAATATGAGTGATGGTTTATGGTATCATGTGTTGAGTATATATATAATTGTGACATATGTTTTATAAATTTTGTTATAAAACGTGATGCGGAATTCATTGTCGAGACTGATAAAATCAAGTAATATGAATTGAACACATTCTACTGACTTGTATGCTCTTGGACTTCGGCCCACAAGTGTTGGGCATACGCTTTGACCAAACCATAGAAAGAAACTTGCCTAATTCAATAGTTTATAATTTGACCATTATATTTTAAGTTGTTTTGAACTTGTTTTGTCAACAGTGAGTAACAATTTCTACAACAAGAATTTATTTGACAAACAGGTGGCTATCACGCTAAGAATTTATTTGACAAACAGGTTGCTATCACTCTTCTTTTTCTTCTACAGTCGAGAAAATAAATATATAGGGGAAATGGTTCGACAGCAGTATAACGCAACAAGTATCCAGTGTTGGTCCAAGTTTAGTTTTGGTTTGGTTTTGGTTAGTGTAAATCGAGCCACAGCAACACAACAACAATGACAGTAATAACAAAACATCTCATAGTTTCTCTATTTGCTTAGCATCAGTCTAGTTATTTCATAACATAAATACCCTTTTGTCTAATATGAAAATTTTAGTAGCAGTACACACAAGAAAAAATACATCTCGACACAAAAAAATATACAATACCAACTCAAAATCTAGTTCTCATCATCACAATTTATTTATGAAAAATCCAAGTTTCATCTAACAACAAAATTTATGTCGAACCCTAATTAAATCATAACAATTCAAGATCAAAGTTTCTCTTCAATTAAACTATACCACAACACAATTTTTATCACCAATTTCAAAAGCCCTATGTTTTCTTCTATCAATTTCATCTATCACCAATTGTATTAAAAATTTCGATCCAAAATTAATTCAAAACATATTCATTTTTAACATTTTCTTTAATTAAATCATACCACAATGTCTAATTTATCTTTAATTACAAAAGCCCTATCAATTTAATATCCAATAATCAAACACAAAAATTAGGGTTTCTCAGATTTAAAATTAATTCAATCCAACTTTTATAAAAATAACCAAACATATATATAATCGAATTATCAAAGCAAAGTTTGAGATTTCTTACAATCTTGAAGAGGTTACAAGAAGGAAGTTCCAATCCGAGCCCAAGCAAGCTAACCACACCAGAAGGGTTGTGGTGCAAGATGGTCTGGATGGAGAAATAAAAAGAAAAAAAAATGGAAAACCCTAATCCTACCTTTGATTTTGGGGTTCGGTTTTAACCAAAAATAGGCTAAAAACAAATCTTTGAGTCTTCATCTTAGTCATTCGTGACTCAGCTTGGTTGGAAAAGAGGGATTTTTGCAGAAAAGTAACCCTTGGCGCCCAAGGGTGAATCTATATTCGAATTTTTGTGGCTAGGAATTTGCTTGCTTCATTTTTTTTTTTTTGATTGAGATCTAGGGTTCTGAAAAGAAATATTCGGTGTTCTTGGGGAGAGAGAGAGAGAATTTATAGATTTTTATTTTTGTTATCTGTGAAAGAGTGGGAGGCGTGGCCTTATTTTTATCCTAACGTTTCTTTCTTTTCTTTTTTTTTTTTTTTTAATTTTATTAAACGTATATATTTAAAAGGGGTGGGTGAGATTTATGTTAATTTGTTGTGCAATTTATTTAAGGAAGGTATTTTGTGTACTCCGTGTTTCGCTGAGTTTTGCTGTAACGCAATATTTTGGTTTGACGCGAGTGTGAAAAATATACCTTCGGAGAGCGTCTTTATAAAATTAATATAAAAACGTATTTATAGTATCGTTTATTAATTATTGATTTGTTGCCGTAACTAAAGTTCTGTCGGTACGCGTGCCGTGCTGTGCTCGAGATAAATTCTTGGTTCAGTAAATAAATATCAGTATAGGTCAGAAAATAATATTTTCACATTTTCTGATAACATGGTCGTTGTAACGAGTCACAGTATGCGGGTTTGCTACCCGAAATAGTTATGTAAGCTTATAAACGCTTATTTAATATAGTTGAGCAATAATAAATTAATATTTATTATTAAATAAAGAGTGTAAAATTACCGTTTGTCACACAATTAGAGTGCGATTTGGTTGTGGTTTAAGAGGGGCCTGCTTGTGGTGGCTGTGATTTGGTCCTATTTTGCTTTTTTTTTGGTTTACCTGGTGCGGTTTGGTTGTTTCTGCCTTTGGATAGTATTGGTGTGATTTGGTGTTTTCTGTGGGCCCCACAGTTAGTGCCTTTGACTGGTTTTGTTGTAAAGGTGGAAGGCTTGTTGTGATTTGGGTATTTATTTAAGTTGTTGTTGGGCTTTGAGTATGGTTTTACAAACGCAAAATAGGAGGGCTTGTTCTTGGATTGCATTGGACCGGTAACTTGACTCATTTTACGTTTTGGACGATTTGGCCTTACGTTGAGTTGTGCCATTGTGGTTTGTTTGACAAGACTTTGCGTTTCTATATATAACCAAGACATTGCGTTTCTATATATAACCAAAAAAAAAAAAAATGGCCAGCCTTGGCGTGTTTCGAATATCATGCCCACTACAAGGACACGAAGGGTGTAGTGGGGGGGGGGGGGGAACGGGAAGGGGTTTACTAAGAAATATTTTATTGACCACTTGGGCACCCGCCATTTTAAGACGGCTACTTTGAAGGCTTCCCACAAAGCACGTATTGCGAGTGACTTCTCCTTATTTTCTACTTTTGACAAGGCACTTCATCAGGCGGGCATATGGCTTTGTGGTGAGTGTTTTTGCACTCACACCTTTAGTAAAAATTGTAAACATGCCGTTGGTGATATGATTCCGGCACCTCATTTTGACGAAGTTGCTATCTACGGTATCCCTGTGCCTCTTAGGCCGGCCCTGAATATTGTCGAGGAGAGTGTTGCTGGTGGGTCAGATAGTATTCTCACTGTTGATAAGGTTGTTGAGGGAGCTGCTTCTGGGACGCCCCCTTTTGTTGTTGAGTCCGCTTACGACGTCAACCTTCTCGATCGGATTTTCTCAAAGAAGCTACGCACGGTTAAATGTATTCCCCCCAGGGCGCGACTTGGATTCGCTAAGCTTTTTTGTGGAGCATTGGATAAGGTATTAATGCGCCCAAAGGACTTATCTGCATGGGTGCAACTCCTTATCTTGCCATCATGTGTGTTGTCCACCTTTGTGCCAACAAACAGAGCTCAACAACGTTCTGGAGAGAGAGAACGGTGCCAGCTAGACAGTATTTCCCGTGCTATTCTCAGATGGAGGGATCCAGCAAACAGGCTTGGTTTGGTGATGGATAGGTTAGCCGAAGTACCTCCATCTTTCAAAGGGGGGACGAAACCTAAGGATCAAGACGGGGTCAACCTGAGTCAGTGCAAGCGTAAACTTGGGGACGGGCATTTCACTGCTGCCATTAAGGTGCTCACGTCTTCTGGCGTCGCCCCATCCACACCTGACACTCTGCTGGAGCTTGAGGCCAAACACCCTTATGCCCCCCAGCCGACCCCACCCTCCTTTTCAATTGACGAGGACACCCTCTCTGTCGATAAGGACTTGGTACTTAACAGGATTCGAAGTTTCCCCAAGGGGACGTCATGTGGTCGTGATGGGCTCCGGGCACAACATTTGATGGATATATTGGGAGGGGCGGCGTCTGCTATAGCTGATGACTTGCTTGGGTCCATTACTGGAGTCGTTAATCTGTTTCTTAGTGGAAAGTGCCCTAGTCAACTAGGGGAATATATCGCTAGTGCTCCCCTGACTCCCTTAGTCAAGGCTGGTGGGGGTATACGTCCTATTGCTGTTGGTACTGTTTGGCGTAGGCTTGTGTCAAAGGTTGCATCCTCTTCGGTTGGTGATTCCATGAATTCTTACTTGCAGGATTTTCAATTTGGGGTTGGAGTCCCCGGGGGGTGCGATGTTGTCCTCCATTCCGTTAATAGGCTCATTGAGTCTAAGGGTCGTGAAGTTGGACTCTCCATGCTCTTGGTGGACTTTAAGAATGCTTTCAATCTTGTCGACAGGAGCGTCTTGCTTCAGGAAGCTAGGGTGCGATGCCCTTCTATTGCCCCTTGGGTTGAGTTTTGTTATGCGCGGCCTGCTAGGCTCTATTATGAGAACTCCATCCTTTGGTCATGTCAGGGTGTCCAACAAGGTGATCCTTTGGGCCCTTTGTTGTTCGCCCTAGCTTTGCACCCTTTGGTTCATGTTATTAATCAGACTTGTGAGCTCATTCTTCAAGCTTGGTATCTCGATGATGGTACTATTGTTGGAGATACTCTCATGGTTGCCAAGGCACTTGACATTATCAGGACAGAGGGCCCCGCTCGTGGTTTGTTTTTAAATGTTGATAAGACTGAACTTTTCTGGCCTGTTGAGGACCCTAGAAGCAGAGTGGATGGCGTGTTTCCTATGAATATCGCTCGCCCGCTCAATGGTGTCAAACTCCTGGGTGGTTCCGTTAGTTTGGACGAAGGTTTCTGTCGGGATTTGGCTTCCAAAACCATATACTTAATCGAGGCAATTAATAAACTCAATGATCCACAATGTGAGCTTCTCCTTTTGCGTAATTGTGCGGGAGTTTCAAAATTATCCTATGCTTTGAGAACATGCTCCCCCCTGTACTTATCAGAGGCCCAAGCTCAGTTTGATCGGACGTTACATGCCTCCTTGGAGAAGATTGTTACTGCCTTAGGGCCGGGGTTTGGTGATTGGCAGTGGCGGCTCGCCACTCTTCCAATAAAGCTTGGTGGTCTTGGCATCCTTTCAGTGGGGGATACCATCCAATATGCTTTCCTCGCTTCTCGGATGCAAACGAGCGACTTACAGGATAAGATACTTACCAAAACGGGTGTTATTACACATGGCCCTTCGTTCCAGCATGCCTTGGATATATTCAACGCTACTTGCAACACCGACTTCCTTACTGTCACCGGGGGCGCTCCTGCCCCCCAAATGATGAAAACCTTGGCAAAGTGTTATTTCGGTGTCATTGAGAAAGACCTTGTTTTCAAGTACTCGCTAAGCCCAAGACAGGTGGCTATCCTCAGTGGTATTCGCGCCCCACATGCACAGGATTTTCTTTTCACCATCCCTATCGACGGGTTGGGACAAAAGATGAATCATCGCCAATTTCGGTCTGTGTTATGCTACAGGCTCACGATTCCTATGTTCTCTGAAGGTAGCTTATGCCCGAGTTGCAATGTACACCGTATGGACCAATGGGGGGATCACGCGGTCCACTGTTC
The DNA here is from genome assembly GCA_030686995.1 of Artemisia argyi. Taxonomy (NCBI): domain Eukaryota; kingdom Viridiplantae; phylum Streptophyta; class Magnoliopsida; order Asterales; family Asteraceae; genus Artemisia; species Artemisia argyi. The sequence continues at coordinate 130,634,341 of CM060692.1, forward strand.
TAGCGAAGTGGGGGTTAAGTTCAGGCATAACCTAGTGCGTGATATCCTGGTTGATATATGTTCCAAGGCAGGGATCATGGTGCGTAAGGAGGCTCCAATGGGGTTTCTTTCGGAGGAAGGGAGAGAATTACGCCCTGCGGATGTGTTATTATTCAACTGGATCCAGGGTAAGGATGCCTGTCTGGATGTGACTGGGATCTCTCCGTTTGCGGGGGCTGGGGTGACGTCATGGGCCCCTGGGGTAGCTTTGAGTAATGCTGCGGAAAAGAAAAGGAAGAAGTATGCGTCCAAGTGTGAAGACAATGGATACAAGTTCGTCCCTTTTGCTTTTTCTACGTTTGAGGAACTTGAGGTGGAAGCTTTGAATACACTTTCTCGTATCAAATCTATTGCCAGCAGCCACTCTAATAATATCAAGGGTGGTGTTTTTATTTTTCATCGAGTTAGTTTCTGTATTCAAAAAGGAGTGGGAGCACAGATTGTGTTTAGACTCCCCTCCAATTTCATGTAATTTCCATGTTTTCAATGAAAAAAAGTGACGGTTTATTATTATTATTATTATTATTATTATTATTATTTATTTTAATTTAAATATTGTTTTTAACTTGATTAAATCCACAAGGACGACGGGTGAAAATTTCAAAGCCACAAGGACTTCTTATTTAATTGACTCAAGGACGAATGGTGCAATTTTTTAGAGCCACAGGGACGATTTATGTAAATTTATCTAATTAACACCATGCCACGTCAGATTTATGGTTACAATAGAAATATTTAGAAAGGTTATGGTTACAATAGGAAGATTAAGAAAGTATGTGCATACTTTAGGGAAAAAAAAGTTTGCTGTATACAAAAGTAAAAAATGACAAGTTCAATATATTTTTATACCATTTTCCCTTTAGTAATTAAAGTTGTTTTCCGCATCATAACAGCAACATAATCGTTTTTCTTCTGAAGAAACATAGGTACTTCAGTAATTAAAGTTGGTTCCCTACATCCAAATTGAATTTGCTTTCATATTTTTTCTTATGTTATCATAATTAAAGGTTGGGATTGAGTAAAACTTTAAGCCATAACATACACTAATTACAACAGTAAAAAAGCTTGTATAAGTGGTCAAAACTTAGACTGTTAGAGGGCAAACAAACTAAAGACTCGGTGCATTTAACACTAATTTTCGAGACATCGATAAATGAACAATGTTCACATAGATAGACAAAAAGACTCATCAAATAAGACACCGAGCGAGCAAGTATAGGCAAACACACGTTGACGCAAAAGGGTTATTCTCATTGGTACACTTCACATAATGATACATCAAAGCCAACTCTGGTCATTATTAATAACGTACATTATCATCTGTCCTAATAAGCTTATTCTTGATATACGTAATAGTCATTCCAGGTAGGGGACACTGCAACAAGACGCCATACAAATATGGACTAGCATCATCTCATAAGTCAAACCTCCCTCTTTAAAGACAATGCAATGCAATGACGCGATACAAACATTGACTCAGTCCCTGGTGCTACTTTTTAGCCATTCCAAGTAGGGGACACTGCCACCAGTGATAGGCAATGCAATGACTTCAGGCACACTGAATCAAACATGAATAAAAGCTACATTAGATGAAAGAACATGTTTCTGAAATTATTTACAACACAAAATCCTTTTCCTACATTGCATCATTTGACCAAGAACATAGTCTATATTGGATCTACAAAAATTGACTTCTTAAAACGTAATACCCTCGACTAATGACAGAACGGTTATCATGTAAATTCAATTCAGTTTACCACTTACCAAAGAACGCTTATCTTGTAAGCTCATTCGCCTATGTAACGGGCTGAGATATGGGACTTCACCCATATCCTTTGTACTTAAACGCTTTTTGGAGTAATACATTTACCGGGTCTTTTGACCTTTTACCCAAAAAAGAAGTAATAAACTCTTCTAGTTTAATAAAACTTCACAAAAACAGAAATAGTGCATTTCATCTATATGCCAAAATGAAGTCATTTTGCACTTTTCATGGGACTTGAGGAGTACATTATTGTTCACAGGAAAAAAAAAAACAGTTTTCAACCGAAAAGAAGGTATGATTCTTTTTTGAAGTCAAACCAATCATCAAAACTGATATGAACCATTTTCTGCAGAAAATCAGCTACTTTGACCTTTTAACAAATATACTAATCAGTAGCACGAATGCATATTGACTTACTCATATTCATGATTTGCCTTGACATGCTCGGTTAGATCATTCAAAAGAGATTCTCTGGTTTTGATTATAAGCAGTTCCTCTGAATCTGTTTGTATCTGCACATCCATCAGAAAAACTGACAAACTCAATTCATGGCATCATAGTCGAAGTTGCAACCACAGATATGTTTCTGATAAAAACTCTTGAAATTTAGTTCTTTAAGACACAAAAAAGAATTGTACCTCTCCCTGCCACAGGTACACTGACTCAACACCTGCATAAAGAATGTAGACTTCGTAAATATTGATCGAACAACATTGTGGGAGTCATAAAAGACTGTAATCTACAAAACTGCGCAGTTTCTGACAAAACACCCAAGAACTTCCATTTTTCAGACAGTGGTGTGTTTTAGCAAAAATAAATAAATAAATCTGTTTTGAAAATAAAAAGTCAAAAACAATGAAATCACTAGCTAAATTCATATCAACAATTACTGGCTACTTCTCCAACCGATATATTTATCCTATAGGATATTTATTTTTCTAATGTGCCGTAACTTAAATCTGCAATTTCACAATGCCTAGAACATAAACAATAATAATAACAATAACAATAACAATAACAAAAACAATTAACAATAACAATAACAATAACAATAACAATAACAATAATAATAATAATAATAAATAAATAAATAAATAAGGTACAGAGATACGCAACTTTCATTTATAACTGTATTGCATAAAGTTGATGAATTCAAAAAGGATTTCTAGATAATGGAGTAATGGACAAAGCAAAAAAGAAATCTATTTCCATAAATCTTCTATTTCCAAAAAGAGATATCAATGTAATCAAATATACAATGAGCAGAACTTCAGTTAGAGAAACACATCAGAGTGGTTAACATGCCTGGTACTCTGTTAACGCAAGCTGCAAGTTTTTCTTTGACAATGCTTGCCGCCAACTTCTTACCTAAAAGAACAGGAATCAAGCAGACATAGTTTAAAAGTTAAAGGGGAAAATATCCATAAATTGGAAATCATGAGTTGTTAAGTTTTTATTTGAAAGCAAAAACAGAAAAAATCTTAACCAGATAGGTTTATCCCATCAAACCTTGGTCACAAATTTACGTACTGATGCAAGCTAAAACACAGTGCACTCACAAAGTCACACAGTCCAACCTGGAATCATCACACTGGAGATTGGACTAATAATAGCTGAGAATTTGGCAGAATAAAGGAACCATGCAATGCTTATTGGACATACCAAGATGGAAAGGAGAGTGTATATCTCTCGAATTCTAACAAGGATAGCTTTGAAAACTAAAAGTATAAAAGAGCTTCTATCAACTTTAAAGATAAATATTCAATAGCAAAGTAAAACACGAAGCCTTGTTCATGCAACCTGATTCCACAAACCCCTAAAACAATTGTCACAACTGACACGGCTATAGCATAGTTGGAAGAACATTCTCATATCCACAATTGGGGGACATAAATGTGTGCCTAATTTTATGCCTAAAGGGATGTCGAAGTGTTTTATTGGTTTGTGGCGAAGTGGGTCCATTTACTGTCACCAATAGAATGATGCCACATAAGATTAGGCATATAATTAGGCACACCATGCCAATCAATGCTCATATTTAAAATACCCGTGTCTATAGTTTGTATTGTTGGTGGGAACGTTTAAGATTGCTTATTTAAACAGCTTATAAGCACCTTTGAGTGTTTGGACAACTTAAGTTTATCAGCATATTTATAATGAATTCAAGAAGCTATTTAACATCAGCTAATTCAGCTGTTTTGAGCTAGTAGCTTCACATCAGCACTTCATAACTCTACAAACTGAGAGCATTAAAAAACATATCGTCGCCTTATGTTTTCTGTAATTGGATTTTGATACAAAATGAGCATTTTTTTTATGTATAAAAAGGGGACAATCACCAATTCACCAAAGGAGCTTCTGCACATGGAACTGAAGGAGAACTGACAATCTAGACAAATCACAACAAAAGCCCATAATCCCACGGAAAGGTTGACACGGAACCCTCTAGTTTAGCAGATTTCCAGTTTTGCCTCAAATCCTCAACTTTAACCCACTTTCCGAGGTTTACTATTGTCAGTAAAAAACAATAAATACAGACTTTCAAGTTGCCAATGAAGGTGCAAAATCCTCAGAAACGTGGTTATTAATCTCAAAATAGTGGGTCAAAATCGAAATTTGGGGGGCAAACGGGATGTCAAAGACAATACAGGAACCCTGATGAACCTCTCCGCAGGACCCATTTGCATTTATGATGACTTTCCTAGATTTTCTCCATTTCCGTGCAGGCCCATGTATAATTGCCGTCAGTTTGGGTGATTTTCACTGAGAAAAAAACACATCAGCTGCTTAAATTAGCAATCTCAAAACACCACTTAAAATAGTATTTAGATAGCATCCACTATAAACAACGACAGTCACTTTCACCCCAGATATCAACATGGCCCATGAGCAATCATTCGAAGAACCTTACGCTTCTACGTTCACAACAATAAGTAATACCTAGCAACTTGCTAGCTCTTACTATTATTTATAATATATATCACGTTTCAAAAGAAAACTTATTAAGTATATAACAATGATAACACAGTATAGCCGTTTGTTACAGACCTGCTTCTTTATTGGGTACAGTGACATAAACAACAATACTTGGCACGGTATTTTGGTTTGATGCTTCCATTCTTATACCACTACTACTTTGATATCCTTGCGTTTTGCTACCAAAACTCAACCTGAAACCATTAAAAGAATAATCACATTTCACAGTAAGAGTATGTTTGCCATTGTATATCTTTTCTAGTTATTTGCTTATTTTAGGCAAAAATCAGTTTGGAGTGATAAAAAAATCGTTTATGCTTTATTTTGGGGGGAAAAACGTATAACAAACACTTTGTAGTAAGAAGGTTGATCATTGATGCTTATTTCAGTGTTCTTATTTGAGATGAAACCAGATGGTGTTTTGGATTCCTAATTTGGCCTGCTTCTGTGGTTTCAATAAGGATGTGCTTAAGTAAAACAAAGGAGGTCTCCCTATTCAGGTTACTCGGGGAGGGCGAGTCTTTGACTCAGTTGTACGCGACCTAACTTAGGTAACAGCCTGACCGTTTCCGTGGTCACCCCAAAATGTTTACCTGATGGTACGACGTCTTGTGATGACGTCAGCACACCTGACACTAGGATTTATGAGTTATGTCAAACTGCTTATTTGAAATGAAACTAAACTTGTTTTCCTACCATCATATCTAACCTAAAACCCATTTTAAATACATATGATCAAAAACATATATTTTTTTTTTCTTGGTGTTATTGCATTTCTGTAACCAAATAAGCAAAACCAAACACTATTCCCAAAAGAAAATTCATTGGGAGGCCTAAAAATGCTTACTTTTTAACTTTAAAGCTCCTTAAAAGTGCTTATTTCTAACCAAAATGGGTTGTGTTTGGGAAGGGCTTATGGGGGCTTAAACTTTTAAAGTAAGCTGGCTTATAAAATAAGTCTTGTTTGTCACACGGGCTTAGGAGGGCTTATAGTTAGTTAAATTACTTAAATAGCCTTCAAAATATAATGGGTTATCACGCAAAAACCGGAAATATATATGAATTTAATTTGATGTATTTTCATGCGATTTTACATTAATAAGCTTCAATTCCAACTAATTCGCTAAACAGCTTTATAAAAATATAAGATCCAGCTTTCGGCCAGCAGCACATTGCGCCAAACATACCCATAATAAACAATCCTAAACACTGCTTTTATAATACTGTTTTAAGCCAAACACCCTCTATATACTAATACTATAATCACATCATATCATATAGTAGTATATAAGAGCAAAATAGTTGACATAAAAAGAAACCCTAAAAAGAAGGGGGGGAATATAAATATAAGAAGTACCTAGTTAAGGGATTAGATGAAACAGAAAATGAAGAGGGATGAAAAGTATGAAGGCCCAAACTGAGCATACAAAATGCACCCACTAATGGCAATCTCCGTCTAACCAGTGTTGATGTCACTATTGAACACACTCTAGAACTTGCCATTCTTTTGATAATTGCCTGTGGGATTAAGTTTTTTTCCCCCATTTTGTTGGGCTTTTAAGCCCACTGAGGTAAGTGTCTAATTGTGTCTTTTTAAGTCCTTTAGACATAAGGGTGTTTGTCATAACTAGTTTATTAAGTTCAGCTTAATTTAAATAAGCAATCTATGATTTGGAGAAATTACAGTAAGAGACCAAATAACACGGGTTTTACACGTTCTAGACTAATTTTTAAAGGGTTTTAAGTTTCGACATTTGGTCCGCGTAAGATTTTTTGTGAGAATCCGTGGATCACTCGGCACAAAAAGGAATGGACATGTTGTCGTATTTTGATATAAATGATCTTATTTTTCCTCTATGTGGTCGTCCTAAGATTTTACAAGGAAGTCGAGGAGCGGATGAATGTCGTGGATTGGGTGAGACGACAATGTTCTATTGGGCCAAATGGACCCGTGAAATCGTCACAAAAACTTATGTCTACCAAAAGTCTTGATTCGCAATCCTCTGAAATTATACCTTATATACATTGGGCATGCCCTACGACGTCGTTTCATGTGGTAAAAAAGAGTTTTCAAAACATCCCCTCGGACCATGTGGCAAGTTACACAAATTACCCGGTACTTTTAGACATTTACGATTTTTTATATAACAAACTTTATTTATCAAATATCTAACAAATATTTAGCAATTTTTTTATAAATTAAAACTTGTCATTACTATGAATACATGATTTCAATATATTTATAATTAACATAAATGAGTTTTAATAAGATATATATTAATATATAGTAAAAAAAAATGCATTCATACCTTATTTAGTAATAATTTTATTTAAAAAATTATATTTTCTTATTAGGTAATATTTTATATTTATCCAAAACACAAGTAAAAGATAAATACAAAACATATAGATAAGATGCAATTAATAATAGGATTAAATTTTTTAAATAATTATCTTTAATAATAAAAAAAACTGTAATTAAACATCATAAATCAAATAAAACAAAAATTAAATTATTTGTTTTTTAATAAATAAAAATATATGATTCAAAATTTTTTAAAAAAACCTGCGCGTGCGCGGGCATTATAACTAGTGCATATTATACAATACAGTATGATTCAAAAAAATAATATCTTATTGAGTTTCTTACTACAAAAAGTAACATTTTAAATTGATTTTAGTATTTAACTCTTCAACTACCAATGATCAAATCAAGATTCATTATAGTTTAGTGAAATGTTGATCTCAAGGTCTTGTTTTATCTGTTTATTATTTGGGTTATTATTGTTCTACCTAATATTGATATTATGTGAATGGTACCTCGAGGTTCAAGCTATATCCATGTACCTGCAAAACAAAGCTTCTAATGAATAGTTTATGTTGCTGCAATTGAAGATGGAGCCGTAGAAAATGATTATAAATAGAAAGGTAAGTACTGTAAAATCGAATAACTAATTTAGGGGGCGTTTGGTTCGCCGTAATCTGGTGTAATTAGATGTAATTGTAATTCAGATTACATTACGTAGGCTGTTTGGTTCACAGAATGGAGGGAATTGTAATTCACATTACATTACACAGGTTGTTTGGTTTTCGTTGTAATTGTAATTCAGTCATTACAATTACATCAAATGAGGTAATTCAAATTACATAGGATGTTGGATGGAAAGTTTTGAATTACGTTGTAATTCAGAATTTTATAATAATAATAATAATAATAATAATAATAAATATTTAATATAATAATAATAATAATAATAATAATATTTTACTATTATTATTATATTATTATTAAATCAATAATATATTATTATTATATAAATATTAAAATAATAATAAGATATTATTATTATTATTATTATTATTATTATTATTATTATTATTATTACTATTACTATTATTTTTATCATTATTATTATTATATAAATATTAAAATAATAATAATTAATATTATTATAAATATTATTATTATTATATAATATTAGAATAATAATAATTATTATTATTATTATTATTATTATAATAATATTTATATTAAATATTTATTATTATTATTTATAATAATATTTTAATATTTATATAATAGTAATAAAAATAATAATATTTATAATAATTATTATTATTATTATTATTATTATTATTATTATTATTATTATTATTACTAAGTTTTTTTTCATCTTTTTAAATTAAATTACGTTGAGATCCAACCAAACACAATGACTGAATATATCAATTACAATTTCAACACATTACAACTCTTTGAATTACAATTCATTCAAATTACAATTCCTTTCAAAACATACTGCGAACCAAACGCACCCTTAGTATTGTACTAACTCGCCGTTCAAAAATAAATAAATAAATAATAAGCTATATGAAGTAGCATTTGGATCTCAAATATCATTGAAGATTATCATTTTTTAAAGTCTCTTATATATTTTGTCTCCAAACAAAGTTTATATTTTAAGTAGATTATTATTATTATTATTATTATTATTATTATTATTATTATTATTATCAACCATCACTTTTATTAACAATAAATAGGATTTTATAAGAAATTGGTGGGGAGCCGAGAAACCAACTGGGCCCCCACACCTCTATTATAAACCATCACTTTTATTATTATTATTATTATTATTATTATTATTATTATTATTATTATTATTATTATTAAAATAACCATAATCTCTCAATAATATCGTGTGCCAAATATGACTCAGGGTGCGTTTATTATCCTCCTTTAGAATGGGTTTCACTTTGACAAGACGTTTAAAGTTTGTTTGGTTGCCACTTTAGTACTCCCTCCGTCTCAAATTAGTAGTCTACGTTTCCTTTTTGGAATATCCCAATTTAATTGTCCACTACTAAAAATAGATAAGGGAGTTTGATCAAGTTTAGTATATTACCCTTACTTGAAATTATTATTACAAACTTTAGAAAAGACTTTAATTAATTTTTGCTAAAGGTATACTGTCATTCTGCTAAAAAGTAAGAAAGAGAAAACAATAATAAATGCATTTTTCTTAAATTGTGTGTTACTTGTAGGTGATCAACAATTTTGGGACGGAGGAAGTAATAATCAATGGTATAATCTCTCTAGTACAATATTTAAGTATTAATTAAAATCAATAAAAAAATATTTCATATATAATTAATATCTTTCTTTTGTCCCTACCATCTTTCTCTCTCCTTATTTTCTTTCATTTTATTTCAAATCCAAATTGTATTCTAAACCCGTAATCATACCAAATGCACCCTTAATGTATAAATTGTTGGTAGGTTGTAGCCAAATGACAAACTGATGAGGCGAAAAATGAACCACTTTCAGGGGGTCATTTAAGCCGGAATTCGAATTTATTTGATCAAATATTGCCCTAAATCGTTCCTTTTGTGATTTTAGGTACTTTGGGAGAGGAATCTGGAAAAGGAAGCAATTCGGACGTTTTTGGAGCATAAAAGTGAAGAAAACGCCAAAGTTTTAATTTTCCTTGCTGGGAATAGTAGGTGACGGCGTCAAGAGTAACATCCTGACGGCGTCAAGAGCAATTTCCATGACGATCCAGAACAGATTTGACGGCGTCACAAGGAAGGGCGTCAAGAGGAAAATGCATGACGGCCTGGAAATGATTATCACATGACGGCGTCAGAAGTAGATCAAGGCAGTCCGAGAATTATTTTGGCGGCGAGGTGACGGCGTCACCTATTTGGTCTTGACGCCGTCAGACCCTATTTCCTATATATAGTTTTCTAATTTTTACACATTAAAGAGAGAAGTTTTGGAGAAACCCTAGTACGAACTTGGTGCGAATTTTACAGGTTTTTCAAGGGTTCCAACCCCTTGATACCTTGCATATGTAATTAAGATAAGTGTTCTTTTAATTCAATCAATATGTCTATGTGTTTGTTGTCTATATCTTGTTCTTGTCTTAATTCCATCATGCTAGGCTAGATCTATCTTGTGTTTGCTTGGATCTAATGAAACCTAGATGTTGATTATGTGTTGATTACTTGTTTATAGTTTGTTTTGGATGAATGAATTTATATGTTAGGCTTAAGAAAACTGGCAGATCTCCAAATGGTAACATGCTTGAACGTCTTAGGAAACATGAACCTATTGCACTAAGGTCTTTATTGGTTGTATTTAATGCATGAGCCACTGTTTACAATCCCTATAGTTGTGCTGGGCATGGTGTAGGAGGAGATAAGAGCTCATAGAATTGGGGAGTTATGTGCGATACCCCATGAATGGTATTAAGGAATACAATCCGTCATCCATGCAACTATAACAAGTAATTAACATGTAAAAGATGTCTAGGGAGTAGTGAAATCTAAGTAAACACATTTTCTCCACTTATTGCTCAAAACTCTAGTATAATTTAGTTTATTTTCATTTCTTGTATTTTATTTTGATTGCATCTTTAGTATTGGGTTAGTTGACTAGCAACTAATTCCGCCCAAATCCTTCAAACCCGAGATTTTTACTTGCTTTCTAAAAAAATATAAAAATACAAAAATAATCATCCCTCACCTTTAGAACTAGTATTTAGGTTTTCTAATCCTAGCGACACTATTCCTAGCTGAACGATCAATCCCCCGGTACTTGTCACTATACTATACTACAACGACCAGGTACACTGCCTGGTGGGGATTATAAGCTTCTCAAGATCCCTTGAGAGGTAAAGCCTGGTGCAATTCCCACGCATCAAGTTTTTGGCGCCGTTGCCGGGGAATAGTTATTGTCTAGGTTAGAATTTCTTTTTATTAGGTCTACTTGCTAGATTACTTTCTAGTAAGATTTTATTTTTATTTTTAGGTTCTCTTTAGTCTATCTTATTTCTTTGTGCCTTTGTTCGTAACCACCCGACATCATGGACAACGGGAACATCTTTGAACCCGTCATCCCACCACAACAAAACCCACCACTAGAACCCCTTAGGCCCCGAACCTTAGGAGAGTATTCCCGACCTAGCCACCAAGGCTACCGAAACACCATTGAGCTCACCGGAGCCAATGTGACCCCCTTGCGATCCGACACCATCCGGTTGGTGCAAAGCGGATGTGCATTCCATGGACTTCGTTCCGAAGATCCAAACCAACATCTTAAGGACTTCCTCAAAATCGTAGACTCCATAGACCTAGATGTTGCAACTAGAGAGACAACCCGATTACGCCTATTCCAATTCTCTCTACGGGATCAAGCTAGTCAATGGCTTGAGCGTTTACCCGTGGGATCCATCACCACATGGGATGACCTCACCACTCGTTTCCTTGCTCAATTTTTCCCACCGGGGAGAACTACTAAGCTTAGAAATGACATCTTGATGTTCCAACAACGTCGAAATGAATCTCTTTATGAAGCATGGACTCGTTTCAAGGACTTACTCCAAAAAGCCCCTCATCATGGCATAGATCTTTGGCTCCAAGTCCAAATTTTTTATGACCATATCGATCTCTCCACGAGGCGAGCCATTGACCAATCGGCCGGTGGTAAGCTACGTGATCTAAGTGCGGAACAATCATGGGAACTCATAGAAGATCTTGCTCTCTATGACAACGAAAGTTGGAATGATCCCCGTGACTTGAACAAAACGGTCAAGGCAATATCTTTGCCTTCGAACAATTCTAGCACTCCCGATCGTAGGATCATGGAACTTGAAGGTCGAATCAAGTCTCTCATGAAATCTTACGAAGCTCCAAAATCCTTAAGCCAAGTAAGCATAATCGCTTCTACATGTAAATTATGTATTGGCCCTCACGAGACTCATAACTGCATGGAGCTTCCAAAACGTGCTTATAACGAATTCACGTCATCACACGTGGGTCAAGGCCCTCGAAGTTCTGGCGAGGCCTATGAGGCATGGAAGGATAAACCTAATTTCAAAGGATACCAAACGCGGAGCGTATCTTTCAATGACTCCTCACCACTCACTTGGTCCGAGCATTTTCCATCACAAGGCATTCCCAGGCAAAGCTGTGAAGATGCCCTAAAAAAATTCATTCTATCTCAAGAATTACAGCTCTCTACGCTCGAGGCTAAATTTAGACAACAGCAGGCTGATATGAACAGCAAGATTGGTAATCTGTTAACTGCTATCAAAGAGCATGTTGTTAATAAGCCCATTCATGTTGATGAGGTTAAGTCTGTTACCGTCATGAGTCCACCAACCTCCCCTGTGAAAATAAAAAGCCCTAGCAAGTTATTCAAACATCTATCCCCTAAAGGAAAAGAACCTGTCAACCCCCTAGGACCAATCCATTTCGTAAACACCATCACCACGATATCTGCTTTTACACCCAACTCAACCCAACAACAAACTAACAAATTTGGTCATACAGCTAAAGATGAGACCTTAAGGGTAGACCACGATTCAGCCAGAAAACCTACCGAATCATCCGAGCAGTACACCGTGCGGGAATCTGGCAAATCGGATGAAGAGAAAGAGAGATCGGAAAAGCATGAGAGAAATCCAACCATTTTGGGTAAATCTATTATAGAAGAACCCGAGAGAAAAATGGAGGATGTTACTAGTAGGAGTAGCGATAGGACTAAGGAAGATAACCATAAAGTTTTCAAGATCTCCTGCACCATTAAGGAAAAGCTCCTAACCGATAATCATATAGATCCTAGCTCCCCAGTCAACCTAATCCCCCTTTCCTTATACCATGAGACCTTCCCAAAACGCATTGCGTGCGAAAGGGTAATGAATAATTTATCAATCAAGGTCGGAGAGCTTGTTTACAATACTGACCTCACCGTGGTCGATGACGTAGACCCTCTCACCAATCAAACGTTAACCAACCTTGTTCTTGGGAAACCATTTATCAATGAATCGGGAGTGATCCTTGATGAGATAGATGGTAGTGCATTATTCACCAATGGTGTTAAGAAGGTAATTTTTCGTAAGGGTAATGAGGAGGTGTACGAGTATCGTCCTTCCCTTGAAGGGAATCTATATGGATCAAAGGATGGAGAGTGGAGGAAGATAAGACGGCGTGATCCGAATAATCTCAAGATTCCCTGCATGATCGGCCATAAGTACTTCGATAACATCTACATTAACGTATTCCTGCCAAAGAATTTTATGTCCTTATTCCATTATAACAATATCTGCAGATGGGGAATGATTTACAAGGGAGAGAAAGTGGTTGGTAAGGATCATGAAATCCAGGTGTTTGTAGGAAATATGGCATTTACTATGGAATTTACGATCGTGGACAACATCGAAGACTATGTCGACCCTAAATTATCACAAATTGTTTTTGGAGCGCCATTTTGCGAGATCACTAATCTGATAATTGATGATCGGAGCGGTATTATGACCTTCGCTGATGGGATTAAGAGGGTTTCATACCAAACGCCATACAAGAGAAGAGACCTTAAGGAAATCGATTGTGACGGGCTTGATAAGATAAGTTCCCAACTTATTCTGTGCGATGAAGATGTTCGGAGAGGGTGTAAGAACACTTCTGATTTATCATGTGGATTCTTTAAGGATGTTAGTAAGCTTGGTTCTAAGTATCGAAAAGATATCTTCGAGTTCGAAGACCCGAAGTACTTACACTATGAGAGCGATACTGGTTTAAAGGACGACCTAGATAGTGGAACCAATGATAAGGTCACGTAGTAACCCATGACCTTGAGTCTAGCTACAAGACTCGTAAATAAAGAAAAGCGCTTCTTGGGAGGCAACCCATGTTTTGTGTGATTTTATTTTTGTTTGTTTGTTATTTGCTTCTGTATGCATGCTTAATTTTTATTGTTGGTAGATCATGTTTCTAAACTAAATAGTGGAAATACTTTACTTTGTTGTTTTAGCCTAGTCTTGACTCCACCTAAAGGTATTTTTGCAAAAGATAAGTGTAAGGGGAAACCCCAAATATGTTTTTAAGAAACAAACCGAACATGATTCTCCGCAATATTAAATGAACATGTGTATTCGTATTTGTTAAAGTCAAATGCTTGTATTGAGTCATAATGAAGTTTTGCAGGATTTTTCAGGAAGTAGGACCAAGTTTTTCCAGAAATTTTTCGGAAACTTAACATAAGAATTTCTGCAGGTCACTTCTGACGGCGTCATGAGTTAACTCTTGACGGCGTCACGTGTAAAAATCTTGAAATTTTACCACTTTTGTTTTTCTAACGGAGTCTTATGGTTTTTGTGAATTATTAAGTTTTATAATCTCCAGGAGATCTGCAAACTTCATTCCACAAGCATTATATCTTATCTTGTTTTCTAGGATTTAGTAACTTATATAGGATGCCGCCGATTTTACGCGAGGTTGTCTTGTCTATTTTATCAGGTTTTACAGGTTATGTATGACAAGAAGATGATTTATATTCTGGAAGTGAAGCTTTGATTGTTCATTTTCTTGGAGGAAGATTTAACCTGACCACCTCATTATCCATACCGAGCGAATCAGGGGAGTATTTGATTTCATTCTTTCTACTTTTTCACTTTTACATTCTTTACTTGAACATTGGGGACAATGTTCATCTTAAGTGTAAGGGGAGGGTAAAAAGATGATACCTTACATATGCACTTTCGCTTGAGTTTGTTTTGTTTGATGGTAGATGTGTAATAAAACTATGAGAAATACTTGTTAGTGCAATTTTAGCACCAAATTTAAATTTTTTTACAACATTTAGGAGTGAAACTTTAGCCATAGCAAGCGTCTCATGGATAGGAGATTGTATGACTAGCACATAACCGTATATTCAGAAAAATTTTCCACCCAAATATGTGAGGTTCGCCTTTAGATTTGATAGGAAAAGCATTTACTATTAGTGCTTATGAGTGTACCGGTAGCATTTAGATTCTAGAACTTGCGTTAGTGATGCATCCCGAGACCGCTAGTGAGACTACATTCGTGTGGTAGGATTTACTACATGATAAGAGGCATTAGGATTACCCTTGTGTTAAACCCGTATTATAATTACTTGACCATTTAAGTCATATTACTTGGCTAGTTAAATCAACTAATTTTTCCCACACCCTTAGCGTTGTACTCATTTTTAGTACACGAAACCCCTAGTACACCCCTCCGAGCCTATCTTTTCGTTTCTAACTTTAAGCATTTTACTTAAAGGAAAAATTTGTTACACCCCACTTAAATGTACAACCAAATCGCCTTAGCCTTCCGTGTATGCGCTCAGTTTTAGTGCATTATTGTTATTTGTTAAACCCTAAGTTAACTATCTAATTGATTATATGGTTGCTAAGTCGAGTCATATCCTTATACATATTATTTTGGGACGATTGGGACTCATGGGTAAGTACTTATTTTATGGAGTAATGGGGAAGAACATCATTTATTACCCCCATATGTACGTTAATTTTAAAAGTGCTCCAAGTGTTTTGATTTTCTTAATTCGAGTCATTAGATTAGTTTAATGTAAAGTATGTAAAGATTCAAGTGTAAGGGAAATGTTTATTCCCTATGATGTATTATTTTGGATGGTAGGGTAAGAGTGTATGCAAAAAAAAAAAAAAAAAAAAAAAAAAAAAAAAAAAAAAAAAAAAAATCGGAAAATCAAGAAAAAAAATTGAAAAAGAAAAAGAGAAAAAACATACGGACTACCATCCCTTTTTATTCTATGTTCATTTTATGTTTTTGTTATTTTTCATTTATTAGCTTAAGTCGAGTCTAGTCTTGGCTTAGCAACGCCATCTTGTACATGTAATTGACCAAGATTGTTAACTCGCCACCAGTAAAACTTCCTTTATCCAACAAAACCGTGTATTTCATATCCCTACACCTAATGTTACAACCCTTTTTAAAGACCTCTTTGATAGTTTATCCTAGGTGCTTACACCATGTGGTGGAGGTTTGATCCTTTCCCAAGCCTATGGTAATCTATTTTGCTATGACAGGTAGTGAGAGATATCTTCCGTTTCCATATTGTAATCTATACTTTATTACACCCGAGAGATGTGAGTATCTAAACACTATTTGTGAGGTGCTAGTGTATGACCTCTGTGCTTGTCTATTGGTCTTTAGTGAAACGATTATTTGTTGTAATTACTTTTATGTTAGTGTTAAATGACCCCTAACTTGTAAGGGTATATGATGAGGCGAAAAATGAACCACTTTCAGGGGGTCATTTAAGCCGGAATTCGAATTTATTTGATCAAATATTGCCCTAAATCGTTCCTTTTGTGATTTTAGGTACTTTGGGAGAGAAATCTGGAAAAGGAAGCAATTCGGACGTTTTTGGAGCATAAAAGTGAAGAAAACGCCAAAGTCTTAATTTTCCTTGCTAGGAACAGTAGGTGACGGCGTCAAGAGTAACATCCTGACGGCGTCAAGAGCAATTTCCATGACGATCCAGAACAGATTTGACGGCGTCACAAGGAAGGGCATCAAGAGGAAAATGCATGACGGCCTGGAAATGATTATCACATGACGGCGTCAGAAGTAGATCAAGGCAGTCCGAGAATTATTTTGGCGGCGAGGTGACGGCGTCACCTATTTGGTCTTGACGCCGTCAGACCCTATTTCCTATATATAGTTTTCTAATTTTTACACATTAAAGAGAGAAGTTTTGGAGAAACCCTAGTACGAACTTGGTGCGAATTTTACAGGTTTTTCAAGGGTTCCAACCCCTTGATACCTTGCATATGTAATTAAGATAAGTGTTCTTTTAATTCAATCAATATGTCTATGTGTTGGTTGTCTATATCTTGTTCTTGTCTTAATTCATCATGCTAGGCTAGATCTATCTTGTGTTTGCTTGGATCTAATGAAACCTCGATGTTGATTATGTGTTGATTACTTGTTTATAGTTTGTTTTGGATGAATGAATTTATATGTTAGGCTTAAGAAAACTGGCAGATCTCCAAATGGTAACATGCTTGAACGTCTTAGAAAACATGAACCTATTGCACTAAGGACTTTATTGGTTGTATTTAATACATGAGCCACTGTTTATAATCCCTATAGTTGTGATGGGCATGGTGTAGGAGGAGATAAGAGCTCATAGAATTGGGGAGTTATGTGCGATACCCCATGAATGATATTAAGGAATACAATCCGTCATCCATGCAACTATAACAAGTAATTAACGTGTAAAAGATGTCTAAGGAGTAGTGAAATCTAAGTAAACACATTTTCTCCACATATTGCTCAAAACTCTAGTATAATTTAGTTTATTTTCATTTCTTGTATTTTATTTTGATTGCATCTTTAGTATTGGGTTAGTTGACTAGCAACTAATTCCACCCAAATCCTTCAAACCCAAGATTTTTACTTGCTTTCTAAAAAAATATAAAAATACAAAAATAATCATCCCTCACCTTTAGAACTAGTATTTAGGTTTTCTAATCCTAGCGACACTATTCCTAGCTGAACGATCAATCCCCCGGTACTTGTCACTATACTATACTACAACGATCAGGTACACTGCCTGGTGGGGGTTGTAAGCTGTTGGTCCACGAAATTGAGCAAATCTTGATAAACATAAGTTAGAACTTCATTAATAATAATGAATAAAAGAGTTACAAGATTACTCAAACCAACTAGATTACATGATAACATCTTCAGCTTCTCTGAGGGGATAATTTCGGTATATTATCCCCATTTATCCCTAAGGACAGAGTGACAATGTTCTCTCATTAATTAAATGAGAGGAGGAGTCCTAACTAATACAAAGTATTACATTGGACTCACTTAGCTATCTCTTTTACAACAAATCATATATATAGGAAGTGTACTAGCATCACATGTGATAGTGGTAGGTACACATGTGATGGATGAGTTGTCATCCACTACTTGGAATATGCTTCAGCATATTCCTTTTGCTTTTGTACTTTTGTCCTTCTTGTAGCTTGTCTTCCCAAGAAAGTGCATACCTATATTTATTCCCTTTTTGTACTTGCTGTCATAATGCTTCAGGGAGCATGAGCCTCCTCAGGGAGCATGAAGCATTCTTCAGGGAGCATGTACATCTTCAGGGAGCACGCGCATCCTCAGGGAACACGTGCATCCTCAGGGAGCACATGCATCCTCAGGGAGCATGTGCATCCTCAGGGAGCACATGCATCCTCAGGGAGTATGTTTGTTGTAGAGATAGCTTCAGGGAGTTAGTGAGTTATTGTCATCACTCACTAACTCCATCACCTTCTTTTTGGCTCAGGGATCATTCACTGAGTACCGCCACACTGAATTATTTGAGTCTTTCTTTATTTAGACCCGTCCGAGCATCCTGAAGGTAACTCACTGAGTGTCTATGCGCTCAGTGACTTGTTTCTTACTGAAATAGTAATTTTACTATTTTATTCAGTAAGTATTAAGGCTATTTTATTTTCAAATACTTGTGGGTAATATTTGGGAGAAATATTGACCCAACAATCTCCCCCTATTTGAATATACAAATAGCCTAGGTGATTGGGTTTAAATAAAGGACCTGGTTCAATTTTGATACATCAGAGTCCACCCAATATTTTGGTTCAGTGACCTGGGGTTCAGGGACTTGGGTTTAGTTCCTGAGGTTCAAGGGTTCAGGTCAGTGAGAGGGGTTCAGGGGATATGGTTGAGGGTTTTGTTTGTGGTTTTAAGGAGGTTTGCTGACCAGGTTCACTGAGAGAGGTTCAGTGACCTAAAGGGGTCAGAATTCAGGGACCTGGTTCAATTAGATACATCAAGGTCCACCCTCCTTTTAGTGGTTAAGTGACCTAGGTTCAGGCTCCTAAGGTTCACTTGTTTTAGAGGGTCCTGGTTCATTTATGATACATCAGTGACCTCTCTTTTACATTTTCTCAGTCTAATAACAAAGTAATAATTTTTTAACTTTTACTAAAAAATTACAACATTTTGTTATGCAACAAAAATTTCAACCCCTGCTGCTGCATAAACAAAGACTGAGACCCACTCTGGGTTTTTTACCACACCCACTTCAGGTTCAACACCCACAACTCAGTTTGTTGTCATCAACACAAACTGAAGCACTCCCTGATTTTTTTATACCCACGATTCAGTCATCATATTCAGTGAGTAAATTATTACCAGGTTGCTTTCTTCTTTATCACTTCCTGATAAAGACACCCATTTAGTAAACCTGATCAGGCTTAACTTCATAAGTAGCTTCCTGAGTTGCAGACTTCACTGACCCATATTCCCACCTTTTACTCCCTGATACATACTTCTCTTCTGAGGTTCTCAGCCAACCCATCTTCTTTCTTAACCCTTCCTGATACTCATCAGTCTCCCATGGCTGATGCGTACTGATAATACTCCATCAGTAACCAACAAGATACGACATAGTACTTACTGATCATCAGGCTCCTATAACATCTCAACACAACTAGATACCCATCCCATCCTCATCACATGTGCGTACACCCCCTGATACGACACTTCTAGTATGGTTTTATCAGACCAACAGCCATTCCCTGAATGACACTATCCACTCCCTGAGTCGATTTAATTCAGACTCATTTGCCACAGCCGTGATATCCACAGCTTATCAACTCACTCTCTTAAATCAGTTTCAATCAGGCCTATCCTCCCCTGATGACTTCAGTCCCTGATTGTTGCGACTCCCTGATAAATTTATCAGTTCAAACTTTGAAACATCAATATACCAACAACAATTCACAACCAATCTATTTTCTGATTCGATTTTAACATCATACGAATCATACCCATTTCCCATCTCAGCTGCCCAACTACCACGTCACTCTCTTCACCTGATTATCCATCTCAGGCTATCACCAACACTTTCTAGTCCTCGACACACTTGTTTCATCAAACTCTTTTTTTTTTGTCAGACGTCTCTTAACAAAAAAAAAACACACGCGAGTCTTGATCAAACCCGCTTTGTTTCTT
Source organism: Artemisia argyi (assembly GCA_030686995.1). Lineage (NCBI taxonomy): Eukaryota > Viridiplantae > Streptophyta > Magnoliopsida > Asterales > Asteraceae > Artemisia > Artemisia argyi. The sequence continues at coordinate 130,654,445 of CM060692.1, forward strand.
ATTTGAAACTCACAAATCATTACCCGCTCTATTTTTAGAGCTTTTGAACCGGATCTATTGCCGGAGTTTGAGGGTTTTTGTTGTGGTAGATATGTGAGTGTGTCGATTTGGATTTTGGATTTATGGTGGTGATCTTTTTTTTGAATCGAGAGTTTTTGTGTGATTTTTGTTGGTGATGGTTTGGTAGATTTGGATCTGGTTGTTTGTTTTTTTGTTGTTGTATTTGGGAGATGATAATGTTTGTTTATGTGAGTGGATTTGGGAGATGATAGAATTTTTGTGTGTCGTTTTTTTTTTGAGTGGTGATTTGTGTGGATGAGATTTTTTAGGATAAGGTGTGTGTGGGTGGGATTTTGAAGGGATAAGATATGGGTGGTGGGGAATGTTTCAGGGAAGGGTTTTTTTTTATGGTATTTATTGTCACTCTTAATAAATGTCTCTCCCCCTCAAAAATTGCTCCAATAGCAGCAGTTTTTGAAGAACACATTTATTTTTTTGCTTTGATTGTTATCATGTAATCCTTCGAACGGAACTGGATCATAAGAATAATCCACCCGCTCTGATACCACTTGTTGGTCCACGAAATTGAGCAAATCTTGATAAACATAAGTTAGAACTTCATTAATAATAATGAATAAAAGAGTTACAAGATTACTCAAACCAACTAGATTACATGATAACATCTTCAGCTTCTCTGAGGGGATAATTTCGGTATATTATCCCCATTTATCCCTAAGGACAGAGTGACAATGTTCTCTCATTAATTAAATGAGAGGAGGAGTCCTAACTAATACAAAGTATTACATTGGACTCACTTAGCTATCTCTTTTACAACAAATCATATATATAGGAAGTGTACTAGCATCACATGTGATAGTGGTAGGTACACATGTGATGGATGAGTTGTCATCCACTACTTGGAATATGCTTCAGCATATTCCTTTTGCTTTTGTACTTTTGTCCTTCTTGTAGCTTGTCTTCCCAAGAAAGTGCATACCTATATTTATTCCCTTTTTGTACTTGCTGTCATAATGCTTCAGGGAGCATGAGCCTCCTCAGGGAGCATGAAGCATTCTTCAGGGAGCATGTACATCTTCAGGGAGCACGCGCATCCTCAGGGAACACGTGCATCCTCAGGGAGCACATGCATCCTCAGGGAGCATGTGCATCCTCAGGGAGCACATGCATCCTCAGGGAGTATGTTTGTTGTAGAGATAGCTTCAGGGAGTTAGTGAGTTATTGTCATCACTCACTAACTCCATCACCTTCTTTTTGGCTCAGGGATCATTCACTGAGTACCGCCACACTGAATTATTTGAGTCTTTCTTTATTTAGACCCGTCCGAGCATCCTGAAGGTAACTCACTGAGTGTCTATGCGCTCAGTGACTTGTTTCTTACTGAAATAGTAATTTTACTATTTTATTCAGTAAGTATTTAGGCTATTTTATTTTCAAATACTTGTGGGTAATATTTGGGAGAAATATTGACCAACAAGTTTTCAGGAAATAACTCTTTTTCAGGCCCCAGCAAATTTCAACCAAAAATGCTTCAGTCTAGTCAAAGATTTGAAAAAGTCCCTCAAATTGACTTTGAAGCAAAGTACAGAAAGGCAAAAGCCAAGCTTGCCCTTCTTGAATCATCCTCAACAGTCTCTCAGCCTCCTCAGGCTCCAAAGCCTACTCAAGCCAAAAACAAAGGGCTTGTTGCTGAAACATATGACTGGGATGAGGTTGAAGTGTCCTCTGATGATGATGAAGTTCACATCAGTGCCCTGATGGCTCTGTCCGAAGACAACAAACTTGCTGTGGGGAAGAGTCATGCAAGAAATGGTGAATGGGTCAACATCACAATGAGAAAGGTAAATCTTTTACTTTCTATGGATGATAATGATGATTGGAAATCTTACTTAGACTATATAAATGTTGATCTTAAGTATGTTGAAGAGCAAAGACTTAATCTGTTTTCAAAATTTAACAAACTCAGTTTTGAATTAAATCAGTGTAGAGATGAATTACTTGTCTTAAAACAAGCCAAACTTGAAAGTGTCACACTTCAAATTCAAAACTCTGAACTTGTAAAACAAAATCAAGCTCTTCAGGAAGAACTTAAGAAAGAAAAGGAAATTATTTGGAAATGGACTCAGAAAAACCCCAAACTTTATGAAACACTGAGTCTCTCACCCAGCCCCAATAAGGCTGGTCTAGGTGATGATCAACTCACTGAGGTTTCAGGGGAAAGTAGTCATTCCACAACTTTTCTATTTACCAACATACTCTCTAGCAAGGAACTAGCTCCCAAACCCAGTGATTGGATTGAAAGAAACAATCCTGATAGTAAATTGCCAAATTTTAACACTGGAAGAATTCTGGAGCCTGAAAGTCAGGCTATCAAGGAGCTGCTAGGAGTCACTGATGAACTTAGTCCTACTGAGTCCATCACTGAGTCTAAGTCTGATTCACCACTCCCACCACTGAAACAACTTCATGGAGCAGAACCCAATTCTAATCTTGCACCATTAGTCTTTCAACCACATTCTCCTAAAGAGAAATCAGGGTTAGGAAGGACTATACTGAAAAGACCTACTCCTGCACCCACTGAACACCAAAAACCTTCAGTAACTACTGAAGTGAAGCTTGAAAGCACTGATTCAAAGGTTGATCAGCTTGCTGAACTTGTCAGGATGCTGAGTGAGAAAATTGAGTCTACTGAGAAAAACTCTGACTCTAAATCTACCAAGCCCTCAGTATCCTCAGGTTCATCCAAACCAAAAACCACACCCAGACCCTCAGGGAGATGTGAACTGTGCAATTATCCAAATCACAGCACTGATAAATGCTACAGAGTCCTATTTTGTATGATATGCAAACAAGAGGACCACAGAACTTGTGATCACATCCCCCACACTGCCTCTTTAAAGGCAAGGGGTCAGTACAAAACCCAAGGCTATCAGTATGCCACACCTCCCAAACAAAGACTGAAGGCTAAGCCTTTCTCACCATGTCCTCACTGTGGTTTCAATGATCATCTTCCTGATGATTGTTTGATGAAAGTATGCTGTGACATCTGTGGAGATCCCTCCCATGAAACCAGGGGGCATGACAAAGTGATTCAGTCCAGAAGGAAATATCAAACCAACACTTCTCAGTCACCTGATGCATCAACATCCACAAAATGTAAAACATGTGGAAGTTCAGGACACATAACTTCAGACCATGATTCACTAACTGAGTTCAAAAAGTCCCTGAGGACTAAGCCCACTAGAAGGTGGGTCAACAAGCAAAACTAACCCAGTTTACTGTTTGTGCAGAAACACATCAAGGATCCTACCTGGCATCTAGACAGTGGATGCTCCAGAAGTATGACTGGTGTGAAAAGTTTTCTGCACAAATATGTGGAAGAACCAGGACCCAAAGTAGTATTTGGTGATAACTCATCAGCTCCCACTGAGGGTTATGGTTCAGTAAACTGCAATGGTATAGTTTTTACAAGAATAGCTTATGTTAATGGTCTGAAGTACAACCTGATAAGTGTTTCCCAACTATGTGATGCAAAATACATAGTTCAGTTTGATGATAAGAGAGGGACCATCTTTAATGCCAATAAGGAAGTTGTGTTGATTGCACCCAGAAGGGATGATGTATATGTCCTTGACATGTCATCCCTGACTCAAAATGGGACTTGCCTATTCTCAAAGGCAAGTGAGACAATCAACTGGCTATGGCATAGGAGACTCTCTCATCTCAACTTCAAAAACATCAACAACCTGGCCAAACAGAACAAAGTTCTGGGCCTTCCATCCCTGGTGTATACCAAAGACAAGCCTTGTTCTGCTTGTGAAAAAGGAAAACACCACAGGGCATCATTCAAAACCAAACAAACCTTTTCAATCAAAAGCTGCCTGCATCTTCTTCATATGGACCTTTTTGGACCTGTCAGTCCAATGTCCATACACCATGAGAAGTATACTCTGGTCATTGTGGATGAATACTCAAGATATACTTGGGTTTACTTCCTGACCAAAAAGAGTCAGGCAGCTGAAACCATCATGTCATTTGTCAGGAACATTGAAAATCAAAATGATGTCAAAGTTAAACAGATCAGGACTGAAAATGGCACTGAATTCAAAAACCAAGACCTTGAGTGTTTTTGTGATGAGAAAGGAATTTCTCAAAATTTCACTTCTCCCTATACTCCTGAACAAAATGGAGTAGCTGAAAGGAGAAATAGAACACTCATTGAGGCAGCAAGAACCATGCTGAATGGCTCAGTCCTCTCAAAACATTTTTGGACTGAGGCAGTTAAAACAGCCTGCTACACTCAAAACAGGTCAATCATTGTGAAAAGGCACAATAAGACACCTTATGAGATATTCAAAGGAAGGATTCCTGACATCAGCTACTTTCATGTATTTGGGTGTCCTGTGTTTATACATAATCACAAGGATCACTTAGGTAAATTTGATGCCAAAGCTGATGATGGATACTTCCTGGGATATTCCTTGGTCTCTAAAGCCTTCAGGGTGTTCAACACAAGGAGACAACAAACTGAGGAAACTTATCACATTACTGTTGATGAGAGCACTGAATCCATCAGGTTCTCAAATTCCTCAGTTGAAGAAATTGGTATTGATGACTCATCAAGATATCCTCCTGATAAGTATCATCCTGAGAACAATCCCTCAACTCAATACCAAGCTGATGTTGATGTCTCCTACTACATCATCCCTCACAATCTACCCCAACCACCTATCAGTGAGTTCATAGAAACTCAGCCTGTCTCAAATGAGACTGACACCACTGAACAAAATGTTCAGGAACCCACAGAACAAATTGTTCCTACAGTTGTCACTGAAGTGCATATTGATGAGTTACCTCATGTTCCTGAGACTGAACCTATTCAGGCTCCTACAAGCTCAAATTCCTATCCCAAACCCCAGGATAGCTGGACTAGATCCAAAATCATTGAGCTTGTGAACATCATTGGTGAACCCACTGAAGGCATGCTCACAAGAAGCAAGGCTGCCAAACTCAAGGCTGCCACTGCCAACATATGCCTTTATGCTGACTATCTCTCAGAAATTGAGCCTAAAAATGTCAAGGAAGCCCTGACTTATGAAAGTTGGGTTCAGGCCATGAGAGATGAATTGGAACAATTTGACAGAAATGATGTCATGACCCTTGTTGAATGCCCCCAGGGTGTTTTAATCATTGGTATGAAATGGGTCTTTAAAAACAAGACTGATGAGAATGGCACAGTCATCAAAAACAAAGCAAGACTGGTTGCCAAAGGATATAATCAACAGGAAGGTATAGACTATGAGGAAACCTTTGCACCTGTTGCAAGAATGGAAGCCATCAGGATCTTCCTTGCCTATGCAACTTACATGAACTTTAAAGTTTACCAAATGGATGTTAAAAGTGCATTCCTGAATGGTAACATCAAAGAAGATGTTTATGTGCAACAGCCTCCTGGTTTCGAAAGTAGTGAATACCCCAACCATGTCTACAAGCTTAACAAAGCCCTTTATGGACTAAAACAAGCACCCAGGGCATGGTATGAAACTCTTTCAGCCTTCCTGATCCAAAACAAGTTTGTCAAAGGAAGAATTGACAACACACTGTTCATCTACAGAACAAAGGATGATGTCATTCTTGTCCAAGTATATGTTGATGACATCATCTTTGGCTCAACAAGTTACAAACTTTGCAAACAATTTGAAAAACTCATGACCACAAAGTTTGAAATGAGCATGATGGGTGAACTCACATACTTTCTTGGACTACAAATCAAACAAACTGAAAAAGGAATATCCATTTGCCAAGAGAAATATCTCAGGAACATACTGAGGAAGTATGAGCTCACTGACTGCTCTTCAGTAAAAACTCCCATGGTTCCTCCAAACAACCTTGGTCCTGATCTCACTGGAAAGTCAGTGAATCAAACCCAATATAGAGGAATGATTGGCTCCCTGATGTACTTACTTGCCTCAAGGCCTGATATCCAATTCTCAGTCTGCCTGTGTGCAAGATATCAGGCTGACCCTAAAGAATCACATCTCACTGCTGTCAAGAGAATCATCAGGTACCTGAAGGGTACTCCAAACCTTGGTTTGTATTACCCAAAATGTTCAGGATTTGATCTCAAAGGGTACACTGACTCTGACTATGCAGGATGTAACATGGATAGGAAAAGTACTTCAGGATCCTGCCAATTTCTTGGTGGTAAACTTGTGTGTTGGAGTACAAAGAAACAGCAGTCAGTGGCCATGTCCTCAGCTGAAGCTGAATATATGGCTGCTGCAGGATGCTGTGCAAATGTACTTTGGATGAAGAGCCAACTGAGTGACTATGGCATTCAGTATAAGATGGTACCTATCTTTTGTGATAATACAAGTGCCATAGCCATCTCAAACAATCCAGTACTTCATCAAAGAACCAAACACATTGATATCAGATACCACTTCATCAGGGACCATATCTCTAATGGAGAAATTGAACTACATTTCATCCCCACTGAGTATCAGCTAGCTGATATCTTCACTAAACCTTTGGATGAACCCACTTTCACAAGATTGAAAGCTGAACTGGGCATGTTGGACATAGAATCAGGGAACTGATCAAAAATGTTCCAACATGATGTATATTCTCTAGGTCCCTGATCACACCCTTCCTGAAACACTCATTTTTATTGAATGAAAAAATCATTCAGGGGGCTCAGGATGAAAAATGGCATTGAATACCCTAACTAAATGCTCTAAGTATTTAGTCAGTTAAATGTCCCAGGTAGGTAACTGAATCCTATTAAATATAGGAATATATGTCACTTACACAACTGGCATCCACTCCTTGGGCCCCCACATCTCTCTCACCAAACACCACTGAGCATTAAATGCTCTCTCACACACAAAACGTGTGATGATTGTTTTTCCTGCAAAAGTGCAATATTTGCAGAAGCACCCCAAAGGGTGAGAGAAAATAGGGGTAGTGGGAATCGTGACATTTAATGCGGATATCAAACCAAAATTATTATGCCGTTTCGGTTAAATAAATTAAACCTTTGGCATCCGCAACATCACCTCCCAAATCTTTACCCTATAAATACCCCCACAAAAAGGGAAACACACACGCTTTTAAAATCTTTAACAAAACTCTTGCAAATTGTTTTCAAAACTGCATGTGTTTCCTCACCCATACCCATTTTTCAAACCAGGCTTTTTATAACCAAATGGCTACTTCTAAGGTCGTAAAATACGCACCCAATGTGGATTTCCAAATAGAAAGCGTAGACCTTACCAAAAATAATGTGGTGGGGAACTTTGCCTACCCTGCTGGGTACCCTGAATACAGGGATGTGGTGAAGTTCCTTCAGAACTGTTTCCTGACCACCTCATTCACTAAGACCCCCTCAGTCATCTATCATGACTACTTGAGGGAATTTTGGTGCACAGCGGTTGTTGAAAACCCTGATACGCCAAAAGAGGCCAAAATCAAGTTTACAGTCAAGAATGGAACTAAGTCCCTAACTCTTGACTATAAAACTTTTGTCAAAGCCACTGGGCTTGATTATACCACGACCTTCACTGCCCAACCCTCTGAAAAAGAGGTAAAGGAGGTCTTGTTGGAATTGGGACCCTATGACAAAAATCAACCTGAGGTGACACCAGGGTCCCTATTATCCAAAGCCCCAATTGTTAAGACCTGGTTCCCAGCTCCCTGGAGGATTCTAATGACTTTTGTCATTCAGGTTCTCTGGGGAAATAAATCCTCGACTAAGCAATTAAACACTACTCAAGCAATGATAGTGTTCTGTCTCATTGAGGGTAAAATGATAGACCTTGGAGAAATCATCTTCAGGGACCTCATAGCAAAGTTAGGGGGGAAGTCTAGGCAAAAACATATGTCATATCCTAGATTTGTTTCCTGTGCCCTACAAGACTTGCTTGGGTCTGAGTATGATAGGCCTGACGCAGTAGGTTTTGAGCCTGACGTCCTACACAAGGCAAATTACTCACGCGACCCTCTTGAGGTTACACCAGTCACCCTGACATTGTACATGCGTACTGCTATCCAGGGTGACAATAAAGTATCACCAATTCCCTCTCCCACCAAAAGGGTGAAGAGGAAGAAGGGTCAGGGGTCCAGGAAGGTGGCTCAACCCAAGTCACTCGACACTGAGACTTCTGATCCTAAAGTTGCCAAAAAGGGACATGAATTACCGCCCTTGACTGCGGACACCCTGAGTATAATAACCCAGTCACTAGGCCTGCAACAAAAGCCAACGGAGGGCACTGAGAAATCACACTCAGTGTCCTCGGGCAAACCCGTTTCCAAAGACTCTACTGTCATAAACAAGACAGTTGAGCCGAAACAAAACAAACCTTCACATCCTGTTAACGTCTCTGGCAAATCACAACCAGGGTCTCAGGGAGTAAGGGATCCTAAATCCTCGGTGGGGCAGCACTACTCCACTGAGAAGGGGGTCCACAAACAATCACATCCTGCTAAAGGCTCGGGTAGATCAAAACCCAAGCATCAGGGAGTTAATGTCCCTAAACCTTCGACAGGCCAGAACAAGCCTGTTGGAAAGGGGGACTCAACCACTCACTTGCCTGATGAGGACAATCGCAAATCAAAGCTTTTGTCTGAGGGCACCCCTACTTATCCCCAAGACTCAGTGGGAAACAAACAACCCACTGATAGGGACACAACAATCACGGCTCCTCGGGATGGCACTGAGAAACACCCATCAGTGTCTGAAGGGGTCACGGGGGACAAAGACTCAGAGGGATATAAACCACCCGCTGATATGGAACCCACAACCACTCCCGGAGGTGCGCATAACTTGGGAACTGGCCTTAAAGACCAGGTAGGTAAAACCCAACCTACCGGATTTGAGGGGTCAGGACCTGGCCAAAACGAAGGCAAATCTTCTTATGAAGAGGAGCCGGATAACCTCCAATTGTTGCAGATATCCTCCCTGGCGGATGCTCAGGCATTCTTATTTTCTGATGATGAATTCAACAGTGACGAGGAAGTCTTCACGGCCGGAGATGATATGGAGGATGAGGAGACAGTCCCTGAACCTGTTACTCAGTCTCCTCAACCCTCTAACCATGATGAAGATGAACAACATTCCGAGCCGGAAACCTCAGAAGACGCTTCAACTCCTCTCACTGAAAGAGCCTTCAAAAGGTTCATCAAGAAAATGACTAATGTTTTGTACAGGGGGGTCACTGAAGAGGTGTTTAATCTGCATACTGAGCAAGCAGTCCACTATCACCTCCTCAAAGATGCTGTTGAAGATTACAATGAAGATGTCAGGGAGCAAAATTCCACTGTCAATCACTCCCTGACACAAATGGCTTCGCACATCAATCAATTTTTGGAATCCCTTAAGGAGCTGGCTACAGGGGTTAAGTCAGTTCAAGAATCAGTCAAGGATGATCCTGAGCTCAACAAAAGAATTCTTCAGGCATCTGAGACATATCAGGTCAACTCGGCGGCCCTTACTGAGTTACTTGGTTTGATAAGGGATTCAAATGTTCAGAATCTCAGCTCCACGGTGGAGTCCCTCAAGTCTTCCTTCGCTCAGTTGGAAGCATCAGTGACAGCTCAATTCCAGAAGTCCACATCTCTGGCATGGACAATGGGTTCCCGGATGACTGCCCTTGAAAGTTCTCAGGCTTCACTTGACTCCAGGGTATCTCTCATTCATCAGGATACTGCGGAGATCAAGTCCATGATGACGGAAATATTTCAAGCCTTCAAGGGTTCTACTTCTACTTCAGTAACTCCAACACTTGCCATCACTGCAGCTCCGGCAAATGTTGAGGGGGAGAATGTTACTGAAACCCCTGTTACTGATGAACAAGAAGCTGGACAGCCCTCTCACACTGAGGGGGAGCATGTCACTGAAGCCACACCAATCACTCAAGTTCCCCCACAAGAGGAACCAGTCTCCTCCACTCTACTTCAGGACAGAGGAAAAAGCATTGCCACCACCTCAGAACCTGAAGTCAGACTCCAGCCTGCCTCCAAAATTGTCAGAGTTGACCCTGATGAACCTATCAGGGTCCCGTATGAAATTAATGGAAAAATCTATCAACTTACTCATGACCAGATACAAGACTACTTGGGAAAAGTTGAGAAAGCGGCAAAGGCAGCTGAAGAAGAGAAACTGAGCAAGCCTAAACTGATACAGGTTGTTCATGAGGAGGCTGAAAAGATTGGTCTGGACACTGAGGCACTAGCTAATGAGCAAGCTGGTGCAGCCTTTAAAAAGGCTCAGGAAGAACAGATGAATGCTCTGAAAAAGGAAAGGGAAGAAAAGCTGAAGAGGCAAGCTCAAATCAGAAAGACCAGGGTTGAAAGATATCATTGGGTGATGAAGGAAAGATTGAAGCCTGAAACCATCACTGACATCAAAATCCACAGGAATACCAAACCCGCAATGGTCACTGTCTTCAGGGGGGCTGATAAGAGAATAATGGATGTTCATAATCCATTCAAATTCGCTGACTTTGGGATCACTGAACTTGATGAACTCCGTCCCATCATTGCCAAGAAAAATGGCGTCGTTGTTGATCAACTTCTCAAGTCACTGAGCGAAAGATATGACAGACTGAGAGCAATGCCTGAAGCCCTCAACATTCCCTCCCTTCTTCCTGCTCTAACAACAGGAACTGCTTCTTCAACCACCACAAGGAGAAAAAGGAAGCACATCGAATCCGAGCCTGAGATCAAAGTCCCAGGATTGGAATGTGACAGGTCTGTTCCTGAAGGAATCACCTTCGTGAACAACACCGTGCTTGAACACCCTGAACGAGGTCTATGCTTCACTGATGAATATGGAGACCTTGGCTTCCAAAGGTGGTCCGATATAGACAAGGCAGGGGTCACGACAATGGTAACGTACCTGATGTTAGCTGCTCCTATTCAAAGTGGTGCAAACCAAAGGTTCTGTAAGGACCTAAGGACAAAGATTGAGGAGCATCCTGAGAAACACCTGCTGAGATCAAAGAAAGCTAAGATTGAGGGACTTGGCTATCATCTGAACATCTGATCTGCAACAACTATCTTTTTTTATTTTGTTTGTAATTTGTAGGAAAATGTAATAGCTAATGAATAAACTGATGTTTTGTTTAAATAGTTATGTCCTACTTACAATTACAACAAACATTCAGCAAGAGAAGATGTACCCTGACAACTCAAGCTGAATCAAGTATCACTTAGGCAATTTGTATGTTCAAATAGGGGGAGATTGTTGGGTCACTGAATTCCCCAAGTCTTCTAACAAGGATTTGAACGTAAAATCCCCTAAGTGCAAACAAGTCACTGAGTGAACAGTAACTCAGTGAGTTACCTTCAGGGAGCTAAGACCGAGCCTAAGAAAGGTTCTCCATTCAGTGAGGCGGAACTCAGTGAAGTGTGATCTAAGCCAAGAAGAAGGTGATGGGTTCAGTGAGGATGACAATAACTCACTGAACCCCAATGACTCCTCAGCAACTTAAACGTACTGAAGACTGATGACATGAAGACTGAAGTTTTGGCGGGACTGGGCGGGAAAGTCTGAGCTGCTTTATTAAAGTGCTTTATCACTTTAATGTCAGACTTTCCCCAAATGGTTAAAACCAGTCTGTCATCAGAAAGTGCCTTTTGGATCTAACTCAATGAAGGTTCCTTTGCCAGAAGAATAATATCTTTCAAGATATTGTTAAGGAAGCTTTAGGTCCAATGTATATTTAGTTGTTCTATACTTGTGTATAAATAGGAAGCAAATGTGAGGAGTAAAAGTTGACAAGTTTGTGCAATTAATGCAAAGCATTCACAAACCACTTTTACTCCTCCAAAGAACAACACAAGCCCCTGAGATAGCTCAGTGGGTAATTTAAGTTGTCACTCAACTTAGTTGAGTTTAGTGAGGAGTTCATACCACACTTGTCAATTCAACCCCAAGTGTTATTCCGCAAACACTTGGGTACGATTCTTTTTGATTAACTTCTAATAAAGAATTAAACGTTGGAAAATATTATCTCTTTTGTTTACGTTTCTTTATTGTTAATCATTTTCTACATTTGTGTTCAAGTCATATAACTTGGTTACTTTAACTTCTTAGTTACGGTTAACCAAGTAAAAGGGACCAACATAAGCTTCTCAAGATCCCTTGAGAGGTAAAGCCTGGTGCAATTCCCACGCATCACAAACCATGTTTACAACCCAACAAAATATTGATTGATCATGAGTTTGATCATGACTCTATCTTTTTGATTGTCAGCTTTGACTCAAACTAATTTGACATGGTTTAGTTGTGTGTCTCGCCTACATTTTGCCAGTTTTTACACAAGTTGTTCTTATTTTCATTTAAAGATTTAAACAACCTAAAAATGAAAAGAATAGAAGAACCAATATTTAAGATTAGAGAGTTTCTGATCACAATTTTATTGGCAATTGGCAAAGGAACTGCTTTTTTTTTTTTTTTTTTAGCTAAGAGAATTGGTCCACAAACCTATTTAATATTATTTCTTTTCTCAGTGGGACATACTATTTCGAGTCAATTCAAAAATGGTCCATGTGGTCAACCGGGTCTAACGGAAATGGTCCCTATATTTTTTTTTAATGGATCCTCTCCCCGTGGTTGCGACCCATAATGGGTTTGGTCCCTCAGACTAACTGTCGTTAGTTTTTTCCGTTAGTCCTTTTGCACAATTAGTCCTTCAATGACCGTTTGCAACAAACATTTGCATCGTTAGTCCTTTGTCTAACGACCATTTATACTTAACTCAAATTTTGGTCTTCAAACGTTTTTGTCCGTTTTTCTTATGTTTTTTGTCCGTTTTGTAGAACCGTAGAGGGGGGTGAAACGGTCTTTTCGGCTTCTTCAAAGTTTATTAACTTTAAGCCTCAAAGATCACCAAGTGGTTATACAACAATAATCACAACCACAAACACAAACACAAACAAAGTATATAAAGCATGTAAAGAGACACCACGATATATACTGGTTCGGGATGGGGGTTTATACCATCCGTACGTCCAGTTGCGAATCCACGACACCGATACTATTACTCTAGTATAATCCTTTTGGTGGATTACAAACCGTTACAATTCACTCCACCAATATTCACCAATATCGATGCTCACAAAGAAGGAGTTACTCCCACGGTATTCCGCCCTCGGAAACCACCTTAAAGAATCTCGTGATTCGACTTACACTTGGTCACAAAGACCACAACCAAAACTTCCACCCGGAAGTATCAAGCCCCAACTAGATCCCCAATGATCTAAGCTTGGTCACCAAGACACAAGACTTCCCTTACAAACAATTGAATGAAAGATTATAGTTTCTTTGAATCAAGCCCTAACCTAACCTAGTGACTCAATTTTAGTAGAAAGGGTATAGATAAGAAGACCATCGATACAATCATAAGAGTGGATTAAGTTCTTGTGATTCTTTCCTTGCAAGGAGATGTGTTCTTTCAAAGATGTTAGTGTGTTTAACTAAGAACACAAGATAGAATTAGAGGATTAGAGAGAGAGAGAGAGAGAGAGAGAGAGAGAGAGAGAGAGAGAATAATGGTAAGGGGTGAGGAATACAAGAGGCAAGGGGGTATTAATAGGCCAACACCCAAACTTGGGATTAATTTACCGAGGTCGGCGCGTCACCCACGCGTCAACGCGCGGGTAGCACGCCAGGACCTCTATTGTATTAATCCTAAATCTTGGGTGTTGGTCCTTGTAAATACCTTACCTTGCTAAACCGCCAATTGTACTTCACACTAAACCTTAACATTAATCAATCTAAGGTTTACCAACTCAAATAGCCAATTTGGAAAATGTTTTGTGAAGTGTTTATGAGTAAACCAAATACCAAGGGTAGAAGAGTAGAAAGGGTAATTTGGTAGGGGTAGAAATGGTATTCTGTAGGATCGAAACATATGTTGATTATGTGGTGATTCGAGTGGTCTTGTATGATGGAAGAACAAGTATGCCATGGTAAGAGTTTTAGAGAGAGAGAGTTGAGAGAGTGGGAGGTTTCTAGTGAGAGAAACACCTAATTAGGTGTGTGTATTATGAGAAACAACCAACCCTTCCCTTGTGTGGGAAGGGGTATATATACAATTACAATATACGCCCTCCTGCGGGCTGTGGATCAGGCGTACAGTGAGTAAAGACCCGTCCGTCCTCCACGGTGTGACTATATCTAATCTAATATATACAAAACTAAGAGCTATGCTAAGTATGCAAATACATGGGGTGACCGAACCTTTTTCTTATTCCTAACAATCTCCCCCTAAGGGAGGTCACCCCAGAAAAAATTAATTGAATCTTAGCATTCTATAAATTGATGTTTAGCTCTAGCTTGTATCCGTTGATTCTTCAAATGTTGTCTTTGTGCGGCAAGTAGTGATCTTTGAGCATAAGTTCCTTTGGCTTGTGTGATCTTTGAGCTTTCATTGAGATCATCAACCACCGTAAATCTCCAAATCATCCTACGTGGAATCGCCTCCATGTAATGTAGTGACCATCGGACCGTCATGCTCACACCTTTCTGGATCATGAAACTTTGCATCAGAGTTGCGGAAGCATTGTTGTTGATCTTTCACTTTTCATGATGACTTTAATGGTGAGTGTCGAGTGTGAGCATGAGGTTATGAATTGACGTCTCATTTGCCATCAGCTGCAACCGTCGGGTGTTCCTGCAAACAACAGTTAGCAATAAACACACGAAAGTGTCTTTGTTCACCTTCGTTGAATAGGGTTGCAAGAACCACGGTTCCCCGTTAATCAGTATAAATACTGCCTATGATCAGGTAGAATTCCGAAGAACTTCCTTGACAGGGTTTCGCAGCTGTACTAGCCGTTCTCAAACCGGAGCGTCTCAAAGTAGACAACACGGAGTGAGTGAACCGATGAATTAATGATTCACCAATTAATGAGGAAATTGATTTTGAAAAACAATCGCGTATTGCTAGAGAAAGAGTTTTTGCAATACAACGAGAATTTTATGATAAACATCAATTTTATGTCAAATACTTTTGTTTGAAAAATTGTGCGCAGTCAATGTGCTCGAAAGAAAGTAGTTGAGCACATCGAAGGGTTTTCCAAAAGTATCCGTCAATCCATTTCCTGGAACAAGATTGATTCAATGTTGAATCGCTCCATCGTTGCTTTCCAGTTGTCACTAGTTTGATCCATGAAGGATCTCACATGTCACCTACCAAGAGCTTGAAAGATTTTTGCTCTAGAAGGATTTCCATCTTCATTGTGATTATTTGCATATCACTCAGATGTTCTGGAAATACCACAAGAATAATGCGTAGGACTCATAATATATTATCTTACTTTTCACGGTGTATGAAACAGCAAGCATATTGGAAGTGTGTCCTAATGAGATTTGTGGATGATCTCTTGGCTCTAGACTCAATAGTGCGTTTTGATCCGCTCCTGGAGACTGGAGAGGCGTCTCCTGTTTTAGTATCAACATAGCTCGCAATGAGCGGTCGATACGTTATGCAGGGTTCCCCGTGAGAATGAAACAAGTCCTTTTAAAAGAACTTGAGTAGCTAGGAAGGTTAGTGCAGTGCGTCACTGGGTCCATGACGTCTTGTCTTCAATACTAGTGTTACCTTGGTGACCACCAGTATCATATGAGTTGAACCCAGTTTCCGCCCTAAGGTTGAATATATGGAGGGCTATTTCTTTTCACCCTTTCTCATTTACGTTTCTTATTCATTCTTCAACCCCTTCAGTGCTTACTGAGACTTCATTACTAGAACCTTGTTGGGTTTATTCCAGTACTAGCTCCATCTCAGTCGGCACTCTTCCCTTATCTCACTTTTCTCCTTTTTTTTTAATCATTCCTAAGGACTTCTACTCTAACTAGAGGATTGTCCCTGGGAAGATCCCTCCGGTTCTCGTGGATCATGGGAACAAATACCTAACCTTGTCATCCTTATAACTCCATTGCATAAAGTAAAATGGTCGGTCTTTGGTATTGTTCTCTCCGCCTTAAACCCAATTGAAACTCAATCAAGGTACTCGTGATATTTGATATCAAAGCATTTGTACCTCAATGGTTTTTGATCTTTCAGAAATGTTCCCCCTCAACATGTGCATCGGTATTCGAAATTGTTTATCACATGGAGGGAGGAGCGTCTGGTTGAGTCTTTAATGATCACTTTTTATCAGATTATATATTTAAATCACATTCTCTCCCTCGATCAAAAATTTCAAATCTTTTGAGATTTTGGATCCCAATTGATTTAAATATTGGAGAAAATTTTGAGAGAAAATGTGTCTGATTTATACAAGCCGATATTGGAACATATTAATGCTCCCCCTCAAATTATGAGGGACTCTATTATTGTCAGTTATGATGAGTTTATAAAAGATTTGGAGTTTAACACGAAACTCATGAAAATATTCATATTCTGACACATAACAGCACATATTTATTCACTACTTGAGCCGAACAAAGAAAAACATTTGATGATCTAAAATAAAATTTGAAATCACTCTCCCCTCAATCTATGACCATTTGTACATTTAAAATTTTGTGAAAAATTATACCTTTTTGTCATAGATTGAGTGGTAAATTTTATGAGAAACTTAAGTCCAATTGAATTTCAAATATTGTTTTAAACCACCATTTAATATACAAAATATTTTTCTGAAGAATCATGTACGGAAAAATATTTGTTTTGGTAAAAGAAGACTTCTCTTCTTAAACAATAAATAATGCACTGAAACGTACATTAAATCGAAGAAACACGGATATAAAGTAATCCGTGCCCGGGTGAACATCACCCAGTGAGAGGAACAACTGTCTTTTTGGCGACATGCTTTCCCCATTTTGAAGAGCGGGTTGCTATCTGAAGTAATAGCAAACCATTTTGAAAGAAATTTTTTGAGAAACGACATGTTTTAGAAAGCATTATTTTAAAAGATAGAAAAAAAACTCTCGCTCAAGCATATGTATGAATCCGTGCCATTATTGAATGACATTTCCAGAAACGTACATAATATTGATTATACGAGAGACATGTCGCGAGAAGAATATTTTTGGAATTTTTATGTTTTTATCGATTTTTATGGATTTTGTTGGTTCTATAATTTTCAATTTTCTTTTTGGTTTTAAAATATGTACAAAAGGATATTATGCAGTTTAAGAGGATGTTGCCATGAGTACCGAAAAGAGGATATCGGTCTGCGCGTAGTAGAAGTCAGTAGACAACATCTCTTAAACTTTCACCACCAAAGCGTTCGAGGCTCATGAATAGTCGTTAGAACTTGAGCCTTCTCAATGTGAAGCTTTGATAGCTCAGCAACGTATCATCTCACACTTGAATAGTACTTCTCATCTTTCTTCCCGCTGAAGGCTGAAGTAATGCGTACCAAAAAATATCCAGAGACCACTTCCCCCCAAGTAGTTGAAATGATGCAATTAGTCTCATTATATGAAGCTCAGAAACCCGAAGTACACACACAATCAATTGTGTACGTATTTGTCATCAGAAACTATTTCTTACATCTCTTCCCCCACGTAGTTGGAATAATACACCAAAAGAACGAGTTAAAACACTGATCTTCTCTACGGTTATGACATTTGTCTTCCCGGAATAACTTCACTTAAGTAGAAGTGTAAAGCTCATCACGTGTACTCATTGTGTGTTCTGATGTATGTCTCCTTCCCCCTTGCTGGTTTTGATACCTCAGAATCAGCAACATATTTTACGCCCATAGACTTGAAATCTTGTGAGAAGAAGCAAATAAGCTCGAATGTATCATGTGAGAATCAACTTGCTGAAGAGCAATGTGAGCACATCTGATTAGGGATTTTAACACCTACTTTTCACTCTCCCCTAATTAGTGCTCTCCCCTAAACTGACAATCTTTCTTGATGAATGCCTTGAATATGAAGAAGTCTTTCGATAATTAGTTGCATATCGTCTTTAGTCTTCTAACACATAGCAGAGAATGTAGAACAGACTGTAGACTCGACCTTCTTCAATGTTGTCCATTTGGGGAATAGGATATCAACATCTCTATCTCACTAAATGCATTCCAGAAATGGTAACTATAAAACATTCCAACTATTTTAATTTTAATTTATCTCATTTGTTAACTATTTTATGCATAATTATTTAATACTCTAATTAATTGATAGATATATTTAATTAGTTGCATTTTTATTCATTTAATACTCTATTTTTTTAAATAATTAAATATAGTTAAAACTTAGATGCTTGATCTTTTTTTACAAGATGAATTAAAGGGGTTTTTAGGACTGTTTCGAATGTTTTTAATAGTTGAATTATAATTTGCTCGTTTTAGCCCGTGCCCGTTTGGCCCGATTTATAAGTCCGTTTATCCCGTGCCCGTTTTAACCCGTGCCATTTTAGCCCGTGCCCGTGTCCGCCCGTTTTGCCACCTCTAATAAAAGTTTGAAGATTTAGGGATTAAATGTGTTGACTTATTGACTTTGTTGACTTATTGACTTTGATACTTAAGCTCATGTCAACATAATGTTTTGAAACCCGGTTGAACCGTTCCGGTCAAAAAATGGGTCGATTTAAACCGAGTCATGCTTTTAATAACTGAACCCGTCGTGTCCAGTTTTCAAAACTATATGTTTTTCCCAGTTGAACCCGTTAGTCCGGTCCAGTTTTCAAAACTATATGCAACATCAACTTGTTAGCTTGTATAAAATTTTGTGTGTTTTATTAATTTGTATAATGTGTATAATAACATATACTTTTCATTTTAGGGTGTTTTAAAAATAACATTAATTAGTGTGTTTAATTATTTTATATTTTATATTATGTTGTAACTTGTTTAAATTGTATATTGTGAAAATTTTATTGTACTTTTTTAGTAAGAGGTGTTTTAATTAATTGTTTTTAATTTGATATAGATGCTTTTAATTGGTTGTACCATATGAATAAATTATTGTAATTTTAAGTTATGGGGTGTTTTAATAAGAGCATTAATTACACAATTTATTTTCTCTCACCCTTTTAGTATAGAAGGGCAAAATGAGGATTGACTGAAAATTCAGTTTACCACTTTTCCCTTTTGACCAAATCTACATTATAAATAGTTAAGATTAGTAATAGACTTTTTAAGAGAGAGATGATCGATCATATGGACAAGTATTTATTTTGTCCAAAAACATTGGGGATTTCAATGTTACAGAAACAAATGGATTATAGATATTCAAGGTTTCCAAATGCTAGTCCGGTTTCATATGTTACACGAGACTAAAGGGGTTGGCAATGCACCACTCACCCCAAATACTTTTACTCACAAACAACCAATCCTCTTATGCCATATCACCCTCCCACTTTTTTCTTCACTCACTCTTTTTTTGTTGGCATCACTTCACTCACCCTTCACTCACTCATTTTTTTTTTTACTTTTTATTTATTTATTTATTTTCAAAACAATACCAACTTTGTTTCAAAACATAGTATTACGGATTGGAAATGGATATTAGCCCATTAAGGCCCAAAATGTATATTAGCCCTCAATATATCCAGTTGGTTATTTATTCAGAAGTTGAATCTAGTTTTGTATTATTCAACGCCTCCTCCCTCACCCTTCTTCTTCGTTCCAATCACAGATCAAGAAAAAAAAATTAATATAGAACAAAATAAAGTATCCGTTGAACCCATTAAAGCCCCCAACGTTCACAAAAGTAAATGCACAAACGGCTATTTTCCTTCGGTAAGCTTTACCGTGTTTGAGCCACCCCGTGCGGTAAGGAGGCACCGGCGGCGGTGTTCCCGTGCGGTGGGGCTACCGTGTCGTGCCTCCCCGCATGTGTTGCCAAGGGCCTAAGACTTTTTTTACGCTGTTTTTGAGATTGAACTAACTTTACTTTGGTTAGATGACCGAAAGTAAAAAAAAAAAAAAAAAAAAAAAAAAAAAAAAAAAAAAAAAAAAAAAAAACCTAACTAAAACTACAGTGGTAATAGTATTTTAAGTTTTAACAAACAACGTCTAATTTAATTTATCAAGGAGTAATATTATATTATGTTAGAATAAACTAACTGAATAAATTATGAATGCATTGGTTGGAATCAGTCATTTTCTAAAATGCGTGGTTTCTTATTGATACGATGATCGACATGCTAATAAGAAAAAAAGATTGATTATGGTTTTAGAGGAATTTGTTTTTGTGTTATTTCCTTCACTTTATATGATATAAGGTTGCCCACAATGGGCCAGAAAATATCGGTTGAGGCACAATGCCAACCGATTTGGAGGTTGGTCGAATCTACTGTGGGTTGAGGAGCAATATCGGTTGTTGAGCAACCATTTAGCCAATCGGTTGAGTTGTCGACCGATTAAATACCAAGCTTTCTTCCACATTTAAAAAATGTAACCGTTTATTAAAAAAAAAAAAAAAAAAACTTTTTATTTTTTTTAAATTTTACTCCTTTCATCCTATAAATACCTAAATCAAACCCACTTTCAAACACAATTCAAACAACAAATCAAAAAAAAAAATGACTTGTAACAATCTCCCTCATACTGCGAACAATTTCAAAAGTGGGTCAAAAACCAAGCCAACAAAGATGACACTGCTCGTCAAGAAGCTATTCTCGAAGTTATTAACAGGTTTGAGCTGACAAAGGCCCTCAAACAACGAATGAGAACGCGATACACAGAGTGTGATCACATCTCTAACGACAGAAAATTTTTGATCGACCAGTTTTTGTATGATGAATTTCGCAAAGATCATGCCGTTGTTGAGGCATTGCGCGGTTGTGTGAGTCAGATACATGCCTAAAAAACAAACAAGATTTGTTGGAGTTTTGAATAAAATGTGGAATTTGCTATAGTTGAACAACAACAACAACAACAACAACAACAACGTGCATCAAGTTCATCTGCACCAAGAGTTGTTGAGCAACAACAACAACAACCTCGTCTGGATCACTTTCAGCTAAGTTTTCAGGAAAATGTGGCAGCTGATGATGATGGCTGGAACTCTGAGAAGGAACGGGAGCTGAGCAAGTTGAAAGCTCAGTTAGAAGCTGAGATGTTGGTGAGCTATGATCCTTACGATGACGGTTATGACTTCAACTCTCAAACCTGGGATCACTCGGATTACAATTGAAGTTTAAGTTTTAAATTTCGCATCGTTTTCATTTTATGTTTATGTAATGTTTACGTTTTTATTAATAAAATTTAAGTTTGTGTTAAAAATTGTAATGTTTTTTTTAATGAATTTTAAAATTGGTTTTTAAAATGTTTGGATTAAAAAAAAAATATGGGTCACCACTGTGAAGAGAGAGGTGAATATGGGTTGAGGAGAGAGAAAGCTGAATTGACAACCGGAAAAATAATGCAATATAGATCACCACTGTGCCTAGCGTAAGAGTACATCTGTCGCTATTTATACATAAGCATGGTCTGAAAACTTTACCATCTGAGATGACTTTTTCTTGCATCCTATGATTGGAGTAGCTATACTACTAACGATCACGCATAAGGCTGGGCATAGTAAGAGGATTCAATCCCCTTACTTTTTTCTGCCACGTCAGCTTTCTCTCTCCAACGACCTGCAGGCGATTCAGTGCCCCAGTAAGGGCGACCTAGTTCAGTTTTTTTTTTTTTTTTTTTTTTTTTTTACAAACTCAAATTTCATTAATAATTAAAAAGTTACATAATAATTCAAATAAAATAAAATACATTACAACACTTATTAAAACATTACAACACTTATTAAAAACTAATAATCTAGGTTAAGTCGTTCCTTGATCGAGTCTTTGATTTCTTGCATTTTTTGCCGTTGTAATGCGGGCAAAGCTGGGTCGATTGGTGTGAGATAGAAGATGAGGTCTTTTTGATATTTTCTTTCTCGATCAAGTGCAAGTTTTTGTTCTTCCATTGCCAATCTTTTGTCTTCTTGCTCCGCTTTCTTTTGCTGCAGCTCCAACTCATTATCCCTTTGCTCCAGCTCTTTTTTCTTCAAGTCGTAGTAGCCATCTGCAAGTTCCTGCTTCTTACTCAATGTCATTGACTTAATGCTTTTCCATTTGTCGGCTACCTCTTCTAAATATGAAGATTTGGATTTCTCCGATGGTTTCTTCTTAGCCTTAGCTTTCTTTGCGGCATCACGACCAACTAGTCGCTCATTTTGAGACTCTTCATTATCCGAGCCGGTTTCAGAAGTCCTTGGCTTTTTTCGAGCTGCATCTTGGTTAAAAAAAACCGGCATCTCATTTTTCTTCCAAGTCGGATGCTCCCTCAATATTTCCAAACAATGATCCAATGCAAAGACATGCTTCATTATTATTTCATATTCTTCACATGCTCGTTTATAAACAGTGAGATCATTCCCACCACTTCCAAAATTGGTAAAACAATTGTCGTAAATGGCACAAAATGCACCAACTCTAGGACGAAGCCTATTTTTCCACTTGCTTGACAATTGAGTTGTACGATCTACCTTCACCAACCTCTTTCTCAAAGTATGTAATCACTTTCTTCCAAAATCCCTTAGAATTTTGGTTGGTTCCAACTACGCTATCCTCCGACGAATCACACAAAGCCATGCACAACGCGATCTCTTCTTTGCGTGTCCATGGAGTAGAATCCTTCGTGTTGTCTTGCTCAACCTCTTTCTCAGCCGCCGTCTTCTTACCCTTTGTAGCTCGTTTCTTAGGTTTAACCGGCGACATCGCTTCTGGGGACAACTCGTCAGGAAGAACATCAGTTGGAACCGAATCGTGAAACGATCCATGAGTCGAACCTTGATAACCCGGTGACATTTGTTGACTCGGATAACCCGAACCGGTTCCAACAAAAAAACTCGGATTGTTTTGTAAATTTTCCATAAAATTACAAGCATCTAGGTTGATGTGGTTAACCGGAGAATAATTTTGATAATTAGAATAGGAAGACGATGATGAGTTCATTGTTGGACGATAACAGGAATCGGGGGAGCCATACATAGATTGTTGGCTTCGACGAGAGTGGGTTTGTTGTAGTTGTTGGTTGTTTTGATACGGGGGAACAAATGGACGATTAATATTAGGATGCATAGCAAATGGATTGAATGTTTATTGTTGTTGAGGTTGTTGAGAATCATAATCAAGAGAACGAGGTCGAAAATTGACGTTTGATGAGATACCGGTTAACCGGAAAGTCGAATCCGGTGATACTTCCGGGATGTTTTGTTGTAATCGGGATTTTTGGCCTTTTGCTTGTTGTGGTGTTTTCTTAGACATTTTTAATAGAGATTGTGTTTATGTTGTGTGAAGAATTGGAGTGTGTTAATGTTGGGTATTTATAAGGAAATATAAAAGATTTTATTATTATTTTTTTTTAGCACTTCAAAAGAAAGTGGGCAACGGTTAGTTTTTTGGATTTTTTTGGATTTTATCACTCCAAAACAAACGGTAAAGTTTGTATTTGATTTAGGCAAAGAAAAAGAACTCGATCCTCCATGCGATCTTTTGGCTTTGTTTTTGTCCCACGACCGAATACCCACAAAAGGCACGATCGACTCAAATCGATCGCATGAGTCGATCGCATGGCATTACTGTCGCCAGCCTAATGCCTCCACTTTTAACAAAAGATTGATCATATGCATTTGAAGCTATAGTGAAAAAAAATCAAATTTGTAAAGAGTGCTCGTAATTTTTGAAAGACTATATCAGTTACATAGTGCATTTTAACTAGGTACAAAGAGTTTGATTCATAAACAACACTCGAGAAGCTTGCACTTAATTCGAGCGTGAATCCTAGCCCACCTGATACATTTGTTTTTGGATTCCGAGACATCACACAACACTCTATTTGTTAAAGAGTCATCAGGTATAATATTGCATATGTTTTGCTGATGAGAACAAAAGAGACAATAGATCAATACTTTAAATTTTAGTTATGGTAGCGATACTAATTGGTCAAGTTTAGCATTTTAGCAACCTTTCTGAAAGCCTTCAACTAAATAATTTACAGTGTTAAAAAATATGAACTAAGATACACAAATGATACTATAGTGCATCGATGGCTCGATGCTTGAATACTGAAAATTTAGATAATGCATGTCAATTGATGTTCGAAGTCCACCATAGCTTAGACCAGAGGTAATGGTGGTCATCACCACGCGTTAGCACAGCACCCTCAATCACACATTTACCACCATTACGTCCCCTCCTGGACCCTACCATCACGTGTTTACCACCATTAACCTCATATAGCATAAATTTGTTTGTAATTTTTCTCTAGTCCTGTATTAGAATTCAATGCTCCTTTTATATGGGTGACACACTTTAACATCTTAAATGCGTTTTTGACGCATATTATAGTACAATGCTATTGAAGCATATTTTTGACAAAATAAGTGGTTTTTCAAGTTTGGTAGAAGATATACGATATTGCTCCAAACTAATTTAGTCATTTATATTTCAGTATTCAATATTAACTTTGTGTTTACCATAATTAGCCTTTTATTTAGGAGAGATAAATTTTAATGCTTCCTCGGTCCCCCAATATAATTAAGAGGCGTTAAGGGTTTGGACCAAAAATTCTTCCCCGTAAGAAGAAGAAACACCCCTTTAGTTAGATAATTGATGTTGTATTAAGGGTTTTTATTTATTTATTATTTTTATTTATTTATTATTTTTTTTAGATTGCTTTATATCAGTAAGCCTTATATGCATTTTGATAAGCCTACATTTAATTCTTTTATATAATAAAACAAAACCCAAGTGGGATTTTCATATTTAAAAAAAAAAATCTTATTAGGTAATATTTTAGTTACTATTTTTTAATTTATAAATTTATAAATTCGTTTTGTTGATATACTATACAATAAGATTAAACTTTTAAATAATTTTTTTGATAATAAAAAACTGTAATTAAAAAAGGTTTAGGGTTTAGATAAACCAAGGGCACAAGTCTTGTACCTCTAGGACACAAGTTAGAAAAACCCAATTAAAAATTTTAAATCAAACAAAAAAAGATTAAATTATTTATTATTTAATAAATAAAAATATATCATTAAAAAAATCTAAAAAAATAATAATAATAAAAATAAAATAAAGAACCTGCACGTACACATGCATTATAACTAGGTATACAAACACAAAGATGAACCATTAAACTAATATCAAAGATGAACCATTAAATTAATTGCTCATTCAGGTTCAAAAATATACAAAAATACCCTTAGTTCAAAACCAATAAAGTTTTATAATACATCTTTCACTCTCTCCCATATTAATTTTTAAAAATTAATAAAAATAGATTTTTAAGTAAATACAAGTAAATAAGCATAATTTACAAGTATGTAAAGCACAAATAAAATTAAAAAAACACTATTTAACCTATACAATTAATACACTACTAAAAATACCCCTTCACAAAAATATACAACTATTTAACCACAATATACAATCTAATTATGCTTTCAAAATGTTAAGCTTCCAAAAAATTTGATCAAGATTGTGTGTACATGTCAAACGTTGTGTATCGAGAAGTTCTTCGTGTAGAGTAAAATATAAATGTGTGTAGGATTTTCAATATGGTGTATATACATATACTGTAAAAGACTTTATCATATAAATTTGTAATCTCATCAATAAATGTATGTTATTTAATTATTGCACTTTATAAAATATCGTTAAGCATTTGATATACTGATTATTTGTCCGTGACGGACATGCTGACACGCCACTAGATATCTAGTGTCGTTAATACTTATTTTAGGATATCCGCCGGTGCAACGCACGGGTACCCTACTAGTACACTTAAACACATCCTTGTTTTACTATTTAGACCTCATAACATGCTAAAATCACCAAATGCCCTATAACATGGTTGTCTTTTTGTACAAAAATAGTATTGTACAGTAGTAGTTTTATGAGTAGATAGAAAACTAAAAGAAGGGATAGTGGGTGGTGAATGACACTCTGTAAGCTCAGATCTCAACATTAGGCCAGTGGCACGTACATATATTTATACTTGCATCCAACACTCCCTTTGACCATACTTTTTCTTGTATTGAGATTGAGGATGAGAATATAAGCATATTTACAAAACTGATATGGTCCGACGCTTCATCCATAGCGATTTGTTAATTAACCTATTTGGAATAATGGTTAGTATTCAGAACCAACAGTTTTATATTATATCATCCATGTAATAATAATCTAGTGCCTAATTAGGTAATACCTCTTTTCCTTTAAACAATGAATAGCATGTGATCACTCTTTAAATCAACATGCTATATTTGTAATTTGGTAAAATATCATCCGGCATCGGCAACCATAACATTACGAATCTTGAAGAGGTAATTAGCTTGCCGGATCGGGTTAAGCTTACTCCCTCACAACTAAAGTACTTTGACGTTCTAGTTCAAACTCTTCTTTGGCGGTTCCGAAACAATGGGATATTTGCTTTCAAGAGACTCGAAAAATTAAAACATTACTTCTTCTTGTGGATCTCTAGTTCTGCAAAAGTAAATTGAGTTCATTTGAATTGGATTGACTGGTTTAATAACTCTTATAAAACTCTTTTTCAAACTTTATATTTCTTTACTCGCATTTTGCTAGTCTTTTGCTCTAATAATTACTAACATTTGAAATAAAAAATAAAAACTCAGAAACATACATAACCAAATGTTATTCTATAATATTTACCCAAAAAAAAAATGATATTCTATAATACTAATATCATATGAAACATAAGATGTATTATCATGATATAACTTCAATGAGTGACTATGCATATAATCTCAAAAGAGAGGTGGAGGTTGAAAGGGTTTGAAATGCGTGTTCTAAAGTTCCTTTTAAACATATTTACATATTGCTTTGAATATTAGGCCGGGTGAAATGGTTATTTTCTTAACACTTCCACTTTAACGTTATATCAACTTTTCATCACACTACCTAACTCACCACTTAACTATCGTAGTGATAATCTTTTAACCAAACACATAAAAATATCTCATTTTATACAAACATATCCAAAAATAATAATAATAATAATAATAATAAGAATAATAATAATAAAGTCCCTTTTTTATTTATTTCCGTTAAGTGAAAGAGAACACCTAACTAACCAAAAAAACACCCCTTCGCGCACCAACATACCCCCTTCCGTCATGGGTTTCACACGTGAAAGATGCCCCTTCGCAGGGTGTCATCATAACGCCTGGTCTTACTATAGTTATACTTCGTATGTTAGAAGCATCCAATGTAAAATTTTCAGTCTTCTACCTCTTTGAATTTTGTGGCTGGTTATATATGCATGATAATGTTAGTGCCAATGATAATGCTAAGTATCGTCAATTATTTGGTCAACATTAACGAACGTACATCTGTGCTTTGGTGCTTAAATACTTCTTTATGATGGTAAGATTTTGGAAGAAACTAGTTTGACTAGATTCGAAACATTAATTTTCAAAGTAGATATTATAACATTTTGGAGCCCATATGGGATCCACTAAAAAGAATTAGGTAAAATATTTAAGCCATTGCAGATAAAAAGTCTATTTCGTTCCAGAAAAACGATGTTTTATCAGAAGAGATTCAACCCCTTTTAATGTGTTTGATTGTTCGTTGACTATAGATATAGTGTAGTGTGGGATCCGCTAAACAACGTACCATGTTTCTATTTCCGAGCAACGATCGATATTTTCATTTTTTTGAATACATATAACTAGTGTTAGATTACCATTCACCAATTTCATAAAAGCAAAAAAGAATGTAGCAAAAACATGCACGTAACACTATCATTGGCACTAGCAATATTTTAATAACATACACATTTTTAACGAACGAGAAGAATAAATTGCATTTGTTTTCAAGAAACTATCGAAAGTATTTAGAGATCTTGGATGATTATAAATGATTCTTATTAAACATCAGGTATTGTCTTTTAACTTAAATTTCAAAAATTAGTTTTTAATAACAACCTAATTTTTAAAAACTCTTGTTAACGAAACTCTAATAAATAATTATTACAAGTTCCTAATTTTGCTTTATTATATGTTTTTTTTAGAAAGGCATTTTGCTTTATTATATACTCGTACTTGGAAGTTGAACCATTTACACTTAATGAGTGAGTTCAAATCCTTATTTCTTTTTATTGAGGTTAATTTAGATATAATTCCAAACCACTTAACTTAAAAAACACTCCTTTAGTGTTAATAAAATTACCAATATTGTTTGAATAATACTATAGCACAATCTAAAAGCTTTATTCATATCATTAATTTACACGTTCCTAAGGCTAGGTGTAACAAGGAGAGGAAGATTCCTCTTCAACCCCTTTTGACGCGTGCTTCCTATAACAGATACCCCACATGATGCGTCCTCGGTGATTTTTTTGGGTAATGACGGTCGTCTCGACAACCGGTTGGGAAAGAAAGAAAAGAGGGTTGCGTGTGTGATATTAGTTTTTGTAAAGTATATTTGTGTTTAAATGTGTTATGTTTGAGTAATAAAGTTGTTTGTCGTGTTACATTACGTTGGTGATAATGTTGTTTGTGTTAAAAAGTTGATATGCCATTGAGTTGATGATAATGATAACCGTAAGCAACCAGTGTAAGTACCCATCATCTTATACAGCTGTAAGCTAGCTAGATAAACTTTTGATTTCCAGCAAACTGCAAACAAAGACTCCAACTAAAAGAATAATACCAAAAAGAGTTACGTAGTAAAATTTACCAAAGGATAATATAGCCAAGAAACCAGTTTTTGCAAAAAATAGCAACGAAGGGTTTCTTTCGCATTTACATTGGTTGGTATTCTGAAAGCTTGTGGGACGAAAAAGATGCTGTAAAATTGTGTAGAGTCATAATTACTAAACAGTGCCACCTAATCAACACATGCAAAATAGGGTCCAAGTGTCACTTGCCTGAATGAAAAGACAAAATATACTACTAGTATATATATATATATATATATATATATATATATATATATATATATATATATATATATATATATATATATATATATACGGAGTATATATTTTGAAAAAAGGCTTTCATACAAAATATACTATATGATTGGTCCCTAATCAGTCCACCCTGTCATATCTTCCATGTTTTATGTTTACCCTTTATCTTTTGCTTGTATTTCAATTTAAGATGACACAAGTTAAGCACACCAAAAATACATAAGGGCTCACGAGAAAGTACACAGAGATTCACATAAAAGTACATACAGGTGTATTTTTATGTGGGTCTCTGTGTACTTTTGATGT
Organism: Artemisia argyi; assembly: GCA_030686995.1. Classification (NCBI taxonomy): domain Eukaryota; kingdom Viridiplantae; phylum Streptophyta; class Magnoliopsida; order Asterales; family Asteraceae; genus Artemisia; species Artemisia argyi. The sequence goes on from CM060692.1 coordinate 130,683,674, forward strand.
ACTTTTAGTATGCTTAACTTGTAACCCTAGGACACAAGTTAGAAAAACCCATAACAATTTATAAAAACACTCCTTCATTTAGAGGGCAAAAGTGAAAATTTGATGATGTGTAGTGAAAATTTTCTTTTTGTTTTTTTTATTGCAACTCACCTTAACGAGGCGTTAAGGGGTTAACCAAATTCGTTAACCTTTAACCAAATTTAGGGGTGGTATCATCACCAAGTCTTTAACCACGAAATGGTGAAACCTTAACCATGAATTTGGTTAAGGTATCGAGTGCTCTTAAGCAATTAACATACTCGATATCACACTTCCTAATTAGAGTATGTGAATCGTAAACCATTATTACCCTAAAAATACAACGAAAGTTAATTATAATAAGGTATGCAAGTTACAATCAAATGAATCAATTGCACCATCAGGCATCACCTATCAAAACTATAAAGACTAAAAGTGAAACACTCCCGTATGAATATTTTGTAATAAACTAAACGACTATCTGTGCATAGAAACAAAATTCATATTGAGAGATAGTTATAATGATTTTTATTTAAGTATTTTGTGTAACGTTTTGTGATAGTATAGTTGTTTGCCTTTTAGAAAATCTCGTTGTTATGCATAGGTCCTCTCATATATTATATATAATTAATAAACCGAAATATCAAATATGTATTTAATATATTATTTAAGTTGACAAATCAAAGTATCAAATATGTTTTTATATAGTTAACAAACCAATTTAGAAACCAAATATTCAAACGTGTATGTGTTAATTTTACATTTTTTATTTTCTAATGTTCAAATGAATAGAGTTGACAAACGTGTGTGTGTGTGTTAATCTCCATTTAAGTTTCCATTCTAAAGTATCCATGTAAACAATGTTTTAAACAAGTTACTATTTTCAACCGTATTTTATTTAAGGTAGAATAGGTATAGAACAAAATTAATATATTAACAGTTTTTTATCCATATAGTTAAGATATTATATTCACCCAACACAAATACAAGATGATGTTTTTTAGGGGGATTCTCTATAGAACCGCAACATCTTTCATATTAAGTTCTCTAGTTTCTATGTTCACTTTGCACATAATTGATTCGGATATAATAAACATCTTCTACATTTCGAAGCGTATTTATGAGTATTCAAATTTTCGTTGTTGTGCTTGTATATGGGCATTCATTATGGTATTTTCATCAAAAGGTCTAAACCCTATATAAAGTTTTATCTTTCGTTTTAACCATAATGATCATTTGTTTCATACATATGTAACATGAAAAGGTTCATATTCTTAAACATTTTCTTAATTTAATGCATATATTATTATGAATCATTTGAAGAGTTGCAAAATGTTTATACATAGTGAACATAGTTTTATAACAAAATGTTTATAAATTAATAATTATGCAAGCTTATAGATTCACCAATGCTTTAATATCTAAGAATTCATGATATAGCACAAGTCCCGTGCTTTATTGTACTGTCTTATTTTCATTTAGTGCTTTATTGTACTGTCTTATTTTCATTTAGTTCATTGTAAATTCAGAAGAAAAAAATAGTTTATTTAGTTCAGATTTTTTTTAATTGCATTTAGTAATAAACTTGATGTACTCCCTCAGCTTAAATTGTTGTTAGAGCGACAACAAGACTTACGAAGTATAAGTTAAACATAATTAGTCAAAAATTGATAATATACTAGTATTCACTACTTTTAACTTATATTTGTTGGTTGATTTTTCAGGTGGGAACAGATAATCAGTAGCTTGATATCACTTAGAATTGTGTAACCACTTTTAAAAGAAACTATTCGATTTTAATTGTTTGGGTTACAAGAACATCTTTTTGGGATAAGAGCAAGTGTCATGTTCTTGATTTATGCAAAAAACAATAATTTTTTTTGCTTTACGTGTTTAGGTTTTTCCATGTATCTTTCATGCAGATTATTAATCTCTTATATAGAGATGAAAAATCAATTCAATGGAATTATGAGAATTAATCGACTTATTAATCTTCCCATAATTTTCCTTCATTATAGTAATAGTTGTTACATGACCATTAATCATCGTCATTAATGTGGAAAATTAGAAGGGGGGTTGAATAGTTTACCGCTTTTTAATTCCTTTTTAACTTGAATATCTTTAAACACTTTTACGATTGCTTAAAGATATAAACACAATGGTATATGTTTGATTCTTTGAAAATCTTTTCATGTGAATAACAATTCTAACTTTACTAGTTTCATACTTTGAAAAGCTTTGCATGTGATGATCCTAACTTTGCTTATTTAGTTCTTTGAAAAGCTTTACTTTTGTTTGAAGATATAAACACATCTTTACTTGTTTAGTTCTTTGAAAAGCTTTATATGTAACTAGCTATTCTAACTAAAGAACAACATGTAATAAGCAAAGACAAAGAAAGAAACGATCAAACCACAACAAGATTGTTTATCGTGGTTCGGCTACAAGGACTCATTTTCCTTGCCCTACATCCACGCCCCGAGTTTTCAACTCGAGAGTTATAAGCACTAATCAACAAGCTCCTTTCACCGGCGGAGAAAACCTTTACAACGTCGCTTACACTTTTACCGACACTAAGCTAGATGTCGAGTTCTTTTACACGGATACAATCACTCCCATCGTCGCTTACACTTTTACCGACACTAAGCTAGATGTCGAGTTCTTTACCAAGGGTACAACCACTCCCGTTAGTTCTTTTACAAGGGTACAACAACTCCCGACACACTACGTATTTTGAGGCCTAAAATACTAACCACTTACTTCTATATACATGACAAACATGAAGTATAAACTACCAAAGCTTATACATGACCAAGCTACCAAGACATGCAACTTTAGTGTTGAAGCTTGTAACTTCTTGAATGATCTTGTGAAGTCCCTTGCTACATAAGAGAATCACACAAATCAAAATGTTACTGAGTTAGTTGAGAGAGTATGTGAAAATATGTCCTCAAGGAGTGACACAAAACTAACAAATGGTTTGGTATTTATAGCAAACCATTCTGCAGGTCTGGCGGATACGGCGGACCCCTCAGAAGGGTTCCGCCCATGTATCCCCAGGGTACCGCCAGGGCTGCAGTTGGTTTTTGCAATAAATCTTCCAAACCAAACAAGATCACATCTCATTAATCCTTGCAAACCAAACAATGTCACATCTCATAATATCAAGTCAAACACTAAACTTGCAAGCAAACCACTTAGTAAGTCAAACACACTTCTTACCATAAATGTATATTGACAAAGCTTGCCCTAAATGTGATGTGACCTTATTATATTAAGAAATAAATGTGATGTGACAAGACACTTTCTAATTTAAGAAATAAAAACAATGTTTTATTTAAAAGAGATGTAAACCTTAGTTTAAACAAGACTTAAACACTTAAAGTGATGATTTACTCCTAGCTAAAGTTCATACTTTGTCATTAACAAAACTTAGCAAAGATCGTAAAATATAAATAACGTTTTTAGGCGATATTAGTATAAAAACTTGTTTTTGCAAAGATGAGGTGATAAGCACAATAAGCACAAGTTTATATAAATTCTCCCCCTTTTTGTCGAAACAAAAAGAAGAGTAGCGAAGCGGAAGTAAGCACTTGCTCCCCCTTGGACGATACTGCCCCTAAATGGAGTGCCAAGAGAGGTGACATGGATTTTGAACCTACAAGAGAAAGTTTAGTTGTTGCACAAGACAAGTCATGAAAGCATTTCATGTTTAAGACACAACTAAGAGTTGTGAAGCGAAATAATACACCACTCATGCTACCCCTTGAATATTACTCCCCTAAATGGAGTATCAAGGAAGGAAAACATGGATAATGATCCTACAAAAAGAAAGGTTAGTTTCAAAAACACAAGATATATGTATGGTACCATTCAAGGTATAGTTCACTTATTATACCTAAATGGTCAACAAACAATGAAAACCTTGTAGTAGAATGAAATTTATTTCATGTAAAATTTTGACTCTTAAAAAGTCAAGGACAAGAAATTTAGATTACACCATCCTACTTCTTAAAAATAAAGAAAAACTAAAAATAAACTAAGAACCTAAAAAGCTACAAGGAAATCATCATTTTCCTTAATGAGAAACATTTTCCAAAAACAAGGCTAAGGTTGTTTAAGGATGAAAATGTGGGTTGGAGGGTTGTAGCGGGCTTTTTTTTTAAGGTTGAAAGGATGACACGGTTTTGGTTTGTTGGTTTAATTGGGAAACATTTTCCAAAAGAAACGGTTTTGTTTCATTTTGGAGACTCTAAGGTTGAGGTGTGTGAGACGAGGATTGTAGAAGATCCAAAATGTGGTTTAGTATAAACCTCATTTCTTCGGATAGCTCACGAATTTCCCTTCGACACCCTTCACTAATGTGAGCGGTTCTTTCGCAATGATTGCAATCATGGCGGGGAAAGTTGGTTGAAGAGTGGTTTGATATGTTGGTGGTGGATGGTTTGAACTTGAAGGAGCAAAGGTGGGGTTGAGTAGTGTTTTTGATTCCTTCATTTGTTGATTGAAGTGTTGTTTGTAAAACCATGATATGGTTGATTTGAGAGTCAACCATACGTTTGAAGGCATGAAGATGGTTTAAATGAGTGTCAATCTCATTATGAAGGTTTGGAGGTTTTTCCCATATGGATGCTTCTGTTTTCTTATAAGAAGAAAGTAGAGATTCAAAATGTTGGGAAGGTTCTTGTGGTGATGGTTGTTGTTGTTGTAGTGGTTGTTGGTTTTGAACAAAATGGCGGAAGCTTGGTTCGCCGGAAGGATTGCCATGAAGGTCTTTGTAAATTGGGTGAAACACAAATGATTGTGAGTGGGTATGACCTTGATCATTTGGAAAAATGGATGGTCTAGCATAACGGTAAGCCAACCGTTCTACTAATGATGGTTGATGAGGTTCATCATCTAGTTGCTCACTAGGTTGTTGTTGGGTTTCCATTTGAGCAATGGCGTCAAAGAGTGACAAGGATGGTGGACTTGATGATTTGGGTGATAGGTCTTCTAATGTTTCCAAATAAGGTAGTGGTGATGTTGGTGGTGTATGGAAAAGTTCCATTGGTGATTGAGGTGATGGAGTTTTTGATAGTTGAGCTTGTTGAGAAGGTGATGATGAATCACTTGAAGGTCTAGTTGTTGGAGGAATGGTGGCCATGTTTGTGTAGCAATGTGTTGGAGAGGGTGTTGGAGTATCAAGATTAAGCAAGTCTTGAAAGGTAATTACATTGGTATTACAATGTGTTGGGGATTGTGTTGAGGTAGTGAGGTTAAGGAAATCTTGGATAGGTGAGGAAATGTTAAGCGAAGCATCACTTGAAGAATATGAGCTTGACTTGACGGTTTTGTTGAAGCAACAAGGTTTAACACTAATCCTAGTGGTTTTCGAGAAGGATTTTGATGACTCGGATGATGTGTTGGATTTAGTCATTTCAAAGGTGTGGTTTGGATGTTTTGAGAGAAGAAGTTTTAATGGTGATGGTGTGATTTGAATTGTAGCAAAACTTTCAAATTTATAGGATGAAGAAGATGTTGAAATGGGTGTTTGGATTTGATGTTTTACCATTCAAAGATTGAGGTTTCAAATGATTTACATAGTTTTCATGAACATGTCAAATCATTGCATGTCAATCCAATGGAGTAGAGTGGAGTGAAAGACCAACAAATGCACTTAATGCTTTGTGATCATGGGATGTGATTTGGTTGAAAATGTTTCAATGGTTTGAAGGATCCTTTAAAAGGGTTCCTTGGGTTGGTTATGTTTGAATTTGAATTTTTGGAGGGAAGTGGCTTCCTAATTGTTTTAGTGAGTGAAAGTTGTTCTAATATGGTTATTGGAGTTAATGGAAGATGTTTCTCACTTAGGATAATGGTTTGACACTTTACAAGTATTGGACTTTAAGAAAAATAGAAAAATTTTCTGCAGGTGTCTGGTGGAACCCTCAGAATACACTGGCGGAACCCATTTGAGGGTACCGCCTGGTCCGTTGGGCCATTTCTGGAATTCCCAGAAAATACACTGGCGGAACCCAATTTTTGGGTACCGCCAGATCCGCCAGAGCTCAAAAATTAGGCAGTCCGTGTTTTTTACCCACGAGACGATTTTCAAAATTTTCGAAAACTCCTAAAATCAAAAATATAATGCATATCTGGTTAGGAAATGCAAAAAATAAACATGTAAATACTCATATCATATGACTTTGACCGGGGGCTAGCGATATTCACTAAACTTAGTGAAATTTACCATAAGCATAAAAATTGACAAACACCTCAAATATTGTCATTATGCATAAAAGTTCATTCAAACATAATCCAACAAACGTAATAAACCATGGAAGTGAAAAACAAATAATTCACGTAGTTTAACACAAAAACGATTCTAAAGCATTCATAAGCCAAACTGATGCGTGGGAATCGCACCTTGCTTTACCTCTCGAGGGATCTCGAGAAGCTTACAACCCCCACCAGGCAGTGTACCTGATCGTTGTAGTATAGTATAGTGACAAGTACCGGGGGATTGATCGTTCAGCTTAGGAATAGTGTCGCTAGGATTAGAAAACCTAATTACTAGTTCTAGAGGTGAGGGATGATTATTTTTGTATTTTTATATTTTTATGAAAGCAATTAAAATCTCGGGTTTTGAAGGAGTGGGCGGAATTAGTTGCTATTCAACTAACCCAAAGCTAAGATATAATCAAAATAAAATACTGAAAATGAAATTAAACTAATTATTACAAAGGTTGTGAGCAGTAGTTGGAGAAATTGTGTTTACTTAGACTTCACTACTCCCTAGATATCTTTTACACGTTAATTACTTGTTATACTTGTATGGATGACGGATTGTATTCCTTAATACCATTCGTGGGGTGGCATACATAACTCCCCAACTCTATGAGCTCTTATCTCCTCCTACACCATGACTCAGCACAACTATAGGGATTGTAAACAGTGGCTCATGCATTAAATACAACCAATAAAGACCTAGTACGCCTCGGTTCATGTTTCTTAAGACGTTCAAGCATGTTACCATTTGGAGATCTGCCAGTTTTCTTAAGCCTAACATATAAATCATTCATCCAAGAACAAGAATAAACAAGTAATCAACACATAATCAACATCTAGGTTTCATTAGATCTAAGCAAACACAAGAGAGATCTAGCCTAGCATAATTGAATTGAGACAAGAACAAGATATAAACAACCAACACATAGACATATTGATTGAATTAGAAGAACACTTATCTCAATTACAATGCAAGGTGTCAAGGGTTTGGAACCCTTGAAAAACCTGTAAAAGAGGCACCAAATTCGTCTTTAGGGTTTCACCAAAACTTCTCTCCTTTTTTAATGTAAAAACTAGAAAACTATATATAGGAAAACTGGGCTGACGGCATCAAGACAAGCATGTGACGCCGTCACCTCGCCGCCAAATACTTCCTCGGACGGCCTTGATCTACTTATGACGGCCTATGTGACGCCGTCACCACCTACGGTATTTTATTCTTGGGACTTTGACGCCGTCAGGATGGATTTTGACGCCGTCATCAACTACGGTGTTTTATTCTTGATGTCTGACGCCGTCAGGGTGTAACTCTTGACGCCGTCACCTAGTGTCTTCAGCATGGAAAATTGATACTTTGCCGTTTTCTTCACTTTTATGCTCCAAAAACGTCCAAAATGGCTTCTTTTCCAGAATTCACTCTCCAAACACCTAAAATCACAAAAGGAACGATTTAGGGCAATATTTGATCAAATAAAGTCGGATTCGGGCTTAAATGACCCCCTAAAAACGGATCATTTTTCGCCTCATCACAAACACTCCTTAATCTTCTCACAACCGGTCTATCTTCTTGTTGAGCTTGTTTAGGTACCTTCCAAAGCATTTGAACATTCCTTTGGTTTGCTTGAACTCTTCGGATGCATTGTCAATGATGGGGAGTGCTTGAAGGTATTCTAAAGGGGGTAACTTAGAGTTAGGAAGTTTATCGTCCTCGCTCATGCCGGATGATGATGATGATGATGTAGGTGATCGAGTACGTTTGCCCTTATTTTTGAAAACTCATTTATCACTTAAAGGAACGAAGATGTGCGGAACGAGAGAATAGTCAAGGCGCATTCCATTATCGTTAGGAGGAATGGGTGAGATTGCTCTAAAGAGGCGAGTAAGAAGCATTCCATTGGGAAGAGCGGTTGTTCCAACTAAGGATATGTCGGCCATTCTTTTGGCTAGATAGTAGGCTAAGTTGAAGGGTTGACCGGTGGAAATGCTATAGAGCATGTAGTAAAGACATGTGTTGATATGATCTCTATTTCCTATGGTACTTATGACGTTGGCTCTAAGGATTTCTTCCCACTTCTTAAATTATGGTTTAAGCTCATTGAGCTCCATACCAAAAGGATCCTTATCTACAATATTCCCCGAACGATTCACCCTAGTGGTAGAGGTTCTAACAAAGAGATGTTCCTTAATAGTTTCCTTACTAGCAAGAGGTGTGTCGTATGGATAAAAACGCTCAATAGAATCAAGACTTGAAATGGGCCACTTATCCGTGTAGATACAAGTTACCTCATTCGGGACACCAAGAATGATAGCTAAGTCTTTTAAATCTATGTCATGTGGTGTTTGATTGGTTGTGAAGTTTAATGATATCTTGCCGACAACACTTGTGTAAAGGTTTACGGTTGCATAGAATTCTAAGATGAATCTAGGACAAATTGGCTCATCTATATCAAGGAGACAATCAAAGTTGATTGCGGCAAAGTTTTGGCGAATGGATGTTCCTTCTAGAAAGGATGGATCAATGGTTCTTCCTTCGTGAACATAGCGTTTTTCTAGTGCCTTAAAGGTTTCTACTTGAACATTGTTGAGACCTTTGGTCATATGGTGTTTGGGCATGTACTTAACGGTTTCCTTGTGACCGGATTTGTTTGTGGGAGGCATGTTGATTCCTAGAAAACATAAAGTTGTACGTTAATGACTTTTAACAATGTGGATGTTCTAATGTGTTCCTATATGCAAAACAATGTGAAGACTTGGTTATCTTGACTCATTTTGATTCCCAAATTGTTTTGTTATGCAAATTTTGTTGTAAAAACAAAAGATAACCAACACTCTCCTAATTGAATGTGTCTTCGATTGAATGTACCCGAAAATACATATTAGTTATGTATCCCCTTTAGCATTCAAGAGATAATATGCAAGTGATGTTTTTCATTTGTTTTAACAATGTGGTGATGAATCATGTTCTAGTCTTGGATGTGATTTTTGAAAGACAATGCACTTGGTATGTTTGGCAAATCAACAAAAAGATACAATTCTTAACTAATGAAATACATAATTGACTAGCCACCAAGTTTTTCATGAATCAAGAAGTTTTATGCAAAAAACCCTAAGATTCTAGTTAATGATTGTAAGCAAGAATGTTATAATTGAATCAAAAATGCGATTGTGATTAGAATACTTGCAAAGTTAGTTGGATTTGAAGAGATTGGATTAAAAGCCCTAAAATTCGTGAGGATATGTGTTTTTGAGAGGGTGATGGCTGTTTGAAAGTTTATGTTAAGGTTAAGAGGGTGTTTGGTTTTGAAATTACAAATAAAACAATCTGAGGTTTTGGCGGACCAGGCGAAACCAAAAAATGGGTTCCGCCCGTATGGTCTGAGGGTACCGTGGGTGCTGTAGGGAAAAAATTCAAAAGGTATTGTCTTGATTTTTGTGGTTTTATCCTAATGTTCAAAACAAAGGTTTTAGGTCTTATGAGTTTTTGACTAAGCCTAGGGATGATGAATGCTTCTCATTCAAGAGGTTTTGTGAAAAACGTTGGTAGAATGGTTAACGTATAAGTCTTTCTTAGTAAGATGTTCCTCAATGAACATGTTTACCAAGGCGATGATGACGGATCACACTATGTCAATAAAGAACATAATGGATTGAATTGTCGCCGAAGTCGATACTTCCTTTGTTGAAGGGGTAACAATGTTGATGAGATGAATTCCGTTGTCGATGTGAGTTAGCTTACTCAAGTGGAGCTTGTTGATGTGCTTCTTCATCCGAAACTAATTTGAGACCCTTACGTGTTTTTGGAGAATCATTGGGTAAGTAAGTATAAAAGTGCAAGTACCACTTGTGCTTTTCTTATCAACTTATTACCGACATAATTCCATTTTGCATATACTATGGTTTCTATTCCCGTTCTTTTGGGATACCATAATCCTAGTTGTGTAGTACCTTATGATGTATCCAAACAAGCTCAACTAAAGAGTTTTTCGAGGATCTTCTTTAACACGAGCACATAGACAAATGCTAAACATAACGTTGGATCTAATTGTTATGATAACAAGTAGTCTTCCAAACATTTCTCTATGTTTAGTTTTACCCACGGATTTACTAATCTCATTCTTGACAAGTCATCAATAGCTTAACCATTGAAAATAAGAGAGTAACTAAGAATGTCTTTAAGTTAAAATCCCTTGCTTTTGGAGTTTGCTTTTATAATCAAAAAGGCTTTCAAATATTGACACATATAATCACATGATTACTTCGAAACGTATATTTTGTTTCACTAGTTGTTTTACTCTAAATTCCAAAAATTGTTTTTGTTGAATTTGTTTAGACACAACTATGATCTATAAATCAAGTTTTATAACTATTGTCAATTTTGCTTGATTCAATGTTTGACTCAAGGTGAGAAGATGTTATTTTGTACTTTTACTCCATGCTTGTCTTGTCATCATTGGACTTTCGACTAAGTCATCATCTACCAAAGATGATATCTTAGAAAGAGGAGATCACTCGTTAAATTTTATATTTAACGACTCCTCGACTCTTTGGGTTTTCTTACTTAAGAAATACGAACTCTATTTGTTTTGAAAAAGTCCAAGAGGTACAACATCATGAGACTATGTGTCAGATTTGATGTGTAAATCCTAGATGTTGAAAACTCATTTTATTTCACACATCCAAATGTATGCTTGTGTGATTAATTTCACCTTGTGTGTTTAATGTGAGATTATCATAAAAGAGTGATTGAAGAGAAACACAATTTAAGACTCAAAGTATAGTATTAGAGAATGTTGTTTAACAAAAGTTTGTTTTGCAAGGATCACAAAAGTGTTAGACATTTTAACACTTAGGATATTCTTAGTTAGCTTCCTTGTAAGCAAGAGTTGTGTGAGACTCACTCAAGAGTTTCTCGTGTTTATCTCTTGATGGTTAAAGAACCAAAACACCTTATATCTCCTACTAATACTAATGACGAAATTCCTTGTTACATAGAATCTAATCTTAGTTATTACTAATAGCAAGTAAACACTTTAGAGTATTACAAATAACACATATTTGAACACATAATGCTAGAAACAAGAGACAATCAAAGTCAAGTTGAAGTAATGCGTACCTTTTAAATTGCATAGAGATGCTATCAAGCAGATAAGCATTACGCGTAAAATCTTGGTTTGACGACACGCTTTGAAACTCAATAACTCATGTATCCAAGAAGGTTAGATAATCATATAAAAGCATAGAGAATAATAATCCTAATCCTTTTATCATGAGTTTCTATTAGAGATTGAATTATCTCTAAATCTCTCTTCTAGGTTTGACAAATTTTACTTGCTTTGTTTTATTAGTTGATGGTGCTTTTGAGTTAAGTCCTAATCCGGTTTTATCTTAAAACAACCTTTGACTCCTCAACAATCTTTCAAGAGATTTTGAGCTTTCATCAAATTTAACTAATAATTTTTCCTTTCTCATTTTGCATTTTAATCTCATGTTTATAATCTAGACATAATTTACATTCTAGATCAATTTCAACATTACTCTCAATTCTAGACATTTTATCTTCTAATAAGATTTCCTTTTCAAAGATATTCTTAAAAGATTTTGAAGACTCATTCTTGAAGATAGTTTTTAGGTCCATGTTGCATAAACGTTCAGACTCATTTTCTAGTTTAGAAAACTCTAGGATAAATTAATCAAAGCAAAAGTGTTTGGTTTCAAAGTGTACCTTGCTTGATGTTTTATCTAGTTTTAGAATCACAAACCGGATGATTGACTTCATCTTCATCCGTGTTATTCCATGAATCGCAAGCAAGTCTACTACGAGATTGACACGAGTAATCACCTTTACTTACACCTTGCTTGTTGTTTCAATAAATTGACAATTAACTATCGGAGCATTGTCTTCGTCAACATCCATTTCATTCCAAGATACGCAAGCAGGTTCATCAAAACACACGTACTCATCTTCACTTGTACCTTCATTTAAAACATTTAAACTAGTAGCACATGTATTAACTTCTACTAAGTGTCTATCAATTAGTTTTTCTAAAACTTCTAATTCATATGTAAGATCAAATTGATCATCATTGACTTGACATATTCCGTGATGAAAGTTTAACATATTTTTTTAAATATCATTTGCCGTTTGACAAAAATACATTCTTTCATATTTGGTACTAAAGCTTTGTAAAACATTGTTTTAGCTTTAATATTTTTATCAAGTTTAAGATAGTTATCTTGGTTTTCAAAAACTTGTTTTCTTTGGTTTGAAATTACTAAGAGAAATAATATGCCAAAGATCTTGATCAATTGATTTCACCTAGTTTTCAAAGTTACTTTTCCATTCAAGTAAGTTTTCTTTTTCAAATAGCGGTTGGTTTTGAATAGGTTGCCCTTCTTTGAGATTTTCAAAATCCATGAATCGATCCAAGTTTTAAAATACATTATATTTTAAAGATCTTGAGTAACGTAGCTCTTGATGCCAATTGTGGAAAACTAGAAGGGGGGTTGAATAGTTTACCGCTTTTTAATTCCTTTTTAACTTGAATATCTTTAAACACTTTTACGATTGCTTAAAGATATAAACACAATGGTATATGTTTGATTCTTTGAAAATCTTTTCATGTGAATAACAATTCTAACTTTACTAGTTTCATACTTTGAAAAGCTTTGCATGTGATGATCCTAATTTTGCTTATTTAGTTCTTTGAAAAGCTTTACTTTTGTTTGAAGATATAAACACATCTTTACTTGTTTAGTTCTTTGAAAAGCTTTACATGTAACTAGCTATTCTAACTAAAGAACAACATGTAATAAGCAAAGACAAAGAAAGAAACGATCAAACCACAACAAGATTGTTTATCATGGTTCGACTACAAGGACTCTTTTTCCTTGCCCTACATCCACGCCGCGAGTTTCCAACTCGAGAGTTATAAGCACTAATCAACAAGCTCCTTTCACCGGCGGAGAAAACCTTTACAACGTCGCTTACACTTTTACCGACACTAAGCTAGATGTCGAGTTCTTTTACATGGGTACAACCACTCCCATCGTCGCTTACACTTTTACCGACACTAAGCTAGATGTCGAGTTCTTTACCAAGGGTACAACCACTCCCGTTAGTTCTTTTACAAGGGTACAACAACTCCCGACACACTACGTATTTTGAGGCCTAAAATACTAACCACTTACTTCTATATACATGACACACATGAAGTATAAACTACCAAAGCTTATACATGACCAAGCTACCAAGACTTGTAACTTTAGTGTTGAAGCTTGTAACTTCTTGAATGATCTTGTGAAGTCCCTTGCTACATAAGAGAATCACACAAATCAAAATGTTACTGAGTTAGTTGAGAGAGTATGTGAAAATATGTCCTCAAGGAGTGACACAAAACTAACAAATGGTTTGGTATTTATAGCAAACCATTCTGCAGGTCTGGCGGATACGGCGGACCCCTCAGAAGGGTTCCGCCCATGTATCCCCAGGGTACCGTCAGGGCTGCAGTTGGTTTTTGCAATAAATCTTCCAAACCAAACAAGGTCACATCTCATTACTCCTTGCAAACCAAACAATGTCACATCTCATAATATCAAGTCAAACACTAAACTTGCAAGCAACCACTTAGTAAGTCAAACACACTTCTTACCATAAATGTATATTGACAAAGCTTGCCCTAAATGTGATGTGACCTTACTATATTAAGAAATAAATGTGATGTGACAAGACACTTTCTAATTTAAGAAATAAAAACAATGTTTTGTTTAAAAGAGATGTAAACCTTAGTTTAAACAAGACTTAAACACTTAAAGTGATGATTTACTCCTAGCTAAAGTTCATACTTTGTCATTAACAAAACTTAGCAAAGATCGTAAAATATAAATAACGTTTTTAGGCGATATTTGTATTAACAATTAAGTTGCAGTCAAAGCTACTTTCGATTAGGTCAAAACATTTACAAGTTAGTAGGAATCAGTTCTACTGTGTTTACTCGTGTATAAGCTAGCTCACTAAACAAGCTTACTCCATGAGTGTACTTACTAAGGAGTTCTTTCATTGAAGTGTTGAACCTCTAATAAGATCGTTCAGAGTCCACTCAATAAATATTATGACTCACTTTATTTATCAGCCTAATGACATCGTTCATAGTCTACTCATTGAAGAGTATACTCTCTGAACTCATCAGTTGTTTGAAATTCTATACCACCACTATTTGTGTCTGGGGGTTCAATAACTTGATAGGTATACACTTCGTACCTCCAAGCTCATTTTTCAAATGTTAACCGAACTTATTGAACTAAATTTCAAACAATACTAAAGTAGGAAATCATTGTATTCATTCGGGTAATTTCAAACAGAGCGGTGTAATAACAAGAAAAAGAAAAGTAAATAACAAAAATAAACTGTAAATGAGTCTTTTCCCTCTACAAGAAAAGAAAAGTATATAAGAGAAAAACAAATTTTAAATAATGGTAAGTTTCGACGCAGAGCGGTGTAATTTTTTATTATTATTATTTTTTTTGAGTATTTAGCGTTTGTCGTTTATCTTGTTTGGCCAAAAGCTTTGAGCATTATCAAATTTGTTTTTATCGCCCTTTTTATAGTGTTTCATGAAGAGGCATTTTTTTTTTCATCACTACCTTTATATAAGATTATTACGATATCCTTATTGAATTTATTTAATTTAATTATATGTTTATTTTTACCACATTATAATTAAATTTATATATATAAGATTGTTGCTTGTGTTTTTGTTTTAATTTTTCAAATGACTAGTATTTTTCAGTATTTAAGTCTTACTTATATTTATTATCACTTAAAATTATAAAATATATTTTATAAATAATTATTTTATTTATTTTAATGTGTAAATATTTTTATACGTCATTTTACACTTATAAATGCAGCCATTCCATGTTACCGTATGTTTTCATAAGATAAACATTTACCCCAAACTGATATTGTTTGGGATTACTGCTAAATGATGCTGCCTAAAGCTAATGATAATTCAAAAGTACCCTAAAAAGGAAAGAAGAAGAAGAAACATTATTACTCGAGTTGAAGAAAGTACCAAGAGATATTTCAACAAGGATAGTACGAGTAAAATTGAAATGAAATATATTAGTTATAATTTTTATGCAGTTAATTGATTACAATTTTATGTTATAAATTGTGAGTATTTGATTTTTTTTTATTTTTTATTTTTTTTAATGAATTACTGAGTCATTTCTTATATATTTTTAGTGAAAGATTGTTGTGCCAACTAGTTAAAAAAAAATGCAGTTAAGCTATCCCAAATGCACAAGTTAGAAAAACCCAATTGTTATTTGGTTATGATAAGAAGTGTGTTTTTTTTTTTGTTAAAAGTGACATGATTATAACTGATGTGATGCTGACGTACGTGACACTGAGTGAAAATTTAACCCGCGGTTATGATTCCTTATGCTCTAATTGGCACACAAAGACAATATATACAGCTATACAAGTTTTCTCAAAAAGTAAACATAGTGGGTTTTTTGGAAAATAAATAATATGAACAGTATAGTTAGGATCAAATAAGAAGAAAAATTAAAATAAGAAGGATAAGAAGAAACCACAACCACACATTTCAGATGCACCTATTAAAATAGATGCATCTCCCCTTGAAAATCTCTCCTTTATTTGAAATGTGTGGCTAGAATTTCTTCTTATTCTTCTTACTGGATCCCTACCATGAACAGTAAATGAAGTTCATACTTAATAGTTCATACATCTACTCGACATATTATAAGATGAACAGTAAATGTAGCTTGGTCAAAAATTATGAAATCATTTATCTCGTTTTTCCTAAAACTTTTATTGTGAATAATAAAATGATTTCTTTCACACATGAAGATAGTAAAAATGTCAAAGTTACATGATATAAGTTCACTTACTCCGTATTTGTTATTTTGTTGCCTTAAACATTAGTATCTTTTTAGTATTATTCTTGTTGACAGAATCGTCACCACTTTCTTTTCATACGGTTTAATGTATTTAATATAATTCACTAACGAGTCATAAATTAAGAAAGTGATTACGTGGATCTAACATTTCCAATTTTAATAAAAACATATAAATCATACTGTAAAAATTATACAAGTATAATCATAAATCATACAAGACAGGGACGGAGCTACTTATAACTTGGGGTATGCCATGGCCCACCCTAAACAATTTTTTAGATAATAATAACAAGGAGACATTACTGTATTATATAGTACGTTAAACATATTAAACATGTTTTGGCCCACCCAAATATAAAGCAGCTGGCCCATCAAATAAATAATTACAGTGTAGTATATTATATTGCCAATGACTAAACAAAATAACTAGATCATTTTATTATTTTCACTACTTTCACTTGGTTGTGACTTGTGAGTATTACTATTTAGTACGAGTAATTAATATTCTGTTTTTCCCGGCCCACCCGGATGATAAATCCTGGCTCCGTCACTGATACAAGAAACCATAAATATATATGTAAGTGAATCAATTAACATCCATATGGGAGAATAATATGCACTTCAAAGTTCAAACAGTAGTTATGTGTATGAAAATGATAGGCAAATACATAGTTTTGTTTCAGAATTTTTTTAAAAGGATTTATGTGTGGCTTATAAAGTCACAAATCAACAAAGTTTTAGAAATTTTTAACATAAGATTCATCAAGTCATAAATCCAATATATAAAGTTGTAAGGATGATTAAAAAAAAAAATTATTTAAGAAAAACAAACTCTATAAAACAATTACATATATGAGTAGTCAATCAAAAAAACAATTTCTATAATAAAACGTATCAGAACAGTAAACTCAATCAATTAAAAATCTACTTTTTGTCAAAAAGCAAAAGAAGAAACAAAAACAATTTCAACACATTTATATCTCTCCTAAAATATTTGCATGTGTTTTTTAAAGCAAAATATTGATATTTATGTGCATGTATTTCTCATTCCCATTGCATCTCTCTCACACACAAACAAACACACACTCATATTAAAAACCAAAAAATCACACCCTTCATTTCTGCCATTTTCATCTGCTTATAAACCACATTCTTTGCATCATCATTTCATTCATTTTCTGTTTTTTAGTGAGAGAAACCAAAAAAAATAAAAACAGAAGTTGCTTCATCTAGCAAATCAATTTTTTTTGTTTCATACAACAAACTCCCTCACTTTTAGCAACCATTTTTCTGCATTATTTGAGCTATTTAAAAATTTTGTTAGTATTTGCATACTAAATCAATAATAAAAAATATTGTCTATAGGGATTTTTTTTTTTTTTTTTTTTTTTTTTTTTTTTTTTTTAAATGGCTCCAAGTCTTGATTGTTTACTATGCTCAGAAGATAATGATTATATTGGTTATGATAATGATGATGATATATTATGGGATCGTGGAAATAATCAAAATAGTACTCATTATCAAAATCTTGAAACAGAGTACTCTGTTCTTGATGTACCTTTGCAAAGTGATGAGTGTATAAATTTGTTGATTGAGAAAGAATGTCAACAATTTGTTGGCTTTTTGGATTATTTTAGTAAATTGAAAAATGGGAACTTTGATTTGGGTTCAAGACAAGAGGCTGTTGATTGGATTACAAAGGTTTGTTCTTCAGCATTTAATTTATTTTTGATTTATTAGAATTACTGTAAAAAGACAATAATAAGATCCAATTTTTAGTATCCAATCTGGGAATTTTTTAAGTTGCCAATGTTATTTTTTTTTCTTGATCAGGTTCATTCTCATTTTAGTTTTGGACCATTAAGTGCCTATTTAGCAATAAATTATATGGACAGATTCCTTGCTGTTTATGAATTACCTGTAAGTATTCACTTTAGTTAATCATATTATAATATATGATAGTATATGATATATTACTTTTGTTAACTTTAGTGAGTCAATTATTGTATTGTTTTAGGCCAAAGCTTGGATGATGCAATTGCTAGCAGTAGCTTGTTTATCATTAGCATTAAAAATGGAAGAGACTGAAGTACCCCTCATCCTAGATTTGCAGGTCAAGATCTTATCTTGACTTAAATTATTGACTTTTAATGTGGGGTCAAAGTGAGTTTGACTAAAAATTTTTGATTTTTGGTTAAATTGCAGGTGGGTGGATCAAAATTTTATTTTGAACCAAAAACCATTCAAAGAATGGAGTTGCTTGTGATGGCAACACTGAAATGGAGGATGCAAGCAGTGTCTCCATTTTCTTTTATTGATTATTTTCTTTGGAAAGTCAATGGTGGTCAGCCTGTTTTAAGATCTATGATTTTGACATCAATCCAACACTTTTTATGCTTAATTAGAGGTAAGCTGATCATCATTGTTTATTGATGTCATAGATTGAAGACATGAAATGTAGATTAGGAATGAGGACTAAAATGGTAATTTCACAATGTAGGAATTGAGTTCTTGGAGTTTAGACCTTCTGAGATAGCAGCAGCAGTTGCAATTCATGTGACTGGATCAACTCAATATTCTACCCTTGATCATCATGTTCCAAAGGTATTAATGATCCATAATGTTGTACATTGAATATTCATATTGTACATTTGTACGGTGATTATGGTTGGGATATGTTTGGTTGTTAATAAGTTAGGATCCTTAATGTGATAAATCTTTATAATGGTTTTTTAGCCAAGTAGAATCTTCTCCCATGCCACAAATGAAGTGATTCGAAATCCTTTACTATAACAATAGTACAATACACAACTTCCCTTTACATATGGTATCACTTTCTATAGCACAAAACTATCGAACTCTTGGCATATGTAGTTACACTTATCCATATAGCTTGTATCTTGTGATGCTTAGACGTTAAACACAATTTATAAACAAGAAAACACAAACGAACAAAATCTGTAACAGAAAGTGTTATATTTGTATTTATGCAACACATGTTGTATATTAGACCTTTCTTTCAGTAGTAGTATTGATTAAAAGATTGTTGTTTCAATATGGTTTTTGCAGGAGAGGGTTCTTAAATGTATAGAGTTGTTGAAAGAGCTAAATGGTGATTACATAAGAAGCTTAATAAGTGGTACATTGGCATCAATGCCAAAGAGTCCAATTGGTGTGTTGGAGGCTGCTTGTTTGAGCTTTAAAACTGATGATGCAACAGTTGAGTCATGTCTAAACTCTCCTAATAAAAGGAGGAGACTCAACAATACAACCTTTGATTTAGAGACTTAGCTTCACATTTAATTATTCAATAAATTGTGTGCATTTGATTTTTTTCTTTTGTTTTTGATAGGATGAGTATTTGGTGTGGTTATCATTGGTCAAATTACCCCCCAAAATGTCACAAAATAGGAAAAGATTGAGACATGAGCTGTTAAATATTAGACTTCTTAACAGTTTGGAGAAGAGAGTTAGGGTAAGAAGTTTTGAAATATGAACAGTATTTTATGTATTCTTGGGTATATAGCTTCTTTTACTAATTTTATTAATCTAAATGGCGAACCGGCTTACCGATGTTGTGGCAATTTTTGTGAGAGACTGAGAGGGTGCATGATTGCATATCTATGTGTTTATATTTATTTGTGAGGCTGCGTAAGTTAATTGTAACCAAAGTTACGGGAGTTTAAGTGGTGAGAAAATATTTATGTCAATCTTATAAAATTTTGTCCAAAACAAATAATATGTCATCAAATGAGCGTAAATGGAGCTAGAAAATATGATGAAATGGGTCATACAGATTACAAAATGTATAACCGAAAAAATTATACAATAAAACTACAATTAGTTTCGTTCAAACAGGCTTCGTAATCTTAATTTTAGTGACAATCATCGAGGTCGTCGACGTATTTTAGATGGGCCAGGATAGTATGTATATTAGTGGAGTAACTATATTATTTTATTAAGCTACCAATCATGCAATTATGTAATGAGTGGCTCAATTGATCCCTTAAACATGGTGTAGCTTCGTCCACGGATGAATGTAGCTTCTTCTCTCAAGAAAATAAAGATTGGCTAGAAAGTCACTTGAGTTGTGTTTTGTATGGATTTATATGACCAATCCCGCGTGTTATGTAATGAACTATGTTAATATATACGTATATGGTTATATGATCATCTTCTCTTTTGGGTTGAGTGGTACATATACTCCGTTTAACACAATTACGGGTACTTTTCTTATGTTTTATCTGACTTCGAAGTCAATGTTTAGTCTATGACTTCAAACTAAAAGCATAACAAATTGCACGAGAAACATAAACTCGGGAGCGACATCTTATGTAATGTTCATAAACTCACCAGAACATATTACATAAGTTGAAATATATCCCTCCTCTCTTGCTAAAATTTATGCGAGACATCCATATTTAGCAACTTAAGGATGCCATATATATTTAAGGATACGTTTTGATACTCTGATTTGTGATTTTGATCGTCAGTACGAATTTATTATCCATCTCTTTATGCGACTCTTGATACGTTTGATGATTCGATTTGTGCTCCTCCGACTTTGGCAAGTTCCATTGTTCGCTCAGAATTTAGTAAGAGTTGATGAAGTTTTATCAGTTAGCACTATCTCCGTGTTTGCCTCGAAGGTATATGTGTTTCATGTATCTCTTTGTGAGATTTCTACTATCACTTGTCATTTGTCATCTGCTACGCATTTGTTTCATATTCGCTGGAATCAGATTTGTTATGATTTGTGTTATGTGGAGAGCCTGGGGTTATCCTTGTTATCGGGATCGAGTCATGAGAATTTTTTATTTTTTTATTTTTTTTATTATCTTTTTATTTTTTTGTTGTGAAGATTCTGTTGGAAGGACCTCCCCGAGCGTGAGGTTAATTGTTACGTTCTTTTGTGATTTGCTACATCTCCGTCTAACTTGTGCGACTCCAATTTTCGAGGATGAAAATTTTCTTTTTAGAGGGTAAGAATTGTAAAACCCTAAAGTCCGTTCCTCCTAAATTCCTATATAATTTGAAAATTTCTAAGTTTTGTGAACTTAATCCAAGCATATGACTTTTATGAATTTGAAATCACAAGATACGAATCTATAACTTAAGTAACATATGAATTCGATTCACCCTTTTGTTCACATTGAATACAAAACGTATACTAGTCCCTATATAAGAATCGACTTGCATTTAAAATGTACACCACTTTTTTCTAACTAATGTCACACGTCTAATAAGTCATTATGTAGGCCGATTGGAATAAAATTTCGTACGCAACATGGAAATAAAAGACCAAATATATTTGAACTTTGAAAGGGGAAAAAGTCCAGTGTTGGGAATAAACTAACTGTTATCACTGTTATGCATGAATGAAGAAACTGCTAGGAGAAATACACTAGCAGTGGAAACCTCATTACCGCTGCTAGTACATATAGTTTCTATTGTTTATGTTAGCTGTTAGTATGTCGTGTATATTGATAAGTATAGAAAAGATCTTGTGCATACCTTATGTTAATAGCTTTATACTTATCTTGTAAAGGACTCCTTGTCCTATAAAAGGAGGTCCTAGGTTTAGGTTTTAGGTACGTATCAACTGCAAAAGCTTCAAGGTGTAACCCTAGTGATATTCAGATCACTCGTATTATTCTTAATAATATTGAGGCCACAAGTTTGGTTATATTCTGTGTTCTTACTGTTTCATTCATATACAAATCATACACATCACTCAAACACATCTTCTAAGTATTTGTGGTAAATTCTGTGTGCTACAAAGTATATACTCAAAGTATCTATCTAACACAAGGCGTGTGTTTAGACCCCCATCAAGTGGTATCAGAGCCAGGTTCTGATACTTTGAATTAGAAGATCCAAAGAAAACAACTCACTTTTGCAAATCCAATGGAGATGGAGAATAATCAGTCGAATCTTGCAGCAAGGCTTCCAAAGCTCAAACTCAATGAGTATGAGATGTGGAGGATTATGATAGAGCAGTACTTCCTTGTACAAGATTATGCTCTATGGGAAATCATCATGTTTGGTGATTCATTCAAGCCTAGTACTTCTTCAGAGACAATTGATGGCATGACTGTTCAGAAGCTTAATACTGGACCAGTTACTAGTGAAGAGAGGCTTTAGAAGAAGAATGACTTGAAGGCAAGAAGCCTACTGCTTATGACTCTTCCTAAGGATCAAATAATAGCATTCAACAAGTACACAACAGCAAAGACCTTATTTGAAGAGATCTGCTCAGTTTTTGGTGGCAATGATGCTACCAAAAAGACTCAGAAAACATTGTTGAAGCAAAATTATGAAAATTTCTCTTCAATAAATAATGAGTCTATTGATAGTATCTTTACAAGACTTCAGAAGATTGTAACACAATTGACTGTGTTTGGTATTGAGGTAGACAAGGAAGACCTCAATCTGAAGTTTTTGAGGAGTTTACCTTCTGAGTTTCATACTAATGTGATTGTCTGGGAAAACAAACCAGAAATTGAAACAATGAAACTCAATGATCTTTACAATAATTTTAAAATTATTGAGCAAAGATTGAAAAAGGCTGGAAAGTTGAGTACAAGTTCTGGGAATTTGTTATATCATCTTCTGTTGATGACTGCTCTGATGATGATAGTGATGAAGATGATGCCACTGCTGATGTTGCTGTTTCCACTGTTAGTGCAAGTGTTGCCACCGCTAGTTCTAAAAAGAAGGTTGTTGGACTAGGTGACCCTACCTTCTATGCTTTCCTTTCAAGACAAGTTAGTGGTTCACTTCTAACTCATGATGATCTGGAGCAAGTGGATGATGATGATATGGAAGAGATGGATATCAAGTGGCAGGTTGCACTCCTAAGTTTGAAGACTAAGAAGTTCTGGCAAAGAACAGGAAGAAAAATTATCATTAATGGCAATAAAACTACAGGCTTTGATAAGAAAAAGGTGGAATGTTTTAACTGCCATAAGTTGGGACACTTTGCTAGAGAATGAAGAAAACCTAGGAAGCCAGACAACAAATCTACTTGGTACAAACAAGAAAAGAAGAAGGAGCCAACTGTGGAAGAACCAAAGGCCATGCTAGCTATTGATGGTGTTAGCTATAATTGGAGTTACATGGCTGATGAAGAAGAAGCACCTTTAGAATCTGCAATGATGGCAACTGAAATTGCTCTAATGGCTTTCTCTGACTCTGAGGTACATTCTAATGATAGTTGTTCTAACTCTTGCAAAGCTATAAAAGAGTGTGAAAGACTTAGGGAACTATTAGAAAAACAAACCACATAGTTAATGGACTCTAACTATACTTTGTCTAAGTATAAAAGAGGTTTGTATGTCTTAGAAACTCAGATAGAACATTTTAGAGCAAATGAGTCTAAATATAATGATGATATTGCTGTGTTAAAAAGGGATTTAGACTATAAGATTGCTGTTAATGAGGCCCTGAGAGAAGAGATTGAAAAACTTAAGAAGTGTAATGAAAATGTTAAAATAACTTGTGATACACTTGCTTTTCAGTCTCAAAGTATAGATAAAATTTGGGAAGCTCAGGTTGTTAATAAGGTTAAGTCAGGTGTAGGTTACAAAACAGTTCCTTCACCACTAAGTGGTGTTGCATCACCTCCAGGTATTGACCTAGCATACACAGGGTTAGAAGAGTTTCAAGAACCAATCATGACTTATGGCCCAAAATTTATGAAAAGTGCTAATGATGAAAAGGTTAAGGTAGAGACTGATGCCTTTGAGAGTGCTAGTGATTCATCTCTAGTGGATGAAAGTGTTAAGATTAAGGTAGAAGCAACTATTCCCAAAGTTGTAGAAGCAACTATTCCCAAAGTTGTTAAAGTTGATACTGAGGTGCCTAGAAAACAAGTTCATCAAACTAGGCCAACTATAAAATATGCTGAGATGTATAGGAACAAGTCACCAGCTCCAAGGGGTAACCAGAGGAACTGGAATAATCTTAAGTCTCAACAACTTGGTAGTGATTTTGTGATGGATAACAAAGCATGTCATATCTGTGGAAGTTTTGATCACTTGCATGCTAAATGTAACTACCATAAGGGAAGAAGGGAAGTTTTTGGGAACAAGAGGGTGAATGAAAACCATTTTCAAAAATATACTCACCCTAATTCACACTGTAATATGATTCCCAGAGCAGTTCAATTAAAATCCGGCATTAAATCTTTTACACATGCTAGAAAAATTAACACTGCTTACCCAAAACCACCTATTTCAAGTGCAAAACCAAATACAACTTTTAATAAATCAGCACAAACAGGTAAAAGGACCTTTTATTAGAAAAATGTTGTTTACAATCAGAAGTGGGCACCAAAAATCAAATTTTCTGAGCCAGCAGTTCCCACTGCTAGGCCAAATGTTACCATTGCTGGTCGTGTAAACAAGAACAGGGTAAATTTGGGTAATGCTGTGAACGCCTCAACACATTGGGAATGGAAACTAAAAGGAATAAACACCTTAAACAATCCCAATGGTGTATCAATGACCTTTGATAGATACAATTACATTGATACACGAGGCAGATCCAAGTCAATAATGGCTTGGTCTCCAAGAGGAACTAATTCCTTTGTTTTATGTGCAGGAACATCCAAAGACTAAAGTAGAAGATCAAGGCTATTCAGACAGTGGATGTTCAAGGAACATGACTGGCAATAAGTCATATCTCTCAGATTTCACGCCTTTTGATGGATAATTTTTAGCTTTGGAGGTGGAATTGGTGGTAAAGTTTTTGGTAAAGGTACAATTAAAACTAGAAACTTGGACTTTGAAAATGTGTACTATGTGAAAGAGCTTAAGTATAATCTCTTTAGTATGTCACAGATGTGTGACAAGAAAAACAAAGTTCTTTTTACTGATAATGAATGTTTTGTTCTATCTAAGGATTATAAGTTGCCTGATGAAAGTCAGGTTCTACTTAAAATTCCAAGAAAAGGCAATTTATACAATATTGATATAAAGAACATTGTTGCCAAAAATGATCTTACTTGCTTGCTTGCAAAGGCCACATTAGATGAGTCCATGTTGTGGCACAGAAGGCTTGGTCACATAAATTTTAAACCCATTAATAAGATTGTAAAAGATGGTTTAGTAAGAGGTTTGCCTGAGAAGAGATTTGAAAATGACCAAACCTTTGTTGCCTGTCTTAAAGGCAAGTAACATAGAGCTTCTTATAAGACCAAGGCCTATAACTCTATTGCTGACCCACTTTATATGTTGCATATGGACTTGTTTGGTCCCACATTTGTAAGTAGCATAAATTTTAAGAAATATTGTCTTGTTGTGACTGATTATTTCAGTAGGTTTACATGGGTTTTCTTTCTTAGAACTAAGGATGAAACAATGGGTATCCTTAAGACCTTTATCACTGAAGTAGAAAACTTAGTTGATAAGAAAGTCAAAATTATCAGGTGTGACAATGGGACAGAGTTCAAAAATAGAGTTATGGATGATTTTTGTAGAGAAAAAGGTATTAAAAGAGAATTTAGTGTAGCTAGAACTCCTCAGCAGAATGGTGTTGCTGAAAGGAGAAATATGACACTGATGGAGGCTGCTAGAACCATGTTAGCTGATTCCAAATTGCCAATTACTTTTTGGGCTGAAGCAGTTAACACTGCTTGCTATGTTCAAAACAGGGTTTTAGTGGTGAAAGCAAAGAATAAGACACCTTATGAGTTATTATCATATGGGTAAATTTGATGGAAAATTAGATGAGGGTTTGTTTGTTGGATACTCAATGGTTAGCAAAGCCTTTAGGGTATATAACTTGAGAACCAAAAAGATTGAAGAAAATCTGCATGTTGAATTTCTTGAAAATAAACCAAATGTTGCAGGTGCAAGTCCTATATGGCTGTTTGATCTTGAGACTCTAACCCATACTATGAATTATGTACCTATTGTTGCAGGTACAGACATTAATGATTTTGCAGGTTCAGAAGAGTTTGTTGATGATGATGAATCAAGCAAGGATTCAGAGGATGATCAAGATCACATAGTTATGCCAATTTGGGACTTTGTAGGTGATGACTTTGTTTCAAAGAATGGAGATCCACAACCTTCTAAGGATGCTGGAAAAGAAGGTGGTGCTCATATACCCATAGTTGTGAATATGGATGCTCAGAACAAAAACATTCCTGAAAGGAGTACAAATGATGTTAGCACTGCTAGTCTAGAAGTTTCTACTGCTGTACCAAATGTGGAAATTACTAATTCTGCTACTCAAGAATCACATGCTAATGATGTAGAAATCTCAAATATGCCTAGTGCATATGATGTTCCTCATACTCCCCTAGCAACAATTCACAAGATGTATCCACTTGATAATGTAATTGGAGATATACAATCTGGTGTGAAGACCAGAAAATAGACAAAGATGGCTGATCATCATGGCTTTATCAGTGAA
Organism: Artemisia argyi; assembly: GCA_030686995.1. Classification (NCBI taxonomy): domain Eukaryota; kingdom Viridiplantae; phylum Streptophyta; class Magnoliopsida; order Asterales; family Asteraceae; genus Artemisia; species Artemisia argyi. The sequence goes on from CM060692.1 coordinate 130,710,308, forward strand.
GTTTATGAATCCAAGAATCATGAAGACAAAAAAGAATGTCTGTTTTTCTGTTTTCTGTCACAAATGGAACCTAAGAATGTGTATAAGGCATTGGAAGACTCAAGTTGGGTTAAGGCAATGCAAGAGGAATTGCTTCAGTTCAAGATTCAGAAGGTTTGGGTACTTTGTGATTTGCCTAATGGTATGAAGGTTATTGGTACAAAGTGGGTTTTCAGGAACAAGAAAGATGAAATAGGCATTGTCATCAGAAACAAGGCTAGGCTAAAGGCTCAAGGATACACTCAGGAGGAGGGTATTGATTATAAAGAGGTATTTGCCCCAGTTGCAAGAATTGAGGTTATAAGACTTTTCTAGCCTATGCATCTTTTATGGGCTTTACTGTCTATCAGATGGATGTCAAGAGTGCCTTTCTTTATGGGTAAATTGATGAGGAGGTATATGTTTCACAACCTCCAGGTTTTGAAGATCCTGAACATCCAGACAAGGTTTATAGAGTGGTAAAAGCTCTGTATGGTTTACATCAAGCTCCAAGGAAGTGGTATGAAACTCTAGCTTCTTATCTTTTGAATAATGTGTTTCATAGAGGGAAAATTGATCAGACTTTGTTCATCAAGAAAGACAACGGTGATATCTTATTGGTTCAAGTATATGTTGATGATATTATCTTTGGTTCTACAAAGCAAGAGATGTGCAAAGAGTTTGAGAAGCTGATGAAAGATGAGTTTCAGATGAGTTCTATGGGTGAACTGACTTTCTTTTTAGGACTACAAGTACAACAAAGAACATATGGTATTTTTCATCAGTCAAGACAAGTATGTGACTGAAATACTAAGGAAGTTTCACTTTATTGATGGAAAGCCTTCAAGCACACCTGCTGATAAGGATACCTATCAGCTTTTGAAGGATAGTAGTGGAGAAGCAGTTGATGTACACAATTATAGATCCATGATTGGTTTTTTGATGTATCTCACTTCATCAAGACCAGGCATCATGTTTGCAGTATGTGCTTGTGCAAGATTTTTAGGTCACTCCTAAGACATCTCATTTGACTGCTGTGAAGAAGATTTTCAGATATCTCAAAGCATATCCTAATTTGGGATTATGGTATTTAAGAGAATCTCCTATGGAATTGGTCACTTATTCAGATAGTGATTATGCTGGTGCAAGCTTGGATAGGAAATCAACCACAGGAGGATGCCAATTTCTAGGATGCAGGTTGGTTTCATGGTAGTGTAAGAAGCAGACAATGGAAGCTACTTCATCAACTGAAGCAGAGTATGTGGGTGCTGCAAGTTGTTGTGCTCTAGTATTATGGCTTCAAAACCAATTACTTGACTATGGGTACAATTTTATAAATACCATTATCTATATTGACAATAGCAGTACCATTTGCATAATTAAAAATCCTGCACAACACACTAAAACTAAGTGTAACACTCCATGACCAAACACGACCGAAAACGTGAAAATTTTTGGTAAAAAAAAGAAGTCTACCCAGAAACTGACTCGCTGCCACTCTATAACAAACTGACAAAAATATGAAAATATTTGGAACTTGAGACTATTTTTACAAGTAACTAGACTCGACTACCTTCATAACGACGGGTGGTGCGACCCGTAGCGACTTATGATTCAAAAGATATGAATTTTCAAAGATTACCGAAAATCTGCCAAAACCCACATTCATAAACAAGATGAACAAATCATAACCAAGATGAGCAAATCATAACCAAGATGAGCAAATTCAACTGCACCAACCAGACCCAAGATGCACAATCTCAGAACCAAGATGTACAATTTCACGGGTTATGCAATAAACCCATTATACTTAATCTACTTTCATTACACCACATACTTAACCCACTTACATTATTTAACATACCTAACATGTCTCATACACGCATGACCCGTTCATATACCAAATTGGGTGGAAACCCGCTTATTCCAAACACCCCCTTAAGGACCCATTTCAACTATACACTTTTACTTAATACATCTATCCACCACATATCCATTTGAAAGCTTACAATAGTTGACATATTTAATATATTGAAAAGTTGTTAGTACAAGGTCTTGACCCATAGCTTCCCAAAATAGGTGAGATTGGCTAAATGTCAAACACCCTCCTAAATACCATCATAACCACATGACATAAAGACTTCTTGACATTTACATAAATTAGACTTCCGACCCAACTTGAACATCGACCTTATATAACAACAAGACCGTTATATAACAAAATGACCACATGGATTGAAATATACCCAAAACATGAAAAGACACTTCGGGGGTTTCCAACTTCTACACGCTTGGTCCAAAAGAATACGGTCTTCTACTTACACCTCTGAAATACTACCTTCACTACGGTTAGGATCTAAACCTTGTCCTTACCTTTACTTGAACCTTCGGCACCTAGCAAGAAAAACATCACAACTAAACATATAAGCAAAACGCTTAGCAAGTACATGGTATAACAAGCTAACAACGCATAATGTAAAAATCATGCCATAACCATAAGTAGTCTCGCACTAGTTAAGCTAGCGATATAGGGTCACATACCTCACACCAACATAGTCAGCCTAAACATGCTCAACCCTCGCGGTTGAACCTTATCCCATAGTTAGCCCTCGCGACTAACTAAGCTAAGCCTAGAGATAGATCCATAACTAGCTAACGCACCCTATATCCTATCCATCACCATTACCATGTAACAAACATGATAAAGCTAACAATCATAAACCATTATCATATATAAATTATGATAAAGCTAACAAAACATGTTATGACCATATACTTACCTTAATCGCCAACTAGCACTCTACTTTAATTTGCTACAAGCTCCCTTATTGCTTCTTGATGAAAGGAATACAATTAAGGGTTCCTAGAGTTCCCTTGACACTTCTTGAATGATTTATTTGAGCTAGGATGAACTTTAGCTTTTCTCCCCTCTTTCACTTAATATATACGACACATACATATTATACTCATACACTTCACAATTTTCTGGAATTCTCTAAATGACTCTAGATATGTATTTAATTAATTAAGTTTGCTCTATTGACAATATTAGTCCCCCAAGTCTCATTCTTTCCACACTTCTCACATATCTTTCATCACATAATACCTATATACTTATAACTTACCACTTGACCAACATAAACGTAAAATACTTCTAAATACTACAATGCTATCACTTATCTTATATAATAGTACCTTGTCGGGATACGGGTGTAACACTAAGCACATTGAAAAAGTTAATTCAAGTTGTCAAAATTCATATTGATGATAACTATGCTGATTTATTAACAAAAGGTCTTGATATGGGAAGGTTTTAGTACTTGGTAACAGGTATTGGAATGCTTAACCCTTAAAACTCTGATGTCTAAGTGTTTATGTTGGGTGTAAGATTTTTGTACTGCTAGTTGTGTCAACTGCTTTGTATAGTTTGTGCTGATTGTGTCAATAGTTAGTCATATGTGAACATTGTTTAAAGGAAATACTTTGGTTTGTATTTTCTTGGTTTTGGACTAACTTATGCAGGTATATAAGCAAATTTGGTAGGAGTTGATAATATGAAGTGTGTATCTGAGATACACCAAAAATGGTTATTGGGTCATCATGTCTAATTCACATAAGAACCAACTAGTCCAGAGCAAACGGATACTGGTAAAGACTTCTCAAATCCATTTATAGTTGATAGTTTACCAAAAACTATATGGTTATAAACTCACAGTTAAGAGTTGGGTAGTCCATAGCAAACGGCTCATGGTAAAGACATACCATTAATAGCTGGTAGTTTGCTAAAAACTATGATAGAGCAGTCTATTTTTAAACTTATTTTATTTCTACTGCTCTTAGAAATTTTTGTGAAAAAGTTTCCACTGCTAGTTCAGAGTTTCCACTGTTAATGAAAAAGTTTCCACTGTTGAACTAGCCGTTGCAACTGTTGTGTCAGTAACAAATTTTTTATCTAGTCGTTGAGTTTAACCGTTTTTCTAGGGATTTATTAATGAGAATTATCTTCTTTCTAATTTACTTTTATTCTTTACCAAAGATAATTTGTTTCTTAAAGATAAATTCTCACACGCGTATTACTCTCAAACCCTAGCAATATAAAATCTCAACTCAATTGGCTTGTTATTCTTTCAATTAACTATAATCCGACCATACTTTTGTTATTCAAATCTTTCTGTCATGGCTGGTTTGGTGTTTTTTGATGCACACAATCAGGTTGCTTACTTGGAGAAAACAGAGGTCAAAGATGGACCTATTTTTCATCAGATTGTGAATTTTCTGAATATTGCACACATCAGGTATGCTTTAACTGTTAATCCCACAATCTATGCCTCCTAAATCAAGAAGTTTTGGCGGACTGTCACTGCCATAACTATTGAAGATGGGGACACACATGACTCTGTTGCTTCACTCAGAGCAACAGTGGATGGGGTAACTATTGATGTTACTGAGTCATCCTTGAGGAGAATTCTCCAATTGGATGATGCAGGTGGTCTCATCACATTTCCTAATCCTAAAATTTTCAAATATATCTCTGATATGGGCTATGATACATCCAATACGTTACTTACTTTTAAAAAGGGATGTTTCTCCCCACAATGAAGATTTTTCATGTATATTCTTCTACATTGCTTAAGTCCTAAACAAACTTTTTATGAGCAGTTTAGTTCCACAATTGATGTACCTCTTATTTGCTTAGCAACAAACAGGACTTTTAACTTTTCAAAGTTTATCTTTAACAATATGGTTAGCAATGTGAAGATTAAATACAAATTTCTAATGTATCCAAGATTTGTTCAAGCAGTTTTACAAGAACACCAGTTGTTACCTCACAAAAACATTTATCCTACTCCTTGCCTACAACAGAAAGTTTTTAAAAATATGACACAGGCAACAGATGCTTGCTTTAATTGCACAAGTACAGGGTGAAGGGTCAACAATCCCAGCTAACCCCAACACACACCTCCAATCATTGTTCCATCAACCTCCTATTCTCCACCTGTTACTCACACATATAGGAGGAGGCAAAAAAACAGCCAACTCCTCCTATCTCAACACTCAATGTGCCTGAACCTTTTGGTGTAGGTACAAGTGGTGGTGGTTTAGGAGTACTTCCTAGTCCAACTAGGGAGGAAACTGAGCCAATGCCCCATGATGCACCTCTTTCAGTAGGTTACATAGCTGAAAGTGCAGAGGGTAGAGTTAACTTACATGAATTGATGGAAAAATGTACCACACTAGATGCAAAAGTTCAATCCCTAGAAGATGAACACAAGCAGACAAAGCAACTACACAAAGATGGTTTTTCTATGCTTATGAAGAATATGCAGACTATGCAAGCAGATATCAACAAACTTAAGCAAAAGAGGGCTGCTCAGCTTGTAGTTTCTTCTTCATCCTCAAGACAAGATGGTGATTCTGATAAATCACATGATGATTTGGGTGATTCTCCCAAACAGGTGAGGAAAAGAGATGCTAGGACTGAGGGGAGGAAACTGGAGTTTGAAAAAGGGATTGAAGATTTTGAAGGATTTGGAGGTTTTGATGAGCCAATGGATGAACAATTTGCAAAAGACCAAGAAACAGATGAAATGGCTCAACAACAACAAACAGAGGAAATGGCTCAAGATGCTCCAACAGAGATAGTTGATCTAGATGCTCAAGTTATACCAGAAGACTTTTTAGATACAACATCAAGTCAACCCAAAGTGCAAGTTGAAGGTACTGCTGCATCAACTCCACAAGCAGTTGAAACTTTTGAAGGTATTTCTGTCATACATCAAGAAGAAACAACTGATGCAGATTATGAAAGAAAAAGGAAAGAAAATGGTAAAATTCCAGTCATTGAAGATCCAACTGAGCAACCAAGAAAGGTTAAAGCAAGAACTCAAGCTCAGATTGATATGGGTGCTGAAGTGGCTAAGAAATTTAAAGAAGAAGAGTTAGCAAGGTTTACGGAACACCAAAGAATTCAAAAAGAGTTCTTAGAACCTATAGAGATAGTTCCCATTCCAAATATTGAAAGTTCTTATCAGCCAACTGAAGAAGAGATTGAACACATGATCAACACAGATCCAGAAGTAATGAAGAAAGCTATTGAGCTTATTTCTAATAAAAGTCTTACAGCTGAACAAAGATCAGCTCAACTAGCTGATTTTATTATGATGAAGAATGATCAAGCACTCAATGTTATGATAATTTCAATCAAGAAGAATAAGAAGAAGCAAAGACAACCATCCAAGATTCAAGTAATTGCAGGCATGAAGAAATTCTTGTGTAATATGGCTGGATGGAAGATGTCTTAGCTCAAAGGAAAGACACATGAAGGAATTGAAGGTTTGTACTATAGGGCTTTCAGAAAAGACAGAGATTTTGTTCCAATGGATTCTGAAGAAGAAGCCAGAAGATACAAAAGGCCAGGTACAACTATTGAATCAAAAGCTGCTAAGAAGTCTAAGATTAGAGAATCGTCACAAGAAAAGGAAGATGATGATAAGTTAACACAAGAGCAGTTTGTAGGAATGATTTACATCGAACCAGAAGTTTTGGATGTAGAACCTCTACAGTCAAAGCATCCTATTACTGGATGGGAGATTTATTCTGATGATTTTGGTGATGCTTGGAAGATTATCAGAATTGGAGGTGTCACAGGTGTCTACAGAGACTTTGAAGACCTTGTCATATCTTGTGGCAGGGAAGATTTGGACACATTATGGAAGATGGTTCAAGATAAGTTCAAGAAAGATGAACTCATTGAAGTAAAAGCTAAGGAATTATGGGTTCACTTCAATAGATTCTATGAGCCTGATCCAAGTGATAGATATTGGAGATTTGAAGTTGACAATCTAACTACTTTGTGGAAATTTTATGAATCAAGTGCATGATGAGACGAAAAGTGTACCGCTTTTGGGGGGTCATTTAAACCCAAAGTCGAGATTATTTGATCAAATATTTCCCTAAATCGTTCCTTTTGTCATTTTAGGTACTTTTGAGAAAAAATTTGGAAAAGGAAGCATTTTGGACATTTTTGGAGCGAAAAAGTGAAGAAAACGACAAAGTCTCCAAAATCATGCTGAAGATTGTACCTGACGACGTCAAGGATTGTTAGTGACGGTGTCAAGAATTGGCAAAAGAGGTGGATATGACAAATACACGTGATGCTCCAGAAAATTTTCCAAAGGATTCGTGACGGCGTCACCCTTTAGGGTCGCCAAGGCCATCACATATTATCATAAAGAGAGACGGCCCAGAGAATTCAAAGAGTGACAGCGTCATATCTGGATCTAGGCAATACGATTGTTATTTTGGCGGCGAGGTGACGGCGTCACAAGCATAATGTGACGCCGTCAGAGTGTAAAATCTATAAATACTTTTCTAATTTTCATTCATTGTGTGCAACTTTTGAGAGGAGAAAACCCTAGACGAATTTTACTGTATTTTTGAGGGTTTCAAACCCTTGTTTCATCCATGCTTAATTGAAGATAAGTTTTCCATCAATCATTCAATATGTTAGGCTTAAGAAAACTGGCAGACTTCCAATTGGTAACTTGCTTGAACATCTTAAGAAACATGATCGGAGGTGTACTACGATAATTTGGTTATATTTAATGCATAGGTAACTACTAATGAGGCCATGTTAGGAGCTAGTAGTCGGCTCAACATAGGAAGAGGTAGAAGCTTATAGAGTTACGGAAGATCGTACACGGCCCTACGAATGGTATTAAGGAATATAACCCGTCATCCATGCAATTGTAACAAACTAATCAACCGGTAAAAGATAGCTAGGGAGTAGTGAAATCTAAATAAACACATTTTCTATTATTATTGTTTTCGCCACATTTACTTTAAGTTCATTTTATTTTATTTTGATTGCATCTGTAGTTATTTGGGTTAGCTGATTAGCAACTAATTCTGCCCACTCCTTCAAAACCCGAGATTTTTACTTGCTTTTCATAAAATATAAAAAGAATCATCCCTCACCTCTAGACCTAGTTTAATTGAGTTTTAATCCTAGCGAACAATATTCTTTGAGTTGAACGATCAATCCCCCGGTACTTGCCACTATACTATACTACAACGGTCAGGTACACTGCCTGGTGGGGATTGCAAGCCTCTTGAGATCCCTTGAGAGGTAAAACCTTTTGCGAGGACGCAATTCCACGCATCAAATTTTTGGCGCCGCTGCCGGGGAACAATTATTGTCTAGTTTGAAATTTCTTTTTATTAGGTCTACTTGCTAGATTCCTTTCTAGTAAGATTTTTATTTTTATTTTTATAGATTTCTTTAGTCTATCTTTTTCTTTGTTTCCTTTGTTCGTAACAATTGCCATCCGCCATCATGGAAGGTGGTAATCTCTTTGATCCCATCAACCCACCACAATAAAACCATCCACAAAACCTACCACAACCAAACCAACCTCCTAGACTCCGAACTTTAGGAGAGTACTCTCATCCTAGCCACCAAGGTTATCGAAACACCTTTGAGCTCACTCAAGGAGCCAATGTGTCTCTCTTGCGGTTCGACACCATCCGGTTGGTACAAAGCGGATGTGCATTCCATGGACTTCGTTCCGAAGATCCTAATCAACATCTCAAGGATTTCCTCAAAATCGTAGATTCTATAGACCTTGATGTTGAAACTCGAGAGATGACCCGATTGCGTCTCTTCCAATTCTCTCTACGTGACCAAGCTAGTCAATGGCTTAAGCGTTTTCCCACGGGATCCATCACCTCTTGGGATGATCTCACCACTCGTTTTCTTACTCAATTTTTCCCACCGGGGAGAACTACTAAGCTTAGAAATGATATCTTGATGTTCCAACAACGTCAAGGTGAAACTCTTTATGAAGCATGGACTCGTTTCAAGGACTTACTCCAAAAAGTCCCTCATCATAGCATAGATTTTTGGCTCAAAGTCCAAATTTTCTATGACCATATCGATCTCTCCACAAGGCGAACCATTGACCAATCGGCCGGTGGCAAGCTTCGTGATCTAAGTGCGGAAGAATCATGGGAACTCATAGAAGATCTTGTTCTCTATGACAACGAAAGTTGGAATGATCCTTGTGATTTGAATAAAACGGTCAAGGCAATATCTTTGCCATCGAACAATTCAAGCACTCCCGACCGTAGGATCATGGAACTTGAAGACCAAGTCAAGTTTCTCATGAAATCCTACGAAGCTCCTAAACCTTCAAGCCAAGTGAACAAAATCACTTCTTCATGCGAATTTTGTAGTGGTCCCCACGACACTCGTGATTGCATGGAACTCCCCGAACAAGCTTTTGTGGATTACGCATCCTTGCGTACCGAAAGAGCTGGAGACAAGTGGTACACTTTCAAACCCGAGCAAAACCCTTACGATGATTCGTACAACCCCTCTTGGAAAAATCACCCGAACCTTAGGTGGAAACAAAACCAAAAAATATCCCAAAACAATTCTTCCACTCCACCTAATCGCTACCAATCAAACGGTCCACCTCCTAACCGTACTATCAACAACAGTCCTTCCAACAACTATGGTAGTACCAATAATATTGAAGGATTGATGTCAAAATTTATGGCATCTCAAGAAGCCCGCATAGCTAAGTTTGAATCCTAATTCAATCAACAACAAGCGGAGATGACCAATAAAATCGACAACTTGTTGAAAGCCCTCAAGAACCAAGTGCTAACTACACCTAAGAAGGACACTAGGGACACTAGTAGCGGAACCCAAATTAAGGACCCCTCATCATCTAAGCACGTCCACTTTGTCAACATAGTCACTATTAAGCCAGTCGATAATAATAGGGAAGAAAGTGATATGGATGAGATTAAGGAAGTTGAGGATAAAAAGGAAGAGAAAGTTGAGGAAGTAGAAAATGTAGAGGAATACTTTGATAGGTTACCTACCAAGGAAGAATGGGAATACCATAAGGATCTATTCGATGACTCCGAAACACCATACTTCCTTGGTTCACCAATCATCAAAGCGGGTGATCCCTTTAACATCAACATACCATGCAACATTGGGCATGTGCATGTGTAGAAAGCCTACATCAATCTTAGATCTCCCATAAACATTATGACTAGGACCCATTACAATTGGGTAATGAAGAAGCAACTTGGACATAGGATGATTCCCAATACGGGTTGGATGAGTAACTTTGTGGGAAGAGTGAAAGGATTGCACGTCTTTGTAGGGAACTTCACTTATGTTACCGATTTTATGATTGTAGAAGATATTCGTCCGGTAATAGATGGTTGCCTAAGTCAAGTAGTGTTCGGAAAGCCGTTTGTTGAAACCTCTAAGATGAATTATGACCAATCTCTAGGGATAGTTAGGTTCAAGGATGAGAACGATGAGATAGCTTACCAAATGCCCTATAAGATTGAACAATTTTGTCTTTTATCAAACATCGAAAGGGAACACAAGCAAGCGGTCTACTATAGGAATGATGAGGATAGACGTAGAGGAGTAGACTATGTTATCAATAGAATATTTAGTTTTTACAAGGAATGCTTGCAATTAGGTCCGGAATACCAAACTAAAGTCGAGGATGACCCAGGAACCGTGACCAATGACGAGGTCACGTAATAGCCCGTGACCTTGAGTCTAGCTACAAGACTCGTAAATAAAGAAAAGTGCTTATTGGGAGGCAACCCAAGTTTTATTTGTTTGTTTGATTTTATTTGTTTCCGTATGCATGCTTTTATTTTTATTGTTTGTGGATCATGTTTTATAATAAATTGTGAAAATGCTTTACCTTGTTGTTTGTCTTAACTTCATAAAAAGGTATTTCGTAAAAGATAATTATAAGGGAAATCTAAACTTGTTTTCTAAGAACGGAATTGAACATGAACCACAACAATATTAAATGAACATGTATATTAGTATTTGTTTGAGTCAAATGCTTGTATCGAGTCATAATGATGTTTTGCAGGAATTCCAGGAATTAAGGCATGAGTTTTTCCAGAAATTTTCCGGAAATTTAACATAAGATTTCTGTCAGAACACTCTGACGGCGTCAGGATCATAACCTGATGGCGTCAGGTGTAAAAATTCTAAAAAATTTTGCAAGTTTTGTTTTTCTACCGGAGTCTTAAAGTTTTTGTTAATTCTTTAGTTTTATAAACTCCAGGAAATCTGCAAACATTCATTCCACAAGCATTATATCCTTATATATATAGATAGCCGCCGATTTTACGCGAGGTTTTCCATGATCGTTTTCTCAGGTTTAACAGGTTATATTGGACAAGAAGATGATTTATATTTCTGGAGGGAAGCTTTCAACGTTCATTTTCTTGGAGGAGGATTTAACCATGTTATCCATTTATCCACACCGAATGAATTAGGGGAGTATTTGTTTCATTTTTTTACCTTCATTACTTTTACATTCTTTTTATTGAACATTGGGGACAATGTTCAGCCTAAGTGTAAGGGGAGGGTAAATGATGATACCTTAGAGAATGCAATTGCACTTGAGTTTGTTTGTTCAATAGTTGGTGTGTAATAAAACTAAGAGAAATACTTGTTAGGGCAATTTTAGCGCTAAATTTAAATTTTTTTACAACATTTAGGAGTGAAGCTTTAGCCTTAATGAAAATCTCATGGATAGGAGTTGTATAACTAGCACAAAAAAACCGTACCACTCAAAATTTTCCACCCCAAATATGTGAGGTTCGCCCCTAGATTTGTTAGGAAAAGATGCTTATGAGTGTACCAGTAGTACTTAGATTCTAGAACTTGAGTTAGTGATGCATCCTGAGACCGCATGTGAGACTACATTCGTGTAGTTAGGATTTACTACATGATAAGAGGCATTAGGATAACCCTTGTGTTTAAACCCGTATCGTAATTACTTGACCAATAAGTCATAACTACTTGATTAGTAAAGTCAATTAATTTTCCCACACCTTTGCGTTGTACTCATTTTTAGTACACGATACCCCTAGTACACCCCTCCGAGCCTATCTTTTTCGTTTCTAACTTTAAGCATTTTACTTAAAGGAAGAATTTGTTTACAATCCACCCCAAATGTGCAATCAAATCGCCTTAGCCTTCCGTGTATGCACTCATCTTTAGTGCATTATTGTTACATGTTTAAACCCTTAGTTAATTGTCTAATTGATTGCATGGTTGCTAAGTCGAGTCATATCTTGTACATATTGTTTTGGGACGATTGTGACTCATGGGTAAAGTACTATTGTTATGGAATAATGGGGAAGAACATCATATATTACCCCCATATGTACGTTAATCTTAAAAAGTACTCTAAGTGTTTTGATTATCTTAATTCGAGTCATTAGAATAGTTGATTGTAAAGTATGTAAAAGTTCAAGTGTAAGGGGAATGCAAATTTCCTACGATGTATTATTTTGGATGGTAGGGCAAGAATGTATGCAAAAAAAAAAAATAATAAATAAATAAATAAAAAAAAGAGAGAAAACAAACATACGGACTACCATCTCGTTTCCTTTTATGTTTATTTTATATTTTTGTTAGTTTTGATTAGCATAAGTCGAGTCGAGTCTTGGCTTAGCAACGCCACATTGTACATATAATTGACCAAGATGATTAACTCACCACCAGTAAATATTGCCTTTATCTAACAAAACCGTGTTTACCATATTCGTACACCTCATGTTATAACCCTTTAAAAGACCTCTTTGATAGTTTATCCTAGGTGCTTACGCCAAGTGGTGGAGGTTTGATCCTTTCCCAAGCCTATGGTAATCTATTTGCTATGACAGGTAGTGAGAGATATTTTTCCATTTTCATATTGTGATATATACTTTTATTACACCCGAGAGATGTGAATATCTAAACACTATTTGTGAGGTGCTAGTGTATAATTTCCGTGCTTGTTTTGGTTGAAGTGGAAATATTATTTGTTGCAATTACTTTTATATTAGTGTTAAATGACCCCTAGCTTGTATTTTGATTAGAATAAAAGCACATTTGCTTGAGGACAAGCAAATCTCAAGTGTAAGGGTATTTGATGAGATGAAAAGTGTACCGCTTTTGGGGGGGTCATTTAAGCCCAAAGTCGAGATTATTTGATCAAATATTGCCCTAGATCGTTCCTTTTGTCATTTTAGGTACTTTTGAGAAGAAATTTGGAAAAGAAAGCATTTTGAACATTTTTGGAGCGAAAAAGTGAAGAAAACGACAAAGTCTCCAAAATCATGCTGAAGATTGTACCTGACGGCGTCAAGGATTGTTAGTGACGGCGTCAAGACTTGGCAAAAGAGGTGGATATGACAAATACATGTGACGCGCCAGAAAGTTTTCCAAATGAGTCGTGACGGCGTCACCCTTTAGGGTTGCAAAGGCCGTCACATATTATCATAAAGAGAGACGGCCCAGAGAATTCAAAGAGTGACGGCGTCAGATCTGGATCTAGGCAATACGATTGTTCTTTTGGCGGCGAGTTGACGGCGTCACGTTATGATGCCGTCAGAGTGTAAAATCTATAAATACTTTTCTAATTTTCATTCATTGTGTGCAACTTTTGAGAGGAGAAAACCCTAGACGAATTTTACTGTATTTTTGAGGGTTTCAAACCCTTGTTTCATCCATGCTTAATTGAAGATAAGTTTTCCAACAATCATTCAATATGTCTATGTGTTGTTTGATTATATCTTATGCTTGTCTTCTCTTTAACATGCTAGGCTAGGTTTTCTTTGTGTTTGCTTAGATGTAACGAAACTTAGATATTGATTATTGGTTGGTTGTTTGTTTATAATTGTTGTAGATGAATGATTACGATGTTAGGCTTAAGAAAACTGGCAGACTTCCAATTGGTAACTTGCTTGAACGTCTTAAGAAACATGATCGGAGGTGTACTACGATAATTTGGTTATATTTAATGCATAGGTAACTACTAATGAGGCCATGTTAGGAGCTAGTAGTCGGCTCGACATAGGAAGAGGTAGAAGCTTATAGAGTTAGGGAAGATCATACACGGCCCTACGAATGGTATTAAGGAATATGACCCGTCATCCATGCAATTGTAACAAACTAATCAACCGGTAAATGATAGCTAGGGAGTAGTGAAATCTAAGTAAACACATTTTCTCTTATTATTGTTTTCGCCACATTTACTTTAAGTTCATTTTATTTTATTTTGATTGCATCTGTAGTTATTTGGGTTAGTTGATTAGCAACTAATTCCGCCCACTCATTCAAAACTCGAGATTTTTATTTGCTTTCCATAAAATATAAAAATACAAAAAGAATCATCCTTCACCTCTAGACCTAGTTTAATTGAGTTTTAACCCTAACGAACACTATTCTTTGAGTTGAACAATCAATCCCCCGGTACTTGCCCCTATACTATACTACAATGGTCAGGTACACTGCCTGGTGGGGATTGCAAGCCTCTTGAGATCCCTTGAAAGGTAAAACCTTTTGCGAGGGCGCAATTCCATGCATCAGTGCAATACATCATGTTTCTACAGAAGCTGGTGTTGATGTATTTATGTTGACTAAGAAAGAATATCCTTTGAGAGTAGGAATCCTTACAGTTATGAAATCTGTAAAGCTAAGATGTTGGGAAATGACTGAGGTGGTTGAAGATTTGCTACAAAGAATCTATGATCAAAGTGTAAGAGCTGATAAAGAGTTAAGGAGAAGAAGATAGGTGTTTGGAAGAATCCCCCATCATCAATGAAGAAGGTTGATTTCAAGTAACTTAGTGATTTGCACATAAATCATAAGTTTAGGGGAGAAATAAACTAACAGTTATCTCTGTTATGCATGAATGAAGAAACTGCTGGGAGAAATACACTAGCAGTGGAAACCTCATTACCACTGCTAGTACATATAGTTTCTACTGTTTATGTTAGCTGTTAGTATGTTGTATATATTGATAAGTATAGAAAAGATCTTGTGTATATCTTATGTTAATAACTTTATACTTATCTTGTAAAGGACTCATTGTCCTATAAAAGGAGGTCCTAGGTTTAGGTTTTAGGTATGTATCAACTGCAAAAGCTTCAAGGTGTAACCCTAGTGATATTCAGATCACTCGTATTATTCTTAATAATATTGAGGCTACAAGTTTGGTTATATTCTGTGTTCTTACTATTTCATTCATATACAAATCATACACATAACTCAAACACATCTTCTAAGTACTTTGTGGTAAATTCCGGGTGCTACAAAGTATATACTCAAAGTATCTATCTAACACAAGGCGTGTGTTTAGATCCTCATCATCCAGCCCACATCCCCTCATTCTCGGTATAATTTGCTGCTTATACTCCCTCACTTCCTCACTCCCTTAACCGAATATACACATCAAGAAACACCTACAAAACCCTAGACAAAACACAGGTGGCGGCTTAGTTTATTATCCTCTATTCAATCACAAGAAAATAAACTATGCGAAGGTCTTGGCTAGGTGGTACGATGGCTGGTGATTTTTGGTGGCTTTGGGTCATGGTAAACAGGTTTGAGAGGGCTGGGCAGTTTTGAATTCGGTTTAGTTTTGGATCTGTGGTGCCTAGTTTCTTTTGAATCGATCACAAGAGGGTTGTTTGGTTCGACTTTGGTTGACTCTGTTGGTTCTTTTTCTATTTTCATTCTACTCAAGGTATCACACATTCGTCCTTGATTCCTTCTCATTTTGATTTATGTTTACATGTCACCTAAAGGCTTACATGAATCGGCTAAAAGATATATTTTGGATACGAGACGTAGAATCACATAAAATCATAAACTATGTCACATAAAATCATAGAAGTCATCACATAAAATAACGAGTTTGAAACCTAAATAAATCGACCCTTAGATCACATGTGAAACGCACCCGTAATAACTATCTAACGATCATATAAAAAGATTGAAAAAAACTAGAAACTGGGAACAAGTAATATAAAGTGCAAATCGATTTCGGTTATATTTCATAAGAAAAGCACAAACTTGTAAACATTTACTTACGACTATTGATACGTGTACTCGATTTGATAAACATGTAAATGGTAAGATATTTGGATATCGTTAAATTTATATTTGTAGTTGATTTAACTTACAAAAACTTTATTAAAAATTACTAGTTTATTTTAAATATAAACACTCTAAGTAAACCATCACTTACATATATACTTTCATTTATAATAGTAACAAACATTTTATATATAGATATAAATACACATAGCTGAAAACGTATATATACTTATAACATCAATGTCATTATATTCCATCGAAGTCTAACAACCATTGCAATTATTTCCCGTACTTTGTCTTTCGGTTATTTTCGAACCAATGATATTCCGTCTTCAATATCTTGTTCCGCGTACGCTTACACACTTCCAAGAGCCAATACACTCAAACATTTAGAAAACCGTTTTCAAAGTTAAATGTTGCCACACAAGTAATAGTAACACAACACTTTAAAACTTTTGAGTTTAATTAAACTTCGTTGACTCTTAAACTTAAACTATGAACTAAATCATGCCTTACTAATCTAGGTCGCGTGTTGGTGCCACACTCTATTTGACTCACTTGGTTTACTGCTTACTTTGCTGAGGTGAGTTTATAGCCACACTCTTTTATACTTGTTTTTATTGGGGTGAGAAACATGCAAAACTATTTTATGGACCAAAAATTGTTATTTATGCTATTACGTGGATTAGCCTAAGCCCTGTTATGTCCCATTATGCCCAACTCATGAATCGTCAATTCCTGCTAGGAAGCGTGAATGTTATAAATAGATCTATTGGGGGTAACACCCCCGTTCGGTTTGACCGGATAGGCAAACAAATGTATACCATGTCGAAACACAAGTGTCTGGGATAAACACTTGCCGGGCCCTATATATGATTACATGCTCTTTGAGCATGCACGCTGTTATAGCTTCGATTGTATGAACTTAGTGTTAGCGTAATAGACTATTTTTATATGACATTATATGCGTTGTAATGCTCATATGCTAAACTCATGGTCTAAACTTAAGATTTTACTGCTTTAAACCTATAGACTCGCCAATTTTTTGCTGACTTTTAGCATGTTTTTCTCAGGTGTTTGATTTGCTCTATTGTGACAAGGTATTGGCATGACAAGGGTCATAGACTATCTCTGAAGTATTTTTACACATAACTATGACTTGTTTCTATAACTAAACTTATGGGGCCTTATTTTATAAAATTGAAACTTTATTATAAACGTTGTTTGACTTGGATGAATATATTTAAATGGAGTATGTATTCCGCTCTATATTACCTTGTGTTGTGATTACCAATTTAGTAGCACCCCAGGAGCCGAATGCTTCCGCTATATCAGATTTGGGGGTGTTACACTAACAAATCTACCCTTTCTTCTAAAAAACTTTTTAAAATCTCTAACCGCTAATGCATACTCCTCATCTTCACTATCACAATCCAAACTTTCCTCATCACTAGGTTCTTTCTTGGCTTTCAAGGCTAGAGATCTAACTTTCTCACTTTTGCATTTTACTATGTCGGAATCTTTCTTGATTATCATTTCATGAACCTTCAAGTTTCCTATGAGTTCATCTAGTGATAGTGTCACCAAGTTCTTTGATTCGTCTATGGCGGTGACATTTGCTCTCCATTTGGGGTTAGAGCCCTAATAAACTTCCTAACATAGTTCTTGCCAGAATAACCTTCATCAAGAGCTTTAAGACTAGTAATAATAATATTAAATCGAGCAAAAGCAATATCAATATATTCATCTTCCGGAATGGAAAATTGTTTATATTGTTGAACAAGAAGATCAATCTTGTTCTCTTTGACTTGATTATTACCTTGATGAGTGACTAACAAAATTTTCCAAATCTCCTTTGCCGTATTACACATAAAAATTTGTAGAAACTAGAAGGGGGGGGGGGTTTGAATAGTTTCACCGCCTCTTTTTAATTATCTAAAGCGTTTAGCCGTTTTAGGTCCGGTTATTTTTCATTTACAAACTTGTTGAATTCTACTAGTTATGTGATATCAATTTGGTTACTAGCATACACAAATAAAACAAGTAAAGTAAAGAGTAAGGAAAGAACACAACCAAGAGACGCGGCGATTTATAGTGGTTCGGCATGAAGCTCACTCTCCTTCCTAATCCACTCCCCGAGTACCACACTCAAGAGTTATCAATCACTATATCAACACACTCCTTCAGGCGGAGCAATCCGTACACATGCTTACACAAGGCTTAACGACACTAAGCATAATGTCGAGTTCTAATCGTAGCTAGAACCAATCTACTCCAAGGCCCACGTGGCCACACGAACAAGCACTCTTGTCCAACTTGAATCTTCACCCGATCTAAGCCTTCACTTAATTGACATACTTGGTTCTTCAACCGAACCAAGCCTTCATACACTTGACACACTTGGTTCTTCACCCGAACCAAGCCTTCACACACTTGACACACTTGGTTCTTCACCCGAACCAAGCCTTCACACAAGACTCACTTGGATCATCACCCGATCCAAGTCTTTACACAATGACTCGACTAAGTCCTAACCTACACACTAGGACATCACTCTTATCATATCACTAGGGCTGTAAACGAACCGGACGAAGACGAACGGAGCCCTGTTCATGTTCGGTCATTTAATTTTAACCTGACAAATAAACGGACACGGACGCTTAAACGGATAAATTTTCTTGTTCATGTTCGTCTATTAAGAAAATGAATTGTTCATGTTCGTTTATTAAGACACTAAACGAACGCCAAACGAACATAAACGATCGAAAATAAATGAAAATAGACAAACAAGCATAAACTTTATTGAATTCTTCACAATTGTTTTATAAGTGTTGCTTTGTTTAAATAAACCAATTTTTAAAATTATAAAATTAAAAGATATGATATATGAACATAAATAGATAAATAAACATAAACGAACTTTAACGAACCCCTAATCGGACGTTCACGAACATAAACGAACAAATGAGAATTTTGTTCATGTTCGTTCATTAAACTAAACGAACGTAAAATATTGTTCATGTTCGTTCATTTAATAAACGAACGAACATAAACGAACTTTTTACCGAACGGTTCATGAAATGTTCATTGAACGTTCAGTTCGTTTACAGCCCTACATATCACATACATGAACTAATCTAGTTACAAGACTTCTTGGATATACATCACCATCCAAGTTCACACAAATATCCCCATCCTCGACTCACACGTAAGTTGGAAAACAATGACATTATTATTTATAGAACCTATCACTGTAACACATGTTATGTTTGTGTGTGGACACCTATAACATCTCGAGTCTTCATGGTTGTCGAGATTTCTTCTCTTGCACTTGACGGAAGAGGAAATCACTTATAAACATATACCGACATGTTATAGTGATCAAAGATAAAATGAACGAAGACCAGAAAGTTTTGTGTGTGAAAATCCCTATTTTCTAAAGTGTAACAGTTCAGTATTTATAGGCGACAAGAGTGAGACAGACGGTCCCGTAAATACTAGACGGTCCTTTATCACTAAGGGACCATCGACCTATTTAAGGGACCGTCTAGAAAAAACGCTCCCATTTTGTCCTGACGTGGTGAAAACTTATCTGGTGCAGGCTGAACTGATTTGGGGGGAAAATTAGCTATTATAATGTTTGAATTTGAATTTATTTTCTAAATAAAATATCTCTTTAAAAACACAAAAATACTTTTGTGAAAATGTTTTATCAAACTTAAAAATGTAAGTTCAGGAGAAAATAAAACTCTTTGATCACTTAACTAATGACGGTATAACGTTTGTTCATACCTGAAGTGATGTTGTAGCCGCTACGTAGAAGAAACGAGTTTCCGCAACTAAAAACTTATAAACCGTAACTTTACATAACATGTCTTTATATTTTGTGATTATCAAAACACGAGAAGACAAAATAATGCGAATAACGTTTTTGACATTATTTGTATTAACAATCTCCCCCTTTTTGATGATTACAAAATATAAACTCATTTTAGGTAAAATTATGTGTTGATAAATTTTTAATGAGTTTCCCGTTACTTCTCCCCCTTTTTGTAGAATCAAAAAGGTGTGTCGTGGATGTTGAGTCATTGGAGTGATCAACGGAATAGAAGCTCCCCCTTAATGAGGGCACTGGGGAATCGAGCTATGGTGATGTGCTACAAAACCAAATTAGAGCAAAGCACATACATGCACTACTGAGGATGGTCCCGTAAATAGGGGGACGGTCCCTTATTGATGAAGGACCGCCAATCCATTTAAAGGACCGCCGGAAGTAGACGTCCTGGTTGGCAGATGTGTTGTGATTTAAGTAACTTCCTATTTTTAAGGTTAGATATTTTTATTCCATTTTCATGTTTGACTATGACCAATATCACAACATATTATCATAATTTAAAACATAATCATTCATTCATTTCATTTTATGCATGAAACATACAATGACTACCATAAAAATTCCATGACAAACTGATGAGGCGAAAAGTGTACCGCTTTTAAGGGGTCATTTAAGCACGAATTCGAGATTATTTGATCAATTATTTCCCTAAATCATTCCTTTTGTCATTTTATGTACTTTTGAGGAGAAATCTAGAAAAGGAAGCATTTTGGACGTTTTTGGAGCATAAAAGTGAAGAAAACGGCAAAGTCTCAAATTCCTTGCTGGAACAGTACCTGACGGCGTCAAGATACAATACGTGACGGCGTCAAGATACAATACGTGACGGCGTCAAGAATGACAAAAGAGGTGGATGTGGAACTTATAACGTGATGGCCCAGAAGATTTTCTTTGTGATTGGCCTGACGGCGTCACCAAGGCCGTCAGGGTCCAAATACTAGTGACGGCCCAGAGTGTTTTTCTCCATGACAGCGTCAGAAGTGGATCTAGGCAATACGAATTTCAATTTGGCGGTGAGTTGACGGCGTCAGAGGTTAATACATGACGCTGTCAGGATGCATAGTCTATATATATTTTTCCAATTTTTCATTGTATTGTGTGGAACTTTTGGGGAACAAGTTTGTAAAAACCCTAGGTCAAATTTCCTGCATCTTGAAGGGGTTTCAAACTCTTCTTTCTTCCATGTTTGAATAAAGATAAGTACTTCATTAATCATTCAATATGTCTATGTATTGTTTGATTCTATCTTATGTGCATCTTTCTTTTAACATGTTAGGCTAGGCTTTTATTGTGTTTTCTTAGATGTAGTGAAACCTAGATGTTGATTATGGGTTGACTATTTGTTTATAATTGTTACAGATGATTGTATTCGATGTTAGGCTTAAGAAAACTGGCAGACTTCCATTGGTAACTTGCTTGAACGTCTTAAGAAACATGATCGGAGGTGTACTACGATTTTTGGTTGTATTTAATGCATAAGAGAATTCTAATGATCCCATGTTAGGAGCTTTTAACGGCTCGACATAGGAGTGAAGTAGGATCTTATAGAGTTAGGGAATATTGTATACGGCCCTATGACTAGTATTAAGGAATATAACCCGTCATCCATGTAATTGTAACAAGCTAATCAACCGGTAAAAGATATCTAGGGAGTAATGAAATCTAAGTAAACACAACTTTTCTCATTATTGTTTCTACCAAATTAGCATATTAGTTTAATTTTCATTTCTTTTATTTTATTTTGATTGCATTTGTAGTAAATTGGGTTAGTTGGCTAGCAACTAATTCCGCCCACTCCTTCAAAACCCGAGATTTTACTTGCTTTCATAAAATATAAAAATACAAAAAGAATCATCCCTCAC
Organism: Artemisia argyi; assembly: GCA_030686995.1. Classification (NCBI taxonomy): domain Eukaryota; kingdom Viridiplantae; phylum Streptophyta; class Magnoliopsida; order Asterales; family Asteraceae; genus Artemisia; species Artemisia argyi. Next base: position 130,732,014 of record CM060692.1, read on the forward strand.
CTCTAGACCTAGTTTAGTAGGCTTTCTAATCCTAGCGACACTATTCCTGAGTTGAACGATCAATCCCCCGGTACTTGTCACTATACTATACTACAACGATCAGGTACACTGCCTGGTGGGGGTTGTAAGCTTCTCAAGATCCCTTGAGAGGTAAAACCTATTGCGAGGGCGCAATTCCCACGTATCAAGTTTTTGGCGCCGCAGCCCGGGGAATAGTTATTGTCTAGGTTAGAATTTCTTTTTATTAGGTCTACTTGCTAGATTCCTTTCTAGTAAGGTTTTTATTTTTATTTTTAGGTTTTCTTTAGTCTATCTTATTTCTTTGTTTCCTTTGTTCGTAAACTATCTCAATGGATAACAATAGCATTGATCGTTTGATTCCTGTTATTCGTGTTTTTCGTCGTAGGATTTTCCAAATACCCGCCCCAATCCCTTTAGTGGAAAATGAGAACCCACCTAACCTCTCGGCTAACCATCACTTTGACAATAATTCTGAGATGGAGGAGTCTGACCATGATAATGACCATAGGGCTAGTCCTTTTTACTATTCGGACACCGATGAGGAACTAGATGATGGTGATGTAATTAATGAGGATAGGATGGAAGATGAGGTGGACCCTCTTAGGTATGTCGACCCTAGAACAAGGATTGAGAATGATAGCTCATTTAATATACAGTTTCCTTGTAAAATTGGATTTAGGAGCTTTGATGCCTACCTTAACTCATCTCTACCAATGAACATAATCTCGTGTAGTGAATACAATAAAATTATGGTAGATGAGTTAGAATACAAAGGAAATAATATTGTTGCTAGGGCAATGACATTGCATGTGTTTATAGGAAGCTTTGTTTATCTGGTTGAGTTCATGGTTATGGAGAATCTAGAAGAATTTATCGATAGTAAGTTAACCCAAGTTGTGTTTGGAAAACCCTTCAAAAGGTTAAACAACCTTGATGAAAAAATTATGGAAGGGTTAATCACATTCTCGGATGGGGATGAAGATTTTGTTTACCAAATGCCCTGTGCACACCCTAGGTTCAAGGATTTTTCTATGGAGAAATGTAATAGGTATCCATCCCTTGAAATGCTAAGTGAGAATGATAAAAGGAAAGGGCTTAAATATCCTCATGAAAAGAATAAAAGGTATTATTGCGGATGTTTAGAGCTAAGTGATAACTATAAGAAAGATGAGGCGACTATTATATGGCTCACACTAGGGTATGTGAGCATAAGCGATACACGATAGCCCATGACCTTGAGTCTAGCTACAAGACTCGTAAATAAAGAAAAGCGCTTCTTGGGAGGCAACCCATGTTTTGTGTGTTTATTTGTTTGATTTTTATTTTATTTGTTTCCGTACGCATGTTTTATTTTTATTGTTGGTAAATCATGTTTCAAACTAAATTGTGAAAATGCTTTATTTTGTTGTTTAACTTCGTCTTAACTTCATATAAAGGTATTTTGCAAAAGCTAAGTGTAAAGGAAACCCCAAATTTGTTTATAAGAATGAAAATGATCATGATTCACCACAATATTAAATGAGCATGTATATTAATATTTGTTAGAGTCAAATGCTTGTATTGAGTCATAATGATGTTTTGCAGGATTTTCCAGGAAATAGGACATAAGTTTTTCCAGAAATTTTCCGGAAACTTAACACAAAGATTTCTGCAGGTCACTTCTGACGGCGTCAAGGTTTAACACCTGACGGCGTCACGTGTAAAATTCTGGAAATTTTGCGAGTTTTGTTTAAACCGGAGTCTTAAAGTTTTTGTTGATTCTTTAGTTTTATAAACTCCAGGAAATCTGCAAACATTCATTCCACAAGCATTATATCTTAAATTGCTTTCTAGGATTTGTTAGTATATATATATAGATTGCCGCCGATTTTACGCGAGGTTGCCTTGATTGTTTTCTCAGGTTTAATAGGTTATATATGACAAGAAGTTGATTTATATTTCTGGAAGGGAAGCTTTGAACGTTTATTTTCTTGGAGGAAGATTTAACCTTGTTGACACACTATCCACATCGAATGAATCAGAGGAGTATTTGTTTTCATTCTTTTACCTATTTTACTTTTACATCCTTTAATTGAACAGTGGGGACAATGTTCATCCTAAGTGTAAGGGGAGGGTAAATGATGATACCTTATAGGATACAATTGCACTTGAGTTTGTTTGTTTGATGGTAGGTGTGTAATAAAACTAAGAAATACTTGTTAGTGTAATTTTAGCGCCAAATTTAAAATTTTTACAACATTTAGGAGTGAAACTTTAGCCTTAAGAAGCATCTCATGGATAGGAGTTGTATGACTAGAACAAAACCGTACCATTCAGAAAAATTTTCCACCACAATATGTGAGGTTCGCCTTTAGATTTGATAGGAAAAGCATTCATTATTAGTGCTTATGAGTGTACCGGTAGTATTTAGATTCTAGAACTTGCGTTAGTGATGCATCCCGAGACCGCTAGTGAGACTACATTCGTGTAGTAGGATTTACTACATGATAAGAGGCATTAGGATCACCCTTGTGCTTAAACCCGTATCATAATTACTTGACCATTTAAGTCATATCACTTGACTAGTAAAGTCAATTAATTTTTCCCACACCTTAGCGTTGTACTCATTTTTAGTACACGAAACCCCTAGTACACCCCTCCGAGCCTATTCATTCGTTTCTAACTTTAAGCATTTTACTTAAAGGAAGAATTTGTTACAACCCACCCAAATGTGCAACCAAATCGCTTTAGCCTTCCGTGTATGCACTCATCTTTAATGCATTATTGTTATTTGCTTAAACCATTAGTTAATTGTCTAATTGGTTACATGTTTGCTAAGTCGAGTCATATCTTGTACATATTATTTCTGGACGATTGGGACTCATGGGTAAAGTACTTGTGTTATGGAGTAATGGGGAAGAACATCAAATTATTACCCCCATATGTGCATTAATCTTAAAAAGTACTCCAAGTGTTTTGATTATCTTGATTCGAGTCATTAGAGTAGTTTATTGTAAAGTATGTAAAAATTCAAGTGTAAGGGGAATGTACATTCCCTATGATGTATTATTTTGGATGGTAGGGTAAAAGTGTATGCAAAGAAAAAAAATCGAAAAAAGAAAGAAAAAAATAGAAAAAGAATAGAGAAAAACATACGGACTACCATCCCGTTTCATTCTATGTTTGTTTTATGTTTTTGTTATTTTTTGATTTTTTAGCTTATGTCGAGACGAGTCTTGGCTTAGCAACGCCATATTATACATGTAATTAACCAAGATGATTAACTCGCCACCAGTAAATATTTCCTTTATCCAACAAAACCGTGTTTTCCATATCCCAACACCTAACGTTATAACCCTTCAAAAGATCTCTTTGATAGTTTATCCTAGGTGCTTACACCAAGTGGTGGAGGTTTGATCCTTTCCCAAGCCTATGGTAATCTATTTGCTATGACAGGTAGTGAGAGATGTTTTCCATTTCCATATTGTGATATATACTTTATTACACCCGAGAGATGTGAGTATCTAAACACTATTTGTGAGGTGCTAGTATATGACCTCCGTGCTTGATTTTGGTTTTTAGTGGAACGATTATTTGTTGTAATTTCTTTTATATTAGTGTTAAATGACCCCTAACTTGTATTTTGATTAGAATAAAAGCGCATTTGCTTGAGGACAAGCAAATCTCAAGTGTAAGGGTATTTGATGAGGCGAAAAGTGTACCGCTTTTAAGGGGTCATTTAAACCCGAATTCGAGATTATTTGATCAATTATTGCCCTAAATTGTTCCTTTTGTCATTTTAGGTACTTTTGAGGAGAAATCTGGAAAAGGAAACATTTTGGACGTTTTTGGAGCATAAAAGTGAAGAAAATGGCAAAGTCTCAAATTCCTTGCAGGAACAGTACCTGACGACGTCAAGATACAATACGTGACGACGTCAAGAGTGACAAAAGAGGTAGATGTGGAACTTATAACGTGACGGCCCAGAACATTTTCTTTGTTATTGGCCTAACGGCGTCACCAAGGTCATCAGGGTCCAAATACTAGTGACGGCCCAGAGTGTTTTTCTACATGACGGCGTCAGAAGTGGATCTAGGCAATACGAATTTCAATTTGGCGGCGAGTTGACGGCGTCAGAGGTTAATACATGACGCCGTCAGGATGCATAGTCTATATATATTTTTCCAATTTTTCATTGTATTGTATGGAACTTTTGGGGAACAAGTTTGTAAAAACCCTAGGTCAAATTTCCTGCATCTTGAAGTGGTTTCAAACCCTTCTTTCTTCCATGTTTGAATAAAGATAAGTACTTCATTAATTATTCAATATGTCTATGTATTGTTTGATTCTATCTTATGTGTATCTTTCTTTTAACATGTTAGGCTATGCTTTTATTGTGTTTGCTTAGATGTAGTGAAACCTAGATGTTGATTATGGGTTGATTGTTTGTTTATAATTGTTACGGATGATTGTATTTGATGTTAGGCTTAAGAAAACTGGCAGACTTCTATTAGTAACTTGCTTGAACGTCTTAAGAAACATGATCGGAGGTGTACTACGATTTTTGGTTGTATTTAATGCATAAGAGAATTCTAATGATCCCATGTTAGGAGCTTTTAACGGCTCGACATAGGAGTGAAGTAGGATCTTATAGAGTTAGGGAATAATGTACACGGCCCTACGACTAGTATTAAGGAATATAACCCGTCATCCATGCAATTGTAATAAGCTAATCAACCTGTAAAAGATATCTATGGAGTAATGAAATCTAAGTAAACACAACTTTTCTCATTATTGTTTCCACCAAATTAGCATATTAGTTTAATTTTCATTTCTTTTATTTTATTTTGATTGCATTTGTAGTAAATTGGGTTAGTTGGCTAGCAACTAATTCCGCCCACTCCTTCAAAACACGAGATTTTACTTGCTTTCATAAAGTATAAAAATACAAAAAGAATCATCCCTCACCCCTAGACCTAGTTTAGTAGGCTTTCTAATCCTAGCGACACTATTCCTAAGTTGAACGATCAATCCCCCGGTACTTGTCACTATACTATACTACAACGATCAGGTACACTGCCTGGTGGGGGTTGTAAGCTTCTCAAGATCCCTTGAGAGGTAAAACCTGTTGCGAGGGCACAATTCCCACGTATCATAAACACATCATAAAAACAACATTAATCATTAACTAATACAACAAGTTATCTCCCATTGCATGTTTGGTCCAAAACACAACTTCCACTTGATTATTCATGAATAGAATTTTGAGAATATCTAGTCGGAGGGTGGAGTGGATGATGGTAAGGATGAAAGTGGAGCCAAAGGTGGTGTCGATGGTGGCATTGAAGCAAGGGGAGTTGGTTGCACATTTTGTTGAGCAATGAGATACTCTATGTGACCAAACATGATGTGGAGTTCATCTGGAAGTGAGTGAATGAAATGAAAGTTATGGTAACAACAAGCACACCCCATAGTGTGGTTGTTTGCAAAGTAGTAGGGAACGAGATTGCCAAGATTTGGAGATGATGGTGGAGTGAGAGGAATGTTTTCCACTGGCCCATTTGGTGATGTGGTAGTGTGAGTTGATGAGTTTGTTGGAGGAGGATGTTGGTTTCTTGGTAATGGGATAGAGTGAGTAGGAGATGATGGTTGATTACTCACGAATGGAGTGAAAGCACTGGAGCTAGATTGGGTGAGTAAGGGTGACAAGTTTTTGGCGAATGATGAGAAAGGTGATGTGGTTGTCTTTGAGCTAGAGGACGTCTTTGATGAAGAGTGATATGTTCCTTTGGTGGATGGTGTTTTGAGTGGTGCACTTGGTGCTTGAGGTGATGATGGTGGTGACTTAGGAGATGGAGTGGTGTCACAGAGTGTGAGGTCAATGAAATTAGTTTGGGGTCGAATGATTTTGAGCTTAGGCCTTTTGTTTGATGGTTGTGTTATGAGTTCTTTGTTTGTTGTTGGCAAGGAAGTGGAGGATGAGGCCATTGTAGGTGATGAAGTTGGATTGAAAGGTGATTGTGATGAGGTTGAGGGTGATGAGGAAGGTTTAAATAATCAAGCATGGTTATGGTTTGGGCAAAGCATGCATTAGGAGATTTTAAGCACTCATAAATGTTTATCTAAACAAGGTAAGGTGGTGATAATCATGCAATGGGTTTAGGATTGCAGGAAAGAAGAAAATAGTGCAAAAATCCGTGATCCCACAAGGACGGTCCGTTAAACCACCGACGGTCCCTTATCACTGGAGGACCGCCGGGTCGATAAAGGACCGCCGGCAGTGGGTTCGCAGAATTTTGCCCAGTTTCTCATTTCTGCAACCTGCATATAACTAAACTCATTCTGAATAATAGTGGAACAGAAACGTAAGAGAATAGTGCTAACAATCATGCAAATTAAAGGCAAGTTAAAGCAAGCATTCACGAATAACAGCAATCAAGAGTTAACAATTCCTAATGACACGAGTACATAGGTAACATAGCAATTAAGTACTTCATAATAAATCATCATGGTACATCCTTGTCAATGGTGTTTGTGATAGGTTCTCGTTGCATGACTTTCTTGACTCTAGCTTGTTCTTCAATCTCGAGTGTGGGATCATCATAGATGTCATAGTCAACAGATGCTGAGGAGATAAAGATAGAGGAGATATGGAGATCATTGATGGGTTCCATGACAGGGTCAAAGAGAGAGTATTGAGGACCACGGAGATAGCGATGAAAGTTCATCATGTAGTGATAGAGATGAGTAAGGAACATCCCGTAGGGTATCAATTTAGTTTGATTCCCCTTGAGATGTACAATTCGCTTAGCGAAGTGATAGGCAAGATTATAGGGTTGTTGGGTGTGGAGACAGTACATCATGTGAGCACAACACGCTGGAAGTTGCTCACGAATCCCTTTGAGACCAAGAGTGTTCTCTTTTAGGATGACAGCCCATGGAATCAGTTCATCACGAACCTCTATCATATGAATTTTTGTTTGATCAAGGTAAGGGAAATTCCTATTAGTGCGAAGAAGTTTGGTAATTTCACAAGGGCGAGGTATGTAGGAGCAGTAGGGACTATTTTCTTCTCTATAGTTGAAAAGTGATTCGAGACACCAATCTTCAGTATAGGCACATTGCCCATGATTGGGAATACGAAGGATTTGAGCAAATTGATCAAGAGTAAGGACAAATTTGAACTTCCTAATCCAAAACCAAAGTGACAAAGATTGATCCTCGTTACGTATGAGTTCAATTTGTCGAAAGAATTCTAACACAAAGCGAGGACAAATTTTCTCATTGATGTGAAGCAAACAATCGAATCCTATAGCACGAAAGGTGGTATTAATGTCTCTATGATAGGCTAAGGAGGGATCAACGATTCTTCCCTCATGAAAGTGACGAGTCTCAATATTCACATAGGGACGAATGTGACTTCCCGGAGTGGTTGATTAAAGAGAAATTCTAGGAGTCTAAGAGTCGGTGTTGAGATGATCAAAATCATATATGTGTGACATTTTGTTTCCTATAAAAGAAAGAATCACAAAGTTATTGTTAGAGTTTTACCTTTCTTAGAATTTGTTTTGATTATCAAATAGAACTAATGTTTTTGACCTGTATTAACCAATGTGGAGTTCAAGTATATGTTTTAGAACTCATGTTAATGATATCTTCCTACCTTGTAGATTATCATGTTTATAACTTGTATACAAGAAAGCATTTCAATTGACTTATGATTGTACTAAATGATACTACTATTAATCTACTATTGAGTTGAGATCTTAATTGTACTTAATTTAGAAAAATTATTTAAGATCCCCAATTTCAATTTCATAATAAATTCTAATTATTTATCTCAAAGGAAGAATTGGATGAGTTTGACTTACAATTGATGACAAATATGTAGGAGTAGTTTGTGATTTTGCGCTTGAGACCTTGGATTAAAATCTTAATGTAATGGGTGAAGACTTAATCTTGTTTCTCAGCAACTCAGCAGTCAAACTAAGTGTTGATATATTTTACTGGTATTTATAGAATGAGAATCGTGTTTTTTTTAAAGCCATGGACGGTCCCTTATCAATGAGGGACCGCCGATCGTTTGGGGACCGTCGTCAGAAGGTTATAGTTTTTGGACGATTTTTGGTGTTTTGGTCTTAATGAAAAGTCTTTGGTTTTAGATGGTTTTAAAACATAACTCTTTGAATTTTAAGACATGAAAATGACTCAATACGCACGAGTTGGCTAAGGAATGGGTATGGAGTGGAATCGAGACAGAAGAAAAGTGAAAGACTCGATACACTTGAATAAAGAGTAGATTTTGAGTCGAAACAGAAGAAAAGAAGGAATAAAAAATTAAATGAGTTTCAAGGATGAGACTTGCATCGAGGAAGGCTAGAAGTCAATCATGTAAGTTTCAAGAAACGTCATAGACGAGAACTAGAGAGCAAACAAAGAGTGAAGCAAGTGTGTATCGTCTATAGTGATTGATTGACGCCAAACTCATTATAAACAATGGTTGTGGTAAGACCATTATTTTTCCAAATAATTTGCTTAAATCCAAAGAAGGATAAGCGTTTAGAAAAAGTGTCTAAATAAAACAAAGTATCTAGCACATATGAGCATGTAAGTGTTATATAGCATGCAAGCAAGTCATGATAAATCATATAGTCACGTAAGCATGTAGCAGGCATTCAAGTAACAACTATAATAGGCAAGATTGTAAGAAAACTTACCTTGGCCTCTAGCTATCCTTAATAACACATAACCAAAACATGTGTTGTTGTTGATGCAAGACTAGATGATAATCACTTGGCTAGTTGACCTTATGATTAGTTATGCACTTGGCTTGGTGAGATAACCATTTGATTGTCTTCATACTTATGGCGCGTATTGTCTTCTTAGCTAGCTATCCACATTACACATAAAACCGCACATTGTCTTCTTTATTATCATGACATCAAAACAAGTAGAATGGTACACCAATAGGTTGCTTAAGAAATCCTTGTCGGCAACATTACCTACAATAAAGACATTCAAACTAGTAGTATATGATTCCACTTAAACTAAGTGTTTTTCTAATACCACATTTTCATCATCTTTGGCTTGAAAATTTCCTTGATGTAAGTTTAAACCATTTTACCAAATGCCATTTGCCATTTGACATAAAATTGTTTTATCAAACTCAATTTTCGGCAAAGATTCATAAATCAACATTTTTGTTTCAAATATTTTGCACAAGTTTCTTATGAAAAATTTATTAGCGAAACTTCATTTCATTAATTATAGATCATCAATTGAAATGACATGCCAAAGACTATGATCTATTGATTTCACATAACTTTCAAATTCATTTTTCCAAATGACAAAATTTTCATTTTCGAAAAATAGTGGCTCATTCAAATGATGCCCTTCTAGATGTCATTTTGATTCCATAGATCGATTCAAGTTTTAAAGTACAATATACTTTAAAGATCTTTTTAAACGAAGATCTGATACCAATTGTAGAAACTAGAAGGGGGGGGGGGTTGAAGAGTTTCACCACTTCTTTTTAATTATCTAAAGCGTTTATCCGTTTTAGGTCCGGTTTTTTTTCATTTCCAAACTTGTTGAATTCTACTAGTTATGTGATATCAATTTGGTTACTAGCATGCAAAAATAAAACGAGTAAAGTAAAGAGTAAAGAAAGAACACAACCAAGAGACGCGGCGATTTATAGTGGTTCAGTACGAAGCTCACTATCCGTCCTACTCCACTCCCTGAGTACCACACTCGAGAGTTATCAATCACTATATCAACACACTCCTTCAGGCGGAGCAATACGTACACATGCTTACACAAGGCTTAACGACACTAAGCATAATGTCGAGTTCTAATCATAGCTACAACCAATCTACTCCAAGGCCCACGTGGCAACACGAACAAGCACTCTTGTCCAACTTGAATCTTCACCCGATCCAAGCCTTCACTTAATTGACATACTTGGTTCTTCACCCGAAACAAGCCTTCACACACTTAACACACTTGGTTCTTCACCCGAACCAAGCCTTCACACACTTGACACACTTGGTTCTTCACCCGAACCAAGCCTTCACACAAGACTCACTTGGATCATCACCAGATCCAAGTCTTTACACAATGACTCGACTAAGTCCTAACCTACACACTAGGAAATCACTCTCATCATATAACATACATGAACTAATCTAGTTACAAGACTTCTTGGATCTATATCACCATCCAAGTTCACAAAAATATCCCCATCCTCTACTCACACACAAGTCGGAAAACAATGACATTATTTACATAACCTATCACCGTAACACTTGTTACGTTTGTGCGTGGACACCAATAACATCTCGAGTCTTCATGGTTGTCGAGAGTTCTTCTCTTGCACTTGACGGAAGAGGAAATCACTTATAAATATATGCCGACATGTTATAGTGATCAAAGATAACATGAACAAAGACCAGGAAGTTTTGTGTGTGAAAATCTCTGTTTTCTGAAGTGTAACAGTTCAGTATTTATATGCTACAAGAGTTAGACAGACGGTCCCGTAAATACCAGACGGTCCTTTATCACTAAGGGACCGTCGGCCTATTTAAGGGATCGTCCAGACAAAACGCTCCCATTTTTTCTTGACATGGTGAAAACTTTTCTGGTGCAGGCTGAACTGATTTGGGGGGAAAACTAGCTGTTATAATGTTTGAATTTGGATTTATTTTCTTAATAAAATATTTCTTTAAAAACACAAAAATACTTTTGTGAAAATGTTTTGTCAAACTTAATGTAGGATAAACATCAAGTCACAAACATGAATTCAATGGTGGTTGTGAGTCGTTGGTATGGAAGGAAAAGAAAGAAATATGGGAACCTTGTGAGGATGAGAGAAAACTTTGAATATTAGATTTATATTGTGAGAAGGTCTAACCCTCTCCACATGTGGAGAGGGGTATTTATACTTCCTACCAAACAAAAGATAAAACGCCCACACCCGGGCTGTGGATCAGGTATACAGTGGGTAAAGACCCGTCCTTCTTCCACGATGTTACTTAATCTAATTCTAACTAATAACTAATCTAACTCCGAGCTAACTTAATGCTATTACAATAATTAGGTGACCGAGTCTTCTATAGGAATAATTGTATTCCTAACAATCTCCCCCTAAGTGAGGTCACCTTTGGAAATTAAGCTCTTTGATCTTCAAGTATTCTTTAGTCATTGTAGCTCGTAGGTTCTGATTCTTCACTTATCTGCACACTTTGTACTTCAAGCAATGAACTTGTGATTTGGAGTTCTTTTAGAATGTGTGATCTTTGAGCTTCTTTGAGATCATCAGCCATAGTAAATCTCCAAGCTCATCCACAATAGTATTGCCTTCATGTGATGTGGTGACTTTAGGACCATCATGCTCACACCCTTCTGGATCAGGAGACATTACATCAGAGTTTGCGGATCAGGAGACTTTTCATCAGAGTTGCGGAAACGTTGTTGGTAGTCTCTCAACATTTGTTGTAGTAAGTCTCTCATCATCATAGATAGTGAGGAGGGTGTGTGAGCATGAGGTATGGATTGACTTGATTCAGATGGAAACAGGAGATATCAACGCCATCTTTATATGTGTCCCTGAAATAAAACAATTAGCAATAAAGATAGATAACAAATATGGCTTTGTCATTCGTTCTGCGAGGACAGACTACTCTCCGGTTTTGTGAAAACTGACCTATGATCAGGTAGAGTTTCTTTTAAAGAAAACTCTCATTGACAGGAATTTCCAGCTTGTAGTAATGAATTTTCCAAAGAATCCACTTCGGAATCTTCATACTTAGCATGTTCTCATACCGGAACGTCTCAGAGCAGACAGCATGATAGAGTGAATCGGTGAATAAATATTCATGGATTGATGAGAAATTAATTTATAGAAATCACTCGCGTGTCATATGATAAACATTTTTGAGACATGACGAGAGTTTTAAGCTTTGAATCACATTTCCATAAAAAATACTTTTGTTTGAAAGATTGTACACAATCAATGTGCTCGAAAATTAGTTTGTGAGCACATTGAAAGGTTTTTGCAAAAGTACCCGTCAATCCATATCCTGGAACAAGTTTGATTCAATGTTGAATCGCACGATTGTTGCTTTCCAGTTGTCACTTGATCAATGATCCAAGATGGATCTCACATGTCACCTACTAAGAGCTTGAAAGAAGTTCGCTCTAGAAGGATTTCCATCGTCATTGTGAATATTTTCAAATCACTCGGATGTTCTGGCAATACCACAAGGATAATGCGTAGGACTTTAAATATTTTATCTTATTTTCCACATTGTGTGAAACAATAAGCATATTTGGAAGTGTGTCCTATTGAGATTTATGGATGATCTCATGGATCTAGACTTAATAGTGCGTTTTGATCCGCTCCTGGAGACTGGGAGGCGTCTCCTATTTTAGGTACCAACATGGCTCGCAATGAGCGGTCGATACATTGCACAGGGTTCCCCGTGAGAATGAAACAAGCTCTTTTAAGAGAACTTGAGTGGTTGGGAAGTTTAGTGCAGTGCGTCACTGGGTCCATGACGTCTTGTCTTCAATACCGGTGTTACCTTAGTAACCATAAGTAGATTATGAATTGAACCCGGTTTCTGCCCTAAGGTTGAATATATGGAGGGCTATTTCTTTTCACCCTGTCTCATTTCATTTCTTTTTCATTCTTCAACCCCTTCAGTACTTACCGAGGCTTCACCACTAGAACCTTGTTGGGTTTGTTCCAGTCCTAGCTCTATCTCAGTCAGCACTCTTCCCTTTCTCGCTTTACTCCTTTTTTCAATCATTCCTAAGGACTTCTAATCTATCTAGAGGATTGTCCCTGGGAAGATCCTTCTGGTTCTGGTGGATCATGGGAACTCATACCTAACCTTATCCATCCTTATAACTCTATGCATAAAGATAAATGGTCGGTCTTTGGTATAACTTTCACAAACGCCTTTTGCTCCCCCTCAATATGTGCATCGATATTCGAAAGTGTTTAGCACATATGTGGGAGCCTATTTATTGAGTCCAAAAGATCACTTTTGATTATCAGATTTCATATTTAAATCACATTCTCTCTCCCGATCAAAAATTTCAAATCTTTCGAGATTTTGGATCTCAATTGATTTAAATAAGTTAGAAAGCTTTTGGGAGAGAAATGCGGTCAGTTTTAATGTTTTCTGATAAAAGGAACATTTTTGTTGCTCCCCCTCAATCTGTGAGGGAGATTGTTATGTGTCAGATTTGATGAGTTTACAAAAGATTTGAAGTTTTAATGAAAACTCTTTGAAATTTTCTCATTCTGACACATAACCATCACAAAATGTGTTATTGCAAGGTTTTTGTACAAAGTGTGGAGAGTTTTGATGATACATAAAATTTTGAGAAATCACTCTCCCCCTCAATCAATGACGGATGTTAAAACTTAAATAAATGATGTCATTGATTGAGTGAAAAACTTTATCAAAATTTTGAGTTCAATTTGATTTTCAATCAAAATCTCATGGTACCACCAAGTTTTGCACAAATACTTTCCGGAAAAATCATAGAAGGGAAAATATTTGGCTATAAAAAGAAGATTTCTCTTCTTTATCAAGAAATAATGCACTGAAGCGTACATTAGATCGAGGAAACAAGGATATAAAGTAATCCATGCCCAGGTGAACTTCACCCGGTGAAAGGAACAACCGTCTTTTTGGCGACGTGTTTTTCCCATTTTGAAAAACGGGTTGCTATCTGAAGTAATAGCAAGCCATAATTTTGAAGTCTGGGTTACAGCCTGAAATGACTGCAAGCCATACTTTTGAAGAATATTTTGAGATACGACATGTTTTAAAAAAAACTTTATTTGAAACCGAAAAACTCTTGCTCAAGCATATGTATGATTCCGTGTCATTATTGAATGACATTTCTAGAAACGTACATAATATTGATTACACAAGAGACATGTCGTGAGAAGAATATTTTTGAATTTTTTATGATTTTTCAGATTTTTATGGTTTTTATAGGTTTTATATTTTTCTATTTTCTTTTTGATATATTTTATGTACAAAGGATATGTGAAGCCAGTCCTTCAATCATCATTCTCTTCTTGGAGAGACTTAAGAGTTTCTGGAGTGAGGCTCTTCATCCCAAGTCGTGGGAGAATGAACTGAAATCTTTCCCGAGAAAGCGCCTTTGTGAATATATCAGCCAGCTGAAACTCCGTTCTCACAAAGTAGAGTTCCACTATCCCTTTCTCCACTTGTTCTCTGATGAAGTGATGACGAATGTCTATATGCTTGGCTCTAGAGTGCTGGACATTGTTGCAACAAAGGGCAATGGCACTTTTGTTATCACAATACATTGGGATTTTGTTAAAATCATACCCATAATCTGATAATTGTGATCTCATCCACAAAATTTGAGCACAGCACGAGGACATGGCTATATATTCAGCTTCTATGGATGATATTGATGTGCACATCTGCTTTTTGGATGACCAGCTGACAAGTTTCTCACCCAAGAATTGAGCACCTCCGGAAGTACTTCTGCGAGTATCTTGACACCCCACATGATCAGCATCTGAGTAGGCTGTGAGAGCCATTGCATTGTCTTTAGGGTACCAAAGACCCATGTGGATTGTCCCTTGGAGATATCTGAAGATTCTCTTGACTGCTTCCAAGTGCTTTTTGGTGGGCTTGGATTGATATCTGGCGCACATGCATACGGCGAAAAGAAGGTCTGGCCTATTTGCTGTGAGGTACATGAGAGATCCAATCATGCTTCTGTATTTGGTCTGATCAATGGTTACTCCAGTTGAGTCGTCATCAAGTTTGGATCTTTCAACCATGGGTGTATCAACTGTGTCACTTGAATCAAAGCCAAACTTCTTGAGGATATCACTAGCATACTTGGCTTGATTGATAAAGATGCCGCTTGGGTTTTGAGAGATTTGTAACCCCAAGAAGAAAGACATTTGTCCCATCATAGACATTCGAAACTTGGAACTCATTTCTGTAGCAAAGGTCACATTCCTTGGAATCAGACGATGCAAAGATGATATCATCAACATAGATTTGAACGTGAAGAAGGTTGTTTCCAGTCTTCCTAGTGAACAAGGTAGGATCAACTACACCCTTGGTAAATTGATTTGCAAGAAGAAACTTGGAAAGTGTGTCGTACCAAGCTCTCGGAGCCTGTTTGAGACCATAGAGTGCCTTCTTTAAGCGATATACATGATTAGGTCTTTCTGGGTCCACAAAACCTTCAGGTTGAGTAACATAAACCACCTCCTTTAAGTCCCCATTCAGGAAGGCAGTCTTAACATCCATTTTATAAACAATCATGGTACTGATGGCAGCATTGGCAAGAAAGATTCTAATGGCCTCGATATGAGCGACAGGTGCAAATGATTCTTCAAAGTCAACACCCTCTTGTTGACTATATCCTTTCGCAACTAAACGAGCCTTGTTTTTCAACACATCCCCATGCTCATCAAGCTTAACTTTGAAAATCCATTTGAGATCAATGATCATTGCGCATTCAGGTGGTGGTACTAATTCCCATACATCAAGACGATCAAACTCATGGATTTCTTCTTGCATTGCGGTGAACCAAGAGACCTTCGTAAGGGCATCCTTGAAGTCTTTGGGCTCGATTTTGGATAAAACTGAGTTGAAGAAACACCACAAGGCATCAGTGGCAAGTTGTTTTCTGGTGGACACAGGTCGTGAGGGTTTCCTATGATGTTGTCAATAGGGTGATCATTTGTCCATTTTCTGAGATGTTCATGAGGTTGAGGATAGTGAACTGATATAGCATTGTTTGACTCTTCTGAGGAAGATGCTTCGTTGGAGGATTCAGGTGCAAAAACATTTTCAAATGGTTCTTTCTCAGGTGGTGCAAAAGGATTGACTTCCCATGTGTTTTCAGATGTAGCTCCTTGGTGTTCAGAAGACGATTGTAAATTTGATTCATTTTGAGTATTGCTACATTCTGGTGCATCTTGATCAAGAGAGATGGAGACTGATGGACCATTTGTATCATGAGGTGCATTCACAGCCATAATATTAGGTTCAACAGCCGGCTGTACCGGTTCATGAGGTGGTTGTGACTCGAAGTACTCATCAAACATATGATCAAATAACTTATTCAATTCTTCACTCGTGGAAGGAACATAAGGAGTGACACGGTTGGAGTTCTGTACAATGTTGAAAACTAGAAGGGGGGTTGAATAGTTTTACGTCCTTTTTAAAATTTATAAAAACAAGTTTGTTTTAAAAACTTCGATTCTAGTTTATGTGATCTCAATATTTGCACAATATGAACAATTATATAGTAACTAACTAACTAAGCTAATATAGTAAAGGTAAATAAGTAAGTAATGAAAAGAGTTGGAGAGATCAAACCACAACACAAGGATTTATAGTGGTTCGGCTACAAGGTCACCTTCCTTGTTCCTACTCCACTCCCCGAGTCACCTACTCGAGAGTTTTCTTCACTATGTCAACAAACTGCCTTATGGCGGAGAAAACCTTACACACCAATTTACACACCACAACTACGTCACAACTTCTTCACACCTATTTACTTCACACCTATCTTCTTCACACCTTTCTTCTTCACACCTATCTTCTTCACTTCAATCTACTTCACACCTATCTTCTTCACAACTACACTACTTCACTACTAATCAACTTCTACTTCCTACACAACTTCTATTTCTTCTAAACTACTTATTACAAACACAACACAACTTCACAAATGATATATATATATACTATGCACAACTACTCTTCAATACTTCTTGAACTTAGTTGTAAAAGGAGTGTTCTTCTTTTGCACTTTAGATGAGGATGAACGAGAAGGGATTGAATCACTTGAAACAAGGATTAATATACAAATGATCAAAGGGTTTTGGAGGATGTTTAGAGGGTTTGAGAACTGAAAATTTCGTGCAAAAGGTGAGGCAAAATTCCAGAATTAAGGTGGTATTTATAGGCAACAAATTCTGACAGAGGAGCGTGGCCGGTCCCCTTAAATCAAGGCCGGCCCCCTTAAAATTAAGGGAACCGCCCCTTATAATTAAGGGGGCCGCCCAGCCGTAACGGCCAGAATTTTTGTTTTTTAGTGGGGAAAGTTTATTTGGTGAAAAACTAACTGATTTTGGTTAAAATTTTGAAATCATATATTTAGTATGATTAAAACATTTTTCTTTATTACCAAAAGTGTTTTTCAAAAATATATAATATATTTATATAATTAAATAAACTTTGTATTAGTTAATTAAATACCCCTTTGATCATGAGATGTATTAAACACTTGTTTATCCATACCTTAAGTGATTAAGTTGGATATAGTGATATAAACTAGCTTAATACTTGTTTACGTAGTAATCTTACGTTTGATGAGTTTACATTTTGGGATCGTCAAAATATAGAGATATCGAAAAATATAAATAACGTTTTCATACATTATTTATGTCAACAATCTCCCCCTTTTTGATGATTACAAAATCTAAACTCATTAATCGAAAATTAGTACATATACAAGTATTCTTGTGAGTTTATATCACTTCTCCCCCTTTTTGTTAGCATAAAAAAGGTTATCCCGATTTTATAGAAGCTCCCCCTTGAAGTATACTCCCCCTCGTTTTGAGGTCAAAAAGAAATCGAGATATGGATATCTTGCAAAAATATTTAGTGGACAAGCAACATATATATGTATATAGCATGCAAGAGTAAAGACTAAACATAACCATAACATTAATAAAGTTAAATAGATACATCAAGCATTACATTAACAAACATAACAAGTAATGCAACTAACAAAAGCCTTAAAGGCTTACAATCATCACTTAAATAATAAACCAAAACTCAAATATGAGAGTCCTCTCTAGAGCTTGCCATCCAAAATGGTTTGAGATAATTTTATTTGTAAGACACCAAGCATGTTTAATTGGGAGGAATGGATGGTGAACATGGAGATGGTGATGGAGGAGGAGTGTTTGTTGATGGTGGTGGATGAGTTGTGCTTGTTGTTGGTGGTTGATGCAACAAGTTTTCAATGTGAGAAAACATGTATTGCATTTCATCTCTTAGTCCGAACACAATTGTTCGGTTGTGGATGCAACAAAGGCAAGTGTCTCCATGAGCTTCAAGTAGGCTCCATGGACGGGGTTATAGGTTGGTGGATTGATTGGGGATGATGAGAAGTGTGCATCAAGAGGTGTTAATGGTGATAATGAGAGAGTGAGTGCAAGAGTTGTGTTTTCATTGGTAGGTTGTGATGGTTGATCAATTGTTGGAGGAGATAAGTGGGTGTTTATGTAGTCATTTATGGATGAGGTGGATGGTATGGAGGAAGTAGAGTTTCCATTTGTTGATGGTGTTTTGGAGGGTGCATTTTGTGCACTAGGAGATGAGCATTGAGGTGGTGGTGATGGGGTGGTGTTGTCTTCATTTGTAAGATCAATGAATAGTTGTTTTGGTGGAATAATGACAAGTTTTTGTTTCTTGGCATTGTTTGAATAGGTGGTTCTTGGTGATGACATGATAATAAGATGATGTTTGATGAAGGTTGAGGATGATGGAATGAGAATTAAGCATGCATGGGGATTATATAGGATGAAAACATGTTTAGAAGTGGAATTAATTTGAAATTGTAATGTTAGATTCCAAAATCAGTTTAGTTTTTAAGGGAAATGGTAGCTGGGACTAGCAAAAGAGATCACAAGGTGCAAAAGAAAACAGTGTAAAAACTGTTCCAGATGGCCGGTCCCCTTAAATGGAGGCCGGTACCCTTAATTTTAAGGGGCCGCCCATCTGACGACCCATAAATCAAAAATTTTCAAAAATTTTCTGGAAAAATGTTATATTCTGTTTTGTTTTTGCAGCAAGCTCTATTTGGACATTTCACATTTGTTTTGGTCTATTAGAAAGCATACATGTTATATATAAACTAATCATGCAAGCATATAAATAGATTAAGTAATAAAGCATGCATTCATAAGCATATATTAAATATAAATAAGCAAGTTAACAATCTAATCAAGTACTCAAAACAATTATTCAAGAAAATAACAAGTACTTCCTAATATACTTCTGAAAAATTGCACACAAGACATAAAAATAAATATTGTTCAACAAGCATAATCCAAGCACATCATCTCTTTTTCTTCCCGAAGATACCCTTCAATGTCTTCCCGATAGATTTGAAGCCACCTCTAACTTCTTCATGCAAACTCTTTTGTCTTCTAAGCATCTCGGTAGTTCGTTCATGAAGCACTTCTTCGGTTTGATCACTAGGAGATGGGGTAGAATACTCGGGATAGTCAAGATCCTCTAAATTGTCAACGAACTCAGAAAACGAAGGGGTACTAGCATCATGGATGTTTTCCTCCTCATCGTCATCGTCTTGTCTAGAAGATGATCCATGAAAGCTATGACGACGAGATTTTCCCTTGTCACTTCGAGTTTGTCGAGCTTGTTTTAGAGCGAGAGGACGTAAGGTGGGATAGATGGACTCATAGATGCTATTGTCAAGATCGGGGTAGTACTCGATAACATGACGATAGAGATGAGTGAGGAACATACCATATGGAAGATTGGCTTTGGGAGTTTTTCTAGCACACTCAATCCGTTTGATAAAGAAGTAGGCCAAATTGTACGGCTTTTCGACAGCTATACAATACAACATGTGAGCAAGGCACGCCGGGAGATGGTCCCGGTGACCTCCAGTACCAAACGCATTCTCATGAATGAGTTCTTCCCAACGCTTCATGCGGGGGCCTAATTCTTTGAGGAGAAGTTGGTACGAAGAGATTTGAACGTTTTTGGATTTTATTTTTCGGGTTGTAGTGGCACGTTCCACACCAAGGATTTGACGAATTTCGTCGGGATGAGGGGATATCGGATAGATAAGGACCAAAGGTTGGTCGACAACGATGAAGAGATTCGAGGTCCCACTCGTTTGTGAAAACGGCTTGACCTCTGAAAGGAATTTGGAGGATTTGACCAAATTGTTCGAGAGTTAAGGTGATGAATTCATTTTGAATCATGAAGGAGATGGTGATGAAACCAAGATCATTGGTTTGGATGGTGACTTGGCTATAGAAATCGACTATGAAATGAGGAACGATTGGTTCATTAATTTCATAAAGGCAGTTGAGGTTGATGCTTGAAAACAAGCGATTAATGTAGTCGGATTGAGCAAAGGCTAGATCTACTACACGTCCCTCATGAACGTTTCTATCTTCAATTTCACGATATATACGTCCAATGGAAGGAGATGTAGTAGGGAGTTGGGAAACTTTGGGAATGTAGTTTTTAGTGTGGGAAAGATCTTCGGTAGTCGCTTTTGGCATTTTCACCTAAACACATCAACAATACAAAAGACCAAAATAAATATAAAGAAGAATAAAAAAAATGTATATATATTTTTAAGACTTATGTTGGAACGTAAACTTACTTCGACTCTAAGATGATAATCCTAAGAAGTAGTTTACCATATTCCTTATTTTTAATTTTCACTCATTCTAGATATATTTTACGATGTTTAGTAAGTAGTTATGGACAATTCCAAACACCCTTTTATTAAACATCGTAATATATCATGAAATTTGCTAGATTTACATTAGGTTGTAAAACTAGCCATTTCTTACGAGTTTCTTATGCATGTGATTAGTTTTCGAAAATGATGGTTTATATTTTGACTCAAAAATGTCGTTTTTCGTACTAAACCAAACGCTCCCTTAACTAGTTACTTATAATACTAGTATGTCAATATATATATGAATTATATATCTTGACAAGTCCGATTTGCAATTTTTAGGTTTATAATCATAAAAACGTTTTATAAAAATTATAATGACTTAGCTTCGACATCATTTGGACATAATCCAAACACCCTCTTATTGTGAGCAAAAATATTTTTTCTTGGTCGAAACGTGTAGTTTCAAGTTTTACAAGTTATAAAAGTATAATGTGATTAGTTTTAACAAGTTTTCAAAACATTATTCAACAATGTGTTTACTAAAATTTTTGAAAAGGAGTGTATGAAATTTTTCAAAAATTTTCGACAAGATAGTTTATAATTACTAGTTTCTAGTGTTGATTAATCATTCTAATCCTAGGGGAAGCATTTAGTTATGGAGTTTTAAGACTCAATTCGAAAGAAACTGTGAAATTTAAGAAATTAATAAAACATGCATAATCATGAGTTTGACCAAATTAGATGGAATTAGATGAAATGTGTTATGAAAAACTTACAATACGTAATGGTGATTGTGTTAGATGAATTTGCCCTTTGCGAATTAACCCGAATTATGTGATTTGGAAGTGATTTAAGGTATTTTTGGGTTTTGGTTTTCGTCACAGCAGTGGCAGGGGAAGGATTGTTTGAAAAAGTGAGTGTTTGGCAAGGGGAACAAGAGGAAAAACGGGTTGGAGCAATCAGATGGCCGCCCCCCTTAAACATTAAGGGGGCCGCCCTTCATTTGGCTGCCGGTCCCCTTAAACATTAAGGGGGCCGCCCTCCAAAATTTTTATTTTTCGTGTTTTGGTTTCTGGAACGAACAAGAAAATATTTATATATATATATTAGATTTATATTTAATCAAAAATACGTTGGAGAGTATTCGCACGAAAGGGATTGCTTGACATTTTTACTTGACATTTCGTCAATTAAATTTTCTTGATCATTTCGGATGAAATTCATCAAGTTGTCAAGTGGACGAGAAAATTGTGGAAGGTTCATAAGTATATATATATATATATATATATATATATATATATATATATATATATATATATATATATATATATATATATATATATATATATATAGTATGGGCTTATAAGACGAGAATATAGGAGGGAGACGTATGCAACGGAAGCCGGGAGTTTGTTTCATCCATAGATTTTTTGACTCATCTCTCTTCATCAGCATGAGTGTTGTTGAACATTAAAGTTCAATAAGGCAAATGGGGGAAAGAAAGGGTTCGTAAACGAACAATTTCTAGTTCTAGAAAATCAACAAATGAAATTTCTAGGTTATATGATCCTAGATGTAACTAAGTATATATATATATATATATATATATATATATATATATATATATATATATATATATATATATATATATATATAGATATAGTATAATTAGATAGGTATATATATATGTATAGATATAAAAACTAGAAGGAACAATGAGCCAAACAAAATTACATAACAACTAGATACTAAACTAAGCATGCATTTCTTGGCAAGGAAATAAAAGGAAATGTGTACCTTTTGTCTTCAACGCGTTTATGTTCAAAGTCTTCAAGGAATAGTCCGAACAAGAAGTGACATCAAAAGTTTCCATGTTTGAATGGCGAAGAATTTTACGTTGGTCCCCATTGTATCATTTGACCAAAGTTATTTGATCCGAATATGTTTTGTATTTGACTTGGGTGCATATATGGTGGAAATATTTTCCACGGATTGAAGTTCCGCATTTGTTGATTATTGTTAAAGTTTCATCTATTTTGGTTTGCTCTTGGTTGAGGTGTTTTAGGTCTAGGGTAAGAATTATTTGGTTTCCTAGGTGGTGGAGTTTTAGATCTTGTTTTAGGATTGGACGATCCTACTTCGGTTTTTAAAGATGGTTTGTAAAATGGTTTTATTTCTTCATTACTAGAGATAGGTATTTTCTTATCATTTATAAGTATATACTTAGGATTAGATTTTGAAGGTTTTAATTCCTTGAGTTCACTTTCAAATTTAACATTTTTAATTTCACTTGTTGAAGCTTCAGTTGAGTTAAATCCTAAACCGGTTTTATCTCCGGATACTCTTTGAATACTTATAATTTTACTAAGTGAGTTACTACTATTTTCAAATTTATCAAGTTTGCAAATTTCTTCCCTAAGTTTGTTATTTTCATTTTTAAGCTCTTGACATGATTTACATTTTTCAACAATTTCTTTACCTTTTTCAAGTTGATGTATTTTAATTTTTAGTTCTAGTACTTCATTTTCTAGTTGGTTGTTTATGTATTTTAGTGATTTGTTTTTAGCCATTACTTGTTGTCCTAGTTTGCATAATCTATTGTATTCACTATCTAAATCTTTTTCATCTAATGATAAATTTTCATCACTAAAGTATTCGGTTTCGGAACGTACCTCACTTGATGTCTTAGCCATGAGACACTTTTCTTCCTTTGTTGTTTCTTTCTCATCTTCATCGCTATCACTCCAAGCTCCTCCAACAAACGCTCTTTGATTTTGATCTCTTGTCATCATTGGACATTTTCCAATAAGGTGATTCGGATCACCACACTTGAAACATTTTCTCTCATTCTTGCTATACTTGTCATCATTATTCTTTTGAGGTGCTCTCCTTTCATCGTGCGGTTGTCTAACGAATCTTCCTCGCCTTTTGAAGAATTTCTTGAAATCTCTTACGGCCATGACATATTCTTCGTCATCGCTTTCGGAAGATGAGCTATCTTCGTTGTTGGATTCCTTTCTAGCTTTCAAGGCGATTGACTTGCTTTGCTCTCGTTTTCCTTTAACCAGTTCGGAGTCCTTCTTTATAATTGCTTCGTAGACTTTCAAATTTCCAATTAATTCATCAAGTTGTAGCGTTGACAAATTCTTTGATTCTTCAATAGCCGTCACTTTAGCTCGCCATTTTGGGTGAAGGGCTCTAAGAAACTTCCTAACAAAATTCTTACTAGAAAAATTCTCATCAAGTGCTTTTAAACTTGTGATGATAGTGTTAAATCTAGCAAAAGCATTATCAATTGATTCCTCTTCCGGAATCGTGAATTGCTCATATTGTTGAACAAGTAGATCTATTTTATTATCTTTGACTTGATTATTACCTTGGTGAGTTATTAATAAAGAGTTCCAAATTTCTTTTGCGGTTTCACACATAAAGATCCTTTCGTACTCTTTACGTGGTAGCGCATCGTAAATAACCATTTTTGCTTCATTATTTTTAGCAAGTTTTCTTTTTAAATCATTATTTTATTTTTCAAAAGGTACGATTTCATCTTTCTTAGTTTCGGGGTTATTTTGAATAGGTAAAAAATCACCATTGGTAATAACATGCCAAAGATCTAGATCTTTTGATTTCACATAAGTTTCGAATCGATTTTTCCAATATAAAAATCCATCACTTTCAAATAGTGGTGGTCTTTGCATAGATTGCCCTTCTAAATATTTTTCAGATTCCAAAGATCGTTACAAGTTTTAAAATACAATATTTTTTAAAGATCTTGCAAGACGTGGCTCCTGATATCAATTGTGGAAAACTAGAAGGAGGGGGGGGGGGGGTTGAATAGTTTTACGTCATTTTTAAAATTTATAAAAACAAGTTTGTTTTAAAAACTTTGATTCTAGTTTATGTGATCTCAATACTTGCACTATAGGAACAATTATATAGTAACTAACTAACAAAACTAATATAGTAAAGGTAAATAAGTAAGTAATGAAAAGAGTTGGAGAGATCAAACCACAACACAAGGATTTATAGTAGTTCGGCTACAAGGTCACCTTCCTTGTTCCTACTCCACTCCCCGAGTCACCTACTCAAGAGTTTTCTTCACTATGTCAACAAACTCCCTTATGGCGGAGAAAACCTTACACACCAATTTACACACCACAACTACGTCACAACTTGATCACAACTTCTACACAACTTCTTCACACCTATTTACTTCACACCTATCTTCTTCACACCTTTCTTCTTCACACCTATCTTCTTCACCTCAATCTACTTCACACCTATCTTCTTCACAACTACACTACTTCACTACTAATCAACTTCTACTTCCTACACAACTTCTATTTCTTCTAAACTACTTATTACAAACACAACACAACTTCACAAATGATATATATATACTATGCACAACTACTCTTCAATACTTCTTGAACTTAGTTGTAAAAGGAGTGTTCTTCTTTTGCACTTTAGATGAGGATGAATGAGAAGGGATTGAATCACTTGAAACAAGGATTAATATACAAATGATCAAAGGGTTTTGGAGGATGTTTAGAGGGTTTGAGATCTGAAAATTTCGTGCAAAAGGTGAGGCAAAATTCCAGAATTAAGGTGGTATTTATAGGCAACAAATTCTGACAAAGGAGCGTGGCCGGTCCCCTTAAAATTACGGGGACCGCCCCTTATAATTAAGGGGGCCGCCCAGCTGTAACGGCCAGTATTTTTGTTTTTTTAGTGGGGAAAGTTTATTTGGTGAAAAACTAACTGATTTTGGTTAAAACATTTGAAATCATATATTTAGTATGATTAAAACATTTTTCTTTATTACCAAAAGCGTTTTTCAAAAATATATAATATGTTTATATAATTAAATAAACTTTGTATTAGTTAATTAAATACCCCTTTGATCATGAGATGTAGTGGGTTATAAGGCTTGTTATAGCCTTTTTTTTTTGGCACATATGGCAAATCATACGGCACCGCGTTGGCGCCCTAGGCGCCACATTATGGCCATAACGGGGGTTTTTGGTTTTATTTCCAAATCCGCCCGCTATTTTTTGAAAACTCAAATCCTATTTTTCATTAAATACCCACTTTATCATACAAACAATCTAAGCACTCTCTATGTTTCATATACTTTCCAATTCATATATACTCTCCATTTCATTTCCATCAGTTATTCCGATAAAGAGTGAGCCGAAGAAAGTCGTTTTTTTCTTTTTCTTTTTTTTTTTTTCTTTTTTTTATTGTACTTTCTTATTTTAGTGAAATGTCATTTTCTATGTTATGTATTGCAATTACATTTTTATTTTGATGAAATGTGTTTGTTTTAAAGAAAATGAAAAAGAAAATAAATACCGAGACTCATTGACCCATTCACGTCTATAGTATGTTATAACTTTGGAGAGAGTATTTATTAGAATTTGTGTTATAGGAGTGTTATAGGAATGTTATAGGTAAAAACTGAGGTGCCAACTCCTATAACTCACTACACCAAGCGTTATTGCGGGTCTTATGTTTTAGGGTATTAATTTTTAGATGTATCAAACTAGTAATAATATTCTTATGTGTGTATTTTAGCTAGCTCGCTAACCCGAACCCACCAATATGAACCCGAACTGAAACGCCACCCTATTTAGGGACAGAACCAGGGGGTGCCCACGGGTTCTTGGAAACCCAGGGTTATTTTCGTTATAGTATTAATTTTGAAATAAAAAAAAACATTGATTTTTTCTAAATACATATTAAATGCACTCGGTTTATCGAAATGTGTATCTAGTATATTTTGGTCATAAATGGATACTCACTTTTTAACTCTATAATATTATGAATATTTTTTTTTTATTATATTTAGTTCTGATTACGTCCCTAGCTATTCTTGTGTATTAATAAAAAGACTAAAATGTTTAGGGTGCATTTAGTTGGAGAAAAGATTCTCTTGTTTTTTATCTCTAGTTTTGTAAAAATTTGGAAAGGAAATTTATCTCCACAAAACAATTGAAAATATAGAA
Organism: Artemisia argyi; assembly: GCA_030686995.1. Taxonomy (NCBI): domain Eukaryota; kingdom Viridiplantae; phylum Streptophyta; class Magnoliopsida; order Asterales; family Asteraceae; genus Artemisia; species Artemisia argyi. The sequence continues at coordinate 130,758,506 of CM060692.1, forward strand.
AACGCGTTTAGTTGATGTTTCCATTTTCTATTTGAAGAAAAGGAGGGAGGTTTGTGGGTTACAAAGGAAAACAACTAAGTTTTGTTTTGTAATTTTCCTTGTTAGGCTAGGAAATAGGGGATTTTGTGTTTTGCAAAATATTTTGTTGGAAAACGTTTATTTGAACGCGATCTCTATTTTCCTTGTTTTTCACAAAACATTTTGTGAAAAACAATGGTATTTTCCTTCAACTAAACGCACCTTTAGTGTTGGTGCAAGATACTCTTGTGTATTAATCAAAAGACTAAAATGTTTAGTGTTAGTGCAAGATACTGTAAAGCTTTTGTATGTAAAGAAAAGAGTCGGTATGGATAATGGATTCAAATTAAAAAACATTAAAAAGGTTATAAATTTCATAAACAGCATTAAAAAGTTACTGTATTTTTTAATTAAAAGTTTTGAAATACTATGAAAAAACATTTGTCCACAAGTCCTCACAATCACTGACATGACTAGATGTAAGAAGGAACTTAAGTTTGGTCAAAACCATCATTACTTTGACCATTGACCAATAGTGTTCCACCCGTTTACGAAAGAAACGAGATATGTATTCTTATCGCCTACAATGTATAATGAAATCTTCTTTTATTTCACATGTATTGTAGTATAGTACCGAGGACTCGCGGAGTTTTTGCCATTTAGTAAATGGACTAATGGAGTGATTTCAAAGAATGACATCAATTAAGTGATGGAATCAGGACTAAACATGATCAGGTGATAAAAAAAATTGAACATTAATACTCAAAACATATTTCGATAAACCAGGTGCATTTAAGATAACTTTAAAAAAAATTGATTTTTTTTAAAAAATTAACACTATATTGAAAAAGTCCATAGGGTGCATGGGCACCCGCAGAACCCCCTGCCTGCGTCCTGGACATCATGTCTATATAACATGGAAATGGAGTAACTCATCACATAAGGAACGGGCTTCTCGAAAGATGTCATTTTGATTTGCTTTTGTTATCATCTCGTTTTCAACTTTCAAGCACATGATTGTAGGTGATTCATCTTATAAGACGATAAGTCGATAATTTATCTCTCTAACAGTCTAACCCTTAAGTTCTACAGTAGTCTACAATCCTTGAATTTTCTATGAATCACTTCTTACCAGCACTTGAGTTCAATGGGTAGTAGGATTGTTTAATGCAACATTTGGTTAAAGAAATATTATGAGTATGATCAGTTTGATAATTGTATGAAATGAATACGAAAATCAACAAATTCACTTTCTTTGACGAGTGTGGAGATCAATTATTTACGGATGTGATTGTTAATTATTAGCAATGTTGCAAAAATCGTGAATCGGTACTGAGGCGGTCGGAGGCCTTGTAGCGTTTTTTAGCCGATTAATCGGCCCAAAACCTTGTAATCGCTGATTAATCGGCCGATTACCTTGTAAAACTCACCAAGTTCCAGGGCCTTGTAGCTTGTAATCGCCGATTAATCGGCCTTGTAGGCCTTGTTTTGCAACATTGATTATTAGGGTTGTCTTATCCATTTGATGGTCCCAGGCCATTACCACAAATAGACCCTTAAATACACACACCAAATGCACATTATATGTAGTGCATGAACTAATTAAACTCAATTATAATATTATGTATGAATTGTATGAAATTTTGTGGCCCTTGTCAAGTGATGACACTATGCAATAGCATCGCTTGCACTCCCTAAAGACGGCTGTGCTAATTATATTCATATACTATAACGATTTTAGTAAAATGGACATATAAATGAATATTCAAATGTTCATGCTACATTATTAGTATCATCAACATGGATATTACATATTCAGTTAACACATACGTTATCCGCATCACATTTGGTACAAGGTTCATTCAGGAAAAAAAAAAAAAAAGGTTTATTCAGAATATTTGATATCCCAATTTATATTTGGAATTCTGACTTTCTGAGCAACTTTTCTCGCTTAAAAAATTGATCGTTTCGACTCAAGGACAAGCATTATATGTCATCTAGATCTAGATATTCCCAGTATTTATAGCTTCATCGAATATCTACTATGCTTCCAATATGGTTTTGTTACATGCCATCAATCAATGATGTGAGATTCAACAAACGTCGTTAGGGATGATATCAAGCGGGTGATACAAATATCATATGTTGGTCATGAGACTAATCAGTAGGCCGTTCATGGGTGATTGTCAAATTGATATTTTAGATCAAACTCTCCTAGTTTCTATTGTTTAAATCAAAGATGCATAAAAATCAACCTCATTTAACTTTTCAAGCATAAGGCGTGGTTACATGACCGTTGCCCATACTTGACCCTACAACTTTTTGGTTGATGGACAACCTAACTTTAGCTACTCCTTCCGTTTCAAAATTATTGTCCCCCGACATAAAATACACGGTTTAAGAAAATATAATCATTACTGTATTCCCTATCTTATTATTTTATTTTATTTTTTTGCAAAATGATAATTTTACCCCTTATGCAATTAATTAAATCTTTGAATGATCTTAGTAATTTTTAGTATCATTAGGTGCAATACGGTAAACTTGTTACATTCTTAAGAACTATATTTGAAAAGGAACAATATTTTGGGATAATCCAAAATGGAAAGAGGGACTATTAATTTGAGACGGATGGAGTAATTATAAGGGGCAAAGATGAGTTCAACCAAGTTTTGCTCTTAGCCCACTGCCATAGCGCATATAATATCAGCTCAACCCATAAATTCAGCCCAGTTGATTCATAAAAAATAGTTATATATCCAGCATTTTTATGAGTCTCATTGAAAATCTAATGAATGGGCGACCCATAAATACGGCCCTCGCAAGGGTTGAAAAAGATGATAAGAAAAATTATGGATGGAGTGACGAAAAAGAAACATAAGGTTATTAGGGTAAATGATTAAAAAAAAGGTATCATACTTGACATCGTTTGTTTTTATGGGTAGCGAACTTTTTCGGGTATTTTTCTTTCAAATTCAGACTTTTTAAGGTATTTTGCAATCTTTTATGACATTTTTGGCTCTCTCAGCTAATAGAAAATATTTTTTTGAAAGACAAAAATGTCAAAAAAATGTCTTAAAATACCTTAAAAAGGACAAATTTAAAAGAAAAGTACCAATATAAGCAATTTTTTTTGTTCAATACCTAGAAAAATAAACGATGGCAAGTATGATACTTTTTTTAATCATTTGCCATAAATATTACTAGTGCTATTTTGTTTGAATGAATTAGTCTGAAAAATATAAATCTGAATCGAGTTAATTAAAGTTGGACTACACTGTCACATTGAAAGAAGAGTGTTATGAGCATTATCTTGTTCCCCCTGTCTTCTATATCAAATTCAACCTCTAGAGAGCAACACATTCAACATTAACATGTATCATTGTCTAAAATGTTTTCCAAATTATTCATTATCATCATCATCTGTGCATGTATACCATGTGAAATGAGATTACTGAGGTCGTAAAACCTGTAGATTATGAATTCTGACTTAGAATCCATTTGGTTACATTTCGGGATCCTAAACACGAGTAATGAAATGCCCCATTTTTATTTAGTTATTTCAAAACATATCTTTGACACACGGTTCACAAAATGACCCGTTTGCAACTTTGACATATTCTGAAAGTCCTTTTACCATTCAAAAGATTAGAAATTTCTTAATGGGCCAAATTATCATCCAAAAAAATATATATATCTTTTCAATACATCAAACGTTTTCACGGGTTCTATTCCAGGCCCGTTTTATAAAAGTATCATTTTCCTCCTTAATTCGCATAAATCTTTGCAAATTGACAACATTAGGTTTGTCAAAGGACAACCATTACTTGACAACAGAGGTGGTTTAACATTGTATCATAACATTATTCAATAGATTGCCCGTTTAATAGCAAGCTTGAACGAGCACTTCTTTCTTCCGTCTATTGCATAGGTGCTTTACCCTTATCCTTCGCCTTCAACTTTGCCTTAGTAGCTACACAACATTGAAATGTTTAACACATAAGCAAAAGGCTTATTTAAATTACTGTAATAACTTAACAATTACTCGTATTTATTTAATCAACAACAATATCATTTTGAGATTACAAGTATCACCTTCCAACCTTAGGTTAGATTTAAACCATCTTCAAACTACAACTTAAAATACCTTTCAAATACAAGTTGGACTTATTCTAGGATTGGATGAATGTATCCAATCTATGTACTTATAACATAATGTGAAACCCAAGAAAATATCGATTCAATACATTACATCATCACTCAATGCGTAACTACAAGTTACAAGGAAAGTTAACATACCAAGCTACTCCATTCTTATGCAAAGGATAGTTTAGATGATTAATAATCAGCAAGGTGTCTAGCAGATCTTATCTCTATGTTTCAATGCTTCTAATACTGCATAGATTTCTTAATTATAATGGTCCTAAAATGCAAGCCCAAACGACACAATATGCATGAATTTGAATGAAGTTTTGATTAGAGAAAACTGATAATTACATGGCTGGCAAAAGTTTTGCATGTCCTGTAACTTTTATATTGCGTGTGTAGATGCATGCAATGCAAAATTTCTGCTAGCCATGTACCAGGGATAAAAACTCGACAAAGTCATATTTAAGGGACGAAAATTACACGAGTGTTGTGTTGGAATTATTATATCATGACAATCATATTAATAAACCAAGAACATCAAAGTGAGCATGAGCGGAAGCAATTATAATAGATCAAATAACATGTAATTAATTAATCTTTAATTTAAATAGTAAACATACCGTAGTGATTCTAGCCCGAACAAGAATCAATGCAATCTTCCGGAACCAATGAACCCTAATTAGGGTTTATAAGGATTATATGAATTACCCCTTACCTTTTTGTAATTCAATCCAAGAATCAAACAATAGTGTGTTTGATTCACGTTCTTGTACACACGTACTAATTCAAGGAAAAGATTATGCAAGTAATTTTCACAAAACAATTTTAGATGCAAGAAATCGAAACCCTAAGGGTGTTCGGTTTGATGATCGACCAAGACAAGAGAAGGAGAGCAAAAACACCAAGTTGTGTGTGTACAAGTTATGAGAAAACTCTTAACCTTGGGTTTGCTTATATACTAGAGATTACTTGGAGCTCAAGACACAAAGGAGGTGTGCACCTCCTTGGGCCGATCGGTCATAGCATCCCACAAGGGGATCCGGAACCTTCTTTTGTTTCCATGTAAAGTCTAGCAATTAGTTTCCTAATCTTCGTTTAATAATTAATTAGTCATTAATCAATAATACTAATTATTATTTAATTGTTTTGTATTTAATAATTAATTATAACATTTATAAATAATTATTACATTTCCTCTTCATACGTATTGTGTGCAATCCCGTGATCTCAAGTTCGATCCTAACACACGACTATTATTATTTTGTCTATAAAACCAACAGCTCCCACTTAGACATATCATAATAGTGTGATCACATCGATTAGCGTCTTGCAACACGTCGATGCCTCTAGTACAACTTGAGTAAGGCTCCTGGAAAACCTTTTAATGATTTCTCATTATTATTATCCCTTTGTTTCTAATACTACGTTAATAAGGATATGGATCTAGGTCATTCCTTAATTAACCATTCTGTTTCTCGTTGTTAGAAATTGACAAGATTACCAAATCTTTTGAACCTTTCATAAAAGACCTTGGGCGTGGCCACGCAAACACCTTGACAACCCTACGAGGGGCCCAGCAGTATTAAACTTCAAAAATTAATTTGAAGGAACAAATTCTTTATTGACTACAAGCAAAACACACAAACTTTGTAACACTTCCGAAAACAACCCTTATTACTAACAGTTACGTATAGCGTTAAGTTGTTCCACAAAAATATACTACATTCATGACCGTTATCTTGCATCTCAAGTCTAAGGATAACTTCTTATGATTTACTTAATGACAAGATCCATAAAGTAACATCATATAGTTGGGATAAGTCCTATATTCAGTATCATCGAATATCATCTGAAATGACATGACTACGCATCAATATATTTGAGTATATTATATCAACTTCAGATTTGTCTTAATTTAATAATATTCCCATATTATTAACTGACAATGGACAATTTAGAATAACTCTTATTCATGGATTTAAACATGCAAAAATAGGACAACAATAATTAATAACAGAAATAAACATACCAACATACTTTATTTCATCAAAATAATAATTGTTTACAATATCCTTTATCCAAATACTAATCACAGTTATGCATGAAACTACTAGCTAATTTAAGCCCAATTCCATTGGCTAATTCATTAAGCTTCTCTTTTGCCAAAGCCTTAGTGAACGGATCAGCTAAGTTATCATCTGTGTGAACCTTCAACAGATTTATTTCACCTTCGTCAACCTTTTCACGAACAAAGTGATACTTCCGTAGAAAATGTCTGGTGCCTCTCATGACTCCAGGTTCATTGGCAAATATGATTGCAGCAGAATTGTCACAATACATATTAATAGGTAATTCAATTGAAGGCATAACACCAAGCCCAGAAATGAATTTCCTAATCCAAACAGCCTCCATAGCAGCTTCCGAAGCAGCAATGTATTCAGCTTCTGTTGCAGACATCGCAATTGTACTCTGCTTCTTGCTCCTCCAATCTACAGCTCCTCCATTGATAACAAAGACATAACCCGTCTGAGACTTCGAATCATCTTTATTACTTTGAAAGGATGCATCACAGAAACCTGTAACACAAAGTTCTGTAGATGGATTTCCACCATATACCAAAAACATATCTTTTGTATTCCTCAAATACTTAAGAATATGTTTAACAGCAATCCAATGTTTTTCACCTGGATTCTGTTGAAATTGACTGGTAATATTTTGAGCAAACGCCACATCTGGCCTTGTGCACTTAACCGCATACATAATAGATCCTACAGCCGAAGCATAAGAAACTTTACTCATGCGAGTCACCTCTTCAGGTGTTGAAGCACAATACTCATTACATAAGCCATGTTTCACTTCCATCGGCAAATATCCCTTCTTAGAATTTTGCATATTGAATCTTTTCAATATTTTGTCAATGTAAGCACTTTGACTTAATCCAATTAACCGCCTTGATCTATCTCTATAGATTTTGATTCCCAGAATATATGCAGCTTCTCCTAAATCTTTCATAGAAAAGCACTTTCCAAGATATGCCTTAACAGCTTGTAAACTTGGAATGTCTTTTCCCATGATCAATATGTCATCAACATATAGAATTAGGAACGTTACATTATCACTCCCACTAGCTTTGTGATACACACATGGCTCATCAAGATTTTGAGTGAATCCAAACTTTTTAATTTCAGCATCAAACCTCTTGTTCCATTGTCGTGATGCTTGCTTTAATCCATAAATGGATCTCTTAAGCTTGCAAACACGCTTTGGAAATTTTGGATTTTCAAACCCTTCTGGTTGTTCCATATAGATGTCTTCATCTAGATAACCATTTAAGAAAGCGGTTTTCACATCCATTTGCCAAATCTCATAATCATAGTACGCTGCTATAGCTATGAGAATTCTTATAGCTCTTATGTCTGCTACAGGAGAAAACGTCTCCTCGTAATCTATTCCAAAAGTTTGAGTAAAACCTTTAGCAACCAGACGAGCCTTATAAATGTGTGCATATCCATTCATGTCAGTCTTGATTTTGTAAAGCCACTTACTCCCAACTACCTTGGCACCAGGAGGTAAGTCAACTTCTTCCCAGACTTCATTGTCATGCATGGATTGTATTTCCCCATCCATAGCAGCTTTCCATTTAGCTTTTTGAGGGCTTTTAATGGCAGCTCTATAACTAGTAGGTTCATCTAGATCCCCTAGTGTATGCTGATCGACCTCTACATTAAGACATAGACGGTCAGGAGCTTTCACAGATCTCGCAGATCTGCGAATGGGAATTACTTCAACTTCCGGTGGAGGACCCAGACTTTCTGGTTCTATAGGAAGTGTTCTAGTGTTTTCTGAAGGCAATGCATTATTTAGATCATCTTCTAAATCATATACTCTCCCACTGATTTCTTGAACCACAAATTCACTTTCAAGAAAATCACCATATCTTGCAACAAACACTTTGTTCTTAGGTGGGTAGTAAAAGTAGTAACCCATAGTTTCCTTAGGGTATCCTACAAAAATGCATTTAACAGATCTTTGTTGGAGTTTATCTTGTGAGTCACGTTTAACATACGCCTCACAACCCCAGACCTTTAAATAAGACAAGTTCGGAGCTTTTCCAGTCCATATCTCATATGGTGTCTTATCAACCTTCTTGGTGGGAACCATATTCAAAATACGAACAGCTGTTTCAAGAGCATAATCCCAAAAGGACAAAGGAAGGTTAGTAAGATTATACATTGATCGAACCATGTCCAACAATGTACGATTCCTTCTCTCAGATACACCAATTTGTTGTGGAGTATATGGAGATGTGAGATTCTGGACAATTCCATTCTCAGTTAAGAAATCTTTAAAATCTTGACTAAGATATTCACCACCTCGATCAGAACGAAGAGCTTTAATCTTCTTTCCCAATTGCAATTCTACTTCTGCTTTGAAAACTTTAAATGTTTCAAACACCTCATGTTTATGCTTAAGTAAATAAACATAACCATAACGGCTGAAATCATCCGTAAAAGTTAATAAGTAGACAGCACCTCTCCTTGACACATGTCTAAGTGGTCCACACACATCCGTGTGTATTAAACCAAGTAGATCTGAAGCTCTTTCCATATTACTATGAAAAGGTTTCTTCGTCATCTTCCCAGAAATACAAGATTCGCATTTATCAAATGACTCATCATAGATGTTTTTCAAAAGCCCTTCACGTTGCAGCTTTTGCATGCGAGTCTTGCCTATATGGGCAAGTCTACAGTGCCAAAGGTAAGACGAATTCAAGTCATACTTCATTCTCTTACTTATGCTGTACATCGAATTATTATTATTGTTGGAAGTCACACAATTATTCATATCAATTTCAAACACACCATTCACAGCAACAGCATTAAAATAAAATACACCATTTAAAGAAACAGAAATTTTATTGCCATCAATAGTATGAGAAAAACCAAGATCCAACAAACATGAAAAGGAAACAACACCTCTAATTATAGAAGGTGCATAATGACAATTGTTTAAACAAAGTACTAAACCCGAAGGTAAAACTAAATCAAACATTCCTATGGCTACAACCACTGCTTGTGCTCCATTTCCCACATGCAGAAATTGCTCCCCATAAGCTAGTCTCCTTTCCTCTCTAAACCCCTGCAGTGTATTACAAATATTAATACCACATCCAGTATCATATACCCAGGAATTTATCATACGAGATAAAGTAAATAATTCAATGACAAATAAGTTACCTGAAGTGCTGGCGCCCATGTGCCCAGTCTTCTTGACCTTATTGTTTCGCAAGTCATCGAGATAAAGAGGACAATTCCTCTTCCAATGGCCCATCACCTTGCAGTAATGGCATCCTTGATCCTTCTTCGGATTATTCTTGATAGGAGGGTTCTTCTTAGGTTGAGGTGGTTGATAAGCCATAACCTGCTTATTCTTATCAGCCTTCTTCTTTCCTTTACCCTTCTTCTTGTTCGCATTTGGCTTGTTAATTCTACCCCCTTGTATTGCTAGTACTTGGGGCGTAGGAGCCTTTTGTGGTGTACCTTTCTCATAATCAATGAGCAGTGCGTGCAATTCACTTACAGTCTTCCCCACGCAATGCATATTGAAGTTCCTCACAAAACCACTAAATTCCTTATCAAGGGATCTATTGATTAAGTGCACAGCCATATCATTGTCATAGGGTTTCCCAAGTGTTTGTAGTTGATCCATGTAACTTTTCATTTTCAACACATGAGCACTCACAGGTTCACCAGGACCTTGCTTACAACCATGTAGAGCTTCCATCAAATCGTAAATCTCTACATTTGATGGTTTCTCATAAAGTTTCTTGAGTTCATCAATCATGTCCTTGGGAAAATACTCCTCAAACTGTCTTTGAAGAGCTGTGGACATTCCCCCTAACATCATTGCGGCCACATCAATATGTTCCTTGGTATCAAGATTCCATTTGGCTTTAGCAGCTTCAGTAGCTGCCTCGCCTTCAGGTTCAGCAGGGCAAGGCGTTTTCAAGATTTCGAGTTGACCAGTCACTCGCAGGACAATCCTTAGTGAACGGTACCAATCATTGAAATTTTCCGAGCCAGTCAATTTTTCTCGTTCAAAGTAAGTTTTGAACACAGAACGTAAGTTGGTGTTATTAGTTTGAGCCATTTCTACAGATAAAGAAAGTTCAAAACATTAGTATTTTCGATAATACAAATTTTCAAGAAAATTAAAATACCCAAGGAAAATAAATCCATATAATAATCTTGAAAACTAGGATCCTCCATAAACATAGTTCCATTACATTCAGTTGATCTGCTAGTAATGAAAGTATAATATGAGGTAACTTGTCGTACAAGTAATTGGCATAACATTTGTCCAATTCCTAGATATATGGGATTTACAATCACAAAACATTTGTATTGTAAGCATGTTTAGTCCCCATCTTAATGCCTTGAGTCCAAGTCTCACTTCCTACTCAATTTAAGTCGTCTAACTTAAAAACCGTAAATTCACAAATCCATTACATCAGTTGATCTGCTAGCAATGAATTTATGAAGTTTACCTCTCCATTGCAATCTCGCCAAGTCTCACTATGACGTAAATTACAACTTCAAGTGTTCTTAATTAGATGGCATTCAACTTAATTTATAAGGGTATAACTATTTTGATGTGATCAAAATAATGTATGAAGAAGCATGCATACAACTTCATAACATTGGTTTTACAAAACATTTTTATTACCAATTCGCTAAGAGTAAAATAACAAAGTTTTGATTGAGGTATCGGGTTCACCAATTAAAGAATAACCATCAATTATCGTCCACTATATCGTACTTTTGCATACGCCCGAAGGCATAGTGTTTCGGATAATCATTGTGGAATTGTGGATTATTCACCCTTAAGATGACAATGTACATGTAATGGTTGTTCGGTAAGTCTAATTTACACACAAACGAGCGTTAAGACATGAATGTTGTCTATCTAAGGCCACAATTTAATGCGATGCCATCCTTATACCCATCTTATAGTGTGTAAACTTCGGTCGAGCCTATTTAACCATTACGTACAAAAACATCAATCAACCAATTCTTCGAAATTTTAACTCTTAAAAACCAAAACAATTTCGCCATTATTTAGTCCGTATTATTTTTTCTATTCAAAAAATTACCCTTTCGTTTAAATAAACATGTCTAACACAATAAATAAACAAAACAAGTAATAGACAATAAAAAAAAATAAAACAACTAAATAAACACATATACATAATCATAACAATTAAATATGTATAAAACATGTAGCCACATGCAAATCTTATTAAAAAGTCCTATTAATAATCAAATCTAGGCGTATTACGTATTAATTCAATTAGGGCTTTCTTTTTCTTAGAAAAAGAGCCACATACATCGATAAATCGATTGCGTAAGCCAAAATTAAATAAATACCACATAGCACATAATTGATTACTTAATATTGGAGTCTTCCCCAATTCGACATCTATAAAAAAATTTACATGTTTTAATATAACTTAACCATTAATATATATAAGCAATTTAAACCATTTAAATAACACAATAAAAATCCATGCAAACATGCACTTTTCATGGATTTAGCTTAACAATTAACACATTGCACCAAGATCGTTTACTAAAACGCATAAACAATTACATGACATCTTAGGGTTTCTAGTCAATTTTAAAAAAAATAAAAGCAAAACCCTAAAAACCCTTAGGTCTAAATCGACCCAAATTTTAGGGTTAGGGAAAAAACACATAAACCCTAAGAAAAACATGTAACTATACGAATCAAAATCCAATTTTATGCGTTGCGATAATTAATTACACATTATAACGGCTCTAGATGCCACTGTTTGAATTATTATATCATGACAATCATATTAATAAACCAAGAACATCAAAGTGAGCATGAGCGGAAGCAATTATAATAGATCAAATAACATGTAATTAATTAATCTTTAATTTAAATAGTAAACATACCGTAGTGATTCTAGCCCGAACAAGAATCAATGCAGTCTTCCGGAACCAATGAACCCTAATTAGGGTTTATAAGGATTATATGAATTACCCCTTACCTTTTTGTAATTCAATCCAAGAATCAAACAATAGTGTGTTTGATTCACGTTCTTGTACACACGTACTAATTCAAGGAAAAGATTATGCAAGTAATTTTCACAAAACAATTTTAGATGCAAGAAATCGAAACCCTAAGGGTGTTCGGTTTGATGATCGACCAAGACAAGAGAAGGAGAGCAAAAACACCAAGTTGTGTGTGTACAAGTTATGAGAAAACTCTTAACCTTGGGTTTGCTTATATACTAGAGATTACTTGGAGCTCAAGACACAAAGGAGGTGTGCACCTCCTTGGGCCGATCGGTCATAGCATCCCACAAGGGGATCCGGAACCTTCTTTTGTTTCCATGTAAAGTCTAGCAATTAGTTTCCTAATCTTCGTTTAATAATTAATTAGTCATTAATCAATAATACTAATTATTATTTAATTGTTTTGTATTTAATAATTAATTATAACATTTATAAATAATTATTACATTTCCTCTTCATACGTATTGTGTGCAATCCCGTGATCTCAAGTTCGATCCTAACACACGACTATTATTATTTTGTCTATAAAACCAACATGTTGTACCATTAAAATCTCAACTTGCCCAAAACACTTATCAACAGACTTGTATACTTGAAACATAAACAAGTTTTTGACTCAATTAACATCCAACCCATTTAAATTTAACCAAAATGACCCATTTCATGTTTTGACCCGTTTTGATTAAGAAACACAAACTAAGCTTTGATTTAAACTTTCTTGCACCCAAATTGTTACCATAGCTTTTAACCATGTTTCAAACTAAGTTTAACACACAACTTGAACAATATGACTAGTTCGTGAAATGCTTTTGACCCAAAATGTACCTTTGTCAAACACTCATGATTTCACCATTTATAAGCTCAGTAACCAAAACTTACTAATAATACATCATTTTAAATCAAGTTCAAGTGAATATAACTTCAAAATATGCAGTCTTATGAAAGGACTTGTTCAAACAACATCTATCTAACATGAATTTACTTCAATGGCACTTTTACCCCAAATTCTCGATTATGAATGCATGAATCCTACATGTTCATATGTTTAATCAACTTAAATTTAATGTTCTTACCTTATGCTACATAAACCGTTAAATACTTAACACAACCTAACAATCACCCACTAATTTGATCAGTTTTGCTTAACCTCTTCTTGCCATTTCCTTCTTTCACGTAACCCAATATAAAAGTATAATTTTTTAGGTTAATATAACTGCATTTTGGTCACTCAACTTCTAACTCATTTACTTTAATCATTTGAACTTAAGGTAAAGTTAGGCTATGACTGTCTTCAGACTTAAAACTTCGCTTACTAACCAATCTCGTCTAGCCTTTATTCTACTATTCTCAAGCATATACTTTCATAACCTTACTAATAATCTAGTCAAACAATCTATCTGGTTATTAATTCTCAAACTTAAAAATTCAAGTGAATCTGTTTAGTTCCAAAAGATATAATCAGAGCTTCTTACCCTTGGTGTGTTTATTGTTGTGCATCCATATTTTGAAACCATTCTTGTTGACGCCTATTTCTTCACAAAATTGGTGTATCAAACCTTCTCTTCCTTTCTGGATCCTCCAACCTAACTCCTGGGCGAAATACAACATCCGGTCCTTCTGAGCTTTTGTGAAGTTTGTCCTAGGTCGCTTTTGTGGACGCCTCCCATGGTTCCTGCTGGGGCTAGGGTTTGATGTACCCTCCAAGTTTTCCGTTGACACAGACTGTAAAGGAACACGAATTGGACTATGGTTATTAGCAACAGGAGATGGCCTCACTGGCACAAATGCTGAAGGACTTGTTTGATAAAACCACGCTGGTCCTGTCTTCTGGTTGTGCTGGTGTATGCGCACAACTGGTTGCCTAACTGCTACCTTCCTATGGTAGTTGCGGTGGCATTTACATGCTGCACAAAACAACGCTTCCATGGTGCCCAGTTCGCCACCCGGCCAAAACTCACCGCAACCATCTAGTGAATGTTTATGAACAATCGAAGCTTGATTTTTACCGCATTCCATGTAAATGTATCCTAGATTCCCTCCGTTCCCTTGTGCAGCATGATTGATGAACTCCATTTTCACTCCTCCTGCTAGATAAATCGAATTAGATACTTGAACAAAATAAACATACAAACATAATACAAACTATGATGAAGGTGTAGAAATGGTAGGAATAAAAATAAACACCTACTGTGAAATTAAAAAGCGACATTAAAACAAAATACACATTGAACATGTCTTCTTTATTTTGAACATGTAGAAAGTCATGGTTTTTTCTCCTGTATGGATCAATTTTAAAAAGAATTTTAACTTGGTATATAAAAATCTTATGTATATCAGTATGACCAAGGATCAAATGAGAAGAAAACTTAAAATGAGAAGGATGAGAAATAATTATAACTACACATTTGAGATGCATCGACTTGAAATAGATACATCCCTAGTCTTTTAGATGCACCATAATATATTTTCTAGCAAAAAATTAGATGCATTTCATCAAGTTAGACGAATGCTATACATTTTTCGTCCTCTGCGGGTCAAATTTGGTTTTAGTATTACTTTGCATCGTACGTTTTCACTTCAAAATCACTTTCGAAACTAATTAGGATGCATCTAAATGAATAGAGATGCATCTAAATCAAGTCGACGCATCTCAAATGTGTGGTTATAATTATTTCTCATCCTTCTCATTTTAAGTTTTCTTCTCACTGGATCCTTACCCATATCAGTATATGGTTAACTTTAAAACACATATGATTGGTCACACTTAATTATATGTCACCCCAAATAAATAATGGAATTGTTCTTCATATGTTATAACAACATATTATACATGCATATGAGAGACCATATATATCTATCTAATACCTCCAAACTTTAATGAATCGAACTATCGAAGATAAGTCTCTTCTCTAATGTGGTATCAGTAATAGGAACACTCAAAATTGAAGATTTGAATCAACAAGTCTTGTCAATTACTTGATGATTTATATATGTATATAAATATATCTCTATTTTCTAGTGCACCAGCTGATCAAATAGTCTACCAATGTCTCTAATTAAGGTGTTAGATGGACTCGTTACACAAAAGAACTCCACGAGATGGTGCTTGCGTGTGTAGTGAATAATTTGTGTGAAAACTGACAAGTGGGTGATAGGTTGACGCGTAATCTGGAAAACTTTGTTGTGGCAAAGGAAAGATTGATCATCAAGTTTCTTACCAATGCGATTGCGTGTTGTTCGGTAGTGATCTCTGGAAGGTCGTTACTAATTCGAAAAATCGGAATCTCAGCTTTTATTTTGCGGGAAGTGGTTAAAAAAAAAAAAAAAAAAAAAAAAAAAAAAAAAAAATGCGACGCGAGTATTTTTTGTTATTAAACAAAATTGACACAACATTTGAATATTATTATTTTAATATTCAATCTCAGGAGGAAACTAAATACTACAAAGGTGACAGATCGAGTTCTTGGTTTGGTCAAAAAAGGATTCGATTATTAAAAGTGGATTTCATGTTATCGTTTTTTGGTTTTAAATTTCGATTAAAGCAAAGATTTTGTTGTTGCGGATTTTCTTGTGGTTCAAGTTCAATTGTGGTTCAATTGGAGATTAAGTTTACAGTCAGGTTTGCTTGTTTAAAATCGAGGATTTAGGGTTATTCAAATTAATTCAATTTGCGAGAAGGGGTTTTAGCAACAACAGGTATATTGCACATGACTTGTGAGGCTTGTCAGTAAAGTAGGCTAAAAACAGTTTGACAAGGTTTTTAGCAAGGTAAAGAAGAATGACTAGTGCTATCATTAGGTTTAACATTGTAAACCTCGATGGGAATGGTGTACAAAATCATGGAGGTTCAAAACAATTTGGGTTTAAGCAACTTGATCCTGGTGTTAAAACATGAATCCATGGAGTACATGTTTTAAAGCATGTTTGGTTTGTGGTGGAACTGCAGGGAGCTCATGAAAATTGTAAAGCTGGGTTTATTTAGGGTAGTAGCGATTATACTGCAGTGGCTCAAAGAAAGTTGGAGGTTAACTAACTTGAAGAAAAGACAAATACGGGTTGCTTGGTAAATGAGCAAGAACAATTACACATTGGAGCAAAGGTGGGGGCAGACATTATGAAAACCAGAATACCTGGTCAAGAGGGTGCAAAGGGTAATGTTGCTTGAAGGAAGAAAAAGAGGTCTAAGGAAGTTAAACTCGGTAATTTACTAAGTACAAGGACTGGTTAAAAAGTCGGTCCCCAGTTCGAGGTTCCAACATTGAATGGAGATGCTGAGTATCGGTAATGTGTAAACATTACTCCTAAGGTGGAAATTGTTATATGTAGTAGAGATACTTAGGACGGTTTATATGTTTGGTGTTGTCCAGTTTATTGGTGATAAGTTGGTCAACTTGTCTTCGAAGAAACAAAACTCTACAATAGTATTTGTTGCAGAAGCAAAACATGTATTCTCTTTATTCAATTTTCGACTAAAAAACCATCGATAATGAATATGTATTCTCACAAAACTCTAAAGTCAAATAGTGCAAGTTATCACTATTACACTTTAGACTCCAAAAACTTTCGACTCAAAAACTTTTCTTGTCTTTAATAAAAAAATGTAATACTATTCACATTATTCAACTTTAGAATAGTTTTAACTATTCAACTTTAGACTAGTATTTGAGAACACTATTTAACTTTAAACTATTTTTTAAGCTTGATATTTGTGTAAATGTTTGAGGATAACTCGAAAAACCGAAAAGTGTGATAAAACTTTTAAAAACTGTTTTCACTCATAGTGATAAGTGTTTTATCCCGAGTTTTGATAAAACTTTAAAAAAATTTATTTTGGATAAGCACTTTGAAAATATTTCCAAAATAAATTTTGTTAAAAAGTGTTATTTGATGATTTTTTTTTTTTAAATTCACTATGAAACTTAGATTCGCATTTCAAAAATGTTTTTATGGAACAATAATTTTCAAATGGTTTGCTAAGAAAAAAACATAATTGTAAAGAAAAGTTTCTTTGTCATAAAATTAAAAGACTCATGTACAAATCTATTTTTGGAAAACTGATTGATTTTTGTAGGGCGCTTCCATCTCCAAGCTCTTTAAAGTGATATTCATTTTAGGTTGAGCGTCCGAGATAAAAAAATTATTTCCCCTTTTTTAAATTTCAAAATAACATAAATATATTATCTTTTTGAAGGGAAGAAAGAGAAATAGAAAATCGTTTATTTTTACAAACCCGTCACAAGCACATTTTAAAACTCTTATGCATATGTTATAGGGTTGTATTTATCAAACAAAATTTCAATTTGTTGAAACATTTTTTAAACTAACAAACACTTTGGATATTATTAATTTTTATTTTTTTAATCAATCTCTAAAAATCTTTTAAAAATATTTGATCTTTTGAAGTGAAGCTCACGGTACATAATCTATGGACATGAGAAGTTGATTTTCTGATATTGAAATAGACATCATGGACCCAGTGATGCAATGCACAAACCCTTCTCAGCCACTTAA
Source organism: Artemisia argyi (assembly GCA_030686995.1). Taxonomy (NCBI): domain Eukaryota; kingdom Viridiplantae; phylum Streptophyta; class Magnoliopsida; order Asterales; family Asteraceae; genus Artemisia; species Artemisia argyi. The sequence goes on from CM060692.1 coordinate 130,776,286, forward strand.
GTTATATCGACTTCTCACTTTGAGAACGTTGGTATTGAAACAGGTGCCAGTCTGCTCCAACCTCCTCTTACTAAATCTCAAAAATGCACTTACTGAGTCTAATCCAAAATTATTTATCATAAATCTTCTTAGGACACCCAAAAAATTATACACTTTTATTTCACAATAGAGAATACAATTTCTACTTACCATTTTGCATGTCTTTGTGACATTGCTAAAACTTTCATAGTGTTACCTAAATTGGTATTGCAAGATGATTGAATGGAATTTCTACGAGTGTTAAAATCACGCTAGCATTGTATGTAGGTCACTTAGTTAATTCTTTGACGAGAACAAATATTGCAGTTTGATCAGCTTTGTTGAAAAGTTTCAAGTGTCATGTTCACCTTAATGTAACGGTAACAATCCAAGACCAGTTAGGTTAACAAGTTAACATATGATTTGAAACTAAAATAGAATCACATGTATGACATGCGAACGCATGCATACATTTGATTCTCTAGTAGTTTCATATCAAATGTTAACTGGTTAATCAGAGTGGTCCAGGATTGTGACCCGTTACATTAAGGTGAAAATGACACTTAACCTTTTTGAAAAAAGCTGATCAAGCTACAATATCTGTTCTCGTCAAAGGAAAAGGTACCAGCTTCAATGACAACACCAATAGTGTTACGATCACCTTAAAATTCAGCAATAATATCATAAATCACTTATTCAATTGTCAAATGGTATAGATAGTTGAAGTAAAGAGAGAACTTCTATAGAAACTATCATTCAAAGAAATGATAGTGAAGATGATCTTGAGATATTCACAATCATTTATATGCATTCAAAACAAAGATCAAAAGAATGCATCAAAGTAAGACTTGCAAAGAATGATCAAACTTATCGATACTTTCAAATATGAAAACATCAATTTCAATCAAGTCATCATCAATACATTGATCAATTCTCTAATGGAAGTGCAAAACTTGAGGAATTGATGTCAAACATTAATAGAGACTAGAAGGATGAAGAAATAGCTGAAGCTTAAGAACCTAGAAGAAAAGATAAACAATAAGAAGGGTAAGGTAATCTTCTTGGTATTTCTGCTGCAACTCTAACTGAACCCACCAAGACCAAGAAGATCTACCTAGAGTACTTATCTCTTAGTTATATAAGGAATAGCAGTCAAGATAAAAAGAAAGAAAGAATAATCCAATCGAGAAGACTTCTTTTCAAGATTTTCTAACAAAGTTTAAATGGATCAAATAAATCAACTTTTAATTAATGTCATCAAGAAATCAAGTAGTCATTCAAGGACGAGGAAAGAAAAAGGATACTATCTTCATCAAAGGAACATCAAATATTTCTTTGAATCCTTCTAATTTTCATAACATTCTTAACCTTCTACAACACTTATCATCTCGAATTACAAGCCAAAGATGAACATAGAAAAAAGAAAAGGTTCACATTGACATTCTTAAGAGTTTCATATTGAGATAAAAGAATGATATGGTCTTCAAGAATGCTTCGAGAGGATTCAAGAATGATGATGAAGAATAAACGTCTATGAATAACGGGACTTCATTAGCCGATACATGCAATTTTCAAAGTATCTCAACATTCAGAATAAAAGAAGACCATACTGAAGAAGATAAGGTCATTCCGGCATTATCAAAGATTCTCTACATTCAAGCTTCAAGACCATTCAAAGAGTAGATAAGCTGGAAGACACCTAGAATTCAACAACCAGGACTACTTTTACATTAGGGGAGATTGTTAGGAATTTCATATGAATGTTATAATTTTATAAATAAGTATTATGGTTGTATTATCAATGTTTAGATGTCTAGGGACCTATTATATAATAAGTCATAACTCACTAATGATTGGTTAGATATAAATAACAATCATTAGGTGATGTGAGATGTTAATGAGGTGCCAAATCATACTGTTTTAAGGGGTCATTTAGCCTTTGAAATGATGCACATTGCATCACTTATTTCCCTAAATCCTTTCTTATTGAGTTTTAGGTGTTTAGGAATGCATTTGATAGAAACATACAAGTTTTTGGCTCATTTGAAAGAAGAACGGATGAAAATGACAAAGTTTCAAATATGTGACAGGAAACTCTGAAAGTGAAAAATAAAATCTCTTTGTGATGACTCAGTGTGTGGAGACGACATCAAAAGCCAAAGGTGACGTCGTCACATCTTACAACCCGACAGCACCCTAATCGACAATGGCGAGCTGACGGTGTCACAAGCATAAGCTGACGTCGTCACGATAAAACACCTATATATATTTTCTTATAGTTTTTGTAATTCGTGTGCAATACTTGGGGGCAAAATCCTAACCGATTTTGGGGTGTTTTAATTGTTTTTAAATAAGGGTGTCAATTTCAGACCCAACACGAAACCTGACTTGAAACCAACATGAAAATTAATAGTTTCGGGTTAGGAATACAAATTATTTATATTTTCTTATACGTGTTAAATGGGTTAAACGGGTCGACCCGTATACCCGTTTAACTCGTGTAATGTGTCCATTTTTGTATATAAAACAGGTTAAATGGGTCATCCAGAAACCCGTTTAAACTATTCAACCCGTGTAACCTATTTAGCCCGCCAACTCAAGTATATATACGGGTTAAATGGGTGAGGTTCGGCTTATGTGTAAACAGGTTAGGGTTGACATAGCTTACCCGATGATTTAAATGGGTCAGATTCGAGTTGGGGTTTTTTGACCCGCCAACCTGTCAACCCGAACCTGACTCGAATTGCCACCCTTATTTTTTTACCTTATTAACTCAAGCGTATCATTGAGATAAGTTATTACATTAATCATTCAATTATGTTTATCATTACTTGCATGATTATGTTGATTTTTTTTGTTCTTTATCATGCTATGCTTGCCTAAATAACTTAGTATTTATCTAGAATTGCATGAAATTTGTTTGTGTAATGATATTTCCAATTGTCTCTTGTTGATGAATGTGTTCTTTAGAAGTCAAAAATTGGTTAGAGGTTCGCCTTAGCTTGAAGGTTGACTAGAAATGACTAAGTAAATACTTAGAATTATGTGTTTAAATGGATTGGATATTTAAAGCGTGCTTTAGTTATTTGGTGATGCGTAGGCATTCTTAAGCGCCCTTCACTTAGGCTACTACATAGACGTGTGAATGACCAACACACAATTGGTAGTAAAGAATATCTCCATTACAGTAAATAAGGTGTAACAATCCAATAGGATTAATTAGATCTCTAATAAAGAGTAGTGCGCCCTAGATGTGTACGCCTTTCCCACTTATTGTTTTCACCAAAACTTTACTTTTTTGTTTTTTTTTTTTTTATTTTTCTTGCAATTAAGGCTAATATTAGTTTAAGAAAAATCTTCCTCAAACCCGATATTTAACTTGCTTTCATAAAATATAAAAGTACTAAAAACAATCTCCTTCTGTCTTTAGATCAAATCGTCATACTTCTCGAACCTACCTCACTATTCTCATAGAGAACGATCTTCCCCGGGGATTGTCTATACTACACTATAACGGTTAGGTATACTGCCTAGGGGGGTGTAAAACTTTGGTGTTGCAAACGCGCATTAGATGTGTGTGTAAGAATGTGTCAGTAGACTATCTGTATGTGTCAATGGTTTATTTAATTTTTAGATCTTTTACGTCACTTGTTGGTATCTCACACCCCAGTTCTACAACTCGACTAATGCATAAACTTTGCTTATTTGAATATGAAATGTAACCTTACTTAGGGTCCGTTTGGTTTCTAGATGAGTTTTTGATTTGAATTTGGATTTGAATTTAGATTAGGATTTGGATTTGAGGTAGGAGAGAGACAAAATATTAAAAAATATATAAGTAATTAGAAAATAATATAATATTATAAAGTGGGCAATAGTTTTATGGAAGCAGCTAATAGGATAAATAAAAAGACGAAAAACAAAAATAAAATAAAGGGAAGAAAAAGAGATAGTGAGGTGTCAGCAAAAGTAGTCCCTTATGTTTGGATTTGTCTATGCCTCAAAATCCCATTTTCAAACCCCATATATTGCAAACAAACAGTTATATTTTACTTTGAGTCCAAACCTTTTGACAAAAGACTTAAACCAAACAGGCCGTTAAAACTCATAATAATAAAGCTATTATGTATCTATTAAGCAAAACTAGATCGATCTGGATCTGTGCTTATAATACCCAATCGGGGAATAAATACCATAAACCAAGATATGAATGACAATTAACATTGAAAAATTAATGAAATGAAAAAGAAATAAAAAAAGGAGATCCGTAACTTACTGAAGTAAATCTAGTCGACGTAAGGGTAGATCGATACAGATCTGTGATCAAAACACCGAATCTGGCAGTGAAAACCGAGATCAAGCTATGAACCAATGAAAAATAAGATTGAACAATTTGATCAAACAATAATGGAACATCAAAAGAGATTTAGCGAAAAGTTATTAAGGATCTAATAAAAAAGGATAAATTGGAATTCATAACTTACTGCAATAAATCTAGTAGAATCGAAAGTAGATCGATCCAATGCTCAAAATACCCAATTTTTCAGTGAAGACTAATTGGATTGAATCACAAGTTTACGATATCTCTATATACAAAAGCGGCGAAGAAACGAATGCTAGGGTTTTATTATTTATTGTGTTTAAAAAGGGTATTGTTGTAATTTTTTCATGAAGTTAGAAGGGAATATTCTTGATGCTTATTGTTAACATTTTAATAAAATTTAAAATACGTGAGTATTGTGTTTTCAAATTTTATTATAGTAGCGGTAATTATATTCATGGGTCGATATTTAATTAATATATTTTACTACTGACTTGTTTCAAACTTAGTTATGTTTGGTTCATAGAATGTTTTGCAGTAATGGTAATATGTCAAGAGGATTGTAGCGTTTTATAGGAATTCAAATAAATTGTAATATGAATGAATTGAAATAGTAATTATAATGTAAAGAAAACTGTCACATGCTTGGTTCGTAGGAAATGTAAAAAAATTCAGAAAAAATAATAATGAAATTATAAATATCAAATAACTGATAAAACAAAATTAAAAATTATTATTATTTTTAGATTAATTATAATTATTTTAACTATAAAGTGAATAGTTAATAACTAAAAAAGAACAACTAAAATACTATATTAATAAACAAAACTTTTAATATTAAATAATATAAACTTTAAATTAATATTTTAAGTAAGTCGTCCACACGCGCAATTCCTCTCCCTACGGGATAGCTTGTTTATATTCCTCTCTTCTCCTCAAGTCAACACTGTTGGTTGTAAAGCCTTAGAAGAGTCGTGATAAAGAACAATCTCAGAAAAAGGAGTCGGGTCATTTCTTGGTGAACATGATCTGCTATAATTTCTTCGATCCCTTCATTTATGTGCCAGATAGATGGATTAGTACTTTTACCCAGGGGTAGCCTTCCTTGTCGCCAAAGAAGAATGAGAATTGATAAAGGCCCCATATTCTGGCTGTTCCATGGGGGAATATTTCCGCGATAATGGAATGCATGTATATCTAATGTATAATATGATAGTAGTAACAATAGTGATAATAATAATAATAATAATAATAATAATAATAATAATAATAATAATAATAATAATAATAATAATAATAATAATAATAATAATAATAATAATAATAATAATAATTTGTTATTTTAATAATATAATTTATTTAATTTTTATAATTAAATATTATGAGCCCAATGCTGAACAGATCTATGCAGAGGCGGTGACGCTTTCTATACTTTGATGTTTCCTTATGTCCTTTTGTTGGTTGATAATGATGAACAAAACCTTGATGATCTCACGGCCATGGAGCCTCCTAGCTTGGCCCATAAAACCTTTCATGCATCTCTCTGAGCTAATTCTGAGTGATACCCTCCTACTTGTGAAGCTTTATTTCATCGTATCTTTTGATGGGTCTTTCGATGTTGTTGGTAGATTTCAGAAACGCCTTCAATTTGGTGGATCGTGAGGTTATGCTACAAGAGGTTCGCCTTCGTTGTTCTGAAATTTCATGTTGGGTGGAATTTTGCTACTCTAGCCCAACTAGATTATATTATGGGGAACACACCTTATGGTCTTACCAAGGTGTGCAGGAAGGTGATCCGCTTGGACCTCTACTTTTTGCTTTAGTGTTACATCCTTTGGTATGTAAGATTAAAGAATCCTTTAGCCTTTCCCTTCAAGCTTGGTATCTGGATGATGGCACTATTATTGGACATAATCTGGTCGTGGGGAAGGTTTTAGAGCTTATTATGATGGATGGACCTCATTGTGGTTTGCACGTCAATGTTGATAAAACTGAGGTTTTTTGGCCAAAGGAAGACCCCAGAAGTAGGCTTGCGGGTGTTTTCTCACCTAATATTGCCCGACCTTTGCACGGTGTTAAATTACTGGGTGGGCCCGCTAGTGTGGACTTTGATTTTAGTAGTGAGCTTGTGATGAAAAGAGTTGCTAAAACCATTGAGCTTATGGGTGCTGTTGCTAAGCTTAATGACCCTCAGTGTGAATTGTTGGTCCTTCGTGCTTGTGCCGGTATTTCCAAGTTATATTTTTCTATGCGCACATGTTCTCCTGGGGTCTTTGAGCGTGCTCAGATTTCATTTGATGTGGCACTTCGTTCTTCTCTTGAGCGTATTGTCACTGCTTCTGGACCTGGTTTTGGTGATTGGCAATGGAGGCTTGGCACTTTACCCTTTATGTTTGAGGGGCTTGGTGTTTACTCTGCAGGTGATGTGTTAAATTATGCATTCTTTGCGTCTAGACTCCAATCTGCTAGCTTACAGGCTAAATTGCTCCGACATTATGGTATTGTAACTTCTGGGCCTTCCTTTGATGATACCTTGTGTGCTTTTAATGTGAAAATGGATACTGATCTTTTGAGTAATCCAAGTGAGATTGCTGCCTCAAAACTTATGAAGAAACTGGTAGATATATATTTCACACGTGTTACCCTAACGTCTGAATCCACTTTTTCCCTATCTACACGACAAAAGGCATTATGGAAATCTCAAATGGAGGATTACACTTCGGATTGGCTTAGGGTGGTCCCGATCTCTGGGTTGGGACAGACTATGAATGCTAGGACCTACCGATGTGTGTTATGTTATCGGCTAGGCGTTCCTCTATTCTCTGTTCAGATGCCGTGCTCAGCTTGTTCCAAGATCTTTGCAGGGGATATTTATGGGGACCATGTTGTATCATGCGCTAGTGTTATTGGTATTAAACATTGACATAACGTTGTGCGTGATACCCTTGTTGACATTTGTTCTCGATCGGGGATTTCGGCTCGTAAAGAAGTTGACATCGGACTTATTGGAGAAAGGGACCAACCCTTACGTCTAGCCGATATGTTGCTCTACTCGTGAGATGGAGGGCTTGATGTATGTGTCGATCTAACATGGTCATCGCCATTGACACAAACTGGTATGGCTGATTTTGTACCTGGTCGTGCGGTGATTGCGGCCGCACAACGTAAACGCGTCAAGTATGAACCTAAATGTGCGGATATTGGATATGGGTTTCTTCCCTTCTCATTCTCCTCTTTTGGGGAACTTGAGAAGGATGCGGTGACTTTACTTAAGCGGATCCGGAAGTTCTCGGTTACTCAAGACATTGGTGCACGTGCTGCTACCTATATCTTTAGTAGGATTTGTTTTGCTATAGCTAGAGGAGTGAGGGCCCATATAGTTTCTCGGCTTCCCACTAATTTCTTGTAAATCCTATAATTTTCTAATAAAGTAATGTTTAATAATAATAATAATAATAATAATAATAATAATAATAATAATAATAATAATAATAATAATAATAATAATAATAATAATAATAATAATAATAATAATAACGTGCGCCTATATTATTGGTATTAAATATCGGCATAATGAGGTGCGCAATACTCTTGTTGATATTTGTTCTCGGTCGGGGATTTCTGCCCGTAAAGAAGTTGATATTGGGCTTAGTGGAGAAAGGGAAAAACCCTTATGTCCAGCTAATATATTGCTCTACTCGTAGGAAGGAGGACTTGATGTATGTGTCGATTTGACAGGGTCATTGCCCTTAATGAAAACTGGTATGGTTGGTTTTGTGCCGAGTAGTGCTGTGTTAGAGGCCGCACAACGTAAACGCGATAAGTATGAGGCTAAGTGCCCGAATATTAGATATGGTTTTCTCCCCTTCTCATTCTCTTCTTTTGGAGAACTTGAGAAGGATGCGGTGAGTTACTGAAGCGAATCCGAAAGTTTTCTGTGACTCAAGATATTGGGGCACGTGCTGCTATTCATATCTTCAGTAGGAGTAGCTTTGCTATTGCTAGAGGAGTGGGGACTCGGATAGTATCATGGCTCCCCACTAATTTCTTGTAAATCCTATGAGTTTCTAATAAAGTGATGTTTATAATTAATAATTAATAATTAATAATAATAATAATAATAATAATAATAATAATAATAATAATAATAATAATAATAATAATAATAATAATAATAATAATAATAATAATAATAATAATAATAATAATAATAATAATAATAATAATAATAATAATAATAATTTCTTGTACTTATCAGAGGCCCAAGCTCAGTTCGATCAGACGTTATGTGCTTCCTTGGAGAAGATTGTTACTGCCTCAGGGCCGGGGTTTGGAGATTGGCAGTGGCGGCTTGCCACCCTTCCCATAAAGCTCGGTGGTCTTGGCATCCTTTACGCTTTCCTTGCTTCCCATATGCAAACGAGCGACTTACAGGAAAATATACTTACCAAAACGGGTATCGTTACATATGGCCCTTCATTCCAGCATGCCTTGGATACTTTCAACGCTACTTGTAACACCGACTTCCTCGCTGTCACCGGGGGCGCTTCTGCCCCCCAAATGATGAAAACCCTGGCAAAGTGTTATTTCGGTGTCATTGAGAAAGACCTTGTTTCTAAGTACTCGTTAAGCCCGAGACAGGTGGCTGTCCTCGGTAGTATTCGTGCCCCACATGCACAGGATTTTCTTTTCACCATCCCTATCGACGGTTTGGGGCAGAGGATGAATCATCGCCAATTTCGGTCTGTGTTATGTTACAGGCTCACGATTCCAATGTTCCCTGAGGGAAGCCTATGCCCAAGTTGCAATGTACACAATATGGACCAATGGGGGGATCACGCGGTCCACTGTTTTAATGAAGTGGGTGTTAAGTTCAGGCACAATCTGGTGCGTGATATCCTTGTTGATATATGTTCCAAGGCAGGGATTATGGTGCGTAAGGAGGCTCCAATGGGGTTCCTTTCGGAGGAGGGGAGAGAATTACGCCCTGCAGATGTGCTATTATTCAACTGGCTCCAAGGTAAGGATGCATGTCTGGATGTGATTGGGGTCTCTCCGTTTGCTGGGACTGGGGTGACATCATGGGCCCCAGGGGTAGCCTTGAGTAATGCCGTGGAAAAGAAAAGAAAGAAGTATGTGTCCAAGTGTGAAGAGAATGGATACAAGTTCATCCCTTTTGCTTTTTCTACGTTCGGGGAACTTGACGTGGAAGCTCTGAATACACTTTCTCGTATCAAGTCTATTGCCAACAGTCACTCTAACAATATTAAGAGTGGTGTTTTTATTTTTCATCGAGTTAGTTTCTGTATTCAAAAAGGAGTGGGAGCACAGATTGTGTCTAGACTCCCCTCCAATTTCATGTAATTTCCGTGTTTTCAATGAAAAGTGACGTTTATAATAAAAAAAAATTAATAATAATAATAATAATAATAATAATAATAATAATAATAATAATAATAATAATAATAATAATAATAATAATAATAATAATAATAATAATAATAATAATAATAATAATAATAATAATAAGTACTCGTTGAGTCCAAGACAGGTGGCTATTCTCAGTTATATACGCGCCTCACATGCGAAGGATTTTCTTTTCACTATCCCTATTGAAGGTTTGGGACATAGGATGAACCATCGCCAATTCCGATTTGTGTTGTGTTATAGGCTTACTGTATCTATGTTCTCTGAAGGTAGTCTTTGCTCGAGTTGTAATGTGCAACGTATGGACAAATGGGGAGATCATGCGATCCACTGCTCTAGTGAAGTGGGTGTAAAGTTCAGACATAATTTGGTGCGTGATATTCTTGTTGATATATGTTCTAAGGTTGGGATCATGGTGCGTAAGGAGGCTCATATGGGATTTCTTTCGGATGATGGGAAGAAGCTACGACCTGCAGACTTGTTATTATTTAATTGGCTTCAAGGTAAAGATGTATGCTTGGATGTGACTGGTATCTCTCCATTTGCTGGTATTGGGGCAATTTTTAGGCTCCTGGGGTAGCCTTGCACAATGATGTGGAGAAGAAAAAGAGGAAGTATGCGACCAAATGTGAGGACAACAGATACAAGTTCATACCATTTGCTTTTTCTACGTTCGGGGAATTTGATACAGAGGCTCTGGATACACTTTCACGTATTAAGTCTATTGTCATTAGCCACTCAAATAATGTTAAAAGTGGTGTTTTTATCTTTCATAGAGTTAGTTTTTGTATTCAGAAAGGAGTGGGAGCACAGCTTGTGTCTAGACTCCTATCCAACTTTATATAAATTTATTATTTTTCGTCAACAACAACAACAGCAACAGCAACAGCAACAGCAACAACAACAGCAACAGCAACAACAACAACAGCAGCAGCAACAGCAACAGCATGAGCAAGAGCAACAACAACAGCAACAGCAGCAGCAGCAACAACAGCGACAATAACAAAACAACAACAACAACAACAACAACAACAACAACAACAATTTAGAGAATTTGAGAAGGATACGGTGACCTTACTAAAGCTTCTTCGAAAGTTCTCTATAACACAATACATTGGGCATGTTCTACTATTGATATCTTTAGTAGGATTAACTTTGCGTCTCTTCACAAAGAAAACTGACATGGAGGGAAAATACACACCTATAAAGCTCATCGTGTAGCAAAGGGTTACACTTAAGCCTACGGTGTAGATTATGAGAAAACCTTCTCGCCTGTTGTAGACGTCAAGGCTATTAGGATATTTATAGCCATAACAGCATACTTTGACTATGAGATGGATGGAAAAGTACACACCTATAAAGCTTGTCTTGTAGTAAAGGGTTACACTTAAACCTATAGTGTAGATTATGAGGAAACCTTCTCGCCTATTGGAGACGTCTAGGCTATTAGGATATTTATAGCCATAGCAACGTACTTTGACTATGAGATTTGGAAGATGGATATCAAAATCGCCTTCTTGAATGGTAACCTAACCGAAGAGGTTTATATGGTTCAACCTGAGGGATTTTTCAATCCACAATATCCTAACTGTGTATTCAAGCTACAACAATCCATTTATGGATTAAAGCAAGCATCAAGGCAATGAAATAAACTATTTGATGATGAGATTAAGAAATATGGTTTCTCTCAAAATATTGATGAGCCATGTGTATATCGTAAGGCTAGTGAGAGTAGTGTTGCATTCCTTATCTTGTATGTCGATAACATATTGATCATGGGAAACAACATCCCAATGTTACAAGCTATTAAAGCCTATCTTGGAAAATGTTTTGGTATGAAAGATTTTGGAGAAGTTGCATATATTCTAGGAATCAATATCTACAGAGATAGATCTAAGGAGTTGATTGAACTTTGTCAAAGTGCATACATTGAAAACATCTTGAAATGATTTCATATGGAGAATTCCAAGCGTGGAACTATCTTAATGCAAGTAAAACTTGAGCTGAGAAAATCTCAAGGATCTTCAACACCTGCGGAGGTGGAATGCATGGAAAATGTTCCTTATGCCTCGACTGTAGGATCAAACATGTATGTGGTTAGGTGCACTAGACCTGATGTTGCGTTCGCTCAGAACTTAACAAGTCGGTTTCAAGTAGATCCAGGGTAAAGTAACTTGAATGCTGTGAAGAACATACTGAAGTATCTCAGATATACTGAATATATGTTTCTTGTTTACGAAGGAAAACCCGATGAAGAGCTTAGAGTTACCTGTTATACTGATGTTGGGTGGCAGACCGACAAAGATGATACAAAATCGCAAACCAGATACGTTTTCGTTTTAAACAAAAGTCTAGAAGAGTTCTAAGCAAAGCATTACAACGATGTCTTCTATAGAATACAGTGATGCTTAAAAAGCTGCAACGGAAGCAATTTGGACAAGGAAGTTTATTGATGAGCTTGATGTAGTCCCCACCAATAAAGATCCTATGGGGATGTCATGTGACAATACTGGCGCATTAACCCTCGCCAACGAGCTAGGAGCTCAGAAAGGCACCAAGCATTATAAAAGGAAGGTTCACTCTCTCCGAGAGGTTGTTCTTAACAAAGTTCACACAGATGACAACTTAGCTGATCCGTTTACTAAGGCGTTGCCTTTAACCAAACATAATGAACATGCTAGTAATATTGGTCCTCATTCAGTTAACAATCTCATGCAAATCTTTTTTTTTAACCACGATTTCCAACCTTTTGACTGACTAATCCACGGGGTTTGAACCCACTACCACACATACTCAAACTAAGTAAAGGCCTCCCTTTTTAGGAGGTCGGCGTGGCCATTTAAAGTTGTTTGCACCTAGCGGGAATTGAACTTAAGACTTCACACAATTTCGAGTGATAGTCATAAGCCCTTTTGCCACTAGGCGTACGATAGTTCAAATAGTTATTAGTTTGGTGATTAATATACATGGTACTTGAAGTTTTTTTTTAACACCCCTTAAATTTTCAAACGTATTTTTATAAGGAATTATCCATATTTTTAACTTACAAACTTTTTTGAATTCATTTGGCGTGAAAACGAGAAGTTATCCCACGAAATGTGAGAACTGCGTACAACGCGTACCGGCACAACTGTTAACTCGATGGTTATTTTGATTGATTATTATATTATACGTGAGAAATTAGACGTATGAATACTCGTTTTCGTTGGAGAAATCATTTTGAACGCAATGACATAATTTTCGTGTTCTGAATCGATCGTTATCGAGCCCTAACATGTCCAGAACCTCAATTTATCAAAAGATAGTCAAAATTTGAGAAATGGTCCCTTTAGTTATAACTATCCCGCCCCCTTGAACTTTATGATGTTACATTTTTTGTCCCTGAGGTCTCACTAAATAAGAAAACATATAACACACACTTATTCATTTCTTTATGAGACCCTAACGCTAGTTTCCCCTCCCCCTCTCCATTTCCAGCTGCCACCTCCTCCATGGCCGCTGCCGCTCGCCGCCGTTAACCACCAATGCCGCAACACTAACCCTCTTTTCTCATCATGTTGGTACAAGAATCAAGAAGACAAAGGTGTAAGATCGAGTTTTGGATCCGCGGTTTCATCCCTCAGCCTTGCATCTCTATTTCCCTTCTCATTTCTTTTTATGGGTATGTTAATAACTAAACGAGAACTTGGTTTTATTCATTCAAATCAAATACAAATATTTTGTTGTTGTTTTCGTGGATTAAAAGTGTAGGATCTAAACCTTGATAGATCTCGAGCCAATAGATCGTTAGCCTACTAATGTAATCACTAGTAAGACTAAATAGATAATCTCTGTGAGCTTGTAATTATTGCGGAATATAAAAACAAACCTGTATACTAAACTTGATCCTTTATAGATCAATATTCTTTAACTAACAATGTTATGAAATTCGTTAATAATACAATGACTGATGAGGCGAAAAATGAACCACTTTTAGGGGGTCATTTAAGCCCGGAGTTGAATTTATTTGATCAAATATTGCCCTAAATCGTTCCTTTTGTGATTTTAGGTACTTTGGGAGAGAAATCTGGAAAAGGAAGCAATTCGGACGTTTTTGGAGCATAAAAGTGAAGAAAACGCCAAAGACTTAATTTTCCAAGCTGGGAACAGTGTGTGACGGCGTCAAGAGTACCGTTCTGACGGCGTCAAGAGTAAATTGCATGACGGCCCAGTACAGAAATGAAGGCGTCACAAGGAAGAGCGTTAAGAGTTAAATACGTGACGGCTTGGAAAAACTTAATACATGATGACGTCAGATGTAGATCAAGGCAGTCCGAGGATTCTTTTGGCGGCGAGATGACAGCGTCACCCCTTTGTTCTTGACGCTGTCAGACTCAATTTTCTATATATAGTTTTCTAATTTTCATTCATTGAGAGGAACAAGTTTGGAGAAACCCTAAGGCCGAACCACATACGAATTTTACAGGTTTTTCAAGGGTTTTCAGCCCTTGAATGCTTGCATGTGCTATTGAGATAAGTGTTCTTTTAGTTCAATCAATATGTCTATGTGTTGGTTGTTTATATCTTGTGCTTGTCTTGATTCCACCATGCTAGGCTAGATTTATCTTGTGTTTGCTTAGATCTAATGAAACTTAGATGTTGATTATGTGTTGATTACTTGTTTATGGTTGTATTGGATGAATGATTTCAATGTTAGGCTTAAGAAAACTGGCAGATCTCCAATTGGTAACATGCTTGAACGTCTTAGGAAACATGAACCGATGTGTACTAGGTTTTATTGGTTGTATTTAATGCATGAGTAAATTCTAATGATCCCATGTTAGGAGCTTCTTAGCCGGCTCGACATAGGAGTGAAGTAGGCACTCATAGGATTGGGGAGTTAAGTACGCCACCCCATGAATGGTATTAAGGAATACAATCCGTCATCCACGCAACTATAACAAGTAATTAACGTGTAAAAGATATCTAGGGAGTAATGAAATCTAAGTGAACACTTTTCTCCACTTATTGCTCACAACCTTAGTTTAATTTAGTTTTATTTTCATTTGTAGTATTTTATTTTGATTGCATCTTTAGTATTGGGTTAGTTGACTAGCAACTAATTTCGCCCAAATCCTTCAAACCCGAGATATTTACTTGCTTTCTAAAAAATATAAAAAATACAAAAAGAATCATCCTTCATCTTTAGAACTAGTATTTAGGTTTTCTAATCCTAGCGACACTATTCCTAGCTGAACGATCAATCCCCCGGTACTTGTCACTATACTATACTACAATGATCAGGTACACTGCCTGGTGGGGGTTGTAAGCTTCTCGAGATCCCTCGAGAGGTAAAGCCTGGTGCAATCCCCACGCATCAAGTTTTTGGCGCCGCAGCCCGGGGAATAGTTATTGTCTAGGTTAGAACTTCTTTTTATTAGGTCTACTTGCTAGATTCCTTTCTAGTAAGATTTTATTTTCATTTTTAGGTTTTCTTTAGTCTATCTTATTTCTTTGTGTTTTTGTTCGTAACTCTTCACCACCCGACATCATGGACGATAGGAACATCTTTGAACCCATCATCCCACCACAACAAAACCCACCACTAGAACCTCTTAGGCCCCGAACCTTAGGAGAGTATTCCCGACCTAGCCACCAAGGCTACCGAAACACCATTGAGCTCACCGGAGCCAATGTGACTCCCTTGCGATCCGACACCATCCGGTTGGTGCAAAGCGGATGTGCATTCCATGGACTTCGTTCCGAAGATCCAAACCAACATCTTAAGGACTTCCTAAAAATAGTAGATTCCATAGACCTAGGTGTTGAAACTAGAGAGACAACCCGATTACGCCTATTCCAATTCTCTCTACGGGATCAAGCTAGTCAATGGCTTGAGCGTTTACCCGCGGGATCCATCACCACATAGGATGATCTCACCACTCGTTTCCTTGCTCAATTTTTCCCACCGGGGAGAACTACTAAGCTTAGAAATGACATCTTGATGTTCCAACAACGTCAAAATGAATCTCTTTATGAAGCATGGACTCGTTTCAAGGACTTACTCCAAAAAGTCCCTCATCATGGCATAGACCTTTGGCTCCAAGTCCAAATCTTTTATGACCATATCGATCTCTCCACGAGGCGAGCCATTGACCAATCGGCCGGTGGTAAGCTACGTGATCTAAGTGCGGAACAATCATGGGAACTCATAGAAGATCTTGCTCTCTATGACAACGAAAGTTGGAATGATCCCCGTGATTTGAACAAAACGGTCAAGGCAATATCTTTGCCTTCGAATAACTCTAGCACTCCCGACCGTAGGATCATGGAACTTGAGGACCAAGTCAAGTTTCTCATGAAATCATACGAAGCTCCTAAGCCTTCAAGCCAAGTGAATAAAATCACTTCTTCATGCGAATTATGTAGTGGTCCCCATGACACTCGTGATTGTGTGGAACTCCCCGGAACAGCTTTTGCGGACTACGCATCCTCGCGTACCGACGAAACAGGAGATAAGTGGTACACTTTCAAGCCCGAGCCAAACCCTTACGGTGATTTATACAACCCCTCTTGGAAAAATCACCCAAACCTTAGGTGGAAACAAAATCAACCCAACTCTTCCAATCCGCCTAATCGTTACCAACCAAACGGTCCACCCTCCAACCGTACTTTCAACAACAATCCTTCTAACAACTATGGTAGTACCAACAATCTTGAATGATTGATGTCTAAGTTCATGGCATCTCAAGAAGCTCGCATAGCTAGGTTTGAAACCGAATTCAACCAACATAAAACGGAGATGACCAACAAGATAGACAACTTGTTGAAAGCCCTCAACAACCAAGCGTTAACTACACCTAGGAAGGATACTAGGGACACCAATAACGGAATCCAAATTAAGGACCCCTCATCATCTAAACATGTCCACTTTGTCAATGTTGTCACCATTAAGCCAATAGATAAGGAGATAGAAGAAAGTGACAAGGATGAAGTTGGAGTAGAAACCGAAACTAGGGATGAAAGTAGGGAAGTTGAGGTTAATAAGGAAAAGGGGGTAGAGGATGTAGAAACTATAGAGATGTACTTTGATAAGTTGCCCACCAAGGAAGAACGGGAATACCATAAGGATTTATTCGATAGTCCTGAGAGACCATATCTCCTTGGCACACCCCTTATCAAAATGGGAGACCCCTCTAACATTAACATACCATGCAACATCGGGCATATGCATATATGGAATGCTTACATCGATCCTAGATCTCCTGTTAACATCATGACTAGGACTTATTACAATTGGGTGATGAAGAAACAACTTGATTTTAGGATGATGCCCAATAGGAATTTGATAAGTAATTTTGTAGGGAGAGTGAAGGGATTGCATGTGATTATAGGTAATTTCACTTATGAGATCGATTTTACGATAGTGGAAGACACTCGTCCGGTGATTGATGATTGCCTAAGCCAAATAATATTCGGAAAACCATTTGTTGAGGCCACTAGGATGAGTTATGATCCGACTTTAGGGATAGTCAGATTCAAGGAAGAGAATGTTGAGATTGCCTACCAAATGCCCTATAAATTTGAGCAATACCGCCTTCTCTCTAATATAGAAAAGGAACACAAGCAAGCAGCTTATTATAGGAATGATGAGGATAGACGTAGAGGAGTTGAGTATGTGAAGAATAGGATGCTTGGTTTCTACAAAGAATGCTTGCAACTAGGTCCGGAATACAAAACTGGCTTAGAAGACGACCTAGAGAGTGGAACCAACTATGAGGTCACGTAGTAACCCATGACCTTGAGTCTAGCTACAAGACTCGTAAATAAAGAAAAGCGCTTCTTGGGAGGCAACCCATGCTTTGTGTGATTTTATTTTGTTTGTTTGTTATTTATTTCCGTATGCATGCTTTATTTTTATTGTTGGTAGATCATGTTTCTAAACTAAAAAGTGGAAATACTTTACTTTGTTGTTTTGGCCTAGTCTTAACTCCACCTAAAGGTATTTTTGCAAAAGATAAGTGTAAGGGGAAACCCCAAATATGTTTTTAAGAAACAAACCGATCATGATTCTCCACAATATTAAATGAACATGTATATTCGTATTTGTTAGAGTCAAATGCTTGTATTGAGTCAAAACGAGTCATAATGAAGTTTTGCAGGATTTTCCAGGAAGTAGGACCAAGTTTTTCCAGAAATTTTCCGGAAACTTAACATAAAAATTTCTGCAGGTCACTTCTGAATGCGTCACGAGTTTACTCTTGACGGCGTCACGTGTAAAAATCTGAAAATTTTACCAGTTTTGTTTTTCTAACGGAGTCTTAAAGTTTTTGTTGAATTATTAAGTTTTATAATCTCCAGGAAATCTGCAAACTTCATTCCACAAGCATTATATCTTACTTTGTTTTCTAGGATTTAGTAACTTATTTAGATTGCCGCCGATTTTATGCGAGGTTGCTTTGTTTGTTTTCTCAGGATTTACAGGTTATGTATGACAAGAAGATGATTTATATTTTGGAAGGGAAGCTTTGATTGTTCATTTTCTTGGAGGAAGATCTAACCTGGCCACCTTATTATCCATACCGAGCGAATCAGGGGAGTATTTGATTTCATTCTTTTTACTTTTTCACTTTTACATTCTTTACTAGAACATTATTATACATACCGAGCGAATCAGGGGAGTATTTGATTTCATTCTTTTTACTTTTTCACTTTTACAATCTTTACTTGAACATTGGGGACAATGTTCATCCTAAGTGTAAGGGGAGGGTAAAATGATGATACCTTACAAATACACTTTTGCTTGAGTTTGTTTGTTTGATAGTAGATGTGTAATAAAACTATGAGAAATACTTGTTAGTGCAATTTTAGTGCCAAATTTAAATTTTTTTACAACATTTAGGAGTGAAACTTTAGCCATAGCAAGCGTCTCATGGATAGGAGATTGTATGACTAGCACATAACCTTATATTCAGAAAAATTTTCCACCCAAATATGTGAGGTTCGCCTTTAGATTTGATAGGAAAAGCATTTACTATTAGTGCTTATGAGTGTACCGGTAACATTTAGATTCTAGAACTTGCGTTAGTGATGCATCCCGAGACCGCTAGTGAGACTACATTCGTGTAGTAGGATTTACAACATGATAAGAGGCATTAGGATCACCCTTGTGTTAAACCCGTATCATAATTACTTGACCATTTAAGTCATATTACTTGGCTAGTTAAGTCAACTAATTTTTCCCACACCTTAGCGTTGTACTCATTTTTAGTACACGAAACCCCTAGTACACCCCTCCGAGCCTATCTTTTCGTTTCTAACTTTAAGCATTTTACTTAAAGGAAGAATTTGTTACACCCCACTTAAATGTACACCCAAATCGCCTTAGCCTTCCGTGTATGCACTCATCTTTAGTGCATTATTGTTATTTGTTAAACCCTAAGTTAACTATCTAATTGATTACATGGTTGCTAAGTCGAGTCATATCCTTGTACATATTGTTTTGGGATGATTGGGACTCATGGGTAAAGTACTTATTTATGGAGTAATGGGGAAGAACATCATATTATTACCCCCATATGTACGTTAATCTTAAAAGTGCTCCAAGTGTTTTGATTTTCTTAATTCGAGTCATTAGATTAGTTTATTGTAAAGTATGTAAAAATTTAAGTGTAAGGGGAATGTTCATTCCCTATGATGTATTATTTTGGATGGTAGGGTAAGAGTGTATGCAAAAAAAAAAAAAAAAAAAAAAAAAAAAAAAAAAATCGAAAAAATCAAGAAAAAGAAAAAAAAATAGAAAAAGAAAAAGAAAAAGAGAAAAAACATACGGACTACCATCCCTTTTTATTCTATGTTCATTTTATGTTTTTGTTATTTTTCATTTATTAGCTTAAGTCGAGTCTAGTCTTGGCTTAGCAACGCCATATTGTACATGTAATTAACCAAGATTGTTAACTCGCCACCAGTAAAGACTGCCTATATCCAACAAAACCGTGTATTTCATATCCCTACACCTAACGTTACAACCCTTTAAAAGACCTCTTTGATAGTTTATCCTAGGTGCTTACACCATGTGGTGGAGGTTTGATCCTTTCCCAAGCCTATGGTAATCTATTTTGCTATGACAGGTAGTGAGAGATATCTTCCGTTTCCATATTGTAATTTATACTTTATTACACCCGAGAGATGTGAGTATCTAAACACTATTTGTGAGGTGCTAGTGTATGACCTCCGTGCTTGTCTTTGGTCTTTAGTGGAACGATCAAATGTTGTAATTACTTTTATGTTAGTGTTAAATGACCCCTAACTTGTATTTTGAGTAGAATAAAAGTGCATTTGCTTGAGGACAAGCAAATCTCAAGTGTAAGGGTATATGATGAGGCGAAAAATGAACCACTTTTACGGGGTCATTTAAGCCCGGAATTGAATTTATTTGATCAAATATTGCCCTAAATCGTTCCTTTTGTGATTTTAGGTACTTTGGGAGAGAAATCTAGAAAAGGAAGCAATTCGGACGTTTTTGGAGCATAAAAGTGAAGAAAACGCCAAAGACTTAATTTTCCAAGCTGGGAACAGTGTGTGACGGCGTCGAGAGAACAATTCTGACGGCGTCAAGAGTAAATTGCATGACGGCCCAGTACAGAAATGATCACAAGGAAGAGCGTCAAGAGTTAAATACGTGACAGCCTGGAAAAACTTAATACATGACGGCGTCAGATGTAGATCAAGGCAGTCCGAGGATTCTTTTGGCGGCGAGATGACGGCGTCACCCCTTTGTTCTTGACGCTGTCAGACTCAATTTTCTATATATAGCTTTCTAATTTTCATTCATTGAGAGGAACAAGTTTGGAGAAACCCTAAGGCCAAACCACATACAAATTTTACAGGTTTTTCAAGGGTTTTCAGCCCTTGAATGCTTGCATGTGCTATTGAGATAAGTGTTCTTTTAATTCAATCAATATGTCTATATGTTGGTTGTCTATATCTTGTGCTTGTCTTGATTCCACCATGCTAGGCTAGATTTATCTTGTGTTTGCTTAGATCTAATGAAACCTAGATGTTGATTATGTGTTGATTACTTGTTTATGGTTGTATTGGATGAATGATTTCAATGTTAGGCTTAAGAAAACTGGCAGATCTCCAATTGGTAACATGCTTGAACGTCTTAGGAAACATGAACCGATGTGTACTAGGTTTTATTGGTTGTATTTAATGCATGAGTAAATTCTAATGATCCCATATTAGGAGCTTCTTAGCCGGCTCGACATAGGAGTGAAGTAGGCACTCATAGGATTGGGGAGTTAAGTACTGATGCGTGGGAATCGCACCTTGCTTTACCTCTCGAGGGATCTCGCGAGGCTTACAATCCCCACCAGGCAGTGTACCTGATCGTTGTAGTATAGTATAGTGACAAGTACCGGGGGATTGATCGTTCAGCTTAGGAATAGTGTCGCTAGGATTAGAAAGCCTAATTAATAGTTCTAGAGATGGAAGATGATTATTTTTGTGTTTTTATATTTTTATGAAAGCAATTAAAATCTCGGGTTTTGAAGGAGTGGGCGGAATTAGTTGCTAATCAACTAACCCAAAAACTACTTTATAACTAATTAACTAATGAAAATGAAATTAAACTAATATTAAACTAAGGTTGTGAGCAGTGGTTGGAGAAATTGTGTTTACTTAGACTTCACTACTCCCTAGATATCTTTTACATGTTAATTACTTGTTACACTTGTATGAATGACGGGTTGTATTCCTTAATACCATTCGTGGAGTGGCATACATAACTCCCCAACTCTATGAGTTCTTATCTCCTCCTACACCATGACCCAGCACAACTATAGGGATTGTAAACAGTGGCTCATGCATTAAATACAACCAATAAAGACCTAGTACGCCTCGGTTCATGTTTCTTAAGACGTTCAAGCATGTTACCATTTGGAGATCTGCCAGTTTTCTTAAGCCTAACATATAATATCATTCATTCAAAACAAGAATAGACAAGTAATCAACACATAATCAACATCTAGGTTTCATTAGATCTAAGCAAACACAAAGGAAATTTAGCCTAGCATAGTAGAATTAAGATAAGAACAAAAGATAGACAACCAACACATAGACATATTGATTGAATTAAGAGTATACTTATCTCAATTACAATGCAAGGTCTCAAGGGTTTGGAACCCTTGAAAAACCTGTAAAAGAGGCACCAAAATCGTCTTTAGGGTTTCACCAAAACTTCTCTCTTTCTTAATGAAAAAAACTAGAAAACTATATATAGGAAAATCGTCCTGACGGCGTCAAGAGTTAAATCTGACGCCGTCAACTCGCCGCCATACACTTCCTCGGACGCCCTAGATAAAATCGTGACGGCCTATGTGACGCCGTCACCACCCACGGTAAATTATTCTTGGCCACTTTGACGCCGTCATAACTCCATCTGACGCCGTCACCAGCTACGGTAATTTATTCTTCATGTCTGACGCCGTCAAGAGCAAACCCTTGACGCCGTCACCTTGTATTTCCAGCTTGGATTTTTGGTACTTTGTCGTTTTCTTCACTTTATGCTCCAAAAACGTCCAAAATAGCCTCTTTTCCAGAATTCGCTCTCCAAACACCTAAAATCACAAAAGGAACGATTTAGGGCAATATTTGATCAAATAAATTCGGATTCGGGCTTAAATGACCCCCTAAGAATGGATCATTTTTCGCCTCATCATATACCCTTACACTTGAGATTTGCTTGTCCTCAAGCAAATGAGCTTTTATTCTACTCAAAAGACAAGTTAGGGGTCATTTAACACTAATATAAAAGTAATTACAACAAATAATCGTTCCACTAAAGACCAATAGACAAGCACGGAGGTCATACACAAGCACCTCACAAATAGTGTTTAGATACTCACATCTCTCGGGTGTAATAAAGTAATATAACATTATGGAAATGGAAGATATCTCTCACTACCTGTCATAGCAAAATAGATTACCATAGGCTTGGGAAAGGATCAAACCTCCACCACATGGCGTAAGCACCTAGGATAAACTATCAAAGAGGTCTTTTTAAAGGGTTATAATGTTAGGTGTAGGGATATGAATTACACGGTTTTGTTGGATAAAGGGAATTTTACTGGTGGCGAGTTAACAATCTTAGTAAATTACATGTACAAGATGGCGTTGCTAAGCCAAGACTAGACTCGACTTAAGCTAATAAATGAAAAATAACTAAAAACATAAAATGAACATAGAATGAAAACGGGATGGTAGTCCGTATGTTTTTTCTCTCTTTCTTTTCTATTTTTTTTTTTCTTTTTCTAATTTTTTTTTTCTTTTTCTTGATTTTTTCGATTTTTTTTTTTTTTTTTTTTTTTTTTTTTTTTTTTTTTTTTTTGACATACACTCTTACCCTACCATCCAAAATAATACATCATAGGGGTTTGAGCATTCCCCTTACACTTGAATCTTTACATACTTTACATTAAACTATTCTAATGACTCGAATTAAGAAAATCAAAACACTTGGAGCACTTTTAAGATTAACGTACATATGGGGGTAATAAGTGTTGTTCTTCCCCATTACTCCATAAAATAAGTACTTACCCATGAGTCCCAATCATCCCAAAACAATATGTACAAGGATATGACTCGACTTAGCAACCATGTAATCAATTAGAAAGTTAACTTAGGGTTTAACAAATAACAATAATGCACTAAAAATGAGCGCATACACGGAAGGCTAAGGCGATTTGGGTGTACATTTAAGTGGGGTGTAACAAATTCTTCCTTTAAGTAAAATGCTTAAAGTTAGAAACGAAAAGATAGGCTCGGAGGGGTGTACTAGGGGTATCGTGTACTAAAAATGAGTACAACGCTAAGGGTGTGGGAAAAATTAGTTGACTTAACTAGCCAAGTAATATGACTTAAATGGTCAAGTAATCGTAATACGGGTTTAACACAAGGGTGATCCTAATGCCTCTTATCATGTAGTAAATCCTACCACACGAATGTAGTCTCACTAGCAGTCTCGGGATGCATCACTAACGCAAGTTCTAGAATCTAAATGCTACCGGTACACTCATAAGCACCAATAATAAATGCTTTTCCTATCAAAACTAAAGGCGAACCTCACATTTTTGGGTGGAAAATTTTTCTGAATATACGGTTATGTGCTAGTCATACAACCTCCTATCCATGAGACGCTTGCTATGGCTAGAGTTTCACTCCTAAATGTTGTAAAAAATTTTAAATTTGGCGCTAAAATTACACTAACAAGTATTTCTCATAGTTTTATTACTCATCTACTATCAAACAAAACAAACTCAAGCGAAAGTGCATATGTAAGGTATCATCTTTTTACCCTCCCCTTACACTTAAGATGAACATTGTCCCCAATGTTCAAGTAAAGAATGTAAAAGTTAAAAGTAAAGAGAATGAATTCAAATACTCCCCTGATTCGCTCGGTATGTATTTTAGGTTGGCTAGGTTAAATCTTCCTCCAAGAAAACGAACAATCAAAGCTTCCCTTCCAGAATATAAATCATCTTCTTGTCTCAAATAACCTGTAAATCCTGACAAAAGTAGACAAGGCAACCTCGCGTAAAATCGGCGGCATCCTATATAAGTTACTAAATCCTAGAAAACAAAATAAGATATAATGCTTGTGGAATGAAGTTTGCAGATTTCCTGGAGATTATAAAACTTAATAATTCACAAAAACTCATAAGACTCCGTCAGAAAAACAAAACTGGTAAAATTTCCGGATTTTTGACTCCTGACGCCGTCAAGAGCAATTGCCTGACGCCGTCAGAATGAACCTGCAGAAATCTTTATGTTAAGTTTCCGGAAAATTTCTGGAAAAACTTTGTCCTACTTCCTGGAAAATCCTGCAAAACTACATTATGACTCAATACAAGCATTTGACTCTAACAATACGAATACACATGTTCATTAAATATTGTGGAGAATCATGATCGGTTTGTTTCTTAAAAAACATATTTGGGGTTTCCCCTTACACTTATCTTTTGCAAAAATACCTTTAGGTTGAAGTTAAGACTAGGCTAAACAACATAATAAAGTATTTCACATTTTAATTGAGAAACATGATCAACCAACAATAAAAATAAAACATGCATACGGAAGCAAATAACAATCAAACAAATAAAATCACACAAAACATGGGTTGCCTCCCAAGAAGCGCTTTTATTTATTTACGAGTCTTGTAGCTAGACTCAAAGTCGTGGGTTACTACGTGATTTCATCATTGGTTCCATTCTCCGATTGTAAATATTCCTTGTAGAAACCAATCACCTTTTTCTCTATCGCCCCCATCATTGCTCGGGCAAACTCTTCATCAACTTTATACCTTGGTCCAAGGGCCAAGCAATTTTTGTAGTAAAGACTCCTTTTTTCCCATACATAGTCCATGCCCTTTTTCTTATCCTCCTTATCAATATCCTCGAAAGCACCAACATTATCCTGATCAAGACGAGATATAAAGCGGAATTCTTTCATCTTATTGGGCATCCTATAAGTGATACTATCGGTGTTGCTTGCAAATCGAATCGTGCCCTCTACCTCATCATATTCTAACTTAGACTCCTCAACAAATGGTTTGCCAAACACAACATTGGATAATCGACAATCAATAACATTAGCAAGATCCTCCACAACCATAAAGTCGGTGACAAAAGTGAAATTACCAACAAAGACACATAAACCTTTGACTCTCCCGACAAAGTTACAAACTCCACCAGGGTACTTGGGATCCCTTCTAGGTTCAAGTCTTATGTTCACTATATCATTATAAACCGTTGAGGACATAATGTTGATTGGAGATTTAAAGTCAATGTAAGCATTGCTAATGTGCTTATATCCAATCATACATGGTATCTTAGCGCTCTTAGGATCGCCTCTCTTGATCTTAGGTTCAATAAGGTTATTATAGTATGCAATCTCCTCCTTAGTGGGGTATAGGTTAAAGTGGTCGTTAAGCCTCGGATCCATTTCCTCTTCTGGTCTCTTAATAACACTCACAAAGTCATCAGGCCCTAGGTCCTTATTTGAATACAAGACGGTTGCTAGGTCGCTAAACGTATGTTCGAGTTCAATCTTGATCAACCTATTAAGCTCTCTAAGCTCCCTAATCTCACTCTCAATTTGTTCACGTAACACAGCTACTTCACTAGGGGAAAGGGGTGGATTCGCGTTTTCCATAATGGTCAACGGAATAGTCAATGAGTTTAATTTACTAACAAATGCACAAAGAAATAAGATAGACTAAAGAAGACCTAAAAATAAAAATAAAATCTTACTAGAAAGGAATCTAGCAAGTAGACCTAATAAAAAGAAATCCTAACCTAGACAATAACTATTCCCCGGGCTGCGGCGCCAAAAACTTGATGCGTGGGAATCGCACCTTGCTTTACCTCTCGAGGGATCTCGCGAGGCTTACAATCCCCACCAGGCAGTGTACCTGATCGTTGTAGTATAGTATAGTGACAAGTACTGGGGGATTGATCGTTCAGCTTAGGAATAGTGTCGCTAGGATTAGAAAGCCTAATTAATAGTTCTAGAGATGGAAGATGATTATTTTTGTGTTTTTATATTTTTATGAAAGCAATTAAAATCTCGGGTTTTGAAGGAGTGGGCGGAATTAGTTGCTAATCAACTAACCCAAAAACTACTTTATAACTAATTAACTAATGAAAATGAAATTAAACTAATATTAAACTAAGGTTGTGAGCAGTGGTTGGAGAAATTGTGTTTACTTAGACTTCACTACTCCCTAGATATCTTTTACATGTTAATTACTTGTTACACTTGTATGAATGACGGGTTGTATTCCTTAATACCATTCGTGGAGTGGCATACATAACTCCCCAACTCTATGAGCTCTTATCTCCTCCTACACCATGACCCAGCACAACTATAGGGATTGTAAACAGTGGCTCATGCATTAAATACAACCAATAAAGACCTAGTACGCCTCGGTTCATGTTTCTTAAGACGTTCAAGCATGTTACCATTTGGAGATCTGCCAGTTTTCTTAAGCCTAACATATAATATCATTCATTCAAAACAAGAATAGACAAGTAATCAACACATAATCAACATCTAGGTTTCATTAGATCTAAGCAAACACAAAGGAAATTTAGCCTAGCATAGTAGAATTAAGATAAGAACAAAAGATAGACAACCAACACATAGACATATTGATTGAATTAAGAGTATACTTATCTCAATTACAATGCAAGGTCTCAAGGGTTTGGAACCCTTGAAAAACCTGTAAAAGAGGCACCAAAATCGTCTTTAGGGTTTCACCAAAACTTCTCTCTTTCTTAATGAAAAAAACTAGAAAACTATATATAGGAAAATCGTCCTGACGGCGTCAAGAGTTAAATCTGACGCCGTCAACTCGCCGCCATACACTTCCTCGGACGCCCTAGATAAAATCGTGACGGCCTATGTGACGCCGTCACCACCCACGGTAAATTATTCTTGGCCACTTTGACGCCGTCATAACTCCATCTGACGCCGTCACCAGCTACGGTAATTTATTCTTCATGTCTGACGCCGTCAAGAGCAAACCCTTGACGCCGTCACCTTGTATTTCCAGCTTGGATTTTTGGTACTTTGTCGTTTTCTTCACTTTATGCTCCAAAAACGTCCAAAATAGCCTCTTTTCCAGAATTCGCTCTCCAAACACCTAAAATCACAAAAGGAACGATTTAGGGCAATATTTGATCAAATAAATTCGGATTCGGGCTTAAATGACCCCCTAAAAACGGATCATTTTTCGCCTCATCAAGTACGCCACCCTATGAATGGTATTAAGGAATACAATCCGTCATCCACGCAACTATAACAAGTAATTAACGTGTAAAAGATTTCTAGGGAGTAATGAAATCTAAGTGAACACTTTTCTCCACTTATTGCTCACAACCTTAGTTTAATTTAGTTTTATTTTCATTTCTAGTATTTTATTTTGATTGCATCTTTAGTATTGGGTTAGTTGACTAGCAACTAATTCCGCCCAAATCCTTCAAACCCGAGATATTTACTTGCTTTCTAAAAAATATAAAAAATGCAAAAAGAATCATCCTTCATCTTTAGAACTAGTATTTAGGTTTTCTAATCCTAGCGACACTATTCCTAGCTGAACGATCAATCCCCGGGTACTTGTCACTATACTATACTACAATGATCAGGTACACTGCCTGGTGGGGGTTGTAAGCTTCTCGAGATCCCTCGAGAGGTAAAGCCTAGTGCAATCCCCACGCATCAATGACCTAGGATTCCTTATATACTAGTGGAAACCCTAACCTTTCTTACAAGAAACGAATAACAATAAACTAATAAAAGATATTCTACATATCTTGTCCTAAATTAAACAATTTCTATCCACGGATTAACTCTATTCGCAGGATCTCTATGCATCCGCAGGAACCAGTCATCAATAGAAACAACTCTAAGCTTCCGCAGGAACCTGTCAGCAGTATCCGTCAGCAGTATAAATTTTGACTTCAATAATTCCTTACAATCCTCCCCTAATCTTGAATTTGACATGGTTAAGTTCAAGATTTCTTGATAGATCTTCAAAAGCACAAATAAGAGGATTGAGAATGAACTTTAGTAGCAAGGAATCTCCATAAGCAAAATCTCTATGATCACCAAATACTTGAAAAACACCATTCTTTGCAGCAACACATGACCAAATGTACATCAAAACATATTAGTTTCAGACTATTCTCATCACATCCAGGTGTGTTAACTCCTGTGAGAGGTGAATCATTGAAAATAATGGATTTGATGTCTCTTTAGCAATAGCCATCACTACTGGAGTAGCCAAGTGTTCTCAGTTAATAAACTATGGTACACTGATGACCCAAAGAATATGATTTTTAGCAAATCACCAGCTATAAACGGATTTGAAATGTCTTTACCTGTAGCCGTTTGCTCAGGACTAGTCAATTATTAATGAAAAATCATCTTGGTCAATTGAATACCAAATATGGTTTTCCACTGCCTTTACCACAAGCCATACTCTTGTGGGCTAGCCAATTATTTGGAATCCAAAAAAGGAAAAATCCATGGTCAATTGACAACCATTTCAACTCTCAGCTGTGAAGCATGGGTGAGTTGAGTACCCAATAGTTTTTAGCAAATTATTACAGCTATCAACAGATTTGATGTGTCTTTACCAAAGCTGTACCCTTTGGACTAGCCAACTTTTGATGGATTAGTCAACATCAGGTAAGTTGATAACCAGAAAAAGTGTGATAAGAATTAACACCAAACCTGCAAATAACATACACAAAACTATACAAATCTGTTAGTTAGTTGTTGTTGTTGTTGTTTTTTTTTCTTTCTTTTTTTTTTTTTTTCTTTTTTTTTAAAAAAAAACTCTAAATAAAAGAAAAGAAATAACATATACAACAAATTACCATAGCAATACCAGATCATTGCAGATATGATTCCATCTGAATACCATACTTAGTTTTCAGTTCCTGCTTAATCAAGATACTTCTCCTGATGAACCTTATCAATTGTTCAGCAAGATGCATATCATTCTCAGTCATATCCAGAGGAACAGAGAGTTTTGCCTCCAGCATGAGATGCATCACTTCCATGGTAATTGGATAAAGTACATCAGCCCAGCAGTATAAGGTCTTGCCAGTGGTTGTGACAATCATATGAACATTAGGAAGAGGAAAGAACTTCCAATAATCAACCACCCATGTCTTCTGACCTTTCCACACTTGAAACTTCACACCAGAATCACCACGATGAGAATCACAAAGAATTTGTAAATCTCCCAGCAAATACATTCCAATCCCTTCAGGTGGATGAGTTTGATAATGAGTGACAACCCAGTCATAAAGAGAGAGAATATCTTGCTTGTCCACCATGTGCAATATTTGGCTAAGAAAAGTAAATGTTTTGGTAGAGCCATCTTGTCTATGAATGACATTTACTTGTCCTTGACCAAGTAAAGAATCAACAAGTTCCCATTTAACAACTTTCTCCCAAACAACAGGATCCTGCCCATCATCAGAATCATAGTCAATGAATGTACTGTCCTCTAATGATGCATCCTTAGAAGCCTTCCTCTTTATAGCTTTAGTTTTTCTCCTAGGGCCAGTAGTAGAATGAGGTGAAGGACCATCAGCAGGTTCTTCTTTAGGAACTTGTTTTGAAGCATCAGGAGTAACTTGTGCTGAAGCATCAGCAGGAACATCTTTTGAAGCATCATCAGGTACTTCTATTGGAGCATCTGCTGAAGCATCATGTGAAACATCAGGTTGAGCTTCAGCAGTATTAGGATGAGAAGCTTCAGTAGTATCAGGGTCTGGAACAACATTTGAAGGATCAGCATCAGTAGAATCATCCATCTGACTTAACACTGAAGGAGAATGTAATTTCTCCTGACCACCAAAAGATGACTCAGTGGGTTCAGTAAGCTGATCAGCAGAATCATTAAGCCTAGTTCTCTTAGCAACAGGCCCATCCAAAAGTCTACCGCGCTTCTCTAAGACATCTTGGACATTTATACCAGAGGAATGAAGATTAGAAATGATTTTGTCATAGTAGTAAGTGAGCTGTTTATCTGAAAATCCCCAAACCTTCTTTTGAGTCCATCCTGACCCAAACATAGAACACCCTTGATTCTTAACAAAATTCCTCATATATTTCTTGATTTCTGCTTTTGTCCAAGGTCTTTCACTGAGTTCTTTAGCTTTTCTCTCTTCCTCCTGTTGTCTCTGCAACTTACCTCTTTCAACCATCATCTTGGCAAAGTCAGTGGCCTAATAATTAACTCCAAGCACAGATTCAGCCAAATTAGGATTAATAGCAGCCTGTTTAGCCAAATTTTCCCATTGCTCTGCAGAAAGTGTCTTAGCAATTTCATCTAGTTCCTTTTGTCTTTCAGTAGGCAGAGTACTAGTAAATGGATTTCCCATCTTATCCAAATCAGCCTGGATTTTCCTAGCAAGTTCTTCTGAGGCTTTCATATCCAACTGAATCTTTGTTTCTGCAGCATCCTCTTTAGCTTGCAAATTTGCTGCAACAAGCTCACTAAGCTTCTCCTTAGCAAGTTCCTCTTTGGTCTTCACTCTTGAAGGAATGTCCTGGTCAACCATTATGGACTTTCCTTTATCTTTCTGAATTGAAGCAGCCTCAGGAGGAACAGAATGCTGATCAGTAGAAACAGCAGGACATTCAACTTGTATATCTGCTGATGTAGTATGAGTAACCACCTCTGGCATAGGATCAGGAAATACTTCCTTCCTAGGAGCATCAGCAGAAGTCTTATCAGCAGAGTGCTTTCTCCTGACATAAATTACTCTTGAATCCTGATGAACACTTTTATCAGCAGAATGAGTAGGTGGTGTAGGCCTAGTATCAGTAGCATCCTTCTGAACACTATCTAGTGTGGTAGCAGCAAGAAGTTCAAGTCCTTCCAAATCAATTGTGTCAGATGCTTTTGCAGACTCACCATCTGATTCACACACATAACCTTTTCTCTTCCTGTTCTTGAGCTTAACCTCCAACTTCTTAACTCTTCCAATGAGAGTCAGAACTGCTTCACTAAGATTCTTTTTGGTGAAATTCAGATCCTTTTCCAACTTGTCCACCTTATTCACATACCTGTTCAACAAAGCAGACAAAGAAGTAAGAGTAACAGGACCTTCAGTTCCACCAACAAGGATATTTATGGCATTGGAAGCATCATTGGTCCTATGAGTAGAATAATCTAAGTCTACATCTACATCAACATGTTCTTCAAAGTTAGGTCTCAAGGGACTAGGTGTTGGAAGTCTTGTAAATTGTGGAGAATGTACAGGTTGGTCAGGGCCTAAGTCCTCATTGAGCATATGCTCAGGAGAAGTATTAGCCATTGGTGAAGGTATAGGTGTGGGTGGCCTAGGAGAGGGTGGTGGCTGAACATCAGGAGCAACTGATGCACTTGCATCAGTAGCAACTTTAGTTCTGTCAGGGGAATCCTCTAGTGCTTGAGCATCAGTAGGATCCTGACCACCAGCAGCTGCATCAGCAGCTACTCCATCAGGGGCATTGCCCACAGGGGCATCAACAGCTGCATCAGCAGCTACTCCATCAGGAGCATTGCCAACAGGCAACATAGCAGGGAGTAAGGGTCTGTGTTCTCCTGTATATTTGATTTTCATTTGAGCAAAAAGCTTTCTTGATAAACCCTTAACAGGCAAATGGGTAGGGTCAGTGGTCTGAATGCCTAAAATAATTTGAAGAAACCTAGGATACATTAAATATTTAAGTTTGGTATCCTTAACATTACCAAGCATTTCATTAAATATATACTTAGAAAAGTTAAAGGTTCTTCCCTGAGAAAGACACAGAATGGCAAGAGCAATGTATGTTGAAAATTGATCCCATCCACCAGACTTAGAGCTCATACACTGAAGCAAAGTGTGTGTCAAAAACCTCCATTTAGGGCAAAACAAGTTCTTGTACCACACTTTCCCATCACCACTATAACCAATAGCCTGAAGACCTGCAAGTATCTCTTCCTTAGCCAATTCGCTCACCCCACCTTCATCATTCAATTGTAGTTGAGTTCTGACCAAAGACTCAGTAACAACACATTCTTCCCCATCTACCATAGCAACAATCTCTGTTGGTCCATCATCAACAGTCCTGGTCCTTGCCGTTTCCCAAAATTGTGTAACCAGAGATTCATGAATAACATTTGGATAATGGATCAAGGCATAATGAATCTTGGATCTTTGGAGAAATTCTATCATTCCCAGATAATCATCATCACCCTTACCATGACCAAGAAAAGCATGTTTGTTATGATCACCTTTGAAAAGTAGTTCAGCCATTGATTGAGAAGAAGAAATTAGGGTTGGGAGTGCTGAATAATGTTGAAATGGTTTTAAAATTTTATAGCGAGAGGGAATCAGTTAATTATGAGTGGGATATGCACGTCGAGGTTAATTATGGTAAGTTACCAAACGTGGAGTATAATTGACAAAAATTATGGAAACCAATCTTTGACCAATAATCGACTTTGAAATATCCCAATTAAACTGACTCTTCAGCAGAAACCAAGTCAAATAGCAGACACTAGATGGTCAATCCGCAGAAGTCAATCAATTGTTGACTACGGTCAACCATTCATTCAACAGCACCATCCGCGGAATCAATCAGCAGAATTTCAACTTCAGTGGTAACCAGATATCTTTAAAAATCTCTTCATTCAAATTTCGAATCACCCTTAATTATCTACAAACCACCTCGCATTTATGGTAATAAAGACACGCGGTTTGAATGATCTTATAAATATAGGGTAATGATCCCCAAATATCTCCACACAACTTTAACAATACAGATCCCTAATTATAATTCCACCAATCAATTAAGAACCATGGCATCCAATCCGAGTATCATCAACCTTGCTTCGGACTCATCTGATTCATCAGAGTCACTAACATCTCCACCACCACTCAGAATGCCAACTCTCCCCCGGGGTCTCACAAAAGAGCAAGCCAAAAAGAAGAAACATGATGTACCTGCTCCAAGTTCATCATCATCAGAAGATCTTCCACCATACCCTTCTGAAATTGATGATCCTGAATACCAGAGAGAGATGGAGAGACAGTGGAATGCATTGGAAAGGGTAAACAGAGTCCCCAATCCTAATGAGTCTCCCTTCATCTTCACTTCTTTTGATGAAGAGGATGATGAGAGTGATGCACTCTACAACCCTACAACCCCTGAGAAGCCCCAATCCTCTCATCCAAGGCGACCATCAAGAGGAAGAAAGTTAAATCCACCATTGCCAAAGACAAGAAAAATTGTGATTGGGTTGCCCTATCCTCAGCAGCAAGGAATCTTCAACAACAACAAAGGCAAGGAGAAGATACTTGAAGGCAAGGGCAAGGGCAAAGTAGAATAGGAATTCTAGGATTGATAGGCTTGTTTTGCTTGTATGAATCTTTCAATCTTATTCCAGTTTGTATTTCATAAGAATCAATAAAAATATTGCCTTGTTTGTCTTTACTTGATTTTAATTCTTCTGAAAGAGTTGCATTCCCCTGAATAAATTAATCTTTTATAAACCATCAGCAGGAACAAACTTAAGAATAAAGTAGATGTTATCAGCAGCAATTGGTCAAACCCAAGTGACTTTCATCCGAAGAATCCACTTAAATGGACAACTTGCACAATTAGTAATTGCTACTGACTCAACTACCTCCCATTAACTTGCATTTACTCATATTAATCCTAAATCAAGTCTTTATAAAGAAGTCTTCAAGGCATAAGCTACTCACAACTCAATAGTACATAAATAACATCACACCAAAGCCTTTCTAAACACCCCAATCATGAAATCAAACCCCAAAATCATTGATATTTCCTCTGATTCTTCATCTGATTCCACCTTTGACATTCCCCAAATACAAAGAGTAAACTACTATCTTGGTGAAGGACCTTCTGAGTTTTGTCCATCTCCATCCTCATCAGAAGAAACAGAGGAAGCAGAGGTAGCTCCAACTCCTCTTGCTGTTGTTGTCCCTGATTTTACTCCTGTCACATCATTCCTTACAAGTGAGATGGAGAGGGTTTGTGCTGATATGAGGAAGATCTCTGTCCCTGAAGAGCCACAATCCTCTAAAAAGAACAAGGGTCCATTGAAGGTTATCCTTGGACT
This sequence comes from Artemisia argyi, assembly GCA_030686995.1. Classification (NCBI taxonomy): domain Eukaryota; kingdom Viridiplantae; phylum Streptophyta; class Magnoliopsida; order Asterales; family Asteraceae; genus Artemisia; species Artemisia argyi. The sequence goes on from CM060692.1 coordinate 130,810,725, forward strand.
TGCTGCTCCCAAGCTTTGAAACAAGGACATGCAATCCAGAGGGGTCCACAAGAGGATGCCTGACCCTAAGGACATGGGCAAAGGGAAGAGAAAGATGGAGTAGAAGGTTGGGTTGTGGGAGGTGATGGTGTTTTGGTTGTCTGAGTGTTGTTTGATGGTGTCTTTTTTACTTCTGATGAATGATGTTGTTGATGATGTATCTGCTGTTACTTTAATAATGAAAGATCCTTTTATTTTGTCTTTTACATCTATTTCCACAGATAAAAGTTATGTAGATCTTTGTTCATCAGCAGGAACACAACCTACAACCAAACATTCAAACAGGACACAAAAGACAACCATAATAATATACAAAGTTAGTAAGAGACCTGCAAAACAAAGTTAGTAATCATAATAATTTACATAATATACAACATGTACAATCCTCCCTTGAGGCATATGCCTCCCCTCAAACATAGCATTCAAGGGTTAACCATCCCAATGTTGACAACTAGGTGATTAAACCTAGGTCCATCAAAAGCTTTTGTTAATAAATCAGCCACATTATCATCAGTATGAATTTTAAGCACTTGAATTAGATGCTTCTCATTTGCATCTCTTATAAAATGGTGCCTAATTTCTATATGTTTAGTTCTCTGATGAAAAACAGGATTTTTAACAATAGAAATAGTACTTTGATTATCAATGTAGATTTTAGTGTTCATGAAGTTAAACCCATAATCCAACATCTGATTCTGAATCCAAAGTACCTGACCACAACAGTTGGCAGCAGCAACATATTCTGCTTTAGTAGTAGAAGTAGCCACAATGGTTTGTTTCTTGCATTGCCAAGAGATGAGTCTTCTACCAAGAAATTGACAACCTCCTGTTGTGGATTTCCTGTCCAAATTAGCTCCTACATAATCACTATCACTGTATGCCTCCAACACAAATGGTGATTCCCTTGGGTACCAGAGACCTAACTTGGGTTGGCCTTTGATGTACTTGAAAATCTTCTTCACTGCATTTAGGTGGGAAGTCAGTGGAGTGACTTGATGTCTTGAGCAAGCACTGACAGCAAAGGTAATATCAGGCCTAGAAGCTGTGAGATACATGAGTGATCCAATCATGGATCTATAGAGGTGAACATTCACAGCCTCATCTTGTTCATTTGGATTTTTAAGCTTGGGTGGCTCATATGGAGTAGTAGCAGTCCTCAAAAGGTCAAAGTCAAACTTCTTCAAGATGTCCTTCACATATTTCTCCTGATGGATAAAAATCCCTTCAGGCTGTTGTTTGACTTGTAGCCCTAAGAAAAAGGTTAATTCCCCCATTGCACTCATTTGAAATTCACCTTTCATCAAATCTTCAAATTCCCTGCACCATGCTTCCTTTGTGGATCCAAAAATAATATCATCCACATAAACCTGTACTAGAATGATGTCCCTGGAGTTTTTCTTAATAAAGAGGGTCTTGTCAATTGCTCATCTTCTGTAGCCATGCTCCAAAAGAAATGTAGACAACCTAGCATACCATGCTCTTGGTGCTTGGTGAAGTCCATAAAGTGCCTTGACAACTTTGTACACCTTCTTAGGATGATGGGGGTCCTCAAAGCCTTGTGGTTGAGTGACATAGAACTCCTCTTCAATTTTTCCATAGAGGAAGGCACTCTTGACATCCATCTGATATACCTTAAACCCCATGTAGGAGGCAAAAGCTAAAAATAATCTAATTGCCTCAACCCTAGCAACTGGTGCAAAGACTTCAGTATAGTCAATCCTTTCTTCTTGTCTAAAACCTTGAGCCACCAATCTTGCTTTATTTCTGACCACAATACCTCTTGCATCCCTCTTGCATTTTAATATCCACTTGGTTCCAATAGCAATTTTCCCTGCAGGAAGATCAACAAGGATCCAAACATCTTGATTCTTGAGTTGTTGCATCTCTTCCTGCATAGCTTCAACCCAACTAGGTTCGCTCAAAGCCTGTTTAATGCTTGTTGGTTCAACTTGGGACAAGAAACAAGCAAACAAACAATGCTTCTGATCTATGTGATTGTCTCTCTTCTGAGTAGATACATAAGTTAAAAATGCACATTGCCCAAACTTGGTATTCTTAATGGCACTCCTGGTGAGAACCATAGCATTTGGATCACCAAGTATATTGTCTTGTGGATGAATGGTGTTGATCCTTTTAGTGGCAACAGGATTAACATCAATGGAGGTATCAAGATTGGTTAGTGTAGGAGCAAAGTCTTCATCATAAGAAGCTGATTGAAAAATGCCATCACTTTGCTCAACATTAGCAAGATCTGAGGGAATTGGAAACCTGCCATAAGGTTCATCCAAGCTTGTGGATGTTTCAGTGGAAACAGGAACTGCAGCAGAAATGCCTTCAGCAGAATCGCCTTCAGCAGAATCAGCAGCTGCATCAGCAGATGCATCAGCAGAAATAGATTTTCTGCTCTCTTCAACAGCAGCTTGTTTTAAGAGTGCTTCAGTGTCTTGAGCAAATTCAAGACCAAGTCTTTTAGCTTCCTCAGCAGCTGCATGTTCTTGCTTTTTGAGTCTAGCAAGATCTTCTGCATAGGTTGAGTTTTCCACATCATCAGCAGTTTTGGCATCAGAGGCTTCTTTGTTAGGAGGACCTGCTATATGAATAGGTAAAGTAGATACAACAATAGTGGGTTCATCACATTCTGAATCACTGTCTGAGTCATCTTTTAGGGTACCTGCACTGTCAGAAGATGACACTTGTATACCTGCAGAGGGGTTAGTTTTATGTCTTGCATACCCCAAATAATCTGTTAAGTAATCAAGGTCAAAATACCATTCATGACCTTTTCCTTGAACATTTTCATTATCTTCCAGAAATTTCAGGTTAAGAGTCTCTTCTATCTTCTTTGCAGCTAAGTTATAGACCCTGTATGCCTTGTTATGAGCTGAGTAACCAACAATATACCCTTCAGCAACTTTTGCTTCAAATTTGCCTAAGTGATCACTTGTGTTCGGAATAGTCACTTGACATCCAAAAGGTTTCAAGTGTTCAATGGTAGGTTTCTTCCCTGTCAAAAGCTCATAGGGTGTTTTATTATGAGGTTTAGTAATCAACACCCTATTCAACACATAACAAGCAGTGCCAACTGCTTCAGTCCAAAACATGGTGGGAAGTTTAGAGTCAGCAAGCATAGATCTTGCAGCCTCTATAAGGGTTCTATTCTTCCTTTTTGCAACCCCATTCTGTTGTGGAGTCCTAGGAGTGCTATAGTCTTTTTTAATACCCTTTAAACCACAAAGTTCAATAAGATTAGCATTTTTGAACTCTGTCCCATTGTCACATCTTATACCTTTAATCTTCTTGTTTAGTTGGTTTTCAATGAGAGCCATAAATTCTTTACGTGCCTGAAAGGTTTGATCTTCAGTCACCAAAAAGAATGTCCAACTAAATCTACTGAAAGCATCAGTGATCACCAAACAGAAGTACTTATGGTCAATACTCCTGATGGATGTTGGACCAAAAAGATCCATATGAAGTAGCTGCAATGGTTCTGAGATTGTGGTCACAGTAGTAATGGCCTTATAGGAAGCTTTGTGTTGCTTACCCTTGTTACATGCAACACAATTATGCTCATTAGTGAATATCTTGGAAGGAAGTTCATGAACAAGTCCATCTTTAGCAAGTTTGTTGATAACTTTGAAATTAACATGTGCCATCCTTCTGTGCCATTTAGTAGATTCATCCAAGGATGCTTTAGCCACCAAACATGCTAGATCACCTTCTGGCTTGACATCATTCAAGTCAAATGTGTAAAGATTATGATTTCTTGGAACCTTTAGCAATACATGATTGTCATCAGGTATTTTGAAGTTAGGTGAAAGAATGAGACAACCTTCTTCAGTGAAAAGTACAGGAAGCTTTTTGTCACAGATTTGTGAAACTGAGAACAAATTGAATCCTTGAAGTTCCTTCACATAGTAGACATTCTCAAAATCCACCTTTGGAGTTCTAATGGTTCCTTTACCAGTGATCCTTCCTACCCCACTTCCAAATCTCACTATTCCTCCATTAAAAGGCACAAAATCATGTAGCTTCTCCTGATTCCCAGACATGCTTCTTGAACAACCACTATCAACAATACCTAAGTCTTTATTAAGAAGAGGATGTTCCTACAAAAAAAAAAAAAAAAAAAAAAAAAATTAATATACAACAACATGAATATTATAAGAGACTTAAGTCATGAAAGACTTGAGCCTGCCCTGTGGATCATTATGATGTATCCAAGAAGATGAGTTAGATCCACAATTGTTCCTGAAATCCCTGTAGTTATATGGCCTTTTATATGTCCAAGAACAATCTGCTGAGGACTTTTCAGCAGAATCCCATGTAGCCCTTCCCAAAAACATTGGGTCATTATATCCATACCAATGATTAAATCCATAAAATGGTCTTGACCCATATCTATTTCTATTGGAATTCATATATCTATTAGCAAAAACAGACCTATCAGAAGGAACAGACCAATCAGCAGGAACATAGTTCATTCTGCTGATGGTGTAATTTGCCTGTGGAACTAATGAGGGTTTGGAATAAGTATTGGTCCACTTTGGTCTAGGTCTATTATTAACAACAGAAACACCCATCCTCTTATCATGAAAATCACAATCCTTAATCAAATGTACTTTGCTACCACAAACAAAAACTTCTTCTTCTTAGAAGATTTATTAAATCCAAAAGATGTCTTATTAAACACAAAATTATTCAAAGAAACACCAGAAATAGAATTGTTTTGCAAATACTGAAAAGAATTGTTTTCAAAAGAAGTAAATAACAAGTCTTCAGAAGAGGCTGTCTTAGAAAGAACTTCATCAGCAGCAACTTCAGAGTCCACAGACTTGTAAGATGACTTGTCAGAAAGCTTTATTGAGGACTTGGGTGAGTCTGACTTGGTCTTGGAATCACAGCTGGCATAACTAGAGGTCTCTGAGGCCTTGTCCCTGAAAGAACAAGAGACATATGTATTAGAATCATTACTAGATATACTTCTAGTGTCAGGGGAGTCATTGATCCTAATACCAGTGTTTTCCTTTGATTCTGGTAAGTCCAACTTATGGGATGTAGGCTTAGGTGTTCCTATGGTTGGAGAGTCTTCAAACTTGTTTGGCAAGTCTTTAGACTTTTTGCGAAACAGATGGTGTGAACCATCAAAGTCAGAGGTTTTGGTTGTAGGCACAAATACACCTCTAATAGGTCCTGGTACAGCATGCAAATCTCCTTCTTTAACATAATTTGCTAAGCCTGCTGGTGCAGATTTACCCATATCATTCCTTGCCTCTAAACCAACATATTTTTGAAAACCTAAACCTATTCCAGAATTGACAGCTTGACTACCATAAAGACATCTAGCTAAATTATCTCCTGATATTAACCACTCTTTATGCCTAGCTACTTCATTATTCAATTTCTCTTGCAAAACATCTTTCTCAGACTCAATTCTAGCTTTTTCCTTTTCAGTAAACTTTAATTCATTGCTAGTATTCTCTAAATCTCTATTTAAAACTCTAATCTTTTCCTCATAAGCCAATTGATTATGTTGAAACCACACCTTCTGTTGTTCTAAAGTTTTAAAAGCTTCTTTGTATGTTTGAGCTTCAATAAAACAAGTATTATATTTTGGTTTCATCTCATCATAAGCTTCTTTAAGAGTTTTATATTTAGAATCACAATCACAAACACAAGTAGATACCTGAGGAGATATTCCCATGAAGGCGAAGTTAGCATCACAACTAGCCATGCAGGAGATTTGAGGAGAACTTCTTGTTGCATCTTCATGCTCATTCCAGTCAACACCAGCATCTATTGCAGTTACCAAGGCTTTTGATTCACCAGCCTCCACCTCTTTCTTCTTGTATGCTGAATATCTGGTATTAGCTTCACCCTTCTTGGTTGTGCACTCTCTTGCAAAATGGCCAACTTCTCCACAAGCATAGCACTTCACTTTTCTCCTGTCAAAATGAGCTGCATCTCTACCATCAACATTGAGCTTTTTACCAACCTTTTGCTCAAATCTTTTGACCTTGAGTGAGAGCATAGCCATTTGCCACTTTAAGTCCAACTCTTCTAAAGCAAGTTCATCAATCTGCTCAAAATCTTCATAAGCTATTTGTTGCTGTTTATCAACTTCAGCAAAAAACCGAATGAAGTACATCTTCCATCACATTACTAATCTTTGGATGAGTTATTGGATTAGCATTTGAAAAAGACAATGTGGTAATGGGAAGACTTTGACTGGGAGTGGATGGACTTGAGTAGGTATGTGGTATTGTGGATGGACTTGAGCAAGTATGTGGCATGTAGTTTGAGTTAGAGCTGATAAATGCAGATTGTGAAGGAGTTACTGCATATGGAGAGTGTCCCTTGATGTCGCCTTCGAAAGCTCTGAGTTTGTTGTACAAGTCATCAAAAGTGAGGTAGTCCAGGCCACCTTTGGTTTTCAATGATATACTAACCTGAGACCATGAGGGAGGTAAGGCTCTTAGAAACCTGGAATTCACCTCCTCATTGTCAGGTCTGGCTAGAAGCTGATTCAAGTGACTCAGTATCTTCTGAAACCTGTCATAGCCTTTGTGGAGACCTTCTTCTTCAGTTATTCTGAATTCTTGGAATTCTTGTTTCAACATACTCTTTCTCATCCTTTTTGATTCTTCATTCCCCCCAAATCTAGCTTTTATAGCCCACCAGATTTCTCTTGGATCAGTCATGGAGTGAAAATCTCCCATGTGGTCATCAGGGATTGCTTGCAGCAATATAGTTCTTGCTTTGTTCTCCCTTTGTATAGCAAGAATTTCTTCAACAGAAATAGGTTCCACAATATTAATGTTGCCATCAGCATCTTTTATTTGCTTTTTAGGACGACAGCCATTGAGATTCACATTCCAGAGGTTATAGTCAACACTTGCAATCCCGTTTTGCATCTTCATAGCCCAGATCTCATATTCGTCCTTCCTGAGAAAGGGAAGCTTGGCATTGCTGTTAGAGAAAGCAACCTGTTGTAGTTGCTGAGTGAGAGAGCCGGCTTATGTGAGAGTGACATCATTGCCTGGTTTGTCTCCTATTGGTACTAAGTGGAAGGTTATGTGATTGTGTTAAGGTTACAGAGAGTATCTCGTGGCTCTGATACCACTTGTAGGATCTAAACCTTGATAGATCTCGAGCCAATAGATCGTTAGCCTACTAATGTAATCACTAGTAAGACTAAATAGATAATCCCTGTGAGCTTGTAATTATTGCAGAATATAAAAACAAACTTGTATACTAAACTTGATCCTCTATAGATCAATATTCTTTAACTAACAATGTTATGAAATTCGTTCATAATACAATGACCTAGGGTTCCTTATATACTAGTGGAAACCCTAACATTTCTTACAAGAAACGAATAACAATAAACTAATAAAAGATATTCTACATATCTTGTCCTAAATTAAACAATTTCTATCCATGGATTAACTCTATCCGCAGGATCTCTATGCATCCGCAGGAACCAGTCATCAGCAGAAACAACTCTAAGCTTCCGCAGGAACCTGTCAGCAGTATCCGTCAGCAGTATAAATTTTGACTTCAATAATTCCTTACAAAAGGGTGATTTAAAACGTTTTTGATAATAAATTCGCGTGGTAAGGAAAATCGTCTAAATGGTTGTGTTACATTTTCGTGGAGCAAACGGATTAAAACAGATTTTAATGTATTAAAAATCTCTTCGTGTGATTAAAAATGATCTAAAAGGGTGCTTGTTTATTACCGGTTCTTAAATGGGTCGGGTCAACCGACTTGAGTCGGGTTGACCTGGGTTTGACTTTGGTTTTGCTCTTGGTTAGGATTTATGAATTTTTTCTTGTTGATGTTGATGTTGTTACTATTGTTTTAGCCTCGAGTTTGATTTGTTTATTAGCATTATTTTTCGCGTTTGGTATTGGTTTGATCATTTGACTGATTTTGCTCGATTTCTTAGTTTATTCGATTAAGGTTTGTATGGTTTGAGTAATTTGCGCTATTGGTTGAGTTTGATTAATATTTGCGTGTTTGAATCTGACTAGGAACACCACCAAGAGGTGTTGTTTGGCTCGGTTGTGTCACGACACCATTAGGCTACACACTGTAATAGCTAAAGGATCTATTAATCCACCAAATGATCAATTTCTTCTTAGTGTGGCATAATCAAATGATCGATCGATCGGCATGAAAATGGGATATGTGGGTCGTCCAAGTGATCTAGATCGTCCAAGTTCTTGTGTGTGTTTATGTGTAGTTAATTAAATATAAAATGTATTTTTGTGGGGTATTTTTTTTGTAGTGTAGGTTACCTTACTGTGGCAACCAATCGCCGGAGAGAGAAAGCTAACGTGACAGATAAAATGAAAGGGATTGACCTTCATTACTGTGTTTATCCTTATGGCGTTAAAAGTGTTGTTTGTAAAATGGTTTAACAAAGAGAGAGAGAGAGAGAGAGAGAGAGAGAGAGAGAGAGGAGCGCTTGGTTTGTTGTAAAAACGTGAGTTAGTTGGGATTGTTGAGTTTCGGATAATATAAAACTATAAGGGTGGTTTATTCGTTGTGTTTGATCCTCGACTACACCCCAGTGGGTGTTTGTATTACTGAACTAACACATCTTAATTGTTTTGTCTTGGTGGTCCTTGGTAAGTTGCGGACATGTTACTTGGATACGGATTATTACTTGACTTATGGGACATATACCGAATTTAATAATACTTGAACTATTGGACAATTATTGGATTTATACCGATATCACTTGGACATTAGACTTATTGGACTTGAAACGAATACAATATATTAGACTCATGACGAATTTAATATATTTGATTCACAACGAATATACAATAAGGAAATAATGTCTAATAATTAAACACTTTTTATTAGTTTTCTATTAAATAGACTTGAAAAGATTGATTTCATTAAAGTCACGATGACTTGGAAATGCCAAAATTTATATAACTTTCTACACTTATACTCTTATTTTAAAAACCATATATTCTTGTGAAACCCGACAAGAATCTAACATGTGTTCTTTCTAACTTGAAAAACATCGATACTAAACTTTTTACATGTATTGAATTTGAGTATTCCACAAAAACAAAGACACGTTGTATTTTGTAGACTTAATTATACGAGATGATTTTGAGATAACCATATACGTATTAGGTTGTGCCGATCCCATACCGTTGTACTTGTACTCTTGATACCATTGTGATTGCTCTAGATGCAGTTGTGTCCGTTGTGATATTTTCATTGCTATGGCTAAGGTGAGTTCATGGCCCTTACTTTTAACTTGTTTTATAACTGTTTTGGGGGAGAATACATGCTCATTTTTAACTAAACTCAACGCTTTTTAATTTTGATACGCGAATTGTTACTTAAAACTTGACTGTTTGGCTGAAATATTTAATTTGGTTATGTGAAGGGGTTATGTGTTTATCTATATACTAGCAGGGTGCCCGCGCGATGCAGCTGCGGGCACCCTGTAATTTAATTTTTTTGGCTAATAATTTATTTTATTTGTACGTTTTTTGGCAATAGTTTTACTGATTAGTTTTCTATGGCAAAAGTTTGATGAAATTTTACTTAGTTTGTATTATTTTATTTATTATTTATTTAATTTTTTTGTTTAGTAGTTTGCTTGGTTTGTATAATATGTGAACATATTTTAGTTTATTATGTTCTTTTTGACAATAAATTTACGGATATCAAAAATTTTGTTTAGCTCGTGTCCTTTCGGGCTCGAGCCCGTTTGACCTGTGCCCGTTCGGGCTCGAGCCCATTTGACCCATTGCTCGTTCGGGCTTGAATATTTGTGTAATATGCTTTATTATTTGTATTAGTGACATTTAATGCAGGAATTGTGTTTAAGTTGGTTGTACAATATGATTGATAATTTGTATTTCTTATGTAAAGGGTATTTTAATAAGTGTATTAATTGTATTTATTGACCAGTTAATTAATTGTATTTAATGTACATAATGATTTATTTATTGTATTACTATTTAATGTTAGTATTAATTGTATGTTAAAATTAAATATGAGGAGAATTTCTATAAGTAGCATTGGTTGTTGTACTTATAGCTTTAAAAGTTGTATTGCTTAATTTTAAGTATTTCTATTAATAGTAGGCATTCCTCCATTATAAGATAGTTAGATATATGTGTGTTTCATAGCCTCACTTTTACTGTTAATGATGTTTTATCGAAACTTGGGGTGAGATTCGAACTCCCTCTTAAATAACATCGAATTGAACCAGCATCTTTTCATAGAGTTTTCTTGCTCCATATTTGCATAAAAATACAATAGATGAATAGTCATTCGACGAAAAATAATTTATTTTATATTTGAATATCGTATTTTCTGTCAGAATAAACATGTAAAATACAATCACTAGGATTATTAACTAATAAGGAGTGTGAGTATTGGAAAAAAAAAGATTTTTTCTCTCCTACGAACAATTTTTTCGTAAAATCTCGTCTAATAATAAGTTAAGTTTATGTTACAACTATTACAATATGGAACATGCAAAACTGTTTTGAATGGATCAAATGTTATTTTATGACTTTGCTATGATTCCTATGTTAGTTAGCTAAGGTTATTTGTTATATGAGCTGTATCTGTGCAGGATTATTGTTATATGAGCTGCATATGTGAATGATTATTATTGTGCTGCACCTGTGTAGGTTATTATTACATTGCGCACCTATGCGTGATTATTTTTACTGGTTTGGCACACTTTTGTGAGAGGATGATGTATTGGTTTTGTGACTTAGTCCAGCGTAGCAATTTTATACATGATTTGGTCCAATGTTAGTTCCTTATGATTAAATCTATGAACTCACCAACATCGTGTTGACACTTTTAGCCTGTATTTTTAGGTTTAAGGCGATATCTTATTTCTGGAGGCGCTTAGCAAGGGGCATGGTCATACACTACTTTGATATATATTTGGGACCGCTTACACTCTTTTATGGCCTGTATTTCCGCATTATTTTGAAAGATGTAAAATTAAATGCTCTTGATTATGAAATTTCTTCTAAAACGGGTAAGGTAAATCCGTTTTCTATTGCTTGTGTTGTGTACCAATTTAGTAGCACCCATGACATGTATGCTTCCATTGTACCGAATTTTAGGGGTGATGCAGTTTTTCATTCATAAATTAATTGTGTCATATATTTGCATGTTTAACCCATGAGTTTTTATTTTACTCTAATTTGTGCATTTTCGATCAATAGTAAGGGAGTATTTTTTCACTAAGACAAATGTGAGTGTTTTGGTAATATATCACTTGTGTGATTGATATTAAAAGAATAGTCCGCCAAACTCATACGTTATCCACATGCTATGGTTATTGGACATTCCCAAACTTACGATTTATCACTTTATTGATCGGCGTCATTAAGTGATAATTCGCAAATGGTTATTCTTATTTATCCTTAGACTTGAGATGCAATCAGGGATCCACGCAGAGATTCGGGGATTTTCCACCCTTATGAAATAACATAAAAATTACACCAATTCGTCGAAAATATAAAGAATTTTGACTCTTAAAGTTTCTAAACAAAAATACATCGCACATAACTAGATTAATTACAACTTAAATTCAACTTTAAAGCATCGTAAACATTGTAACATTACATATAATATAAAAACTATATGTATCATATGTGCGTATTCGGACAAAATACTTATGTAATATGTAGTTGGTGCTTACGCTTCTAACTTTTTATTTTAAAGGGGTTTGATATTCTAAATATCACATATGCATGTAAACATACATGTTAATACTTATAAACATATATACATATACATATACATGTTAATCGAGTACGGATATAACATATAAATTTTAAATACTTGTATGCTAGAAAGATCGGGTTCGGGAGCGGGTTCAGGGATTTATGTTATCCCCATCCCTGGTTTCATATTTCGGGGATTCCCCGTCCCCATCCCTGGTCAACTCGGGGATTCCACAGTCAAATTGAATTTGAGAATCGGGTCCCCATCGGGTTTGGAGTTTTTTGTCATCCTTAGTTATAAGGACTATTTTCGGAAGCGATGTGAAACACATGAATGACACGTGTAGTCAGGATATAATTTGTTCCTCCACTAGTCTTCTTGGGTATGATATTACTTGGGCCTTCGCTGAATTAATTAGATGTTTGCATGGTCGTGCTGAAAGCGTAAATCAAGATAGTACTTGTTTTACATTTGGTAATCTGAATTAATTTCTAAAACGTGAAACAAAATAGTTAATTAAAATGGTATGACTTAGATCCATAACCATAGTTTAACAGTATCTGAAATAAGGGATGTATATTTATAAATCATTTAACTGAGCTGCTTTTTGAAACACTCAGATATTTCTGGGAGCAATGTGGTGTTGCTAGACGCTTAACATTGTTAGTATGAATTATCTGGTTATGACTTATCGCAAGTGAGAGCTATTGGTTATGCTCAAAGTCTAGTCGATAATTTGTACGGACGGGAATATGTATTTATTAATATATTAAATGTTATATATTAAATTTATAAGTTACGAAACGAACTAAAGACCGTTAGTTAATCGTTAGACGCATAACTAATTATCGGGCATTCTAATTTACTCGTAATGGACCAGTTAAATTAGTTGAAGCAAAGTTAATCCCATTAAAACCTAGTGGGTTTGGGGGCCGGTCGAACAATGTTAAATTATTATTATTATAGTATGTGTACCTAATAATAATTACTCAAAGACTTAAACACAGGACTGAAGGATCAAACCGAAAGTCTAGAATCTTCCATAGGGGGGAGGGGGTTTCGGCCGAATGACTAATCCAAGAGGGATTAGGAGTGCAAAACTTATCCAACAAGTTTAATCACTATATAATGAATCCTTATGATTCATTATTTGCTTGTCATTAATTTTTCCTTGCACTCCTAAACCCTAAGCAAAAATCCGAACACCCTTGTGCCCAAGCAAAACCGATCGGCACCCCTTTTACAAAGGGTTTTGTTCGCAATTCACAAAACCAAACAAACCCTAGCTCGGTTCGTGTTTATTCGTAACATGTACTAGCATACGCGTATTGTTGTGACATCTATGTATGCTTTGATAGAGACAATCTATTTTGATTGTTAGTTTCGTTCCAAGTGAAGTAATTTCAAGATTCAAAGATTCGTTACTTGACTTAGTAATTCAAGTAACTCGAGGTTGGTAATTTAGTGTTAATTATTTATGTGTTAATTTATTTGCATCAAGCTAGATCCATTCTGATGCGTACTCATGGTGACTAATGGTTAAACTAGTTGTAAAATCCCAACATATTTAAGCTTCGCTTGATGCCCCCAGTGATCACGTATCCTAGCTCCGCCACTGCTCATTACCCTAAACTTGTCTTAGATATATACCATCAACCACTCATCTTCTTTCTTTGTGATTTTTTTTTTTGGTAAAAAGGACTTCCACCCTGTTAAAATATTCTTTCTTTGTGATTTTGCACTCCGATACTTCTAGTTTTCTTATAAAAATATAATAACATACATTGCAAATCATGACAGCTTCAAGGTGAAAATTTTAGTTATATTCAAATTAAAGAGCGTTGTTACCCACCCAAACAGTACTCCAAAATACTCTTTTCTCCACACCTATTTTTCATCTATAATGGAAGCAAGGTTGCAAAAATTGCTAGGCACTAGTGAGGCGGTTGAGTAGGGTCTCGCGATTAATCGGTTAGGCGGGGATTAATCGGATTGTAATTTTTATGCACAAAATTGTAATTTTAGATATTATATTATATTATATATATGAGATAAGCATAATGCATCAAAGTTCAAATATTTCAACTGTTCAAATATAAACATAATACATAATTCTTCAAAGTTCAAAATCAAACATAGATATTACACGGTGTGTTGACTATTTTTAAGTGATCTTTGACTGACTTTGTCTGATTAATCAGTTTTTTGATCGATTTTTAAGATATTTTGACTTATTTTTAAGCGATTTTGTCCGATTAGACCGATTTTCTCCAATTAATCGTTTTGTTGACCGATTTTTAAGCGATTTTTTACCAAAGCGATTAAATAAGCCGATTATGATAAATGAAGGCGCTTAGTGAGCGATCAGCGATTATGCGGGAATTAATCGGCTGCCTGGACCGATTTTTACAACAGTGAATGGAAGGGAGGATTTGATATGAATTTTAAGAAGCTCTATTAAAAGTTAATGATTGCATCAAGGATCGAGTGGCATTATATAGGAACAGGGAAATATGAAGCCACCTTCATTTTCTTAAATTAACTCATAATTTGACACCATAAAAGCATCGAACTCTATGAAAAAGAACAACACCAGCATTTTGCAAGAATAACTTAAAAAAAAAAATTAAAATCCTAAATCCACTCAAACCACAAAATGAAATAAACATATCTACCTCCAAAAATGTTTTTATTTAAAGGTCAAATTAAACATGAATCCATTTATGGAATCCTTTTTTTCCTTCTAATTAGTTATAAATTTCAGAAATATACCTCTACTCATCCCCTTAGTTATGTGCTTAAAGAGAAAGATCATGGATTAATAAAACAAGGACAATCTGATTACAATAAAACTGAATACTGGCCCGTCTCTATTCTCTATTGGAAGTTGGTATCTTATCTTAATCACAATCAAGCAAGATTGGCCTAATGGAATGAACATGTCCAATAAGTACGTGAATTTGACCTGAAACAGTTTTATTGATACTTATAAACTTTTTGTACGAATATATCTAGTACATTCCAACATGAAATAAACATGGTTCAACAATTTGAACTACCAATGCAGAGTGGATATTCATGAGGCTGAAGTGCACCCTGTAGATGTTTCACAGCACTGCCGTAATATACAAAACCCATGAACCAGAACTCGTGATCATCAACTGATATAACTTGGATATACTTTTCAGCAGGATTCGTTTTGCTTTTCGAAGGCTGGATAGCTTTGAGTTGAAGTAATGGGATGAGCACCTAAGGATTGTGAACGGATCAAGCATGATAAAACATTTGGATAGAACTCAAATCTAATAAGTATGCATGTAACATTGTTATTACATGTAGCTTTACCAAGAGCTTGAATATAAAACAAAAGTTTAACATATCATTTCCGATAACCACACAATATGGTAACTATGTTCAACTGAAATAAGTTAATCAAATATGTCCTATTTGAATGAAAATTTTCAACTTACAGTCAAAATGTTAGAAATATTTATGTAGTGATTATAACATTGTACATAGAGTGAAGAATTTCCAACATTTGTTTCTTACATTCACAACAAAGCTATAAAAGAAAGAACAGAGAAAAAATTTGTCTGTCCCAATAAATTTATTTAATTTAGGCATGTTGAAATGTAAAATGCTAAATAGAATTAACCACTTTCTAACAGTTGGTTGATCATACACTGTGTAAAGTATTGTTGCTTATATTTATAGATATTTTGTTGAGAAATCTTGACAATACTTATAGATCCATCTATCCTAAACCAGGTGGGTAACTCTGGATTTTGGAGATCTATTGTATATTCATACTAGTGATAAAAAAAAAAAGGATCTCTTATTTTATTTTTATTTTTTTTAATTTCTGAATTTCGTTATGGATATTGTGCATTCATACTAGAAATTGACCAAGATTATTGTTTGAGAGAGGATTTTGAAAGTATTAAGATTAAATAATGATGCAATGATTATTAGTTAGCTTTTTATTGATAGTTTTTAGGATTGAAAGAAATATCTCGTTACGGATAAATGTGTTATGCTTCTTATTCCCATGGAAATATTGTTTCCGTGTTCTTAATAGCATCCTTGTTTATAACTTGATATGTCTATGACAATTGATCCAAAAGAATTTTTGACCTATAAAATGAAGGATACACTAAAATCAACAACGTTGAAATTGATAAAATTGTGAAACGACGAAATAACGCTTTGGTAACTTTGCTAAGATCAAGAGTGGGGATGCGATTGATAAAGCATTGAGTTATTATGAGAAGCCTTGAATTGACCAAGATTATAGTTCGAGAGAGGATTTTGAAAGTATTAAGCTTAAATAATGATGCAATGATTATTAGTTAGCTTTTTATTGATAGTTTTTAGGATTGAAAGAAATATCTCATCATGGGATGAGAGTTATAGAACTTTAAGAGTCTTGGATTGACTCTTATTTAGTAGTAATCATGTTAGTTTAATGCATTAGAAGTTGCAACTTACAAGTGTTGGGTGAGTTCAAATAGTCATGTTAGAATTTGAAACTAATGAAAATAATTACTAGGACTAGCAGTGAAAGATATGATGTAGTTTGTATATATTGGATGCTGATGCTGATAACGCTAGCTCTTTCTTTTGTTGGTCTTAACACCTTTAGGATCACGAAATTGAACATGGGTCAAATATATCAAGGGGTTTGACTCGATTTATGGTTAATCACTCATCCTCTATGTCAAGTTGTTAATCTTCATAAGTGACAAGTCATTGTACAAATATCATATATGACAAGTCATTGTACAAATATCATATATGAAACGAAACACAACAAAAACAAGGGTTAGATAGTTTGGGAAGAATATAGGTTACCTTGTAATAGCTCCATTTCTTCTCATCGCCAACTCTATATGGAAGTGGATTATCACTGCAAAATGCGAGCTTTGCAGTTGACACGTACAGTACTCCCATAACGGGGCCAGCAGAAGTTGATAAGTAGCATGCATACGACTTCAGAAATCGCTCCTCAGGAATTGTTTGGAATGTTGTTCTAAAGATTTTTTCATATCCACCTTCTGCAAGAACTTTTGTTCCCTGAGCAATTCTTCCAACAGCAGCATCAGTAATACTTGGACCCATTTTCACTGGTTCAATGCCAAAATAAACATTATTAAATCAATAATGAAGGGTGGGTAATAATCAATGATGTCCCTATCATCATTAGGGGGTTCACATTAAGTGGGTCTCAGGTTAATGCTACTTTCGTAACCCATTATATAATCAGCTTAATCGTCTACTATAATTCATGCTTTTGTTAGCATGAAGAAAAAGTAAAAGAAATGAGCTCAAACATTTTTGGGGTTAACCACTAAATGGATCAGCATACTACTTTTTTTTTCCTCATTAATTTGGAAAACTTCATAACTGAAGGCATTTTGGTATACATACATGCATCTCTTAAATTGATGAAACATTCTTGCCATATTAATGACAGTATTAGTAATATGATACTCCGGTTGAATCAAATTTGTGTTAAGTGTTCATTTGACATTAGACATAAAATCAGACTAAAAATTACATGATACTGAACCTGATGAAAGATAGAGAATACGTTATTTAGGGAGAATACAAGTAATGATATCAATGTTAAGTTTGATTTCCGACAACTTGGGTGACCTAGAAAAATTTTATGACAAATGAAAATAGTCATATGTACACAATTTTTTCTTATCTACTATCCATTGTTGATGATGAATCACGGAAATGGTCATGTAGCAAATGAAAAGTAAAATAAAGACGACTTTTTCATCATCATCTTCTACTTCTGTTTCTTTTCTTCTTATTTTACGCCTTCATCTATATGTTTTTTTTTACAATCAAGATGAGAAAGCCTAGATACAAAATAAACAAAATCTGACTCCAAGGATCGGAGTAAGCCCAAAAACCTTCACTATCATCCCAATAAACCAAAACATAATCATTCTACTCTCTCTTATAAATGAAAAAAATCAAAATTGTATTCATTTCCTTAACTTCAGTACCTTTCTCTCAGAAGTTTTTTGAATCGAATTTCCCTCACAAACAAAACACATAAACTAACTTGATTTAATTATTGTTTTCTTTGGTTTTTAGAGTTTTCTTACTTGGTCTCCTTTTTATTGATACGAGGATAAAAAAGCCTAATATCTGATTGTTAGGATTAGGGAGGGATAATCATGGGAAAGGGACAGTAGCAGCAACAAAACCCAGCAACACAAACAAGAAACAGGTAGAAGATCAAAGGTTGGAGCAAAAAAGGCTAATATTTGTATTATGAAGAAGTATCAAAAGTTACTAGTTCTGTGTTTCTGCTATAGGTTATATAACTAAATAACCGACATACAAAAACACCGACATACAAAAAACACCGACATACAAATTCTAGATACTACCAAAATTACTAAAATACCCTTAGTACTAAAATTACCAAACTGCCCTTAGGAGTTTAAGTCAGACCAACTAACAATCTCCACCTTGACTTCAACTCCTAAGTGATGCCAAAGTTTCAATCAAATTCAAATTTCCAAACACTAGAGGTGCTAGCCAAATTCATAACAAACGATCGAATATGAAAACGATCCAAAAACAAATGCCGATGTCTTCGAAACGAACTATCAAATGTTAACCGACAAATCAAACTCGGTTAACCAAACAAAGCGAATCGGCTCGAACGATCTTCAACAAACACAATCAAATTCGGGCAACCAATTTCAAAAGCCCGACAAACGAAGATCCGAATTTCCAAAATGACAAATTCCAAAGATCAAACAAACTTCAAACGACTTGAACCAAGTCTTCAAACCCCTAAAAAACGATTTTCAAATTTCGAATACCAAAAACGCCAACCATTTAGAGCACATCACATTCTGAACTCGAGTAGTCTTTTGCAACAGCCGCTACTTGACCTTTTTCCTTAAGTTTAGGACAATTGTACTTCCAATGGCCTTCCTCTTTACAATAATTACAAATATCTCGTGGATTGGGACCTCGAGAACTTGATGATGCTCCACCTTTATCTTTACCTTTTTCAAATCGATAACGACCCCTATCACGACTTGTGATTGATAAGCCGACGGGTTGAGATTCCAAAGTTTCCGATGCTTGGTGACGTAGCTCTCGGGAATGCAAAGCAGATCGAACATCTTCCAAAGTGATTGTGTCTTTACCGACAACAAACGAACTAACAAAACTTTCAAACGAAGGAGGCAACGATACTAGAAGAATAAGAGCCGCATCTTCATCATCAATCTTGACATCCACATTTTTCAAATCCATCAAGATTGAATTCAATGCATCAAGATGATCTTTTAATGCTGAGCCCTCTTTCATTCGGAGTGAGAACAAACGTTGCTTCAATAACAACTTATTCGTCAACGACTTCGTCATATAAAGCTTTTCTAACTTCTTCCATACACCACTAGCCGTTTCTTCATCCGCAACCTCGCAAAGAACCTCATCCGATAAAGATAGCAAAATAGTGGAATGGGCCTTTTCATCTTATGAGGCATACTTTGCATCCGTCATATCAGCCGGTTTGGGACCGGCTAGAGGTGCCCAAATGCCTTGTTGTTTCAATAAGGCTCGAATTTTAATTCGCCACAAACTAAAGTTACTTTTGCCATTAAACTTCTCAATACTAACTAACGACGATGGTGTTTGAGAAGACATAACTATCCAAATGGGTTTTGCTACTAACTAACAAACAATTGCCCTATTAGCTGCTATGAAACAAAGACCAAAATATAAAACCCAACAACTAATCGATCCAAAGAACAGAGAAATTGGATCAATTCAAACACAAATTATGACTATCCCTAATCCCAGTCAACAAACACCTTCAATCTAACAAACAAGAAGCAACAATCGATTGAAGAATAACAAAACAACAAACCTGATACTTCCGACCAAACGAATCAGCAGCCACCAAACACAAACCAAAACTCCAACGAGTTCAAGAAACTAATTCTAGAAATAAACCAAAAGCTGAAGTCGATTCCCAAACCATGAATTGATATTTGATCATGTAACCCAAAACAAATCTACAACCTCAAACTTGCTTCAAAACAATCACTTGGCTCTTGATACCAATTTGTTAGGATTAGGGAGGGATAATCATGGGAAAGGGACAGTAGCAGCAACAAAACCCAGCAACACAAACAAGAAACAGGTAGAAGATCAAAGGTTGGAGCAAAAAAGGCTAATATTTGTATTATGAAGAAGTATCAAAAGTTACTAGTTCTGTGTTTCTGCTATAGGTTATATAACTAAATAACCGACATACAAAAACACCGACATACAAAAAACACCGACATACAAATTTTAGATACTACCAAAATTACTAAAATACCCTTAGTACTAAAATTACCAAACTGCCCTTAGGAGTTTAAGTCAGACCAACTAACACTGATGTAACTCGTCAAGGCACAACGACCTGAAAACGAAACCTAAATGCTGGAGGCTTCAATGTTTTTCTGAGTTAGTTTAAGGGCAAGCTTCCACAATTGTAAAAAGAATAACAACCAAATAGTGATGACCGATGATCATTCGAGAACTGGGAAATTTGTAAGGAGGATCCCATAATATACTGTAAAGTTACTAAAAATTATATACTCCTAAGTCCTAAATGATGATAACTTTTCAAGCGAAATTGTAATATTTATCTGAGTGATCAGGCCTCACATTGCACTATTTATATTGTTGCTCATTGAAATTATAAGCAATTAGGATCTGAGAATTAAATTGATAATTTTATTTCTCATTGACGTCTTTGAAATTATAAGTAATTACAACTAATACATTTATATACATAGGATAAAACATATAATGATGCTCCCCACTTTGCAGGTTGATGATCAATTCAGTTAAGGTAAAATATACAAAGTTACAAACAATATTCAGGCACCCTAATTGAAGTCCACGATGGAATAAATTTTGTTTTATTCATAATCAACTAAAGGGTGTTTGGAGGTTTATCGTTTCATCGTACGCTTATTTTGATGCTACTTATAAAAGAAATCTGAATGATACTTAAAGTGATTCTTTTGCCCTAATAATTAGCAAATTTACACATTGTTTTAGACGTCCAAACACTCGAAATCATTTAATTAGGTTACCGAATAGGCTCATAAGATGATAAAAGTGCACCAGAATCCAAACACCCTTGAATACATGCAATGCTTCAAAGTTAAGAAAAATATACAGTTCATTTTTCAAAAAATATATAAAACTTACAATGTTGCCACATATCTCCAGCATATTCTTGTCCCTTTTTTGTTGCCTCAGCTGCCTTCTGCGCCCATCTCCCAAACAAAACCTTAACCGTTTCCATCTTACCTGCCAAGAGAAAAAAGAAAAATCATAAACAGATAGCCAAACAAATCATTTAAGATCATCATATATTCACGATGTCTTTCAAAAACCTAAAAAATAAAGAATAAGAATAAACAAATAGCAGAAGTAAACTCACTTTTCGTGGGAGGATCCCGTACAGGAGCAGCCAACACGTACGGATTGTTGGCTGAGGTCTGCGGTGGTCCGGAAGCAGGAGGCGATGGAGGAACGTTGTCATTTCGATCAACATTAGGGTCTGGAACGTTGTCATTAGAATTTTGATTCATCGAGAAAATGTGATGCCGAACTTTGATTTATTAATGAAAAGAAAACTTAATAATTGGATTGGATTTGGAAAAAGGGTTTTGATTTGAGGGAGTAATGTTTTCGTTTTTATTGTTATGACATCGAACCGTTATATTATGAGTTTGAAATTCGAAATTGAGTGAATTACATATGTGGTCCGTCGGTTTGTTATGCTTTACCATAATAATCTTGCATTGTGATCCCACAGTTGTACCTTTTTGTTGTGTTATTTAAGGTCTTTTTAAGGATACACAAATTCAACCTTTAATTAATGGGATTGTCTAACCAGTGCCCTAAGAAGGAGGAGGACCTACAAAAAAGTACTAAAAAAATATTTCTTTATTAAAAAAGTGTAGGTCCATGAGTCTTTTAATTATTTCTTTAGTGTTTTTTTGTGGATCCTCCCCTTTCTTAACGGTTAGAGAATCCCTTAATTAATTTTCAAATCTTGATCTCTTTTTATTCCGAGTTGTGTAATAGTTAATTCATCTACCATGTACACTAAAAATAAGATAATATATAAGCATCAATGTGAGCTGAACAAGCTGTGTCGATAGAGTTTAAACTGAACATGAACTATGAATTTGGCCCAGACTCGACATTCACATGCTATAGGTTAAATACACTGAGAATGGAGATAAACTCTTTGAATAATGAAACTAACATTGATAAACATGAGTAATTGGTATGCTTAATTATATACTCAAACTTATGTGTCAATATTATGTTGATAACAACAACAAACTTGTTTTTCACAAACCAATAATCCACCGCCCAATCATTTCTCTAGCGTAATATAGAGTGCTCAAATTAAATTGGCGAAATTAGTAAAATCACTAGTGTTGTTCATGAAGATCAGCGAGGTGAGTGACTGCCCAGATCCCCTAAATTTTCCACCTTATAGATTAGATTATATAAATTTGAACACGTTTTTAATTTGGTTAGAAACAAAACCATTTGGTGAAAATAATTCCGAAATCAACCATATGTTAGGCAGTTAGATAATATGAGGGTTTTGTGTGATGGAGGAGTATCATATCAGTGAAATTTTATCAAATTTATTTAAAATTTAAAAAGTCTACAAAGTAATGAGAATTTGACAAGAGTCCCGTATTAATAAAAAAGAGAAAAATCATTTAACCAAAAGAAAAAAAAAAACAAAAAAACAAAAACAACAACGAAAGGTCCCCTGTTAACCAAAAAGGGAAAAATAATTTACATAAAAGATGATACAATATAAATAAGAAGGAATTGCATATATACCCTATGAAACTTAAAAATTTGCATATTTTCTTAAAATACAAGTTTTTAATGCATAATTTGATTAAGCATGTTTTGGGGAAAATATGTAAATATGTGAGTTTTAGTGGGTCGATATATAATTGCCCCGAGTGTTAAACCATTGAAAAAAAGTTTGTAAACTTTATGTTTATCAATTGTTTTGACTAGTATAAGTCAATAAAAATTATAAAAAAGATGAGAATAAAGATGAAGTTGATGAATGAAAAGCTTCATAAATGTTTTTAGAACAAATAATTCAAGCTTTTATGCTCATCAATATTTCAATGTTATCAATAGTTTTGTTTAATAAAAGTCTTCAAAGTCTGTTCTATAAAAAATGGTACCAAAGATGAAGTTGGGGATAAAAAGCACTAAAAATTTCTTTTAAAAAAAGTGTTTTTGATGAAAAAAATTGTAAAGTTATATTAGTTTTGTCTAGTAAAAGTCGTCAACATCTTAACTAATTATAAAGGGTGTATGGTCAATTAGTCAATGGGTGAAAACTGAACTTTCAATAATACCGAAATTGCCCTTGACTATCTTAAATATCTTGTCCATTCAATACCCACGCTTCTCTTGGAACTGAACATTAATTATCTTGTCTACACAAACTCTCTTTCATTAATGCACACATTCATCTCTCATCATATTTTCTCTCCATAAAAAACAAATCCACCACACAAACTATATCATTAATTTTTACTATCTAGAAAAAAGTCAAAAACACAGCCGCCTACCATCTATGAGCGGACTATCACCAGTGCGCCACCACCCACGAGCCGACCACCATAACCGTAATCTTCGGCCGATTTCTAAGGTATTTTGGAGCTATTTTTCTAGATCTACATATATTTATTTAAGTTTTGACGTTTTTAATAGATTGTGGTGATTTATCTTGTTGAGGATCTAAAGTTTGAACCCACCACAAAAGCGCCACCATCGAGGTGTTTTTTTAATAGATCTAAAGTTTTGAAGGTATTCTTTTGTGTTTATTTATAAATCTGAGTTTATATTGTATTTCTTTTGCGTTTTTTCTGTTATAGCCGCCATAAGGCGCTGTCGCCGCTGACTCGCGTTTTGCTGAAGGCTTTTAAAGGTTTGAGATATATTTTTTCTAGTTTTATTTACAAGAGCTATGTATATCTTTTAATTTTTGAAGGCTTATTCTTACAAATCTATAGATTTTGGGTGTTTTTTTTACAGCCGCCGCCTCCGCTCCGCTGCTGCTGTCGCCACTTTCCACCGTTGGCGGTTGATATGTGGTTAGTATGGTTGTGGTGATTTAGACTTTTTTTTTTTTTTTTTTTTTTTTTTTTTTTTTTTTTTTTTTTTTTTTTTTTAATTTGAGAATAGCTGTTATATCTTAAATTTTCGGCTGTGGTGGTTAATGGTAGGCTGGTACACAAGAAAGCTATTATGATGTTGGAATTTGTTAGATCTAAAGGTTATTCGCCTATGTTTTGCTAGATCTAAAGGCTTGAATCTTTTTTTGAACCGAGGAGTTATTAATACAAAAAAATTTAATCTACTCCAATGATAATTTTTCAAGGTTATCTTGTGTTAGTTTTATAAGTTTTGTTGCTACATTTGTTTGATCTTTCATTTGGAGGATGGAAAGTTGACACCAATGATGTTGTTTGAGGCCTATGGTAATTAATTTGGGCCAGTGATGTTTTGACGTTTTTGTTGTGCCGGAAACTGCAGTCTACACCGCCATTCTGGAATCTTTGTCTTGATTGTTAATTTGGGCCAGTGATGTTGTATAAGCTATTTTTGTATAGAGTGTTTGTTTGTATAAATTATTACGAAGTATATAAATTTGTTAATCTTGATTTGTTGTATAATTTTGTGTATTTAAATTTGTTATTCTTTTTAAACTTTTTTAGATTGGAGGCTTTTTTGTTACAGTAATTTTAAGAGTACTCTAATTTTATATATCTCAATGTTAAAGTGTATAGGTTTTGTAAAATTGTACAAAACTTATTTGTTGGTATATGTGAATGGAATTTTTTTTGTTACAAAAGGTTTTTATGTGAAATTTGTTGGTATATTTGTTGCATGAATTTTGGTGAGATTTGTTATGCAAAATGTTGGTGGAATTTGAATATTTTCTAAAGTTTTAAAATTTTAGAATAAGAGCCTTCGGTACCCAGCGCCAAGGCTGGTGTTTTCCGGCAAAACGCGACCGGACGGCGCGAGCACCACACCGTGTCTCGCGTTTTCACGTCCCGAGCCATCACGAACAGCCCAAATCGTCCCGGAAAACGCAACGCGACAGCGTGAGGAGGGTAACGTGGGTCGCGTTTTCCCGTCAAATGGTCCCGTTTTTCATTTCTTTTTATTTCCTCTCTTTTTTAAAGCTTAGATCTAAGTTAAAAGAAGATAGAGATCGAAATGAGAAGAAAAAAAATGAGGCCAAAGATCATATATATTTTACAGTAGAGCTATGTGAAGAAGATGAAGAGGATATAGCTACTGAGTATTAATAAAATACTTTAGGCCCACTCAACTTTTTTGGATACTACTGAGTATCAATAAAATATTTTCTAGAAGACTAAATGTTAAAAGTACTTTGTTAGGGAAGTGTAAACTGAGTACTAGTAATATTATTTTGGAAAAAGCAATTTTAGCTTTGCTTACAACTCTTTTCATTTTTTGCTCAAAGAATCGACTATAGAGTATAGATGATGCGATTTTAATTATTTGTTTTCATTCTTTTAACTTTTAAGTATGTTTTTAATGTATTTTTCTATTAATGAAATTTTAGTTTTAATTAAATGTGTTGTTTTATTTAAATAAATGAAAAAAATGTGGGGTTCATGGGTGCACGACGACATCAAAATCTGGTGTTATAGGAGGGAGTGGTGTTTTTGGTGTTGTGGTGAATTATAATGTTATGGGAAAAAGTGCTGATGTGGCAACACTTTTCTCCATAACACCAGCGGGACGGCTCCAGGGTACCTAGTGCTCTAAGAGTATTTTGTACCTTTCATAAGTTTTGAAATTTTGAAAATTTTTGAGACTTTTAAACCAGTTGTCACAATGTTGGTCGTACGATTTACCAATTACAGTAAATTGGCAATGCATACAAACTAAAGATGATATGTCATAGGCATAACACTATAGTAGTAAAAAGGATGGTCAATGCAAAAAATAGGTGGCTATTAAAGTGGCAATTCAGACAAGCTAAAGATGGTATGTCATAGGCATAACACTATAGTAATAAAGATGGTCAATGCAAAAAAGTAGGTGGCTATTTTGTGTACGATTCACTATATCACATGGAAAAATATGCAAAGTGTTACCTTAGCAATACACACATTTAAAGGTTCTTGAACTTAAATTTGGATGTTTGAAAATTTGTAAACATGAGAATATTTTCAAAATTCAAATTTTTTGTGATAGATTTTGAAAAATGTGAACTTTTGAAATTTAAAATGAAAAATTTATAATTTCGAAAAATTTTAAAATGGTAAATGTTTTCAAATTCCAAATATTTGAAACACTATGCTTAACTGCGTAAGTACTTGGCATGAAAATTGTTCGGCTCTGTTCCTATGCTTGATTGAAATTGAAATTTTGAAAGTTTTGACATTGAAATTTTTTGAATTGTAAACTACGGCAGTAAAACGTGAGCATTTAAATACTTTTTATATTATATGCAATTTCGATTCAGATTTATCTACTGCGGGTAAAGGAAATCTCAAAGGATTTGACACGCTGACCAATTGTCATTGGGAAGACAATGTGTCTCAAAAGACGCTTATTTGGGATG
Source organism: Artemisia argyi (assembly GCA_030686995.1). NCBI lineage: Eukaryota > Viridiplantae > Streptophyta > Magnoliopsida > Asterales > Asteraceae > Artemisia > Artemisia argyi. The sequence continues at coordinate 130,837,207 of CM060692.1, forward strand.
TAGTAGGGTAGGATTATTAAACAAGAATAAAATATTTGAGTAGTGTATTTATATATAATGTATAAAGACTTTTTAATGTTAGAAATGTTTCTCAATTCAAATTTGGAGCTATACTATAAAAATTACGTGTAGCTAGAAGTAGCAAAATGAAGTTGAAACTATGAAAATAATAAAATTAAAATCACCTTAACTATGTATCAATAGACAACAATAAATAAAAAGACTATTTATCAGTAGGCAACAATAAAAAAAACTTGGACCACTATGGCAAGTACAACAATAAAAAAGACTTGACAACTATAAGATGTCACAGCTTAAATTTTGCATGTACTTTATGAAAGCAAGAGAGAAAAGCATATGCATGTGTGTACACGCAAATAAAGTGACTATTACCTCTTAAATGCACATATTGTTGATCCTCGGTTTTATTTTCAAAATTAGAGGTGCCAATTTGTGCCCATAATAAAAAAAATATGTTAATTTTGACTACTTTGTAAAAAAATTGAGCACATTTTGCCAAATTCTTTTTTTGAAATGGGCATATTAGCCCATTGAAAAGCTAAATGGGCACTAACGGGCACATATTTTCTCTTAATTGAGGAACATTATAATCGTTTTTAAAGAAAAACTTATATATATAATATATTTAATTTTTTAAATATAAATGAAGTATTACATTTAAGGAATTTATTTTGTTGTTTTTTGTCATATATAAAGTGATTTGTATGACATGTGCCCGTTTGGCCCGTGTCCGTTTAGCCTGTGCCCGTGCCCGCCCGGCCCACCCATTTTGCCACCTCTATTCAAAATACACCATAATATCGCTCTACAACCGTGTCATTAAAAAAAACCCATTATCCGAAACGAATTTTGCAACACCACATATATAGTTTGGCGGGAAAAATTTATTCGCCGCCAAAAGATTTGATCGAAAACTAGACACCGCTGCAGCTAGGTGCGGGTACACGCTGGAGTTAGAGTGCTCTTACCAAGAATTCCACTTGCTCCATCAGAAGAAGACATGTTCCCTTTTACGTTTTCATCCGTTTTTATTTGTTTTCATATGTTTTTATCCGTTTTATTCGTTTTCAACCGTTGCTATACATTTTCATATGTATAAAAACCGATAAAAACGTAAGAAAAACGGTTGAGAACAAATAAAAACGGATAAAAACGTATAAAAAACGGATGAAAAAGGATAAAAACAGATAAAAACAAACGAAAACATATAAAAGCAGACAAAAAAGTATAAAAATGTATGAAACGTAAAAAAACGGACGAAAACATATAAAAATAGACGAAAATATATAAAAATGGTTGAAAACGGATAAAAACGTATAAAAGCGGTCGAAAACATATAAAAAAAGGATAAAAGCGTATGAAAACGTAAGAAAAACGAATGAAAACAGACGAAAACATATAAAAATGGATAAAAACAGTTAAAAACATACGAAAACATATACAAACGGACGGAAACATATAAAAAGAGATAAAAAGCATATGAAAACGTAAGAAAAAACAGATGAAAACGTATAAAAATACACGAAAACATATAAAAACGGTTGAAAACACATAAAAACATATAAAAACGGATGAAAACGTACAAAAACGGATTTAAAACGGTCAAACTAACAGAAATAATGGTCTAGGGACTAAATCCATGAAACGCGACAAACCACAAGGACCGTTTTGTACTTAAAAAATAAGTCACATATGGTTTTTACCTGTTATATCTGGTTACCAAAAACATAGTAACATTTATAACCGGTTGCAAAAGTTGAGTAACCTGAATGAATAAAATGAAACTACATTTTCTTAGGACAAATTTCTAGTAAACTTTAGTAACTTTTGTGTACCATAACCAATAAATAATTGATAAACATTAAACTTTGTGCATCATTTTTCATTACAAAAATTCGCTTTTTGCAAGAAATTTTTTTAGCAATTTTAATTGTTTTATGTCCCTTTTGTTGTGACAAAATTTCATCATCATCATCATCATCTTTTTTTTTTTTTTTTTTTTTTTTTTTTTTTTTTTTTTTTTTTATCTTTTTTTTTGAACTTTTTTTTTTCTAGGGTATATTCGTTTGTGACACCCATAAAATCTCATTATTTTTTACTCTTTGGGAGATTGAAACTTCTAAAATCCTTACCATTCGAGGAGTTGGTTAGGAAAGCTTTGGGCTTTTTACCTAACACTCACAGGTCAAGTCCTGTCATACGTAAACCTGACTTGCACTAGACTAAGAGGGGAGGGAGTGGGTGCTGTAACATGCGGTGAAGGGTTCTCTCATGCACGGGAACACCGCCGCCTCCCCCTCCATACTGCACGGTAAGTGCCTTTTGCATGAGATACTCACGCACGGGAAAGGAAATTTTTTTTGAACATTGCAATGTGATTTTTGGCCATTGCAGGAGAAACGGCTAGTTTTTGGTTTTGTGGGAGTATATATTGGACAAGAGAAAGAATTGTACAAAAAAAAAAAAAAAAAAAAAAAAAACAACCGATCCAAACAAAAAGAAAAAAAAAATCAACTATATGGAGCATAAAAGAATAGGTTCGACTTTATTGTTAGACGAGCCGTTTGAGTGGTATAACGATAGTAGTCTCGAGTTTTTTGCTAACGCGATTGACGCAGATGAGGAGGAAGATACGACAAGGTCGACACGAACATCAGTAAAACGCGATCGGATCAAAGCAACAAAAACATTGCATCGTGATTATTTTTGTGAAGAACCAAGATACAACGATCAAGTGTTTGAAGATAGGTATCGTATGCGTAAAAGTTTATTTTTGAAAATCACACATGCTATTAAGTCTAGATTCGAGTATTTTCAAGAAGGTTATGACGCTAGAGCGAAAAAAAGTTTCACAGCCATACAAAAATGTTCGTCTGCCGTTAAACAACTCGCAACCGGTAATCCACCGGATGGGTTTGACGAATATTTACAAATGGCTCAAAGAACGTCACGTGAATGCCTTCAATTTTTTTGTGACGCTATTATTCAGATATACGGTCGAGATTACCTACGTAGGCCAACAAGCCATGATATTGCATGTTTGTACGAAGCACACGAAGCTCGACATCACATTCCGGGTATGATCGGTAGTCTAGATTGCACACATTTCGATTGGAGGAATTGTCTAATCGAATTGAGGGGTCAGTATAAAAGTGGTGATCATCAATACCTCATGATTATAATGGAGGCAGTTGGGTCTCAAGATTTGTGGATATGGCACGCGTTCTTTGGACTGCGGGGTTCAAACAATGATGTGAATGTTGTGATGCAATCTCCGCTATTCCTCACCGAGCGTAATGGTACGGCACCTAAGTGCCCATTTGTTGTGAGCGGCCATACGTACAAGCGTGGCTACTATCTAACCGATGGCATATATCCTACATGGTCTACTTTTGTTAAAGGGTTCAAATATCCAACTGACCCGAAAGAGAAAAAGTTCAAGAAAGTACAAGAGTCGACTCGAAAAGATGTTGAACGGGTATTTGGTGTTCTCAACGGTAGATGGGGTATACTGAGACGACCCTTACGTCCGTACACAATAAACAGAATTAGAAAACTAGTTTATACGTGTGTGATATTGCACAACATGATTCTACATGACTCCGGTACCGCAATCTCCCCAGTTTATATTCGGGATCCTCCGATCCAACCGGTGTTTGACGAAGCAGCCTTAGCCGAGATAGGAGATGAGGATACACATTTTCGTCTCCGATATGATCTTATGGAGCATATTCACGCTCAACAATTACCATACCTCGAGGTGGACGATAAAGACGATGAAGATTAGTTTTTTAGTATTATGAAATTTAGTATTTTAGTATTATGTAATGTTATTTTATGTTTTTTTAATAATATTATGTAATGTTTTTTTTTTTTTTTTTTTTTTTTTTTTAATAATTTTAATGGAATTTTAAAAAAAAAAAAAAAAAAAAAAAAAAAAAAAAAAAAAAAAAAAAAGTGAGTAAAGAGTGAGTGAAGTGGTGCCTTTAAAAATATAAGTGAGTGATGAAAAAAGTAGTAATGATGTGGTGTAAGGGGATTGGTTGGGAGTGAGTGAAGGGAGTGAGGGTGAGTGAACCACTCCCTCCCCTAAGAGTAAGGATGTGTAGTAGCGCAAAGAGTTCGCCCTTTGTTTTTATTATAAAGATTAGGAATATTCTTAGTAAACATACGTCATTTTATATGTGTTTATCATCTTCACCCTTATATTTATTAAATTGTCCACAAAGATTTAATTAAAGAATATGCAAAAAAGATGCTCGAAGGATAAGGCTCACGGCCCTTGAAAGCAATAAGTTACTTATTTTTTGTGTAAAACGATCATAAATTTCTCATTATATGATGACAACGAGTGGATGTGTTTAACAAACCTATATTGGCATATATAACAAGACTAGCTTATAGACCCGTCGAATCCATGAGATTTTAAAGGGTTTCTTTCATAAAAAAAGTATGCACGTGAATAAAGTAAGAAAGAACAGCGAACATAAATGATATGAAATTTTCTTGTAATGAAATAATAAATTATAAGTGACTAAAAGTATAAAATATAATGCTTGTAAATATCTGTGTAATAAACGTTACTTCATGATCTCCAATATGTTTGTCTTGACAATAACAACCCATCACCCTCCACCACTTATTTTTCACCCTCCAACAATATGTAAACCCAAACTATTTGTAGTTACATCGCCTTGTCCTATGGGAACTGCATCGTTTGATCAATTTAGGTATAGAGTGTAAGGAGGGTAATGAAAAGATATATAACCTTAGGTAAACAAATATCTAAAATGTACAACAAAAACTCTTAGATCAACAATTAATCCATATTACTATAACATACTGCTTCTTTATTATAATACATCACCTTGGTATAGATTTGTTTAAAATAAGGTTGAGAATTCTTGATAATGTAAATAGAGGATCTCTAACCTTGGTATAGATTTGTTTAAGCCACTTAAAATGTGGAATGGAGACCTTTTGTCATCTCTTTATCCCTGAACAACAATTTACCAAACTGTTAAATTTAATCCATTCGATTGATTTAAGCACTTATCAACTAAACGGACCTAAATTAGACCCACATACAATGCTCTAACATGGGTATAGCTCAAGACATTTATAAAGAAACTTTGGAATTGTAGAAGAAATTGTTCTAAAAACTAAGTATATAACTTCAGTTTTCGACATCAAATCCGAGCAATTACTAAATGTGCAATAAACTTTTTCTGTCGAAGGAATAACAGCTTTTGTTAACTGTATGCTCATATAATTACGTACTTGTGGAGTTAAAAAGTTTTTGTAACTCTTAATTTGGAGTTCAGATTTATATTTTTGATACACTAAAGTTGGTTTTTTATATAACGCAAGGAATGAATTTGATACACCGAAGTTAATTTTTTTACGTAGTTTATATAGGCTAGTACCTGATAGTCGGTTGATGCTCCATATGATGCATTAGAAGCATCGCCCCAATCACCATCTGGATATTTGAATGTATATACATCATAAGCCATCAACACCGGATAAATATGTGATTTATAAATTGTTCGTATAATGGTTTAGGGGTTCCTAATTGATAAAATTGAACTTCAATGACATTTAGTTACGGCCTAATAGTTGACCCTTTTCTTTTGTAGTTGAAATTACTTGGTTTTGACCCGTTTGAAATCGGATATTACTCGACTCTCCATATTCATTTGTAAGCCTTGTTAATTTGGTTTAGTAAAGAGAGACTAACCTGAGCACATTGTAAGCAACCCGTGTCCTCAATTTTTGTTTAGCGCATGTTCGGTGTGTTTGTTCGGCGCGTGTTCGTTCAACGTGTGCTCTTGAGCAACCCGTGTCATCAATTTTCTTACAAATTCCTTCAACAACTTACATCATCAGCAACACCCCTTAACAGCTTATCTTTTTTAACCTACTGATAAAGAAATTGACATCCATAAATGTGACCGGCTAATCTAACTAAACCAATATAACCAATCATTGAGCACTTCTAATAAACCAAAAGGTTGTTCAATAGAAATAATGATTCTAAGGAACATTTAGATTGCTTCAAAATTGAAAGGCTTCACAAAAACTTAATTTCTAACCTTATCGAGCTAAATTGATCATTAGAGATAAACCATAACCAATATCAACCCACTTTTAAGTAAATGGATCAGAACTCACATCTTTAGGATTTCCATATAATAAATGAGATATAATAGATGAGAAGATTAATACCTGCAATTAATATGGTAGCACCCTTTAGCAAGTTTAACCATATTATTGCGCTTACTACACTGACGTCATTGAATGCATGTTGTAAGAGACTTAAGTTTGGACTCATTACCAAATTGATCCTGCTTGATGTTGTCAGAGCATGAAATGTTTTCATGCCAAGGTGCTATGAAATTAATACAAAATAAGCTATGATATTTAACACATTCTCTTATACCAGTACCTCGAGCGACAATGAATAATTTAGTAGCATGGTCTATGACTTCAGTTTTCGATATCAAATCCAAGCAATTACGAAATGTGCAATAAACTTTTTCTGTCGAAGGAATAGCAGCTTTTGTTAACCGTATGCTCATATTATTACGTAAAATGTCAATTATACGATAAACAATTTGGTTTGTAACTATTAAGAAAATAAACTTGCATATATCGTCTTCTCCAACTGATAAATAGTCTTAAATGGATACAAACCATTTGATCATTCACCTTGTAAGACCTCTTTAGAGTCTAATTACATTGTGGATAACATTATATACAAATAAATAAAGCATCTTGATATTTGTACATACAATTTTCAAATTGACCATTCACCTTGTAAGACATCTTTAGAGACAAAGTTTGTTGTATGATTTGAGATATTACACTCATCATCACGGATCATATGCGAAATACCAGTGAGAAACACGCACATACATGGAGCCAGATTTGTGTAATGTAAAAAAGGCATAGTACATGTCTAAAGTGTAAGTGTACGGTCTCTTACAGAGTTCATTCAGGCATTTCTATGACCCATGAAATTCACGGGATAAATTTTGAAATAGTGAAATCGATCGAAAATATATTAGACTTAAAGCAATCAATAATAGATTATTGAGAATACGTTAGTAAAAAATCAATTAGATCGAGGCAGTGGAATAATGAAAGCATTAGACGGTTCCATGGTAACATTTACCAAATTATATTACTTTATAAAACTGGCCATCTCAACACATTGATGACTATATTAGAAAAAGAAACAAAGGTTACAGTTACATACTTCATAATAGAGCAGTATATTAGATCTGGAGACACATTAAACTACAAAGACATGCTAAGGCTAACAAAAAGATAATTTAGGCAAATAGAAAATTAAGACCACACAAGCGAAATACTATAAGAACTGCAAGTTCTGTAAAAACATTGGGATAATTTACTATTTTGACACTCCCTAATTCCTTATGCAGCCATTATTAGATGGATTTTAGTAGTATATAGAGATCCTGTAAAAGCATAGAAACAAAAGCATTATTTTAGCTTGAAAGATAAGCAAAATTATGTCAACTTTTAGGCATATAAAATTTCCACAAAATTCTTACCTTTGCCACCAGTTTCCCCTTGAAGCACTGGTGCCATTTGGATCATCATCACCTCCGTCTTTCTTGAACTATAAGTGTACCAAGACATTGTCAGTAGTAGTATACTGTTGTTAACTATAAGGTAAAAAATGACAAGTTCTCCATATTTTTTTCTTTAAGTTTGGGCACCTTGCTATTTTACATTCAATTGGGTCACTAAACTTAGCGTGACCAAAACCTAGTGACTGGATTGAAAGAGTCAACCCAGATAGCAAACTACCAAACTTTAACATTGGTAAAATATTGGAACCTGAAAGTCAGGCCATCAAAAATATGCTTGGTGTCACTGATGAGTCTAGCCTCCCTGAGTCCATAAATGAGTTTGAACCTATATCACAGAGTCCACTCCCACCACTGAAAGTTCTTCAGGGAGCTGAACCTAGATCTGAGCTAACACCCTTGGTGTATACTCAACACTCTCCAAGAGAGAAGGCTGGTTTAGGAAGAACTATCTTGAAAAGACCACTCACTGAAGTCTCAACTACAAATGATGACTCCACAACCTCAGTCTCAAATAAGGTTATCACTGACAGCCCTGATTCCAAATTGGATCAGTTGGCTGAACTTGTTAGGAAGTTGAGTGAAAAGATTGAATCATCTGAGAAGAAAACTCAACCTTTGGAAAAGGAAATTAAACCATCTTCCTCAAGTTCTGCCAAATCCAAGGCAACATCTAAACCTAAAATGAGATGTGAATTGTGTAGTTATACAACACATACCACTGATGACTTTTATAGAATCCTTTTTTGCATGAAATGTAAAAAGGATGATCATAGAACCTCTGATCATCTATCTTACACAGTCTCATCAAGTGCTGTATCCTATCACAATGCTCAGTCTCATAACTATGCCTCAGGCTCCAAACAGATAAGACAGAAAGCTAAACCATTCAGACCTTGCATTCACTGTGGATTCAATGATCATCTCCCTGATGATTGTTTGATGTATCCATGTTGTGATATCTGTGGAGATCCTACTCATGACAGTTCAGGACATGAACATGTTATTCAGTCCAGGAGAGGAATCACCAAGCCAACCCATCAAACTACCCCTTCTCCCAGATGCAATATATGTGGAAGCAACATTCACACCACCACTGATCATGGATCAATATCTCATTTCAAAAAGGCCATTAAAGGCAAACCCACTAGAAAGTGGGTTCACAAGAAAAACTAACTCAATTTACATTTGTGTATAGACATGCCAGAGATCCTGTTTGGCATCTTGATAGTGGATGTTCAAGAAGCATGACTAGCGTGAAGGAATATCTGCACAAATATGTAGAAGAACCAGGACCAAAGGTGGTATTTGCTGATAATTCATCTTGTCTCACTGAAGGTTATGGTTCGGTAAATTGTAGTGGAATAGTTTTTACTAGAATTGCTTATGTTAATGGTCTTAAATACAACTTGATCAGTGTCAGTCAACTATGTGATGCAAAATACATAGTTTAGTTTGATGGTAAGCAAGGTACTATCTTTAATGCAAACAAAGAAGTTGTTCTTGTTGCACCAAGAAGGCAGGATGTCTATGTTTTGGATATGTCCTCACTCACTCAGAATGGAACATGTCATTTTGCTAAAGCCACTGAAACCCTCAATTGGCTTTGGCATAAAAGACTTTCCCATCTGAACTTCAAAATCATAAACAACCTGGCCAAACAAAACAAAGTCCTTAGCTTACCATCACTAGTGTTCTCAAAAGATAAACCCTGCCCTACCTGTGAAAAAGGTAAACACCACAGGGCATCTGTTGGGAATTATACTAACAGTTACCACGGCTAAGTGAAGATGTTACAACTGCAGAAGATTGTACTTGCAGTGGAAACTCATTACCACTGCAAGAACATATATTACCACTGCTGTTTAGATAACTGTTAGGAAACGTGTTTAGATAAATATAGAATAGATCTTGTGTATATCTTATTCTATTAGCATTATACTTATCTTGTAGAAGAGGACTCCTTGTGCTATAAAAGGAGATCCTAGGTTAAAGGTTAGATATACGTTTTCTAGAGCTTCAAGGTGTAACCCTAGTGATATCAAGATCACTCGTATTATTATCATTAATAATATTGGAGCTAATCATTTGTTTACATACATTGTTCTTATTCATAAACAACTGTCTTACTCACAATCAAATTTCTAAGCGTTACTAAGTAGATTCCGCGTACTTAGTGATATAACTCAAAGTATCAATCTAACACAAGTTCAAGGTGTTTAGATCCATCAGCATCCTTTAAAACCAAACAAAATTCCTCTATCACCAACCACCTGTACCTTCTTCACATGGATCTCTTTGGACCCATCAGTCCAATGTCTATGCATCATGAGAAATACACTCTGGTCATTGTGGATGAATACTCAAGATACACTTGGGTATATTTTCTGACCAAAAAGAGTCAGGCTGCTGAAAACAATCATGTCCATCATCAGGAAGATTGAAACCTAAAATGACATCAGGGTCAAACAAATCAGGACTGATGATGAGGCGAAAAATGAACCATTTTTAGGGGGTCATTTAAGCCCGAAATTGAATTTATTTGATCAAATATTGCCCTAAATCGTTCCTTTTGTGATTTTAGGTACTTTGGGAGTGAATTCTGGAAAAAGGAAGCATTTTGGACGTTTTTGGAGCATAAAAGTGAAGAAAACGGCAAAGACTTAATTTTCCATGCTGAGAACAGTACCTGACGGCGTCAAGAAGAAAATTTTGACGGAGTCAGGAGTAAAATCCATGACGACCTAGAGAAAACCTGAAGGCGTCAAGAGAAGGGCGTCACGAGTATTTTTGGTGACGGCCTGCAATTGGAATACACATGACGGCGTCAAACCCAGATCTAGGCAGTCCGAGAATTTATTTGGCGGCGAGATGACGGCGTCAGAAATTTGCTCTTGACGCCGTCACCTCACAAAATCTATATATACTTTTCTATTTTTCATTCATTAAGAGAGGAACTTATGTGGAGAAAACTAGGGTCGAACCTAATAAACCCTAGGTCGTTTGTAACAGTATTTTCAAGGGTTTTCACCCCTTGAAACCTTTCATGTTCAATTAAGATAAGTCCTCTTTCAATTCATTCAATATGTCTATGTGTTGTTTGAATATATCTTATGCTTGTCTTGATTTCAACATGCTAGGCTAGATCTTTATGTGTTTGCTTAGATGTAATGAAACCTAGATGTTAATTATAGGTTGATTGCTTGTTTATAGTTGTAATGGATGAATGATTTCAATGTTAGGCTTAAGAAAACTGCCAGATCTCCATTGTGTAACATGCTTGAACGTCTTAAGAAACATGAACCGATGTGTACTAGGTTTTAATGGTTGTATTTAATGCATGAGCAAATTCTAGTGATCCCATGTTAGGAGCTTCTTAGCCGGCTCGACATAGGAGTGAAGTAGGCGCTTATAGGATTGGGGAAGTAAGTACGCCACCCCATGAATGGTATTAAGGAATACAACCCGTCATCCACGCAACTGTAACAAGTAATTAACCTGTAAAAGATATCTAGGGAGTAGTGAAATCTAAGTAAACACAATTCTCCCATATATTGCTCACACCACTAGTTTAATTTAGTTTACTTTCATTTTTAGTATTTTATTTTGATTGTATCTTTCGTAATTGGGTTAGTTGACTAGCAACTAATTCCGCCCAACTCCTTCAAAACCGAGATTTTACTTGCTTTTTATAAAAACTAAAAAATACAAAAAGAATCATCCCTCATCTCTAGACCTAGTCTTTAGGTTTTCTAATCCTAGCGACACTATTCCTAGCTGAACGATCAATCCCCCAGTACTTGTCACTATACTATACTACAACGATCAGGTACACTGCCTGGTGGGGGTTGTAAGCTTCTCGAGATCCCTCGAGAGGTAAAGCCTGGTGCAATCCCTACGCATCAAGTTTTTGGCGCTGCAGCCCGGGGAATAGTTATTGTCTAGGTTAGGATTTCTTTTTATTAGGTCTATTTGCTAGATTCCTTTCTAGTAAGATTTTATTTTTATTTTTTAGGTTCTCTTTAGTCTATCTTATTTCTTCGTGTTTTTGTTCGTAACTCTTCGCCATCCGACATCATGGACGATGGTAACATCTTTGAACCCATCATCCCACCACAACAAGACCACCTACAAAACCCACCACTAGCTAACCAACCTCTTAGGCCCCGAACCCTAGGAGAGTACTCCCGACCTAGCCACCAAGGCTATCGAAACACCATTGAGCTCACCCAAGGAGCCAATGTGTCTCCCTTGCGATCCGACACCATCCGGTTGGTGCAAAGCGGATGTGCATTCCATGGACTTCCTTCTGAAGATCCAAATCAACATCTCAAGGACTTCCTTAAAATCGTAGATTCTATAGACCTTGATGCTACAACTAGAGAATCAACCCGATTACGCCTATTCCAATTCTCTCTACGTGATCAAGCTAGTCAATGGCTTGAACGTTTACCCGCGGGATCCATCACCTCATGGGATGATCTCACCACTCATTTCCTTGCTCAATTTTTCCCACCGGGGAGAACTACCAAGCTTAGAAATGATATCTTGATGTTCCAACAACGTCAAGGTGAAACTCTATATGAAGCGTGGACTCGATTCAAGGACTTACTCCAAAAGGTCCCTCATCATGGCATAGATTGATGGATCTAAACACCTTGAACTGTGTTAGATTGATACTTTGAGTTATATCACTAAGTATGCGGAATTTACTTAGTAACACTTAGAAGTTAGATTGTGAGTGAGACAGTTGTTTATGAATAAGAACAATGTATGTAACAAACGATTAGCTCCAATATTATTAATGATAATAATACGAGTGATCTTGATATCACTAGGGTTACACCTTGAAGCTCTAGAAAACGTATATCTAACCTTTAACCTAGGATCTCCTTTTATAGCACAAGGAGTCCTCTTCTACAAGATAAGTATAATGCTAATAGAATAAGATATACACAAGATCTATTCTATATTTATCTAAACACGTTTCCTAACAGTTATCTAAACAACAGTGGTAATATATGTTCTTGCAGTGGTAATGAGTTTCCACTGCAAGTACATTCTTCAGCAGTTGTAATGTCTTCACTAGCCATGGTAACTGTTAGTATAATTCCCAACAATCCTCCCCTAAACTTATGATTAATAAACAAATCAATAAGCTTCTTCAAGTATTCAGCAAACATGAGGATATGGGAATTCTTCCAAACACTTATCTTCTTCTTCTTAACTCTTTATCAGCTCTCACACTTTGATCATAAATCCTTTGCAGCAAATCTTCTATGACTTCAGTTCTTTCCCAGCACCTAAGCTTTACTGACATCATCACAGTCAATACTCCAGCTCTTAATGGATATTCTTTCTCTGCAAGCATAAACACATCAACTCCATCTTGAGTAGAAAGATGATGCACATCACTTGAGTCATAAAACTTCCACAAGGTATTCATGTTGTGAGCTTCAAATCTCCGATGTCTGTCACTTGGGTCAGGTTCATATAATCTTCTGAAGTGAACCCATAACTCCTTAGCCTTGACATCAACAAGTTCATCCTTCTTGAACAGATCTTGAACAATCCTCCACAAAGTATCAAAGTCTTCTCTATCACAAGATCTAACAATGTCTTCAAAATCTCTGCAAATACTTGTGACACTTCCAGTTCTAATGATCTTCCAAGCAACTCCAAAATCATCAGAATAAATTTCCCAACCAACAACTGGATATTTTGTTTGTAGAGGTTCAATATTAAGTACATCTGTATCTATAAACATCATGTTTGCAACTTGCTCTTCTGTCAACTTGCTATGACCCTCTTCTGCTTGAGATGATTCCCGAGTCTTCAATTTCTTTGCATCTTTTGATCCAAGACTCACTCCAGACCTTTTTGTCTTCATTACTACAGGTTCTTGATCCATTGGAATGAAATTACTATCTTGTCTTTTAATCCTGTAGTAAATACCTTCAATTTGATCATGTGACATTCCTTTAAATTGAGCCATCTTCATATTGCCAACATGACAACAAAAAGTCTTCATCTCTGCAGTGATCTGTGCCTTTGTAAGTTTCCTTGGCTTCTTTTGACCTTTTCTAACATCCCCAATGATTTCATCAAGAGCCTGCTGATTCTTCATTTGAATGAAATCCTTTAGTTGAGCAGACCTTTGCTCTTCATTCAAGGTTGTATTAGCAATAAGTTCAATAGCCTTCTTCCTGATTATTTGATCATTATTAATCAAGTAGTCAATCTCTTCTTCTGTAGGCACATAAGTAAATATAGGAGGTTTCTCATGTATGACAGTTGGTGGAACAACTGAAAGTGGTTGTGCCATTACTGCTTCAAGTTTATCTAACGTCTTTGCTTCCATAAAACTAGCAACTTCATCTTCCTCTAGCTTTCTCTTTCTTTCATTCTCTGCTGCTTGCTCTTGCTCTGCCAATCTTGCATCAAAATCAATCTGAGCTTGATCTTTCTTAGAAATCTTTCTTGTTTGCTCTTGTTCTGAACCAGTCACAATTGCTTTACCTTTGACTGATCTTATTCTGGCAGCTTCTTCCTCTGCAGTGGTAATTTCTTGAGTAGCAGTGGTAACATGGTCACTTGCAGTAGGAATATTTTGATCAGTGGGAACTTGTTCTGCATCAGTGGAAATTGGTTGAGCAGTTCCAACTATATCATCAAAGTGAAAATCAGCATCAGCATCCATATCTTCAAAATCTAATTTCCTCCCCTTAGTCTCAGATGCATCTTCCTTTGCTTGAGCATTGTCAGAATCAGTTCAGATAGTTGCACACTGCTTGAGCATGTCCATCAATTCAGATAGTTGCACACTGCCCTCATCACTTCCAACTGTGTGACCTGTTGGGAGAGGTGAATCATGGGGCATGGATTCAGGCTCTTCCCTAGTTGGACTAGGATTAAGCCTTGAACCACCGCTGCTTGTCCCTAAACCAAAAGGTTCAGCAACATGCAATGTTGAGATAAGAGAAGTTGGCTATTTATGCCTTCTCTTATAAGTGTGAGTTACAGCAGGGGTATGGTGAATTGGTGGAACAACAAGATTGGGTGTGTTTTGGGATACAACTGGGATGGTTGCATCTTCACCCTGTACTTGAGAAATTTTAGCAAGCATTTGAGGAAAAAGTGGATGAACCTCCCCATTCCAAAGATCTGAAGCCTTACTCATGTTTTGAAAAACTTTTGGCTTAAGACAGGAGGTTTCATAAATTCTATTGTGAGGTTGTAGTTGAAACTCATTTAACACTGCTTGCACAAAGCTTGGATACATCAAAAATTTATATTGACTCTTTACATTGCCTTTCATATTATTGAAAATAAACTTTGAAAAATTTAAAGTCCTATCAGTTGCCAAACAAACCAAAGGATAAGCCATGGTTGATGCAAATTGTTCATAAGATGTTTTCTTAGGACTTAGGCAATGTAAAAGAGTATGAATTAAAAATCTCCAATGGGGATAAAAACATCCTTTTCTAAAAGTTACTTTTTGTTCAGATGTATCATACCCCATTAAAGCAATGTTAGTGAAAATTTCTGAATTAGGTAATGTGATGATACCATTGAGATCATCCAATTGGAGAATTCTCCTCAATGATGACTCAGTAACATCAATAATTACCCCATCCACTGTGGCTCTTAGAGCTTCCACAGATTCATGTGTGTCTCCCTCTTCAAGAGTTTTGGACTCCACAGTGTTCCAGAACTGTTTGATATGAGATACATAGATTGTGGGATTAATAGTTAAGGCATACCTTATATGAGTTGTGTTTAGAAAATCCACAATCTGATGAAAAACAGGGCCACTCTTCTCGTTTGACTTTTGTAGGTAGGCCACTTGGTTGTGCTCCTCGACAAATTTTAGAATCGCCATGATATTTGTGAAAAGAGAATAAAAGTGTTAGTAATCAAGATAAAAATCAAGCCGTATGATGATCAATTTATACTAATAGGGTTTGAGGAGGTTGCGCAATGTGAATTATCTTTAGAAAGAATTATCTTTGGAAAAGAATAAATTATAATAAGTAAGAAGATAATTCACAAAAGATTTACCCTATTAATAAGGAAAGACGGTTATATTTACAACGGCTAGTAAAAAATAGATTACTGACACAACAGTTGTAACGGCTAGTTCAGCAGTGCAAAAATTACTCTTGCAGTGGTAACTAATGAACTAGCAGTGGAAAAATTTTCACAACATATCAAAGAGCAGTGGTGAATAAAACATGAAAATTAGCTGCTCTTATCATAGTTTTTAGCAAACTACCAGCTATCAACGGATTTGATATGTCTTTACCATTAGCCGTTTACTATGGACTAGCCAACTCTTGATCACTTGGAGTATGGTGAGTTGATAACCATATAGTTTTTGGTAAACTATCAACCATAAACGGATTTGATAAGTCTTTACCAGGAGCCGTTTGCTCTGGACTAGTTGATTCTTATGTGGATAAGACATGGTGAATCAATAACCATTTATTGTGTGTCTATTATACACACCTTATAACTCCAATGACTCCAATAATATGGGTTGTATACTGCAGAACAAAATAACACTCAACTTAACCTATAAAAAATTTAACCCAAAGTAACTTTTAACCAAGCTACTATTCACAAAAATATCTTCCAAAAGTCAACCCGATAATAACCAAATTTACTCCTCCAACCCACGAAAACAGGTAAGAGTAAATATTCTTCATTAATTAGAATTCGACCTTGACTTTGCTTATAAAAGGTGGCTCAAAAACCTTTATCTCTCATCAAAAAACATCTTCAATAACACATACCCTTTATCAACACAATGAGCTGGTTTCCATTAGTCTACATATCCTCAGATGATTCATCAGATGAGGAAATCAGCTATTGTTCAAACTCAGAGGAATATTCTACAGGATGGAGTGATTACTTTCCTCCAAGTGCAACCACAACCACAACATCCAATATGCCATCCAAAATGATTGAAGCTGCAGCTGCTCCATCCTTGGAGTTCTATTCCAGTTCTTCCCCTGATAATGATGATGATCCAACCTTCAACCTTTCCAAAGAGCTTCCAAAGGCCCTCACCACAGTATTGAAGTCTGCCATAAGCAATATGAAGTGGCCTGCTGTTGAGAAGCCTACCCAAGCACCAAGGCCTCCCAAGCAAGTTCTGGGACTTGCTTATCCAAGGAAACACCTTTCTTTTGATGACAAGAGAAAGAGAGCTTCCAAGGGCAAGCATGATTATGAGGGAAAGGGAAAGAAACCTATGGAGTAGGTGTTAGGTTGTAGGTTTATGTCTTGTGATGGTTTTTTGTTTTGGTGACAATGTTTTCTAGATGGTTGTTATGTACTCTCTTTAAGATCAATAAAAGTACTATTTCTTTTTGCTTTTATCACCAATCTTTCCACTGTTGTATGATTATTTCCACTGTGCTCTTGATAACTCTGCATACAAGTTAGTAGAAAACCATACATACAATACAAACAATACTAGTACCTAAAAACTGTCCTGCAACACTGAAAAGTATTAGACATCAATTGGTTATGGATTTAGCATTCCAATACCTGTTACCAAGTATTGAAACCTACCCACATCAAGCCCTTTTGTTAATAAATCAGCATAATTGTCATCAGTATGGATTTTGACAACATTAATAAGCTTTTTCTCAAAACAATCTCTAATAAAATGATGTCTAATTTCAATGTGTTTAGTTTTAGTGTGTTGCACAGGATTTTTAATAATGCATATGGTACTACTATTGTCTATATAGATAATGGTGTTCATGAAATTGTACCCATAATCCAATAATTGATTCTGAAGCCATAGGATCTGAGCACAACAACTAGCAGCTGCAACATATTCTGCTTCAGTAGTTGAAGTAGCAACCATAGTTTGCTTCTTGCACTGCCATGACACCAATCTATATCCAAGAAATTGACAACCTCCAGTAGTTGATCTTCTATCCAAACTTGCCCCAGCATAGTCACTATCTGAGTGTGTGATCAATTCCATAGGAGATTCTCTTAGATACCATAATCCTAGATTAGGATAAGTCTTCAAGTACCTAAAAATCTTTTCCACTGCTGTCATATGTGATGTCTTTGGAGTCACTTGAAATCTTGCACAAACACATACAGCAAACATAATGTCTGGCCTTGATGAAGTAAGATACATCAAAGAACCAATCATAGACCTGTAAGTGTGCACATCAACATTAGCACCACTAGCATTCTTCAACAATAGATGAGTGGTCTTGTCAGCAGGGGTATTTGAAGGTTTTGCATCAGTAAACTTGAACTTCCTAATGATCTCAGTCACATATTTGTCTTGACTGATAAATATGCCTTCTTTACTCTGTTGTACTTGTAGCCCCAAAAAGAATGTAAGTTCTCCCATGGAACTCATTTGAAATTCATCTTTCATTAGCTTTTCAAACTCTTTGCACATCTCTTGTTTAGTAGACCCAAAGATAATATCATCAACATATACTTGAACAAGCAAAATATCACCCTTGTCTTTCTTGATGAACAAAGTTTGGTCAATCTGGCCTCTATGAAACCCATTATTCAACAAATAATTAGCTAAGGTTTCATACCACTTCCTTGGAGCCTGATGTAAGCCATAAAGAGCCTTAACCACTTTATACACTTTATTTGGGTGTTGAGGATCTTCAAAGCCTGGAGGTTGAGAGACATATACCTCCTCATCAATAGTACCATACAGAAAGGCACTCTTAACATCCATTTGATAGACAGTAAAGCCCATAAATGATGCATAGGCTAAAAACAATCAAATAGCCTCAATCCTTGCAACAGGAGCAAAAACTTCTTCATAATCAATACCCTCCTCTTGAGTGTATCCTTGAGCAACCAATCTAGCTTTGTTCCTGATTACAATACCTCTTTCATCTTTCTTGTTTCTGAAAACCCATTTAGTACCATTGACCTTCATACCAGCAGGCAAGTCACAAAGAACCCAAACCTTTTGAAGTTTAAACTGCAACAACTCTTCTTGCATTGCTTCAACCCAGCTAGATTCTTCTAGAGCCATGTAAACATCCTTAGGCTCCACTTGTGAAAGAAAACAGAAAAAAAAACATTCATTCTTCCTTTTATGCTTCTTGGACTCATACACTTCACTTATGAACCCATGAATATCATCTTTCTTTGTCTGTCTTCTAGTCTTCACACCTGATTGAAGTTCACCAATAACATTATCAAGTGGATGCACTTTGTGAATTGAAGTCTGTGATGTGCTAGGAATATCATATGTTGTAGGCATGTTAGTGATTTCAACATCATCACTTGGTGATTCCTGAGAAGTATGTTCCACATTTGAGCATTCAGTGGAAACTTCTGGTGTAGCAGTGGAAATTGATTTACCACTGCTAGAAGGAATTTCTTGATTCAATACATCAAAATTCACACCATCTGCATCACTTTTCTTTTCAGAATTATCAACAAAGTCCCAAAGTGGCATAACAATTTGATCTTCATCATCTTTGCAAGCTTCATCTTCATCAATGAATTCTTCTGAATCTTCAAAATCTTTGTCACCTGAACTTGAAGTAAGAGGTACATAATTCATTGTATTAGATAATGTTTCAAGATCAAATAGCCAATCTGGTCCTGAACCTGCTATGTTAGCTTTATTTTCAAGAAACTCAACATGCAAATTCTCTTCAATCTTCTTTGTTCTTAAGTTATAGACTCTAAAAGCCTTGCTAACTATAGAGTATCCAACAAAGAAGCCTTCATTAGACTTTTCTTCAAATTTACCCAGATGATCAATGGTATTGAGAATAGTAACATGACACCCAAATGGCCTCATAAACTCCAAAGTAGGAGGTCTTCCTCTGAATAACTCATAAGGTGTCTTGTTCTTTGTTTTGACCACTAAAACCCTGTTCTGTATGTAACAAGCAGTGTTAACTTCTTCAGCCCAAAAAGTCACTGGAAGCTTTGAGTCAGCTAACATGGTTCTAGCAGCCTCAATTAGTGTTCTGTTTCTTCTTTCTGCAACTCCATTTTGTTGAGGAGTTCTTGCAACACTAAATTCTCTTTTAATACCTTTGTCTCTGCAGAAATCATCCATAACTTTATTCTTGAACTCTGTCCCATTGTCACACCTGATGATCTTGATTTTCTTTTCAAATTGATTTTCAACTTCAGTGATGAATGTCTTAAGGATGCCAGTGGTTTCATCCTTGGTTCTTAAAAAGAAAACCCATGTGAATCTACTAAAATCATCAGTCACAACAAGACAATACTTCTTCAAATTGATGCTGCTCACAGAAGTAGGACCAAACAAGTCCATATGCAGCATAAAGAGTGGATGATCAATAGAATTGAATGCTTTGGTCTTGCATGAAGCTCTGTGTTTCTTTCCTTTGAGACAGGCAACACAAGTTTGGTCATTTTCAAATCTTTTCTCTGGTAGACCTCTGACAAGTCCATCTTTCACAATCTTGTTGATGGTCTTGAAGTTAACATGACCAAGTCTTCTGTGCCAAAGCATTGATTCATCCAAAGTGGCTTTTGCAAGCAAGCAAGTAACATCATTATTAGCCACTATATTCTTCATGTCAATGCTATACAGATTACGTTTTCTAGGTATTTTAAGCAAAATGTCACTTTCATCAGGAAGCTTATAATCCTTAGATAAGATATAGCATTCATCTTCTGTGAATAGAACTCTATGCTTCTTGTTACACATCTGTGACACACTAAAAAGGTTGTACTTGAGTTCTTTCACATATTGCACATCTTCAAAGTCTATGTTTCCAGCCTTGATTGTTCCTTTGCCAGAAACTTTGCCACCAATTCCTCCTCCAAAGCTGACAAATTGTCCATCATAAGGTTGAAAGTCTGAAAGATAGGACTTATTGCCAGTCACGTGCCTGGAACATCCACTGTCTGAGTATCCTTGATCATTTGTAGTCTTTGAATGTTCATGCACACAAAATAAAGGAATTAGTTCCTTTTGGGGACCCAAGCCACAAATGACTTGGATCTGCCTCGTGTATCAATATAATTGTATTTGTCAAAGGTCATTGATACACCATTGGGATTGTTTGAGGTGATGGTTCCTTTTGGTTTCCATTCCCAACGTGCTGAGGCCTTAACAGCATTTCCCAAATTTACCCTTTTATTGTTCACAGACCCACCAGTGGAAACCTTTGGCCTTGCAGTGGTAACTGCTGGCTTAGCAGTGGAAACTGCTGGCTTTGAAATTTTGGGTACCCACTTGTGATTATTGTAAACTTTCTTTTCAAAATTGGTCTTTTTCCCTGTTTGATTAGATTTAACAAAATTAGTAACAGGGGACTTAGGGTAAACTCTGTTTTTATTGCTGGCAGTGGTAACTACTGGTCTAGCAGTGGAAATTGGTTTTATGCCAGAATGAAGCAAAACAGACCTGGGAATCATCTTGCTAAGAGGATTTGGGTGAGTTAAGTTATTAGCATTGTGGCCATTCACCCTAGTATTCCCAAACACTTCCCTTCTACCCAAGTGGTAGGTACAGCTATAAGACAAATGGTCAAAGCTACCACATATATGACAGGGTTTGTTATTGAACACAAAATCACTACCAAATTGCCTAGATTTAACATGATTCCAACTCCTCATATTACCCCTAGGAGTTGGTGACCTACTTCTGTACATCTCTGCATATCTAGTAGTGGGCCTAGTGAAATTAGGTTGTGACCTAGGCTTCTCTTTACCAACATCAGGAATACTTCTTTTAACCTCCACTTTAACATTCTCAGGAACACTAGGTTTAGACTCAACATTTAAACTTTCATCTTTAAGAGATGAGTCACTAGCACTATCAAATGTATCAACCTCAACCTGAACCTTTTTAATAACAACTGGTTTAACAAATTTTGGTCCATAGGTCATAGGTGGTTCCTGGAATTCTTCTAATCCTGTGTGAGCTAAGTCAATGCCAGGAGGTGATGGAACACCTCTTAGAGGTGGTGGAACTGATTTGTATCCAACTCCTGATTTGGCTTTATTCACAACTTGGGCTTCCCAAATTTTGTCAATACACTTGGATTGATGATCCAGTGTATTGCAAGTTATCTTTATATTCTCACTAGCCAACTTAACCTTTTCTAGTTCTTCCCTAAGAACCTTGTTTGCAGCAACCTGATAATCTAAGTCTCTTTTTAACACTGCAATATCATCATTGAACTTAGATTCATTTGCCCTATAATGCTCTAATTGAGTTTCTAAAACACCTAGGCCTCTTTTATGATTTGCTAAGTTATAATTAGTATGATTTAACTCTAGCAATTGTTCATCATATTGTGCTTTAATTTTCTCATACTCTTTTAAGGCCTTACAAGTTTTAGAGCAAGCATTATTAATTTGTACCTCAGAGTCAGAAAAAGCCATTAGTGCAAGCTCAGTGGCAACCATTGCAGACTCTGAATCATATTCCTCATCCTTAGTCATAAAGCTCCAATCAAAGCTCACTCCATCAATAGCCAATAGCCCCTTTGGCTCATCAGTAGTAGGTTCCTTCTTCTTGTCCTGCTTATACCAAGTTGACCTGTTGTCAGATTTCCTTGGCTTCCTGCACTCCCTGGCAAAGCGCCCCTTCTTATGACAATTATAGCACTCCACCTTCTTTTTGTCAAAACCTACTGTTTTATTGCCACTGATGTTAATCTTTCTTCCAGTCTTCTTCCAAAACTTCTTTGTTCTTAAGCTTAGTAATGCCACCTGCCATTTAATGTCCATCTCCTCCATATCATCCTCATCAATTTGATCCAAATCCTCATGATTGAGAATTGAACCACCTACTTGACTTGATATAAAGGCATAAAAGGTAGTATTTCTAAGTCCTGCAATCTGTCTCTTTGAGCTACCAGTGGAAACACTTCCACTACCAGTGGAAACAACAATGTTAGCACTGTCATCATCACTATCACTTTCTTCATCTGAACTATCATCAAGAGATGATGATACGAGTGCTACACTTCCTGAACCTGTGCTTAATTTGCCAGCTTTCTTCAAACTTTGTTCAATAACCTTGAAGTTATTGTACAAATCATTAAGTTTCATGGTCTCCAAATCTGGCTTATCTTCCCACACTGCAACATTGGTTCCAAACTCAGAGGGTAAGCTTCTTAAGAACTTTACATTGAGGTCTTCCTTTTCCACCTCAATTCCAAAAACAGTGAGTTGTGTAACAATCTTTTGTAGCCTTGTGAAGATGCTATCAATAGATTTATTACTTGTTGAACCAAAGTTTTCATAAGTCTGCTTCAGCAGGGTCTTCTGAGTCTTCTTGGTGGAATCATTACCACCAAAAACATTACAGATCTCCTCAAAAAGAGTCTTTGCAGTCTTGTACTTGCTGAATGCTAGAACTTGGTCTCTGGGAAGTGTCATCAGCAACAAACCTCTGGCCTTCAGATCATTCTTCATCTGAAGTCTTTCATCATTAGTAACAGGTCCAATGTTAACCTTTATTACTTCCTTGCCACCAACCATCTCTGAAGTAGAACTTGGTTTGAAGGAATTTCCAACCATAATGATCTTCCAGAGTGTATAGTCTTGGACCATAAAGAATTGTTCGATCATTAGCCTCCACATCTCAAAGTCATTCAACTTAAGCTTTGGAAGCTTAGCAGCAATGTTTGATTGACTGGTTTCTGTCTCCATTGATTCTTCTGAGTGAACTAGAGTCTTCTAAATCAAAGTATCAAAGCCTGTCTCTGATACCACTTGATGGATCTAAACACCTTGAATTGTGTTAGATTGATACTTTGAGTTATATCACTAAGTATGCGGAATTTACTTAGTAACACTTAGAAGTTAGATTGTGAGTGCGACAGTTGTTTATGAATAAGAACAATGTATGTAACAAACGATTAGCTCCAATATTATTAATGATAATAATACGAGTGATCTTGATATTACTAGGGTTACACCTTGAAGCTCTAGAAAACGTATATCTAACCTTTAACCTAGGATCTCCTTTTATAGCACAAGGAGTCCTCTTCTACAAGATAAGTATAATGCTAATAGAATAAGATATACCCAAGATCTATTCTATATTTATCTAAACACGTTTCCTAACAGTTATCTAAACAACAGTGGTAATATATGTTCTTGCAGTGGTAATGAGTTTCCATTACAAGTACATACTTCAGCAGTTGTAATGTCTTCACTAGCCGTGGTAACTGTTAGTATAATTCCCAACATAGATCTTTGGCTCCAAGTCCAAATCTTCTATGACCATATCGATCTCTCCACAAGGCGAGCCATTGACCAATCGGACGGTGGTAAGCTACGTGATCTAAGTGCGGAACAATCATGGGAACTCATAGAAGATCTTGCTCTCTATGACAACGGAAGTTGGAATGATCCCCGTGATTTGAACAAAATAGTCAAGGCAATATCTTTGCCTTCGAACAGTTCTAGCACTCCCGACCGTAGGATCATGGAACTTGAGGACCAAGTCAAGTTTCTCATGAAATCTTACGAAGCTCCTAAGCCTTCAAGCCAAGTGAACAAAATCACTTCTTCATGCGAATTATGTAGTGGTCCCCATGACACTCGTGATTGTGTGGAACTCCCCGGAACAGTTTTTGCGGACTACGGATCCTTGCGTACCGACGAAGCGGGAGATAAGTGGTACACTTTCAAACCCGAGCCAAACCCTTATGGTGATTCCTACAACCCCTGTTGGAAAAATCACCCAAACCTTAGGTGGAAACAAAACCAAACCAATTCTTCCAATCCGCCTAATCGTTACCAACCAAACGGTCCACCATCCAACCGTACTTTCAACAACAATCCTTCTAACAACTATGGTAGTACCAACAATCTTGAAGGATTGATGTCTAAGTTTATGGCATCTCAAGAAGCTCGCATATCTAAGTTTGAAGCCGATTTCAAACAAAAGCAAAGCGAGATGACCACCAAAATTGACACATTGTTGAAAGTTCTCAATGACCGAGAAATGGGAGCACTCCCAAGCGACACGGTCAAGAACCCGAAACTAAACGTTAATTCCATATCATCAGTTTCGTCACCCACTTCTTGTCCGCAATACTACTCGGTTAAATCAACGAGCACGTGTTTCAAGCAAAACCAAATTCTTCAAAAGGACCAATCGAATAAAACACCCGATATAAAACCGGTCAAAAGCATAGTTGAAACACCTCCTACGCAAGACCTTGACGATGAATTCAAGGAGCTTCACATTGAACGTCCCGTCATTGATGTCTTAGCCCGTGCTCCCTACTATAGTGCCCTCCTAGAAAAGTATGAGAAGTTTAAACTAGGTAAAAATGGGACCGCCTTCGTTCATAACAAGTTGCCTAAAAAGCTTGATGATCCGGGCATATTTGTTTTGCCTTGTAAGATAGGAAGATCCGAAGCTTTCGACACACTAGCCGATTTAGGGTCAAGCCTCAACTTGATTCCCTTATCCCTTTTCACCACTCTCAAGCTAGGAAAGTTAGAGGAGACAGAGGTATTGATTGGTCTAGCGGATGGGAGTATTGCCCACCCGGTTGGAATGATTAAGGATGTAGTTGTTCACGTAGGGAAGTTAACTATCTTAGCGGATTTTCACGTCCTAGACATGGTTAGTGACACTACATGCCCATTGTTGGTAGGAAGAGGATTTTTAGCAACAGCTAGCGCCATGATAGATTGTAAGGAGTCTAAGATAGCGGTAGGTGAAGGCGATACTTGGTCGGTATATGATGTTAAGAAACATAGCTACGATTGTGAGGATGAACCGACACCACATTGGGTAGAGATGAATAGGAGACCATCTAGATATGGACCTTGGATAGAAAGGAACTTTATTGGACCTCAATGCCCATTCTACCTAGAAAAAGATTTCATCGATAAGACACATTCGGTGGAACAACTCATAGCTAGAGATGAAGAGCTAGACCCTTTTGAGGACCCCTTAGTTTTTAGAAAGATGATTGAGTTCTTAAGCGTAATGCCTATTAATATAGAGATGAACAAGTGGAAAAGAGAGGGAGATAAGTGTAAATGGAGGTGGGACAAGCCACCGAAGGAAGGTGACGGATCATGGCATATGAAGATGATTTTGTATGATCCGGATGGAGAGAAGTTTGAAAGGTCATACCGTACTAAGAAAACTGATAGGAAGTTAAAACCTAAGTTTGATCCCAAAGATGTCCTCAATGAGGAACTCACCCATATCACGTAGTAACCCATGACCTTGAGTCTAGCTACAAGACTCGTAAATAAAGAAAAGCGCTTCTTGGGAGGCAACCCATGTTTTGTGTGATTTTTATTTTTGTTTGTTTGTTATTTTCTTCCGTATGCACGCTTTATTTTAATTGTTGGTAGATCATGTTTCAAAACTAAAATAGTTAAAATACTTTATTTTGTTGTTTGGCTTAGTCTTAACTTCATCCAAAGGTATTTCGCAAAAGATAAGTGTAAGGGGAAACCCCAAATATGTTTTTAAGAAACAAAACTAGATCATGATTCTCCACAATATTAAATGAACATGTATATTCGTATTTGTTAGATTCAAATGCTTGTATCGAGTCATAATGATGTTTTGCAGGATTTTCCAGGAAGTAGGACGAAGTTTTTCCAGAAATTTTTCGGAAACTTAACATAAGAATTTCTGCAGGTCACTTCTGACGGCGTCATGAGTTTACTCTTGACGGCGTCACGTGTAAAATTCTGGAAATTTTACTAGTTTTGTTTTTCTAACAGAGTCTTAAAGTTTTTGTTGAATCATTAGTTTTATAATCTCCAGGAAATCTGCAAACATCATTCCACAAGCATTATATCTTATTTTGTTTTCTAGGATTTGTTAGCATATATAGATTGCCGCCGATTTTATGCGAGGTTGCCTTGTCTGTTTTCTCAGGTTTTTACAGGTTATGTATGACAAGAAGATGATTTATATTCTGGAAGGGAAGCTTTGATTGTTCATTTTCTTGGAGGAAGATCTAACCTGGCCACCTTATTATCCATACCGAGCGAATTAGGGGAGTATTTGATTTCATTCTTTTTACTTATTTCACTTTTACATTCTTTACTTGAACATTGGGGACAATGTTCATCCTAAGTGTAAGGGGAGGGTAAAATGATGATACCTTACAGACACACTTTCGCTTGAGTTTGTTTGTTTGATGGTAGATGTGTAATAAAACTATGAGAAATACTTGTTAGTGTAATTTTAGCGCCAAATTTAAATTTTTTTACAACATTTAGGAGTGAAACTTTAGCCATAGCAAGCGTCTCATGGATAGCAGATTGTAGGACTAGCACAAAACCGTACTATTCAGAAAAATTTTCCACCCAAATATGTGAGGTTCTCCTTTAGATTTGATAGGAAAAGCATTTACTATTAGTGCTTATGAGTGTACCGGTAGCATTTAGATTCTAGAACTTGCGTTAGTGATGCATCCGAGACCGCTAGTGAGACTACATTCGTGTGGTAGGATTTACTACATGATAAGAGGCATTAGGATCACCCTTGTGTTAAACCCGTATCATAATTACTTGACAATTTAAGTCATATTACTTGGCTAGTTAAGTCGATTAATTTTTCCCACACCTTAACGTTGTACTCATTTTTAGTACACGAAACCCCTAGTACACCCCTCCGAGCCTATCTTTTCGTTTCTAACTTTAAGCATCTTACTTAAAGGAAGAATTTGTTACACCCCACTTAAATGTACACCCAAATCGCCTTAGCCTTCCGTGTATGCACTCATCTTTAGTGCATTATTGTTATTTGTTAAACCCTTAGTTAATTATCTAATTGATTACATGGTTGCTAAGTCGAGTCATATCCTTGTACATATTGTTTTGGGACGATTGGGACTCATGGGTAAAGTACTTATTTTATGGAGTAATGGGGAAGAACATCATGTTATTACCCCCGTATGTGCGTTAATCTTAAAAGTACTCCAAGTGTTTTGATTTTCTTAATTCGAGTCATTAGATTAGTTTATTGTAAAGTATGTAAAGATTCAAGTGTAAGGGGAATTTTCATTCCCTGTGATGTATTATTTTGGATGGTAGGGTAAGAGTGTATGAAAAAAAAAAAAAAAAAAAAGAGAAAAACATACGGACTACCATCCCTTTTCATTCTATGTTCATTTTATGTTTTTGTTATTTTTGATTTATTAGCTTAAGTCGAGTCTAGTCTTGGCTTAGCAATGCCATATTGTACATGTAATTAACCAAGATTGTTAACTCGCCACCAGTAAAGACTACTTATATCCAACAAAACCGTGTATTCCATATCCCTACACCTAACGTTACAACCTTTTAAAAGACCTTTTTGATAGTTTATCCTAGGTGCTTACGCCATTTGGTGGAGGTTTGACCCTTTCCCAAGCCTATGGTAATCTATTTTGCTATGACAGGTAGTGAGAGATGTTTTCAATTTCCATAATGTGATATATACTTTATTACACCCGAGAGATGTGAGTATCTAAATACTATTTGTGAGGTGCTAGTATATGACCTCCGTGCTTGTCTTTGGTCTTTAGTGGAATGATTATTTGTTGTAATTACTTTTATATTAGTGTTAAATGACCCCTAATTTGTATTTTGATTAGAATAAAAGCGCATTTGCTTGAGGACAAGCAAATCTCAAGTGTAAGGGTATATGATGAGGCGAAAAATGAAACGTTTTTAGGGGGTCATTTAAGCCCATAATTGAATTTATTTGATCAAATATTGCCCTAAATCGTTCCTTTTGTGATTTTAGGTACTTTGGGAGTGAATTCTGGAAAAGGAAGCATTTTGGACGTTTTTGGAGCATAAAAGTGAAGAAAACGGCAAAGACTTAATTTTCCATGCTTAGAACAGTACCTGACGGCATCAAGAAGAAAATTTTGATGGCGTCAGGAGTAAAATCCATGACGACCCAGAGAAAACCTGAAGGCGTCAAGAGAAGGGCGTCAAGAGTATTTTTGGTGACGGCCTGCAATTGGAATACACATGACGGCGTCAAACCCAGATCTAGGCAGTCCGAGAATTTATTTGGCGGCGAGATGACGGCGTCAGAAATTTGCTCTTGACGCCGTCACCACACAAAATTTATATATACTTTTCTATTTTTCATTCATTAAGAGAGGAACTTGTGTGGAGAATACTAGGGTCGAACCTAATAAACCCTAGGTCGTTTGTAACAGTATTTTCAAGGGTTTTCACCCCTTGAAACCTTTCATGTTCAATTAAGATAAGTCCTCTTTCAATTCATTCAATATGTCTATGTGTTGTTTGAATATATCTTATGCTTGTCTTGATTTCAACATGCTAGGCTAGATCTTTCATGTGTTTGCTTAGATGTAATGAAACCTAGATGTTAATTATAGGTTGATTGCTTGTTTATAGTTGTAATGGATGAATGATTTCAATGTTAGGCTTAAGAAAACTGGCAGATCTCCATTGTGTAACATGCTTGAACATCTTAAGAAACATGAACCGATGTGTACTAGGTTTTAATGGTTGTATTTAATGCATGAGCAAATTCTAGTGATCCCATGTTAGGAGCTTCTTAGCCGGCTCGACATAGGAGTAAAGTTGGCGCTTATAGGATTGGGGAAGTAAGTACGCCACCCCATGAATGGTATTAAGGAATAAAACCTGTCATCCACGCAACTATAACAAGTAATTAACCTATAAAAGATATCTAGGGAGTAGTGAAATCTAAGTAAACACAATTCTCCCATATATTGCTCACACCACTTGTTTAATTTAGTTTATTTTCATTTTTAGTATTTTATTTTGATTGTATCTTTATAATTGGGTTAGTTGATTAGCAACTAATTCCGCCCAACTCCTTCAAAACCGAGATTTTACTTGCTTTTTATAAAAACTAAAAAATACAAAAAGAATCATCCCTCACCTCTAGACCTAGTTTTTAGGCTTTCTAATCCTAGCGAGACTATTCCTGAGTTGAACGATCAATCCCCCGGTACTTGTCACTATACTATACTACAACGATCATGTACACTGCCTGGTGGGGGTTGTAAGCTTCTCGAGATCCCTCGAGAGGTAAAGCCTGGTGCAATCCCTACTCATCAACTGATAATGACCTTGAATGTTTCTGTGATGTGAAGTGTATCTCTCAAAACTTTTCCTCTCCTTACACCCCAGAACAAAATGGAGTTGCTGAAAGAAAAAACAGAACCCTCATTGAGGCTGCTAGAACAATGCTTAATGGATCTGCTCTCTATAAACATTTTTGGACTGAGGCAGTAAGAACAGCCTGCTATACACAAAACAGGTCCATCATTGTGAAGAGACATAGCAAAACTCCCTATGAGTTATTTAAAGGAAGAATTCCAGACATCAGCTATTTCCATGTGTTTGGATGCTCTGTGTTTATCCATAATCATTAGGATCATCTTGGAAAGTTTGATGGAAAAGTTGATGATGGGTACTTTCTAGGGTACTCCCTTGTCTCAAAAGCCTTCAGGGTATTCAACACAAGGAGACAACAGACTGAGGAAACCTTCCATGTCACTTTTTATGAGAGTACTGAAGCTGTTAGGTTTTCAAATTCCACAGTGGAAGAAATTGGTATTGATGACTCATCAAGATATCCTCATGATGAGTTTCACCCTGAAAGGAATCTCTCCACACAATATCAAGCTGATGCTGATGTCTCATACTACATCAATCCACACAACCTACCTCAACCCATCATCAGTGAGTTCATAGAAACTCAACAAGTCTCCAATGAGACTACCACCACTGAACCTATTGTTCAGAATACCACAACTCAAGCTAATCATACTGAGGCAGCTGAAAATCTCAATCTTGAAGTACCTCAGGCACCCATGTTAGACCTCACTCCATGTATACATCAGGCCTCTACAAGTTCCAATTCCTATCTAAGACCTCAGGATAGCTGGACCAAGTCCAAAGTAATAGAACTTGTCAACATCATTGGTGAGCCCTCTGAAGGTATGCTTACAAGGAGCATGGCTGCCAAAATCAAGGCGGCCTCAGCCAATGTATGTCTCTATGTTGATTTTCTCTCAGAAATAGAGCCTAAAAATGTTAAAGAAGCCTTTAAATATGAGAGTTGGATTCAGGCCATGAGAGATGAGTTAGAACAATTTGATAGAAATGATGTCATGACCTTAGTTGAATGTCCTTAGGGGGTGTTTATCATTGGAATGAAATGGGTCTTCAATATTAAGACGGATGAGTCTGGAACAGTAGTCAAAAACAAGGCAAGACTTGTTGCAAAAGGATATAATCAACAAGAGGGTATTGATTATGAGGAAACCTTTGCACCAGTTTCTAGGATGGAAGCCATCAGGATCTTTCTTGCATATGCAACATACATGAACTTTAAAGTCTACCAAATGGATGTAAAAAGTGCATTCCTAAATGGTAACATTAAAGAAGATGTATATGTGCAACAACCACCTGGCTTTGAAAGTAGTGAGTTTCCCAACCATGTCTACAAGCTTAACAAAGCCCTATATGGACTAAAACAAGCTCCCAGGGCATCGTATGAAACTCTTTCAGCCTTCCTGATACAAAACAAGTTTGTCAGAGGTAAAATTGACAATACATTGTTCACCTATAGGATAAAAGAGGATGTGATTTTAGTCCAAGTATATGTGGATGACATCATATTTGGTTCAACAAGCTACAAACTTTGTAAACAGTTTGAAAAACTGATGACAAAGAAGTTTGAAATGAGTATGATTGGTGAACTCACTTACTTTCTTGGACTACAAATCAAACAAACTGAGAAAGGCATTTCCATCAGTCAAGAAAAGTATACTAGGAACCTACTCAAAAAGTATGACCTCAGTGACTGTGCCTCAGTGAAAACACCAATGGTAGCTCCTAACAATCTAGGACCTGACCTTGTTGGAAAATTAGTTAATCCCACTCTTTTCAGAGGCATGATTGGGTCACTGATGTATCTTCTTGCCTCCAGGCCTGATATTCAATTCTCAGTCTGCTTGTGTGCAAGGTATCAGTCTGATCCTAAAGAATCTCATCTCACTGCTGTCAAAACAATTTTGAGATATCTTAAGGGCACTTCCAGTCTTGGACTCTACTATCCTAAATGTTCAGGGTTTGATCTCAAAGGATACTCAGACTCTGATTATGCAGGATGCAATATGGATAGAAAAAAGTACTTCAGGCTCCTGCCAATTTTTTGGAGGAAAGTTAGTCTGTTGGGGTGCTAAAAAGTAACAATCTGTTGCAATGTCCGCAGCAGAAGCTGAATATGTTGCTGCTGCAGGTTTTTGTGCAAATGTGCTATGGATGAAAAGTCAGCTCAGTGACAATGGTATTCATTACAAAATGGTACCTATCTTTTGTGATAACACAAGTGCAATTGCCATTTCAAACAACCCTGTGCTTTATCAAAGAACAAAACACATTGATTTCAGATATCATTTTATCAAGGATCACATCATGAAAGGTGATATTGAATTGCACTTCATTCCCACTGAGTATCAGTTAGCTGATATCTTCACTAAACCCTTGGATGAACCTACTTTCACCAGACTGAAAGCTGAACTAGGCATGTTAGATATTGATAATCAGGTCACTGATTGAGATATAATACATGGTGTATATTCTTATCCTCTGATAATCAACCTTCCTCAGTGAAACCTTTCAACATCACCAAAATCCATTCGCATGGAGTGTCTCACATTTAGATTAAACTCACTAAATTCCCTACCCAAAACAATTCACACTGAATGAATTCTCATTCAGGGGGCTCAGGACACTATACTAATGCAATTCAATGCATAACTAAATGCTTCAAGTATCTAGTTAGTAAATGTCCTAGGTTGGTAACTAAATTTTCAATTTAAATAGGAATATATTTCTCTGCCTCACTGGCATCCACACCTTGAGCCTCCACTTACACATCAATATCCCATTAGGCATTTAATGTCTTCCCTCACAAATAATATCCTTTGATATTTTTGTGACATCATGTCTGCAAAAGTGCATCTTGTGCAGGCCCCTTGCACTGTTTACCTCGACAGTTGCGAAAAACTTGGGTATGTGGAGTGGTGGCATTTAATGCGGATCCTAAAACGGTTATTCATTTTGATTTTCAAAATTCCTGGCCAATGGTATTCCTCGCCCCCTATAAATACCCCTTTCCAAACATACAAAACACACACACAAAATTTCTTAAAGAAACTCTGCAAAAATTTCTCCATTGCAAAGTTGTGTGTAATCTTTTCAAAAGCAAAAATTTTTAAAACATCTTTTCTTGGTTAAGAATTTTGCAACAAGAAATCCTTCCTGTGTGCAAACATCTTGATAACAATATCACCCATTTCACGAGCAGAAAACAAGTTGACTTAACTTGTGGATCATCTGGTGTGTGATATTCTGCCATTAAAACTTTTAAAACCTTTTATTGACCTAAAAATGACAGAGGACCAAGGAATCAGGCTTGCACCTCAGTGGGCAAAAATGACTCTGGCTGATGTGCAATTCAAAACAAACAATGTTGTAGGCAATTTTAACCACCCAACCAATGTCCCTGCCTACAAGGAAATCATGAAGTTTTTGTTTAATTGTCCTTTTAAAACTGCCTTCACCTCAACACCCTACTTTCAGTACCATCACCTTCTCAGGGAGTTCTGGTGTACTGCTCAGGCCCATGACCCGACACCCAGTGCTGATGAGAACGAACTCAGGCCCCTCAAGGAGTTTCTCATCAGCTTCTCTGTTTTAAATGGGAAATGAAAATTTGTCCTTGGTTTCAAAACTTTTTGTTCAGCAACAGGACTTGATTATAACAATGGAAAATATGTTGCACACCCTGACCCAAATAATGTTAAATCAGGGTTAGAAAAAATTGCTTTGGATCCAAAATATTTGGACAAGACCCCTGTCACCAAGAGCTCCTTTCCTATGGCTTGGAAGATCCTGTTCACTTTTGTGATTCAGGTTCTCGGTGGGAACCATTCATCTACTGAGCAGATTAACTCTGTTCAGATGATGATGGCTTATTGCCTAATGAACGGGGTCACTGTCGACATTGGTGAGATCATTTATGGTGATCTTTTAACCAAGTTGTTGAATAAAACTAGGCTACACTATGTGTCGTATCCTAGGTTTATCTCATGTGCTCTTCAAAGGTTACTGGGTTGTGACTACACTCAGGATGAACACTTAAGTTCTTTACCAGCCATCCTGAGTTCTTCAAATTTTTCAAAAGACCCATCCTCAGTCTCCAACAAAGAATTGACGGCCCATATGGTTGCCATAAACAACCAGAGGGACTCAGTGTACCCACCTTCCCCTCCTAGGAGGACAGGGAAGTCTCAGACTGTGCCAAAGATCAAACCAAAGGCACAGGGCCCTGAGGCTTCAGGGACACAGGCTTCTAAGCCAAAAAGAAGACCCAAGCCTAAAACAGTCACCCATGACCAGGCTCCACCACCCCCAGGGACAACGAAGGTCACTGACAAATCACAGTCAGTGTCCTTGGTCCACACGACTACTCCCAAAGATCCAGAGGGAAACCTACAACCCGCTGGTAGGGGAACGCCTTCCACTTTTCCCACTAACGTCTCTGGTACATCACAACCAGAGTCTCAGGGGGTGGCGGCCCCTAAATCTCTGACAGGCCAGCACCAGCCTGTTGGAACGGGGGGGGGGGGGGGGGGGGGGGGCTCAACATTTCACTGATTTCTAATGATGACACTGAAGGTCACCCGTCTGTGTCTGAAGGAGTCATAGGGGATAAAGATTCAGAGGGATTAAAACCACCCACTGATATGGAACCTACACCCCCTCACGGAGTTGCCCAAACTTCACAAACTGACTCTAGTCACCAAACAGACAAAACCCAGTCTGTTGGATTAAAGGGGTCAGGGAGTGACCAAAACCAAGGCAAGTCTTCTTTTGAAGAGGAGCCGGCTAACCTGTTCTTGCAAATTGATTTGATGGCTACCTTTCAGGCTGTTCTTGACTTAGATGATGATGATAGCAAGGTCAGTGAGGAAGAGTTCTATGAAGCTGGTGATGATATGGAGACTGAGGCAACAACAACTGAACAATCTCCTCTGTCTCCCGTTGCTCCTCAAGAAGAAAATGCACCAGAATCTTCCTCCCCTAAAAAATTGGCTAAGTATGATGACTCCAGGCCCCTCACTGAAAGAAAGTTGATGAAATTTCTGAAAAAGGACTGCAAAGTCATCTACAATGACATCACTGAAGATGTGTCCGACATGCACACTGAGCAGGCTGTTCACTACTTCAACCTTAGAGACTCAGTTAAAGCCTTTCATGACAACACTTTGTGTTGATATAAATAATGCCTAAAAACATTATTAACATATATCGATATCTCTATGTTTTGATAATCACAAAACGTAAACTCATTGAACAACAAATTATGACGTAAACAAGTATTTAGTCGTAAATATTTGCTTTAGCATCCATATCACTTAAGGTATGAATAAACAAAGTGTCTAATGCATTTTATGATCAAAGGAATTTTTATTTTTACAAACCTTACATTTTATTAAAGTGGGACAAACATTTTTAAACTTATCCAAAACAATTTTGTATTTATAAGAAATGTTTTATTTAAAATAAATAGTTTGAATTCAAATTTCAACCCAAAAAACGGCTACATTCTTCAGGAAAAACCTCCCCCACAAAAAGACAAAAAACTCAGAAGAAAAAATATTTTTTTATTAGGCGGCCCCCTTAATTATACTAGGCGGTCCCCTTAATTATTAAGGGGACCGACACCCAATTAAGGGGACCGGCCACGCTCCCAAACAGTATTTTTCCCCTTATAAATACTGGTTCATTCCACAGATTTTTCTCACCTTTTGCACCCCAAAACTTTCTATTCTAGATCTCATTTCTATTCTCTAAAATCCTTTGATCATACATACATAAATCTTTGTTTCAAAGTGATCTAAACCTCTACCTTTCAAGTGCAAGAGAAGAATACTTCAATCCTTCAAGAGAAGAAGTATTACAACTTGTTGTGACCTCCACATCCAAGTTGTTAGAGCATCATCCATTATATCTATTTCTTTGTGTAACTAGTTGTGAATATTTGATAGAAGATAGACTAGCAAGGTGTGTAGATAGAGTGAGTGTGTAGTAGATAGTTGTGAAGTAGAGAAGTTGGGAAGTAGATAGTTGTGAAGAAGATTGTTGTGAAGTAGATAGTTGTGAAGATAGATAGGTGTGAAGAAGTAGTGTTGTGATTAAGTAGTGACTAGGTGTGAAGAAGTAGTGTTGTGATTAAGTAGTGACTAGGTGTGAAGAAGTTGTGTAGAAGGTGTGAATAAGTTGTGACGAAGTTGTGGTGTGTATATTGGTGTGTAAGGTTTTCTCTGCCATAAGGGAGCTTGTTGACATAGTGAAGAAAACTCTCGAGGAGTGGAGTAGGGCAAGGAAGGTGTCCTTGTAGCCGAACCGCTATAAATCCTTTGTCTCGCGGTTAGATCTTTCCATATCTTAATTATTATCTTGCTTATATTGTTATTACTTTTGTAGACGTAGACGTATATATATATATATATATATATATATATATATATATATATATATATATATGCTCATATAGTGCTAGTATTGATTTTACTTAAAGGTCAAACGAAAGTTTCATTCACAAAACAAAGTTTTTATAATCAAACTAAAAAGGTAACATACTTATAATTGATCATTTCGATCAAGTAAAGTTTTCATACAAAATATAACTAAGGATTATAAAATAAACGATTACTTACTTATCTCTCGTATATAGCTATAATTGTTTATATTGTGCATGTGTTGATTTCACATACTTAGCTTATATTATTATTGTTCATACTTAGATATAGTTGGTCATATTGTTCAAGATTTGAGTTCACATAAGATTGAATCAAAGTTTTAAAAGCAAACAAGGTTTTAAAACTAAACTAAGTTTTCATAATAAAATTAAAAAGACGTAAAACTATTCAACCCCCCTTCTAGTTTTCCACAATTGGCATCAAAGCTACGTTAAACAAGATTTTTAAAATATACTGTATTTTAAAACTTGTATCAATCTATGGAATCGGAAAAATATTTAGAAGGGCAATCTATGCAAAGACCACCACTATTTGAAAGTGATGGTTTTCTTTATTGGAAAAATAGATTCGAAACTTATGTGAAATCAAAAGATCTTGATCTTTGGCATGTCATTACTTTTGGCGATTTACCCCCTATTCAATATAATTTTGAAACTAAAATGGATGAAATTGTATCTTTTGAAAAACAAAATGATGATTTGAAAAAGAAACTAGCAAAAAATAATGAGGCTAAAATGGTTATTTATAATGCGTTACCACGCAAAGAACATGAAAGAATTTTTATGTGTAAAACCACAAAAGAAATTTGGGATTCTTTACTAATCACTCACCAAGGTAATAGTCAAGTTAAAGATAAAAAAATAGATCTTCTTGTTCAACAATATGAACAATTTACGATTCCGGAGGAGGAATCAATAGATAATGCTTTTGCTAGGTTTAACACTATCATCACAAGTTTAAAAGCACTTGATGAGAATTTTTCTAGTAAGAATTTTGTTAGGAAATTTCTTAGGGCTCTTCATCCAAAATGGTGAGCTAAAGTTACGGCGATTGAAGAATCGAAGAACTTGTCAACTCTTCAACTTGATGAGTTGATCGGCAACCTGAAAGTCTACGAAGCAATAATAAAGAAAGACTCCGAGATGGTCAATGGAAAAAGAGAGCAAAGCAAGTCAATTGCGTTGAAAGCTAGGAAGGAATCTAGTAACGAGGATAGCTCAACCTCCGAAAGTGATGACGAAGAATATGCGATGGCCGTAAGAGACTTCAAGAAATTCTTCAAAAGGCGAGGAAGATTCGTTAGACAACCGCATGATGAAAGGAAAGAAAACCAAAGAAATAAAGATGACAAAAATGGCAAAAGTGATAGGAAGTGCTTCAAATGTGGTGATCCAAATCATCTCATCGGAAAATGTCTAATGATGTCAAGAAATCAAAATCAAAAGGCGTTTGTTGGAGGAGCTTGGAGTGATAGCGATGACGATGAGAAAGAAATCACAAATGAGGAGAAATGTCTTATGGCTAAGACATCAAGCGAGGTACGTTCCAAAACCGAATACTTTAGTGACGAAAATTTATCATTAGACGAAAAAGACCTAGATAGTGAATATAATAGGTTATGCAAATTAGGTCAAAAGGTTATAGCTAAAAATAAGTCACTAAAACATATTAATAATCTATTAGAAAATGAAGTACTCGAATTAAAAATTAGACTACAACATTTGGAAAAAGGAAAAGAAGTTTTTACAGAATGTAAAACATGCATAGAGGTTAATAATGAAAACGAAAAACTTAAAGATGAAATTTTCAAACTTGACAAGTTTAAAAATAGTAGTAACCCACTTAAGAAAATAATAAGTGTTCAAGAAACTTCGGGAGATAAAACCGGTCTAGGATTAACCTCAACTAATGTTTCAACTGGTGAAAATAAAAGTATAAAGTTTGAACGTGAATCTAGTAAACAAAAATCATTAGAATCAAAACATAAGTATATACTTACAAAAGATAGAAAAATACTCATTGCGAATGATGAAAAAGTAAAAACTTTTTATAAACCATCCTTAAAGACCGAAGTAGGATCCTCTAAATTTAAATTAAGATCTAAAACTCTACCATCGAGAAAACCAAATAATCTTCATACTCGATCTAAAACACCTCAACCTAGAAGAAACCAAAATAGACAAAACTACAATAATACTAGTCATCAAATGTGGAATTATCAACCAAGTTACAATCCTTGGGGAATACTACCACCATACATGCATCCTAGCTAAATGTTGAACATGTTTGGACCAAACAACTTTGGACCAATGAGACAATGGGCACCAAGTGGCTAAGCTGTCAATCTTGGAAGAAGTTGGAATATCATCTACAAATGACTTCTATAAGTCAACATGGTCACTTGAAGTGCTTGAAGATATTCCATTGAAGACTAAAAGGTACGCGTTTCTTTTAAGTTCATCGCTATAATTTGCATGCTTAGATATATGATTAGTTAGATTAATGCTTAGCTATACATATATGTGTACATAATAGCTTATATTCTTATAACCTAGAAACATCATTGGTTGACTCTCCTAGGAATAAGATAAAATTGTTCATTGCCGAACGAAATAGAAAATGGAAATCTTCTATATCCACTATTAGCAAACTCATGGTGATGAAGTGAAATGAGTAAAGTGGATCGATCGTTAATATAGAAGTAGGATTAGATCCCTCGCGTAAGAAAACTATGGATGAAACAAGCTCTCGTAGACTATGGCATTAAGTTAGATAAGCGCGCGAAAACAAAGGAACTATAGATGTTAGGTTATACCCCATTCAACACTCTCGCATCTAACATATAAATTATCGTCTTCATTTCCTTTAGGATCATAGGATATGTAGAAACGATAGCATGAGATAATAATAGGCTTAACCAATCCTCTTGAGCATGAGATCTTTAATAAACATTTTTTAAAATATTTGATTTATGATATTTGTTGTCAAAAATCTAATATCTCTAAAAATATGCAAAAACCTCACATTTTGGAAAATAGTTTTTCAAATAACCATCCCATTTTTAAATAACATGTTTTCACTATCAATATCCACAATTTTGTTTTGATCAAAACTAAATATTGGGAAAATACTCTTTACCGTTTATTCACACATTTTGAAATAAAAACCCAATCTATTTTATTCAAATAACTCTCACATCTAAGTGAAAACTTACTTTCAAACATTGTTGAATAATGCTAAAAACGTCTCTTTTAAAATCATTCATGGTGATCTCATATTTGTCATCTATATTTATATAAATGACACTTATAAGTGAACTAAATCAAATCAAGAGGACCATGGTTTGTTCATTAAGACTTTGTTTGTAACAAGTCTAGAAATCCATGCTATCATAACTACCCACTTATTGCACATTGATACACATTAGGATTAATCCTCCTAGTTATGTAGTTATGAAATACTTGATGTTGCTTATTGTTTTCTAGCACTTATATTTTACTTGCTTGATGAGTATGTTTGCATGCTAGATGAAATTGCTTGTTTACTTAATCTCTTTGATTAACATGTTTTGGCTACATAATTGCCTACATAATTAGTATATGCTTAATTGCCTCAAAGAGTTGGACTTGTTTGAAACCAAAAACACAACCTTTCTGCAATTCACTACCAAAAACCCTTTTATGGCAATCTGGGAATCACCAGATGGGCGGCCCCCTTAAATCATAAGGCGGCCCCCTTAATTATTAATGGGACTGGCCTCCAATTAAGGGGCCGGCCATCTGATGGTCAAAGGTGTTGTTTCCTTTTTCTACTTTTTAGCCCATTTCATCCTACACTTCCCAAAATTCATAAACCTATTTTATCCTAAACCTTCTATCAAAATTTATACATCCTTAATCCCACCAATCCTACATTATAAACACTCTCATTCCTCTCAATCTATACTCATCTCTTCATGACCTCTCCCATTAAACCAAAACCACCAAATAACCCGTTTGAAGAAGAAAGCCTAACTTCCATTAAAAGCTCATCAAACCAAATGATGTTGTCAAACATCCAACACCAAATTCCTCCTATGTCTTCAACATTACATACCTAACACCTCACTCTCCTTCTCACCAACATTACATATCAAAAACCTTTACTCACCCATATCCTTCTACATTA
Organism: Artemisia argyi; assembly: GCA_030686995.1. Classification (NCBI taxonomy): domain Eukaryota; kingdom Viridiplantae; phylum Streptophyta; class Magnoliopsida; order Asterales; family Asteraceae; genus Artemisia; species Artemisia argyi. Next base: position 130,877,576 of record CM060692.1, read on the forward strand.
CACTCAAACCTCATAATCTTTTCACAACTCAAGCGACATTGTTCATAATCAACCAACACCTAAACCTCACTCTCACACAAATGATCCATTTAACAACAAATCATCCATTCGTGCTTCCACTAATGCTCCTTCTTACGATGAGCATGCACAATCCCAAAACAATAATCCCAACCTCATTACCAACACTTTACATGTTGCTCATTCAACAAAAACACCATCCACTCATGAAGCATCTCTTCCACCCATATCATGTTTTCATGATTACCCAAGCTCAAACATGTCTCCACCACCAAGAGTATCACTACCACATCCTACAACTTCACATGCCATTCCTATGTTGCATGTTCAAACACTCACCTAAGACAACTATCATGCTCCACCACCATCACCTTCCTCCGAACACTTAATGTTCGATGAGGCGCTAAAAGAATCCCATGAGCTTAGTGCTCTTTTAGCCTTACATCTTGCTCAACGCAATTTGGATCCACCTTCATCCAGATCACCCTCATCACCACACAACATAAATCAACTTGAGAAGCATGTCAACAATTGCATCTTTCTCCTAAAAACCATTGCATTCAATGAACACTTCACTTGGATTGAATATCTTCTCACTAGATCACATTCAATACCCTCACTTGAACAACATCCAAAACCTTAATCAACCTCTTCCGCTACAAACTCTCCACAAATTAACTCTCCAACATTCATGACCGAAACATTTACCTCCATTAATCCAACAACCTTACCCTAACTCAACCATCTTCATTCCAAACACTCCATCATCAACCATCTAAGCATACTATATGCTTATGATTTTCACTTTTAAATACGAATCAACCAACCTTTTGTTACAAGCAAGTCCGATGGCTCTCTTTGGCAAATTAGGATCTTTAACATAATCTCTTTGAATTAATTGTTATGTATCCTTAATATTTGTTTGCTATGCTTGTTATTTGTATATTGCATATTCTTCAATATATGCTTGTACTTCTAATATTTTTCTTGCAAGCATTCCATATCTTGATCCCTTGGAGCCATCGAACGAGGGGGAGCACACATCAAGGGGGAGCTTTCATCCCAGGAAAAACCTCCCCCACAAAAAGACAAAAAATCTGAAGAAAAAATATTTTTTTATTAGGCGGCCCCCTTAATTATACTAGGCGGTCCCCTTAATTATTAAGGGGACCGACACCCAATTAAGGGGACCAGCCATGCTCCCAAACAATAGTTTTCCCCTAATAAATACTGGTTCATTCCACAGATTTTTCTCACCTTTTGAACCCCAAAACTTTCTGTTCTAGATCTCATTTCTATTCTCTAAAATCCTTTGATCAAACATACATAAATCTTTGTTTCAAAGTGATCCAAACCTCTACCTTTCAAGTGCAAGAGAAGAATACTTCAATCCTTCAAGAGAAGAAGTATTACAACTTGTTGTGACCTCCACATCCAAGTTGTTAGAGCATCATCCATTATATCTATTTCTTTGTGTAACTAGTTGTGAATATTTGATAGAAGATAGATTAGCAAGGTGTGTAGATAGAGTGAGTGTGTAGTAGATAGTTGTGAAGTAGAGAAGTTGGGAAGTAGATAGTTGTGAAGAAGATTGTTGTGAAGTAGATAGTTGTGAAGATAGATAGGTGTGAAGAAGTAGTGTTGTGATTAAGTAGTGACTAGGTGTGAAGAAGTTGTGTAGAAGGTGTGAATAAGTTGTGACGAAGTTGTGGTGTGTATATTGGTGTGTAAGGTTTTCTCCGCCATAAGGGAGCTTGTTGACATAGTAAAGAAAACTCTCGAGTAGGTGACTCAAAGAGTGGAGTAGGGCAAGGAAGGTGTCCTTGTAGCCGAACCACTATAAATCCTTTGTCTCGCGGTTAGATCTTTCCATATCTTACTTATTATCTTGCTTATATCGTTATTACTTTTGTAGACGTAGACGTATATATATATATTTGCTCATATAGTGCTAGTATTGATTTTACTTAAAGATCGAACGAAAGTTTCATTCACAAAACAAAGTTTTTACAATCAAACTAAAAAGGTAACATACATATAATTGATCATTTCGATCAAGTAAAGTTTTCATACAAAATATAACTAAGGATTATAAAATAAATGATTACTTACTTATCTCTCGTATATAGCTATAATTGTTTATATTGTGCATGTGTTGATTTCACATACTTAGCTTATATTATTATTGTTCATACTTAGATATAGTTGTTCATATTGTTCAAGATTTGAGTTCACATAAGATTGAATCAAAGTTTTAAAAGCAAACAAGGTTTTAAAACTAAACTAATTTTTCATAATAAAATTAAAAAGACATAAAACTATTCAACCCCCCCCCTTCTAGTTTTCCACACTTTGGAACAGCAGGCTGATGTTGCATTCAAACTGACTACTCTTAATGGGCACCTCAACATGTTCAATGAATCGCTCAGCCAAATCACCATGAGCATTTCTACCATTCAAGAGTCTGTCAAAGATGACCCTGAACTCAACAGGAAGATACTTCAGGCTGCTGAGACATACCAACAGAATTCTGCTCAATTCACTGAGCTGGTAGATATGTTAAAGTCTACCAATCTTCAGGGTCTCCAATCTTCTGTGACATCCATCTGTTCATCACTCAGTCTCATGGAGAAAAACTCGGCTGCTTGGGCTAAGTCTTCAAACTCCTTGGCCTGGAATCTTGGGCCAAGGATGTCTGTCATCGAATCATCTCAGGCTTCCCTGGATGCCAAAGTATCTACAATTCAAAAGGATACTGCTGACATCAAGAGCATGCTCTCAGAACTTTACCAGGCCTTCAAGGGTCCTTCAGTGGTGCCACCAACTCTTGCTCTCACTGATGCTGCGGCAATAGTTGAGGGGGAGAGATCCACTGAAGTTCCACCTACTGGAGTCCCTGAAACTTCCACCAGTCATCCTTCCTCTCAGGCTGAGGGGGAGCGCATAGTTGAAGCCACTCCAATCTCCTCTTTTCAGTCTCTTGACATAACCACTCAACCAACAAACCAGGCGGATAAGGGCAAAGGCATTCTCTCTATTGTGTCTGAACCTACAACAACACTGGTAGCTGCCTCTTCAATCATTAGACCGGACCTTGATGCACCTGTCAGGATTCCTTTTCGGATGAATGGTGTTACATATCTGATGACTGAAGATGAAATCCAAGCTCACATGGATAAAGTGGAAAGACTGAAGAAAGTAGCCTTGGAGGAACAAGCAAGCAAGGCTACTCTCATTGAGGTGGTTAATGAGGAAGCCACAACTATTAGGTTGAAGCCTCATGACCTTGCACACAGAGAAGGAGGTGAAAAGTTTAAACAGGCTCAGGTTGCTGCCCTGATGGCACTGAAAGAAAAGAGGGATGCCAGACTGAAGAAAGATGCTGCAGTCAGGCAACAAAACATTGAAAAGTACACCTTGATCGTGACACAAATACTGAACCCAGAACTATCACTGATGTCAAGATTCACCAGAACTCAAAACCGGCTGTTATCAGTGTCTACAGAGGTCAGGACAAACGACACTTTGAAGTTCATGATCCTTTCAGATTTGCTGACTTTGGGATCACTTAGCTTGATGAGCTAGGTCCGATTATTGCAAAGAAGAACAATGTCCTTGTCAAGAACCTACTGAAATCCCTCAGAATCAGGTATGACTTGTTGGCCAAAAAGCATGAGGAACTTGGGATTCCCTCACTGCTCCCAGCATCAGTACCTGCCATTCAGGCTCCTCCTACTCAGTCTTCTAAGAGGAAAAGAAAGAAGATAGAGATTGAACCAGAAGTCAGTGCTCCGGGTCTAAACTGCGACAGAGCCCTCCCTGAAGGAGTTACATTTGTAAACAACTTAGTCATTGAGCAACCTGAGAGAGGTCTCTTCTTCACAGATGAGTATGGAGATCCATCCTTCCAAAGATGGGCTGACATTGATCTGTCAGGAATCAAGGCAATGGTAGGATACTTCTTCATGGCCAATCCCATCAAGAATGAGGCTAATGCAAGGTTCTGTCATGACCTGAAGATCAAAATCAAAGAGCATCCTGACAAACACTTACTGAGTTCAAAGAAAGCCAAACTTGAAGCCATGGGTCTAAAGTTCTAAAGCCTGAGCAAGTCTGCAACAACAACTATCTTTTATTTACTTTATCTTGTTTAGGATTGTAATAATTATGAATAATATTGATGTTTTGTTTAACATTCAGTGTCCTAAACAATACGTAGTAATTCAGGTTGTAGAGATAATACCTTTGCTATCTCTCACTGAACCTTGAAACACTCAGGCTATTTGTATATCCAAATAAGGGGAAACTGTTGGGTCTGTTAAAACCTAAACTCCTTAATCTTGGATTTGAACATAAAATATCCTAAGTGTTTGATAACCGAAAACACCAAACAAGTCACTAAATACATAACTGTTTAGTGAGTCATCCTCAAGATGCTCAGGGCGGATCTATGAAGAAAGATTCACCATTCAGTGAGGCGGTTCTCAGTGAATGATACCTGAGCCAAAGAAGAAGATGATGGACACAGTGAGGGATGACACTAACCCACTGAGTCCCATGACTCCTCACCAAGTAAGATCACTGAAGATAAGAAGACTGATGTAAAGGCGGGATAAGTTTGAATGGATAAGGGAAGGTCCTTATCATGCAAAGGTCAACTTTCCCTGAATGAGTATAATACCAAGACGTGTGTCAACACTGAAGACCAGAAAGCATCCTTGACCTTTACTACTTATAGCCAATTATAACAGGGACAAAATACCTATGTATTTTGTCCAATATAGGATGATGTAATATTGTCTTGTAGTCTTTGTCCATTAGGTAAGTGTTAGAAACTACTTGTGTATAAATAGAGAATAAGTGAGGAGGTAAAGATTATGTTTGTGCACTTAATGCTTAGACATTCACAAACCAAATCTTTACTCTCTCCAAAGAACAATACAATCCTTGAGATAGCTCAGCAGATCTTAGTTGTCACTCAAACTTAGTTTGAGTTTAGTGAGGAGTACACCATACTTGTCATTTCAATCCCAAGTGTTGTTCCGCAAACACTTGGGTATAATTCTTTTGATTAATTTCTAATAAAGAATTAAACGTTGAAAACTTTGTGTCTTATCCTTTACGTTTATTTACTTTTGATAATTAATCAATACTTCGCTACATCATGGAACTTGGTTAGATTAACTTTGTAGTTAACCATAACCAAGTAAAAGGGTCCAACACCTCCTCTTCATGTTTTAGAAACAGATGAAAAGTAAAACAATGCAGCTTAAAAAGTAGGTCGAAATGCAGTTAGGGACTGTTTGTTTGCTACTGAATGGGCTGGTATAGAGGTGGTGCTGAACCGATTAGATTTTAGTGTGTGTTTAGTCTAACCTCATATTCTACACAACATGTCACATGTTACCTCAAATATGATTATTGACGCCAAATAATCAAGAAAATGGTGTCATTTTACTGGATTTTAATTAGCGTAAAGATCATGAAACCATACATAGACATTGCAGTAGAAAATATGAAACCATACATGGACAAAAAGGTATGTTGTAGAAACTCGCCCCATTACAGATTAGTCTACTGTAAAAATATTTCTCAATTTTTTTTATTATCATTATTTGTTTATTTTTTTGTAGTTTTTAGTTTAATTTTTAAAGTTATTAAAAAAGATTTCCTTAGTTTATAAAAGGTTTTATATATAAATTTGGGGAAGTTTCTCCTGAAATAAACATACAGCAACCCTCAGTCCAAGGGTAAGCTCTTCCTAAGTAATTGCCAAGCACGTCAGATTATACGTTGTGGAAACCTTTGGAGGTTTGCTCCTTCTCCATAGCAAATGAGCATATGTATCCAACAACAACTACACTCAAAGATATTTGCATATGTTTTTACCAATTAATATAACATCTTTGGGCTTAGACATGGATCCAACAACAACTACACTCAAAGATATTTGTTTATTCCTAGTGGCTTCATCGTTAGGCCAATGTAGTTTGATAAATTCTTACACGTGAAACACTTATTCATATACATATGAAAAACCACAAAAGGCCTCTAAATCATTGTTAATAAGGTTCATGTGTAACATGGATGACATTAGTTGAATGGAAAATCAATGATCGCTATTTTGATATCATAATCAACAATGTGCCTAGTGGAAAATCAGTAATCGTTATTTTGATATCATAATCAACAATGTGCCTAGCATATAGAAGCAAATGATTATTTTCTATTATACCAGCTAAATCCCACTCGCTAAAATATTCGCAAGAAAAGGGTATGTTTAAAACTCATAATAATAGGGAAAAAAACTTTCTAAATGAATGTAAAACCAAAACGTTGAGAGGCTTATAACCTGATCTAAACATTCCTTCTTGTTGTTGTAGCCTAAACCAAACACACCTCATTACTGCAGTAGCTTAATGTAAGCATATCTTATTGGGGCACTTGGCTGATCCGAACTCACTTTATCTCTACAGTTGCATGTTCCAAACACCCTTCATTTTTACATATGCATTTTTAGTCTGCCCCTCATACATCTGGTCTCTTCATTGACCTGGTCTGCTCCACACATACTTTAATTATGCAACAACCTGATCCAAACACACTTAGTTTAGGTAGTGAAGGCATCCTTGAAACCATTTCCATGTAATGCGATATATAACAATATTATTACAAACCAAATAAAAATTACCTGGCTTAACATGCTGCAAAAATTCAACATTAATAATTTAAATTATATCAGTTGTTAGGGCATAATGGAGTGAGATGAGGTCACTTGTAGCAAGCACATCGTCTAACGTGTGATTCGTTTGTTCTTCTCCAGGTCTGATTGAAGTCGGTCACTTAACTCTTCACAGAGTTCTTTCAGGCATTTTTCAACTTGAAGGAGTTGCAACAAAACTTAAACGAATATCATTATCAAATGTTCTAGGTCTGAAAACATAATATAGCTAAAACTCACATGAAGCACAATTATTAGGATGCAAACGACCCTGAACTTTGTCCCCATTGATCCCTCGAGCAGTATTCCATAGCCAAATACTGGAAAAGATTTGAACGAAAATTAATAGAAATTCACATTTCTGAACTAATTTTACCCAGATTCAAACAATTAGCATAATAATGTAAACTATTATTTCAATTAACATAATCATGTAAACAATTAAAACAATTTATTCAAAAAAACCCTAAAATAAATCATCTTTGAATTAGCATAATCATGTAAACATAACAAAAAAAAAATAGTTTAAACAAAAAATAAAAAATATATAAAAAAAAACTTACAATCGAAACCAAATATATAATTCAAATCCAAATGAATTGGTTTGTGAGATTCAGTTACAAATGACTGGCATATGGATGTATGTAACCAAAAAAAATTCTTGATAGTGGTTGAATCGGTTTGGGTTTGAATTGTGAATCGTAAACTACAAATAATCATTTGCATCAATCCATATCATCTACTAACAATTAAATTGAAGAATGAAAAGAGATCAAACTTGTCAAACCTGGTGATTCTTCTTTAATCTCATTCTACCTACAAAAATAAACTAAAACATACTCGATCAAAATCTATCAAGGTAATTCCCCCCCCCCCCCCCCCCCCCCCCCCCCAAAAAAAAATAGGGTTCTCATTAAACACAAATATATAGTGTGGACAACATAGAAATCACTGGCAAATCAAAAACAATTGTAAACCTTTCGAAATGTGCGATTCAATACCTGATTTTGTGTATGTGTTTTTGAATCGGTGTTAGCGAGAGGAATGGTTTGTCAAAAAACCGATATGTATTTTTGAATCGTCGACATTAAATGAGGATTCAAACTGGCAATTGAAAAGGACACGTATCCATTCAATGATTAATCGAAATGTAACTTATTTTTTGGAAATGATTCCATTAATTGCTTATGGAGATTATTTTGAAATATAGATCCACAGATTGAAGCTCAGTATTGTAACAGAATTTTAATGATTTAATTAATTAGCAAAAATAGCAGAAGCATTGAATGGTGGTTTTGATGGAAAGTGTGTTAAGAAAGAAGAATTGAAGGGTGGTAATGATGTGTTGTACTGTAATAAATCAAGGACCAATCAGAAGAGAGACACATCAGCAAATTAAATGCATGGTGTGCTTTATAGGACTTGTAAATTATTCTGGTTTATTAGTATAGATAGATAAGTTTGTGTAACCAGTGTCCTCAGAGCATTGGCTAAGACGTACTAATCTTAAATTATCCTTAGAGAGATAGGTATAAAGGCATGCCAAAGACATTTTTGGTGTTACCTCAACATCCTCACTTTTAACACTCACACACCAAAATACCCCATCCAGTAACATCCCTTTCACATGCCAAAAGGACCCATCCACTATTTTATTTTCTTTTCAATTTTTTTTCAAACAAACTAAATTTTTATTTATTTAAATAAAAATACATGTGGAAACTAGAAGGGGGGGTTGAATAGTTTTACATCTTTTTAATTTGTTACAAAAGATTGTTTGAAAGTTTTCTTTGTTTTCAAAAATTTAGATTCAATACTATGTGATATCAAGTCTTGCACAATATGAACAACAATATATATGTATGATAAAGCAATAATAATGTAAGTAAAGAAATAAATGAGAGATGGAAAGATCGAACAGCGAGACAAAAGATTTATAGTGGTTCGGCTACAAGGTCACCTTCCTTGCCCTACTCCACTCCCCGAGCACCTAACTCGAGAGTTTTCTTCACTATGTCAACAAGCTCCCTTATGGCGGAGAAAACCTTACACACCAATTTACACACCACAACTTCGTCACAACTTCTACACAACTTCTTCACACCAATCTACTTCACACCAATACTTCTTCACACCTTTCTACTTCACACCTATTTACTTCACACCAATCTACTTCACACCTATTTACTTCACACCAATCTTCTTCACACCTTTCTACTTCCTAACTCTTCTTCTTCACAACAAACTACTAACCTATCACACTACTTATATACCTAGCTAAATTATCTTCTATCAAATATTCACAACTAATTACACAAAGAGATAGATACAATGAATGATGCTCTAACAATTTAGATGTGGAGATCACAACAAGTTGTAATACTTCTTGTCTTGAGGGATAGAAGTATTCTTCTCTTGCACTTGAGAGGATGATGTTTGGATCACTTTGAAACAAAGATTTATGAATGTATGATCAAAGGATTAAGAGAATGGAAATGGAGATCTAGAACAGAAAGTTTAGGAGTGCAAAAGGTGGGGAAAAATTCCAGATTTAAGGTGGTATTTATAGGCAAAAATTTCGGACAACTGAAGCATGCCGGTCCCCTTAAATCATGGCTGGTCCCCTTAATTTTAAGGGGACCGCCCCTTATAATTAAGGGGGCCGCCCAGCTGTAACGGCCAGAAACTTTGTCTTTTAGTGGGGAAAGTTTATTTGGTGAAAAACTAATTGATTTTGGTTAAAATTTTGAATTCATATATTTAGTATGAATAAAACATTTTTCTTTATTACCAAAAGTGTTTTTCAAAAATATATAATATGTTTATGTAATTAAATAAACTTTGTAATAATTAATTAAATACCCCTTTTATCATAAATTGCACTAAACACTTTGTTTATTCATACATTAAGTGATTTGGATGTAAAGAGAATGTTAATCACTAAATACTTGTTTATGTCATAAATTTTAGTTCTATGAGTTTATATTTTGTAATAATCAAAACATAGAGATATTGATAATATGTTAATAATGTTTTTAGGCATTATTTATGTCAACAATCTCCCCATTTTTGATTATTACAAAACCTTAAACTCAATAGGTCTAAAATTTGTTTTTAGACAAGTATTTTAGAGTTTACTATTCTCTTCTCCCCCTTTTTGTAAAATCAAAAAGGTTAATCCGAGTAAGCTTCATAGAAGAAGTTAAACGGGTAGAATGCTCCCCCTTGATGTATTCTCCCCCTCATTTGAGAGAACCAAGGAAACGAGCTATGGAAAGCTTGGCTACAAAAATATGTGAAGAGAACAAGACATATATATGCAAAGCAACAATCATGCAAATAAAAATAGATTCATTCAAGCATATATAATCATAGAAATGATTAGCATTACAACATTCAATATGCTTGAAGCATATCGATTACAATAAAATAAAAGAAAAGACATAGTCCTATATTGCCTAAGAGAGCACTTGGACTTGCTTGCAACCCACGGTTGATTGTTTTATTTGCTTGAAGGAGAACATAAGCATAGAGCTTAGTTGTTAGATGGAGAGGGATATGGAGTAGGATATGGAACGGAAGAGGTGGATCTTACGATGTTGTATCGAGTTAAGGGTGGTATAGGATGAGGACGAGTGAGAAGATATTCAATCCAAGAAATATCTTCACTCAAGTAGAGAATTTGTTTTTGAAGAAAGATGCAACAAGGGCAATATTGAGTGTGGTTCGTAACTTGATCCATGTTGAGAGAGTGGGGTAGGCAATTTTCATAGGGTGATGATGGAGGTTGCCCTTTGTTGCGTTGTGCACGATGCATAGCAAGGATATCACTAAGATCATGGATTTGGGTTATTTCATCACAGAATTTTTGAAATTTCCATGGCAATGTGGAGAGAATCATTGTGTTGATATGGATGAATTGGGTTTGTGTAGTTGGAATTGTAGTTTGATGGTTGATCAAACTTGTATGGATCATCATAAGTGGTTGGAGGATGAGATGTGTAGTTTGGCATGAAAGAAGATGTTTGGCCAATGTTGTATGGTTTGTAAAGAGGATCAAATGAATGTCCTTGTGAATTTGGTGTAAAGTTTGGGAAGTAAGTGGTTGGAGGTGTTGAGTGATTTCCACCTTCATTGGTTATGATGGATTTGTTTCGAGGGTTTTTTCTTCGCCAAATGGGTTTTTCCGTCATCCTTGCTAGCTTTGAGACTTTTGGTTTTGGTTTGTTTGGAGAGGTCATGAAGGGATGAATGGAGAGTGTTGAAGATTGGGGATATTTATAGTGTAAGATTTGTGTGTTTATGGATGGATAAAGTTTGTTTGGGAGATTAGGACAAAATATGTTGGTGAAAATTGGGAAATGTAGGTTGAAATGGGCTAAAAAGCATAAAAGATTCTGTAAACCCGTCCAGCAGATGGCCGGTCCCCTTAATTAAGGGGCGGTCCCCTTAATAATTAAGGGGGCCGCTTTTCATAATTAAGGGGGCCGCCCATCTGGTGATTCCCAGATTGCCAGAATTGGGTTTTGGGAAGAAAATTTGCAGAAAGGTTGTGTTTTTGGATTTGGATTCAAGCAAGTTCAATTCCTTTAGGCAATATAGCATCTAATCTAATCAAGATATAGCATGCATGCAAAAACACTTAAGCAAAAGAGCAAACAAGCAACAAATAATAACTAGAGGAGACAAATAAAGGCAAGAACACTTAATCTTCCTAAGGCAACTATCTTAGATCAAAGGCAAAGGCAACTAGTGAGTCAAAAATTTAGTGATGAAACAAGATGACAACATTATGAGTGATTTTGTCCTAGTGTGTGCCTATATGCAACAAATGTGGAGTTGTGATTGTTTCGACTCCTAAATGCACAAAAAAAAAAAAAAAAAAAAAAAAAAAAAAAAAAAAAAAAGAAAAAAAAATCTCTTAAGAAACAATCCAAAATCTCCTTGATTCGATTTTTGCTCGATCATGAATGTCAAAGATATATATTAGATTATATACCTTAACAATTTATGTGAGAGTTTATGCATGATTTTGGAAAAAAAGGTTTTTAGCATTAGTCAACAATGTAAGGAAAATGATGTTCATGTAATTCCTAGATGTGAGAATAGTTAAAAAAAAATTGATTGGGTTTTACAAAAGAGTATATGCAAAGAAAATAATATTTCCCAATCTTTAATTTTGTGCGAAATAGATTCCTAGACTCAGAATTGGAGAAGTGGAAGAAAAGTAAATCTTATGCAAATTTTATGCAAGAAAAAAAAATGTCTAAATGCAATAGAATTTAATCAACTTGTTCCATCATTCCTAATCCTAAACGCAAGTGATTGAACAATTCACGCTTAAGGGGTTTAGTGAATATATCCGCAATGTTATCTTCCGATGCAACTTTTTCTATAGATATGTTCCCTTTTTGTACATTATCCCTAAGAAAGTGGTGGCGTATTTCTATATGTTTAGTCCTAGAGTGTTGCACCGGATTTTTACTTAAATCTATCGCACCTTTGTTATTGCACATAATGGGAACGTTTTCTAACCTAATGCCATAGTCTATAAGAGCTTGTTTCATCCATAGTGCTTGTTGACATGCCTTTCCAGCGCTTACATATTCGGCTTCGGTGGTAGAAATAGCAAGAGCGGTTTGCTTCTTCGAAAACCATGATGTTAGACAACATCCCATAAACGTGCAAATACCGCTAGTGCTTTTTCTATCTATGTAGTCTCCCGCATGATCCGAATCCGCATAGACGATGGTTTCTATGCCGGATCCCTTAGGATACCGTAATCCTAAGTGTATAGTGCCTTTAATGTATCGGAAGATACGCTTAACCGCTTCTAGGTGAGAGGTTTTGGGATCCTCTTGAAAACGGGCACAAAGGCAGACACTAAACATGATATCGGGTCTACTTGCCGTCAAGTATAGTAAACTACTGATGAGTGTATAAATACTCATCATTTTTACCGTATTTTAACTGCCAAAACGCGCGAAAACATTCAAGAATACATCAAAATAATGAGAAAATCCCAAAGATCGCGTTTTATATGTTTCAAATGCAAAATGATCAAAAACAAACGAAAAACGAACAAAGTTTGCATAATTGGCAGTTTCAGTCCCCCAGCTTTCAAAAATTATCAAAACTAGTCCCTAAAGCGTTTATTTCAAATGAAAAGTCAACCCAAGTTTCTTAAAAGTCAAAAGATGTCAAAAATGATCTTTGGGAAAAACACTTTAAAAAATGAACAAGTTTGGAAAAATTACAAGTTGGTCCTTGCAGTTTGGAATTTGACGGTTTTGGTCCTTATAGTTTGGAAATATGGCGAAAGTGACCCGGGAATTATTCTTTGAAGAAAATTAATATCCAATGGCCCTTGGATTAAGTGAGAAAAATCAGTCCTTCAAGTTTCGGGATCGACAAAATTGGTCCTTGTGAAAACACATCTCCAAACGAACCTTTTGTCATTTAAGCTAAAACCAATCCAAACTTATACCACCAAAATCCGGTCCACCTAAAATCCACTTGGGCCCAGAATTGTCACTAGCCCATAAACCCACACCCATTTATACGTTTTTAATAAGAACGTTTTCACCTCCCCCTTTTGACCTAATTAAACCAGACACGCCTCACCTCATCTTCAACCCCGTTTTATCCAGGTCATAATAGTCCACCTCCACTTCCTCTTTACCCACCAAATAAAATCCCCACTCCACGCCTTCTCTCTGCTACACGCATACCATCCCCCTCCTCAAAAGCAACCCTCACCACTCCCCATCTCACACCTTTCCCAATCCCTCACAATCCATACCTAACACCCTCATCTCCCCCAAGATTGAGTCACAAGATGCCATGCCCCGTCATCCATCCTCAACTACATATGGGCGCCAAATTGGAATGAATGGTTGTGATCATCTCTGCTCCCATCTAATGGCTGAGGAAGACTGAAGAAAGCACAAGTGGACTTCAAGGCTGAGCTGTTTTCACAAGACCAAGCAAAAAGCATCCAAGAATCAAGAAACCCTAGCTTAGGAATTTAGTATAAATAGGTAACTCTTGTAAGCCTCATGGGCATCTTTCTGTATCTTATCTTTAGTATTGAATTTAGTGTAATCTTGTAACTTCAATTTTAAAGTTTAATGAAAGTTCTCTTCGAGTTAATTTAAATCCGTTTTTTTACTCAAGTTATAAATTCTCTTCTGGTCGCAAGTATTTGATTTTTCAATTTCCAAAGTTGTTAATGTTTTTAAGTTGTTTTTAAGTTAAGACTCAGAAAAGAAAGAAAAAAAAATATAACCAAGAGAAAATTACAAAAAAAAAAGGGAGATCATGAAAAAGGTAGTGGCAGCAGCTATGGATGGATGTGATTTGGTTTAGAGTCTCATGGGAGACAGTAGGGGTTCTTGGTAATAGTTCTCAGCTTCTTGCTTTGCTTTGGATGTCAAGTAGGTTTCTAGATCAAGTATTTATTTTTATATAATGTCTCTATTAAGTGTTGCATATGTTTGTTGTTATAACTTGTTCACTTAAGTTTAGAATAGATAAGTATAAGGTTAGTGATTGAATTTGAGCATAACTGTGCCCATTTGCTTCATAACTTTAGCAAAACTGTCACTAAAGGTGTGTTTGGAATAAGCTATTTTGACTGCCATTGACAGGTTTCTGAGTTTAGGATTAGTGGTACCTCATTCTTAGATCTATTATAGTCAAATTCAGTATCAACTTTGGTAAAATTCTGAGTAAAAGTCAAATTAATGCTCTCACCCTTTTGGCAGTGCACTGTTGGGGATTTTGTGTACAAAACCCTTGAATTCCTTGCATAAGTAGGTAAAGCTGTTAAATTTAGGTCAATTTTTAGTATTACATAATAAACAAGTTAGGATTGATTGAAAGTCACCAAAGTCAAACTCTTCAAAAATTTCAAAAAGTAAAAATCTTTGTTTTTTTTGTGCAAAATCCAAATATTCCAAGATTTTTTGTGATTTTAGGAAGGTGATTCAGAAAGTGAAACTTGGTGGGTTTGTTGTCTACCATTAGTACTTTAGGAATCTGTGCCCATTTTATTTTTACGAATTTTTCACAAGCTTCTATAAGCTGTTAAAGTAGGGTGCAGGGCTGTTTTTGTGCATAAGGTTCTTAATAGGTTTAGGTTGTTCCATTCTTGATCATTAGTGGAAGTTAGAGGCTTAGATTTAGTGATTTAGGTAGCCATTTAGATAGTGTTTAGATTAGAGCTTGTAGTCTCACCTTTTTGGATTAGTTCATTAGCTTTTAAATAAGCATTTGGCTGCTGTTTGGGTCTGCTGCTGTTGGTACATGTACTGCTGCTTTCTTGAGCTCAGTCATGCTTGTTGTGGCATTGTTAGTTGATACCATTGTTCCTATTATTGTTATTTGGATGAGTAAAGATCGTATTGAATTAGTAGATTCTTTTCTTGCTTAAAGCCTTGGCTTAATTTGATGCTATTAGTTGAAATCTTTCAAAGATAAAGAGTATTTGCATGCAAACGACCCACTGTTGGGATTTTAGAGTTTGATTAAGCTTATTTATAACCTTTGATTTCAAACTCTTTGGCAAAAGTTATTGTTTTTGGTTAGTAAAAAAAGTGTTGGTTAAAAAGAAAACAAAAAAAAAAAAAAAAAAAAAAAAAAAAAAATGTGTTTCATAAAAAGGTAGAAGCCCAGGGTCGAACCCCTGACCTCTACCCTTGACTAGTCAACACAGCATCACAACACAATTGTCTTACCAGCGCCCTTGGGACTTTTATTGTTCACTTCTTGCAAACTTTAGAATTTAAATAGGTATAGTTTAGTTTTCAAAATAAGCTTTATAAATCTGTAGCTTATTCAACTGCTTATTGAGTCAGCTTTTCATTTTTTTTTTTCTTAAATTTGATTTAGTTTAATTTAATTTCTCAAAAATTTTCAGAATTTTTAGATTAGTTTTAGTATTTATTAAAATTAAATTAGTGTTAAATAGTTTTTAATTCGTAATAATTAGAATTTTAGTCGAAAAATTTATTTTCTTTTTTCCAAAATTTTCTTTTATCTTTTGTTTCGTAGGAAAAATATTTTTAGACCCGTAAGACCTTCGTAGCTTAAATTTCACGTTTTTATTTGCGCGTGACGTTTATTTAGAATAAACGTTACGTTTAATTGTTTACTTGCAATTTAGGATTCCCGATACCTACTTTTGTTTTCCCGTAGCTTTTTAGGTAATTTTAAATAGTTATTAGCATACTTAGTTTAATTTCCACTTAGGTTACGTTTATTTAATTTACGTTTGTTAACTCTTGATTTTCGTTAACGTACCATAAATCCAAATAACCTTTCTCAACATACAAGATTTTAATTCCAATCCTTCGCGAAGCTTTCCATTCACACCTCGTTGGGGTACGACCCGGGAAATCACTTCCCGGTCTCACAATTTGAATATCACTTTCACAAGTATTGCGGGGTAATCGTTTTCCTAAACGGTTTACTCGTATTACTTCACGATTGTTTGTCTCACGACAAATATTTGATATTTTGATAAAATTGTTGTTTGCACACACCAAAACACAACGAATCAAATGGCGCCGCTGCCGGGGAGGCTGTGTGTCGAAAGTCTCGATAAGGTTTAGACGATTAGTCTTGTAGAACCTTCGCAAGAAGTTACGCTTTTATAAAACGTATAAAAAACCAAAAATATTTTTTTTTTGTTTCTATATATGTATTATATCTATATAAGATAAAGAAAAACACAAAAAGATTTTCCCGTTTCTTTGTTTAATAATAACAACATTAAAATCTGACCACCGCAAACCAAGGCAGAACACCTACCAACTGGGGGTGTGACCATAATAAGTTCCCAAACCAAAGATCAAAACTTGCCTTTGTATCACTTGCGTTTTGGAAAACTTTTAAACGAGAAATACACTTTAAGAGGAGTCGAAACGGTATGTGGCGATCCAACGAACTTCGCCCAGTGAGAGATCCATTCTTCTCTCCCGCTCCTTTGTGCGTTTTTCTTTAGAAGTCGACCTTGCGTTCTTGATTATTGGTTTAAGTTCCCTTGTCGTTAAAGTGGTATTGTTTTAATTGATTTTTTGTTGTGGTGCATGCGCACTCGTTCGTCTACGTCAACAAGTCCTTTGCAATCGCTTAACAATATTCCAAGAAGAAGACGTAATCGACGACGTACCAATCCAATAGTCGAACCCGAGATTCGTACTATTCCTATCATGGCGGCCGAGCCCACTATGAATGAGCTTCTCCAAGCACCCATCGAGGGTTACGGAGATGCTATCGTTGTTCCAGCCATCGTGGCTGACAACTTTGAGCTCAAGACCGGGTTAATCAACCTAGTCACCTCGCGTCAATTCTATGGTTTCGAAAGGGACGATCCTCAAGATCACATTCGATGGTTCAACAAAATCACGTCCACCATCAAATGCAAAAATGTCCCTGAGGAAGCAATCAAACTTCTTCTCTTCCCGTTTTCCCTCGATGGGGCTGCCAAGAATTGGCTAGACAAACAACCCCCTCGATCAATCGAAACATGGGAAGATTTGGTCAAGAAGTTTGTGAACGAATTCTTTCCTCCTTCCAAAACCACGGCCCTCAAGAATGAGATCATGAAATTCACACAGAAATTCGATGAATCATTCGGTGAGGCATGGGACCGTTATAAGGATATGCTTCGTAAATGTCCTCATCATGGTTTTTCCGAGTTAATGCAACTCGACACTTTCTATAATGGTGTGAGCCAAATTGATCAAGACTCTCTTAATGCCTCCGCGGGAGGTAATTTCTTGAATCGAACCACAAGAGATGCTTTAGTGATCATCGAGAATAAGTCTAAGGTCCGCATTCCACGAAGTAAATCGGTTGTTTCCCAAGTGAATGTTGGTCCTTCTCCTTCATCACCCGTGGCTCAATCTAGTACCGATGCTAGACTTGACAAGCTCACGGAAGCTATCCATGCTTTGGTTCTCACCAAAAACAAGAAAGTTTCTTCTCAACCTGCCGAAGTCAAAAAGGTTGAAGTTTGTGTTACTTGTGGTGGTCCACACGCATATTACAATTGTACTGCCACCGATGGCAATCCATTTGAAGTTAATGCAATAATCGGTAATTCAAACCAAGGCGGTAACCAATACCGTCCTCAAGTTGATCCGAATTATCGTGTTAGCAACCAAGGTGGTCCACCCGGTTTTCCTCAACCCAATAATCCAAATCGATTCAATCAAAACCAACAAAGAAATCAAAATGTTCAAAATCAATTTCATACCCCTAATAATCAATTTTCAAATCAAGGGGGAAACTTCAATCAAGGTTTTCAAGCTCATAATCACCAAGTTCCTAATGTTGCTTCAAATGAACTTGCTAATTACATCAAAGCAAATGAAGCTAACATGAGGGGAATGCAAAACCAAATCAACACTTTGAAGAATGATTTTCAATCTTCAATGTCGAGACAAGGAAATGAGCTTAAAAATGAACTCCGTAATACTAACCACAAGATTGAACAATCTCAAAGTAAGATTGAGAACATGTTTGCTAGTCTTATGAGTCAAATGAATCAAGCTTCTACTTCGGGTACTCTTCCGGGAAACACCATTCCCAACCCGAAGGGTGAATTGAAAGCTATTACCACTCGTAGTGGTAAAGCTATTGATGGACCCTCGACTCCTATTCCTCCACCTTTGAAGGAAGTGGAACGAGAACCCGAGGTTATTAAGGACAAGGTGCAACCCTCAAGCTCACGAAGTACCGCACACGTCCAACCTTCGGAGGTCCAACCATCAATTCCCGAATTTGCTTTTCCTAAGAGCATTTCTAAGCCTTCGATCCCATATCCTTCAAGGCTTAATGATCAAAAACTCCGTGAGCAAACTAATGATCAAATGAAGAAGTTTCTTGAGATATTTCAAAAGTTACACTTCGACATTAGTTTCGCGGATGCTCTTCTCTATATGCCCAAGTTTGCTTCCACTTTTAGGAGTCTTTTAAGTAATAAAGAGAAATTGTTTGAACTCACTAAAACTCGTTTGAATGAAAATTGTTCGGCGGTTCTTCTAAAGAAACTTCCTGAAAAATTAGGAGACCCCGGGAAATTTCTCATCCCTTGTGATTTTCAAAAGTTTGAAGAATGCTTCGCCTTGGCCGATCTTGGCGCTAGCATAAACCTCATGCCTTTCTCTATTTGGCAAAAACTTTCACTTCCCGAGCTTACACAAACACGAATGACTCTTGAATTAGCAACCCGAACGGTTACGGTTCCAAAGGGTATTGCTGAAGATGTCTTTGTGAAGGTTGGCAAGTTCCATTTCCCTGCCGACTTCGTAGTCGTTGATTTCGATGCCGATCCTCGTGTTCCCCTAATTTTGGGAAAACCATTCTTGAAAACGGCTCGTGCATTAATCGACGTCTTCGAAGGTGAAATGACTCTTAGAGTTGGCGACGAAAAATTGGTCATTAACATTGAAAACACTTCAAAAGATCTTCTCGAACTTGAACGAGAAGAAATTAACCGACTTGATGCCATCGATGTTACATGCGATGAGTATTTCGAAGAAGTGTTAAAGGATTCTACCATCGATGTCTCTTCCCCTTCTCTCACTCCATTTGAGGGAAGTGACTTTCTTTTGGAAGAGGTCGATGCTCTTCTTTCCCAAGATAGCTCAATGTCACACGAGTTTGATAGTGACTATCTTGATTCCGAAGGGGATATTCTAATGCTTGAAAAATTGTTGAATGAAGATCCTTCACCCCCTCACCCTCAAAAAGAACTTCATATCGAGGAGGTCAAAAATGTTGAAAAAACTGATGACTTCCCCGAGGTTGAACTCAAGGAACTTCCACCTCATCTCGAGTACGCGTTTTTGGAGGGTGACGATAAGTTTCCCGTCATAATTGCTAAAGACTTGAATGAGGAAAACAAAACCGCTCTTCTCAAGGTTTTAAAGTCACACAAGCGAGCCATTGCTTGGAGACTTTCCGACATCAAGGGTATTAACCCGGAATTTTGTAAGCACAAAATTTTGATGGAGGATGATTTTAAACCGGCGGTTCAACAACAAAGACGGGTAAATCCTAAAATTCATGAGGTTATCAAGCAAGAGGTCATAAAACTTCTTGATGCCGGTTTGATTTACCCCATTTCGGATAGTCCTTGGGTGAGTCCCGTTCATTGTGTGCCCAAAAAGGGTGGCATAACGGTTGTCAAAAATGATGATAACGAGTTAATTCCGACTCGATTGGTAACGGGTTGGCGCGTTTGCATTGATTATCGAAAATTGAACGACGCCACCCGAAAAGACCACTTTCCATTACCTTTCATGGATCAAATGCTCGAAAGATTAGCGGGAAACGAATACTATTGTTTCCTTGACGGTTTTTCGGGTTATTTCCAAATTCCCATCGATCCTCAAGATCAAGAAAAAACGACTTTTACGTGTCCATACGGAACATTTGCTTATCGACGCATGCCTTTTGGCCTATGCAATGCTCCGGGCACATTTCAAAGATGCATGATGGCCATTTTTCACGACATGATCGAGAAAACAATGGAGGTCTTCATGGATGATTTTTCGGTCGTTGGGAATTCATTTGAATCGTGTCTCTCCAATTTAGACAAAATGCTTCAAAGGTGTGAAGACACCAATCTTAGTCTAAATTGGGAGAAAAGTCATTTCATGGTCAAGGAAGAAATTGTCCTTGGCCATAAGATCTCTAAAAACGGGATTGAGGTTGACAAGGCAAAAATCGATGTCATCGCCAAACTTCCTCCTCCCACAACCGTAAAGGGTGTTCGGAGTTTTCTCGGTCATGCCGGCTTCTATCGTAGATTCATTCAAGATTTCTCAAAGATAGCTAGGCCTATGACCCGACTTCTTGAAAAAGAAACTCCGTTTGTCTTTTCCGATGAGTGCATCGAAGCTTTCCAAACTCTCAAAAGAAAGCTTACCGAGGCACCAATCCTAGTTGCCCCCGATTGGGACCAACCTTTCGAACTCATGTGTGATGCAAGTGACTTTGCAATGGGTGCGGTCTTGGGGTAACGAAAAACCAAGCATTTTCAGCCGATTCATTATGCAAGCAAAACCTTGACCGAAGCTCAAGCTCACTACACCACAACGGAAAAAGAATTACTTGCCGTGGTGTATGCGTTTGAGAAGTTTCGGCCATACCTAATCTTGACAAAATGCATAGTGTACACGGACCACTCGGCTCTCAAATATCTCTTTGCCAAGCAAGATGCTAAGCCGAGATTGCTCCGTTGGGTTCTCCTCCTACAAGAGTTTGATATAATCATTCGTGATAAGAAAGGAGCCGAGAACCTCGCTGCTGACCATCTTTCCCGATTGGAAAATCCTCATCAAGGTGTCCTCGAGAAAAAGGAAATAAATGAAACGTTTCCTCTCGAGACACTTAATGTGATTTCTTCTCGTGGTGATTCTAGTACCCCATGGTTTGCCGACTTTGCAAACTACCATGCGGGGAATTTCGTTGTCAAAGGGATGTCGTCCCACCAAAAGAACAAATTTTTCAAAGATGTGAATCATTACTTTTGGGACGATCCCTATTTATTCAAAATTTGTGCGGATCAGGTTATTCGTAGGTGTGTTCATGGCCAAGAAGCCATGGAAATCCTTAAGGCTTGTCATAATGGACCCACCGGGGGACATCATGGCCCGAACTACACCGCTCGAAAAGTCTTTGAGTCCGGTTTCTATTGGCCCTCCATTTATAAAGACGCCCATGACCTAGTCAAATCTTGTGACTCGTGTCAACGTCAAGGAAAGATCACACAACGGGATGAGATGCCTCAAAACGTCATCCAAGTGTGTGAAATCTTTGATGTTTGGGGCATAGACTTTATGGGGCCGTTCCCGTCTTCACGAGGGAACAAGTACATACTCGTGGCCGTTGACTACTTGTCGAAATGGGTCGAAGCAAAAGCTCTCCCAACCAACGATGCCCGAGTAGTTGTAAAGTTTTTGAAATCGTTATTCTCTAGGTTTGGAACCCCCCGCGCTATCATAAGCGATCGCGGTACTCACTTTTGTAACGAACAATTTGCAAAAGTCATGCTCAAGTATGGTGTCACTCACCGACTTGCTACCGCTTATCACCCACAAACGAGTGGGCAAGTGGAGGTTTCAAACCGAGGTTTGAAAAGAATTCTTGAAAGAACCGTAGGCGAAAACCGTGCCTCTTGGTCGGATAAGTTAGACGATGCTCTATGGGCTTTCCGCACGGCTTATAAAACACCCATCGGGTGTACTCCTTATAAGCTCGTGTATGGAAAAGCTTGTCATCTACCGATTGAGCTAGAGCACAAGGCTTATTGGGCTCTTAAGAATGCCAACTTCGATCTCAAGTCCGCGGGTGATCATAGGAAGGTTCAACTCAATGAACTTAATGAACTTCGTGATCAAGCATACGAAAACTCTTTAATCTACAAAGAGAAAGTAAAGAAGATCCACGACTCAAAAATCAAAAACCGCGTTTTTAACGTTGGTGACCGAGTCCTTCTTTTTAATTCTAGATTGAAGATCTTTTCGGGTAAGCTTAAAACCCGTTGGACTGGGCCTTACACCGTTGCCAAAGTTTTCCCATATGGTACCGTCGAGTTATCTCAAGATGACGGTCCAAACTTCAAAGTAAATGGGCATCGGTTGAAACACTATTTTGGAGGGGACATACCACCTATTGTCCCGGACCTCCAAACTTTCCCCATGGACCAATGAATTCGTGGATCGAGTCAAGCTAGCGACTCGACAAACAAAAACAAGCAACAACAAACATGGGTTTTCACCCGTGTATCTGATTTCCCTCTATTTTCTAACACCTGAGTGTGGGGGAATGGCCACCCCCCGCAATTGTTTGCAATGTATATATCTTACCAAAAAAAAAAAAAAAAAAAAAAAAAAAAAAAAAAAAAAAAAATGTTGTTGTATAAATAAAGTGAAAAAATGAAAAATGACACTTCCACAATTAGCTTTCAATATTTTCTTCTTACGTTCAAAATTTCGGCATTATAGCCGGGACTTTGAATATTGAGGACAATATTCAACTCTAAGTGTGGGGGAGGGGAAAATTCTAGCAAATTTTATCAAACCATATCGTCTAGTACCCCCGTTTTTGGCCAAAATTTAAAAAAAAAAAAATTCACTTTATTTCAAAATTTTTGTGGTAATCAGTCCGCCAAGTCTAACCGACAAAAGGGATTGGCTAATCCAGGAGCAAACGGTTCTTGGTAAAGATAACTCAAACCCGTTTATGGCTTGCAATTTGCCAAAAATTGTATGGTTCCTCAACTCCCCATTATCCTCGAAAGCTAATGAGTTGGCTAGCCCGCAAGATTATGGCTTGTGGTAAAGGCCGTGGAAAAACCATAATTGGTAACCAACTCACCAAGATGTTGACTGTTCCATCAAGAGTTGGCTAGTCCAGAAGCAAACGGCTTTTGGTAAAGACAAATCAAATCCGTTGACAGCTGGTGGTTTGCTTAAAATCACACGGTTATCAGGTGTGCCACAGTTCTTACACCTGGCTACTCCAGAAGTGATGGCTTTTGGTAAAGAGACTTCAAATCCATCAAGTTTTCCAAAAATATTGCTAGGGACTAGCAATACTCAAGTGTGGGGGATTGATGAGTGTGTAAATACTCATCATTTTTACCGTATTTTAACTGCCAAAACGCGCGAAAACATTCAAGAATACATCAAAATAATGAGAAAATCCCAAAGATCGCGTTTTATATGTTTCAAATGCAAAATGATCAAAAACAAACGAAAAACGAACAAAGTTTGCATAATTGGCAGTTTCAGTCCCCCAGCTTTCAAAAATTATCAAAACTAGTCCCTAAAGCGTTTATTTCAAATGAAAAGTCAACCCAAGTTTCTTAAAAGTCAAAAGATGTCAAAAATGATCTTTGGGAAAAACACTTTAAAAAATGAACAAGTTTGGAAAAATTACAAGTTGGTCCTTGCAGTTTGGAATTTGACGGTTTTGGTCCTTATAGTTTGGAAATATGGCGAAAGTGACCCGGGAATTATTCTTTGAAGAAAATTAATATCCAATGGCCCTTGGATTAAGTGAGAAAAATCAGTCCTTCAAGTTTCGGGATCGACAAAATTGGTCCTTGTGAAAACACATCTCCAAACGAACCTTTTGTCATTTAAGCTAAAACCAATCCAAACTTATACCACCAAAATCCGGTCCACCTAAAATCCACTTGGGCCCAGAATTGTCACTAGCCCATAAACCCACACCCATTTATACGTTTTTAATAAGAACGTTTTCACCTCCCCCTTTTGACCTAATTAAACCAGACACGCCTCACCTCATCTTCAACCCCGTTTTATCCAGGTCATAATAGTCCACCTCCACTTCCTCTTTACCCACCAAATAAAATCCCCACTCCACGCCTTCTCTCTGCTACACGCATACCATCCCCCTCCTCAAAAGCAACCCTCACCACTCCCCATCTCACACCTTTCCCAATCCCTCACAATCCATACCTAACACCCTCATCTCCCCCAAGATTGAGTCACAAGATGCCATGCCCCGTCATCCATCCTCAACTACATATGGGCGCCAAATTGGAATGAATGGTTGTGATCATCTCTGCTCCCATCTAATGGCTGAGGAAGACTGAAGAAAGCACAAGTGGACTTCAAGGCTGAGCTGTTTTCACAAGACCAAGCAAAAAGCATCCAAGAATCAAGAAACCCTAGCTTAGGAATTTAGTATAAATAGGTAACTCTTGTAAGCCTCATGGGCATCTTTCTGTATCTTATCTTTAGTATTGAATTTAGTGTAATCTTGTAACTTCAATTTTAAAGTTTAATGAAAGTTCTCTTCGAGTTAATTTAAATCCGTTTTTTTACTCAAGTTATAAATTCTCTTCTGGTCGCAAGTATTTGATTTTTCAATTTCCAAAGTTGTTAATGTTTTTAAGTTGTTTTTAAGTTAAGACTCAGAAAAGAAAGAAAAAAAAATATAACCAAGAGAAAATTACAAAAAAAAAGGGAGATCATGAAAAAGGTAGTGGCAGCAGCTATGGATGGATGTGATTTGGTTTAGAGTCTCATGGGAGACAGTAGGGGTTCTTGGTAATAGTTCTCAGCTTCTTGCTTTGCTTTGGATGTCAAGTAGGTTTCTAGATCAAGTATTTATTTTTATATAATGTCTCTATTAAGTGTTGCATATGTTTGTTGTTATAACTTGTTCACTTAAGTTTAGAATAGATAAGTATAAGGTTAGTGATTGAATTTGAGCATAACTGTGCCCATTTGCTTCATAACTTTAGCAAAACTGTCACTAAAGGTGTGTTTGGAATAAGCTATTTTGACTGCCATTGACAGGTTTCTGAGTTTAGGATTAGTGGTACCTCATTCTTAGATCTATTATAGTCAAATTCAGTATCAACTTTGGTAAAATTCTGAGTAAAAGTCAAATTAATGCTCTCACCCTTTTGGCAGTGCACTGTTGGGGATTTTGTGTACAAAACCCTTGAATTCCTTGCATAAGTAGGTAAAGCTGTTAAATTTAGGTCAATTTTTAGTATTACATAATAAACAAGTTAGGATTGATTGAAAGTCACCAAAGTCAAACTCTTCAAAAATTTCAAAAAGTAAAAATCTTTGTTTTTTTTGTGCAAAATCCAAATATTCCAAGATTTTTTGTGATTTTAGGAAGGTGATTCAGAAAGTGAAACTTGGTGGGTTTGTTGTCTACCATTAGTACTTTAGGAATCTGTGCCCATTTTATTTTTACGAATTTTTCACAAGCTTCTATAAGCTGTTAAAGTAGGGTGCAGGGCTGTTTTTGTGCATAAGGTTCTTAATAGGTTTAGGTTGTTCCATTCTTGATCATTAGTGGAAGTTAGAGGCTTAGATTTAGTGATTTAGGTAGCCATTTAGATAGTGTTTAGATTAGAGCTTGTAGTCTCACCTTTTTGGATTAGTTCATTAGCTTTTAAATAAGCATTTGGCTGCTGTTTGGGTCTGCTGCTGTTGGTACATGTACTGCTGCTTTCTTGAGCTCAGTCATGCTTGTTGTGGCATTGTTAGTTGATACCATTGTTCCTATTATTGTTATTTGGATGAGTAAAGATCGTATTGAATTAGTAGATTCTTTTCTTGCTTAAAGCCTTGGCTTAATTTGATGCTATTAGTTGAAATCTTTCAAAGATAAAGAGTATTTGCATGCAAACAACCCACTGTTGGGATTTTAGAGTTTGATTAAGCTTATTTATAACCTTTGATTTCAAACTCTTTGGCAAAAGTTATTGTTTTTGGTTAGTAAAAAAAGTGTTGGTTAAAAAGAAAACAAAAAAAAAAAAAAAAAAAAAAAAAAAAAAAAAATGTGTTTCATAAAAAGGTAGAAGCCCAGGGTCGAACCCCTGACCTCTACCCTTGACTAGTCAACACAGCATCACAACACAATTGTCTTACCAGCGCCCTTGGGACTTTTATTGTTCACTTCTTGCAAACTTTAGAATTTAAATAGGTATAGTTTAGTTTTCAAAATAAGCTTTATAAATCTGTAGCTTATTCAACTGCTTATTGAGTCAGCTTTTCATTTTTTTTTTCTTAAATTTGATTTAGTTTAATTTAATTTCTCAAAAATTTTCAGAATTTTTAGATTAGTTTTAGTATTTATTAAAATTAAATTAGTGTTAAATAGTTTTTAATTCGTAATAATTAGAATTTTAGTCGAAAAATTTATTTTCTTTTTTCCAAAATTTTCTTTTATCTTTTGTTTCGTAGGAAAAATATTTTTAGACCCGTAAGACCTTCGTAGCTTAAATTTCACGTTTTTATTTGCGCGTGACGTTTATTTAGAATAAACGTTACGTTTAATTGTTTACTTGCAATTTAGGATTCCCGATACCTACTTTTGTTTTCCCGTAGCTTTTTAGGTAATTTTAAATAGTTATTAGCATACTTAGTTTAATTTCCACTTAGGTTACGTTTATTTAATTTACGTTTGTTAACTCTTGATTTTCGTTAACGTACCATAAATCCAAATAACCTTTCTCAACATACAAGATTTTAATTCCAATCCTTCGCGAAGCTTTCCATTCACACCTCGTTGGGGTACGACCCGGGAAATCACTTCCCGGTCTCACAATTTGAATATCACTTTCACAAGTATTGCGGGGTAATCGTTTTCCTAAACGGTTTACTCGTATTACTTCATGATTGTTTGTCTCACGACAAATATTTGATATTTTGATAAAATTGTTGTTTGCACACACCAAAACACAACGAATCAACTACCTATCATTCCTCTATACTTGGTGTTATCTACGGACTCACCTTCATCATCCTTTGTGAGTTTCACTTCCGTAGACATGGGAGTTTTCATGGGCTTTGAGTCTTCTAGGCCAAATTTCTTAAGCATTTCCTTAATGTACTTAGATTGGTTAAAGAATATTCTATCTTCTAATTGTTTTATTTGTAATCCTAGGAAGAAGTTAAGTTCACCCATCATACTCATCTCAAACTCATCATGCATGATTTTGGAAAATTCATCACACATGTCTTGACAAGTTGATCCAAATATAATGTCATCAACATATATTTGGACAATGATGAGATTTGGGTCTTTCCTTTTAGTGAAAAGAGTGTTATCTACCATTACTATGGAATAATCATGTTTAATAAGGAAGGCTTTTAATCGATCATACCAAGCTTTGGGAGCTTGTTTGAGTCCATACAAAGCTTTCTTTAACTTATAAACATAATCAGGTTTTGCGAAGTCAATGAATCCTGGAGGTTGTGCCACATATACCTCCTCATTGATAAAACCGTTAAGGAATGCACTTTTCACGTCCATTTGGAATAACTTAAAATCTAGGGCGCATGCATAGGCAAGTAGTATCCTAATAGATTCTAGTCTAGCTACGGGGGCAGAAGTTTTGTCATAATCAATTCCTTCTTGTTGATTATAACCTTGGGCAACTAACCTAGCTTTATTCCTAGTAACTATTCCATTTTCATCTAACTTATTCCTATATACCCATTTAGTTCCTATGATGGTTATATTCATTGGATTTGGGACTAATTCCCAAACATCATTTGCCTTAAATTGATTTAATTCTTCTTGCATAGCTATAACCCAACTTTCATCTTTTAAAGCCTCATTAATATTCTTAGGTTCTATTGCTGAGAGGAAACAAAAGAAATTATGTTTATCTTAGGCTTGTGACCTAAGGGTTCTTTGGTTAATATGTCATATTATATTATCTAGTGGATGTGATCTAGATTCTTTAACATTTACAGTTTCGTTATTTCCTAAGTTAATGTCTTCATTATCATTTCCTATGGGTTTTGTTTTATTAACCTCAATAGCTTCGTCTTCGACTAAGTCATCATCTTCTAAAGGTAAAGTTTTAGGAGGTGGTGGTGTTTCATCAAATGTTACATTTAGTGATTCTTCTACTTTCATGGAGTGTTTGTTAAGTATTATATATGCTTTACTATTTTGTGAGTATCTTAAAAGTATTCCTTCATATGATTTTGGATCAAACTTAGTGAGGTAATCCTTAGTGTTTAGAATATAACATTTACTTCCAAATACCCTAAAGTAGCTTAAGTTTGGTTTTCTACCTCTTAGTAACTCATAAGGAGTTTTTCCTTGAATTCTCCTAATTGATACCCTATTAATAATATATGTTGATGTATCTACAGCGTGACACCAAAATTTTTGTGGGATGGATTGTTCATTTAACATTGTTCTACTCATTTCTTGTAGTGACCTATTTTTTCTTTCTACTACGCCATTTGATTGAGGAGTATGAAGAGCGGAAAAATTGTGAGATATTCTATTTAAATCACAATATTTTCCGAATTGTACTTCATTGTCAAATTCCCTACCATGGTCCGTCCTAATGGCTACTATTGTGCATCCTAATTTATTTTGAATCATTTTACTAAATATTTCGAATTTTCCAAAGGCTTGGGTCTTGTCACTTAAAAACCTAGTCCACGTGTATCGTGAGTAGTCAGCTACTATTACTAAGGTATATTTGTTTCCTCCATAGCTCCGCACAGCGGATGGACCAAAAAGATCCATATGTAATAGTTCTAGGCACCTAGTAGTGGATACTATATTCTTAGCTTTGTGACTAGCATGAGCTTGTTTTCCAATTTTACATGCATCACAAAAATGCTTGTCATATTTTAGATTAGGCATGTTTCTAACTAGTTCTTTAGAGGCCAAAGATTGTATTTATTGCACGTTAGCATGTCCTAATCTCCTATGCCACAATGTGGAGTTTTCGTCTAGGGTCGTTAGGCATATCCTATCCTCAGGTTTGTTTCCTAGTTTCATAACATATATGCCTCCTTTCCTAATTCCTCTACCTATAATTTTTCCATTCTTAACTAATTCGCTATCCTCTTCGGTATAGGTAACTCTACATTTATTATCGCATATTTGTCCTATACTAAGTAAGTTATATGTTAAATTATCTACATGCTCTACATTTTCAATAGTAAGTGAGTCTTGAGAAATCGTACCTTTGCCAATGATTTTTCCACGTAAGTCACTACCGAAAATAACGTTACCTCCATTGTATGCCTTGTATGTAGAAAATAGCTTGCGGTTCCCCATTATGTGCCTCGAACATCCGCTATCCTTGATCCATTCGTCAGGCTCCAAGTCAATTCCTAAACATATTTCGTCGGTTCTTTTTGCCATAAAACACTTTTTGTCTCTTGGTTTTTCCACTTCTTCTTTGTCACTATCACTCCATGTTCCACTAACAAAGACGCCTTGATTTTCATAACCCGGCGGCTTTAGACATTCGCCAATGAGATGATTTGGACTTCCACATCTAAAGCACTTTCTTTTCCCGTAGTTATCACTTCTATTTCTTTGGAACGGTTTTCTTTCGTCTCGTGGTGATCTAGTGAATCTTCCTCGTCTCTTGAAGAATTTCTTGAATTCTCTTACGGCCATTGCATATTCTTCGTCTTCACTCTCGTCACTTAAATCATCATCGTCACTAGGTTCCTTTTTAGCTTTTAGAGCAATGGATTTGGTTTGTTCTTTCTTGAATTTGACCGTTTCCGAATCTCTTCTTATAATTTCTTCATGGACCTTCAAGTTGCCAATAAGTTCATCTAGTGATAACGTCATCAAATTCTTTGATTCTTCAATTGCCGTGACCTTAGCTCGCCATTTCGGATGCAATGCCCTAAGAAATTTCCTAACACAATTTTTACTAGAAAATGTCTCATCAAGTGCTTTTAAATTTGTGATAATAGTATTAAATTTAGCAAAAGCATTATCAATTGATTCCTCTTCCGGAATCGTAAATTGTTCATATTGTTGTACAAGAAGATCTATTTTGTTATCTTTAACTTGACTATTACCTTGGTGAGTAATTAGTAAAGAATCCCAAATTTCTTTTGCGGTTTTACACATAAAAATTCTTTCATATTATTTGCGTGGTAACGCATTATAAATAACCATTTTAGCCTCATTATTTTTTGCTAGTTCCTTTTTCAAATCATCATTTTGTTTTTCAAATGATACAATTTCATCCATTTTAGTTTCAACATTATATTGAATAGGGGGAAAAACACCAAAGGTAATAACATGCCAAAGATCAAGATCTTTTGATTTCACATAAGTTTCGAATCTATTTTTCCAATATAAAAATCCATCACTTTCAAATAGTGGTGGTCGTTGCATAGATTGCCCTTCTAAATATTTTAAAGATTCCATAGATCGTTACAAGTTTTAAAATACAATATATTTTAAGAAATCTTGCTAGACGTGGCTCTTGATACCAATTGTGGAAAACTAGAAGGGGGGGTTGAATAGTTTTACGTCTTCTTAATTTGTTACAAAAGATTGTTTGAAAGTTTTCTTTGTTTTCAAAAACTTAGATTCAATACTATGTGATATCAAGTCTTGCACAATATGAACAACAATATATATGTACGATAAAGCAATAATAATGTAAGTAAAGAAATAAATGAGAGATGGAAAGATCGAACCGCGAGACAAGAGATTTATAGTGGTTCGGCTACAAGGTCACCTTCCTTGCCCTACTCCACTCCCCGAGCACCTAACTCGAGAGTTTTCTTCACTATGTCAACAAGCTCCCTTATGGCGAAGAAAACCTTACACACCAATTTACACACCACAACTTCGTCACAACTTGATCACAACCTCTACACAACTTCTTCACACCAATCTACTTCACACCAATACTTCTTCACACCTTTCTACTTCACACCTATTTACTTCACACCAATCTTCTTCACACCTTTTTACTTCCTAACTCTTCTTCTTCACAATAAACTACTAACCTATCACACTACTTATATACCTAGCTAAACTATCTTCTATCAAATATTCACAACTAATTACACAAAGAGATAGATACAATGAATGATGCTCTAACAACTTAGATGTGGAGATCACAACAAGCTGTAATACTTCTTGTCTTGAGGGATAGAAGTATTCTTCTCTTGCACTTGAGAGGATGATGTTTGGATCACTTTGAAACAAAGATTTATGAATGTATGATCAAAGGATTAAGAGAATGGAAATGGAGATCTAGAACAGAAAGTTTAGGAGTGCAAAAGGTGGGGAAAAATTCCAGATTTAAGGTGGTATTTATAGGCAAAAATTTCTGACAACTGGAGCGTGCCGGTCCCCTTAAATCATGGCCGGTCCC
Source organism: Artemisia argyi (assembly GCA_030686995.1). Taxonomy (NCBI): domain Eukaryota; kingdom Viridiplantae; phylum Streptophyta; class Magnoliopsida; order Asterales; family Asteraceae; genus Artemisia; species Artemisia argyi. The sequence goes on from CM060692.1 coordinate 130,909,003, forward strand.
CTTAATTTTAAGGTGACCGCCCCTTATAATTAAGGGGGCCGCCCAGCTGTAAAGGCCAGAAACTTTGTCTTTTAGTGGGAAAGCTTATTTGGTGAAAAACTAACTGATTTTGGTTAAAAATTTGAATTCATATATTTAGTATGAATAAAACATTTTTCTTTATTACCAAAAGTGTTTTTCAAAAATATATAATATGTTTATGTAATTAAATAAACTTTGTAATAATTAATTAAATACCACTTTGATCATAAATTGCACTAAACACTTTGTTTATTCATACCTTAAGTGATTTAGATGTAAAAAGAATGTTAACCACTAAATACTTGTTTATGTCATAAATTTTAGTTCTATGAGTTTATGTTTTGTAATAATCAAAACATAGAGATATTGATAATATGTTAATAATGTGTTTAGGCATTATTTATGTCAACAATACAAATTACAATACAAAGTTAAAAAAGCATATGAAAAATAAAAAAACAATACGAATAGAAAAAATACATGAAATTATAAATGAACTAATTTTCTTGTTGATATCATTGCCAAATATGCTCAATTAGATTTCATTGAAGACTTGCGTGTGTTTGTTTATCACGTTATATTTTCATCCGTTGCACTTCGCATCTCTCGATCCAAATACATTGTATATTTTCTTGTGGACTAATATACAATTCGTTGTGTATTTTCCAAATATGCTTAATAATCTAGACAGTCACGTATGGCGGATGTGCATTTCATAATAACACCAAAACTCATTTGACCCATAACATCGGGTTGGACATTAAAGAATTTAAAATAGTCGGCAATAGGATCGAAACATATGTTTTAATACCTTTGACTAATTCAAAAAATAGTTTACGGCTTATACAATACCAACGGCTAAAATAGTACTCCTTTTCGTTCATCACCAAAATAGTCGGCCATCAAACGTGCTTCAGCAACATCACATTCACGGTGTATCAAATTACGGGTACGTGAACTTTCAGCTTGTTGTTGCAATGATTGCTGTTACTAAATAGCTTGCGTAATCAACAAAATGCCACTCAAATAATTGCATCAAATGCATCGGAAAAAAGAATCATCACTCATGGTTAGAGAGGTGGGAGTGGGTACGGTAAGGCACGGGGCGGGATCACTCACGCACGGGAACACCGCCGCCGGCCCCTTGATCCCGCACGGTAAGGAGCTGGTGAGTGAAACACTCACGCACGGGGAGAAGAGCGAACAGATAGTTTTTTTGACTGTTGGAGAAGCTAATGGATACTTTTGGCTTTTGTGAGTATATATTGGTCAAGAGGAGAAAGAATTGTACAAAAAAAAAAAAAAAAAAAAAAAAAAAAAAAAAAAAAAACACGAGCTTGCCAAAAATAAAAAACCATCCGATCCAAACCCAAAAAAAATGAAAAAAAAAATCAACTATATGGAGCATAAAAGAATAGGTTCGACTTTATTGTTAGACGAGCCGTTTGAGTGGTCTAACGATAGTAGTCTCGAGTTTTTTGCTAACGCTATTGAGGCAGATGAGGAGGAAGATACGGCAAGGTCGACACGAACATCAGTAAAATGCGATCGGATCAAAGCTGAAAAAGATTGCATCGTGATTATTTTTGTAAAGAACCAAAATACAACGATCAAGTGTTTGAAGATAGGTATTGTATGCCTAAAAGTTTATTTTTGAAAATCACACATGCTGTTGAGTCTAGATTCGAGTATTTTCAAGAAGGTTATGATGCTAGAGCGAAAAAAAGTTTCACAGCCATACAAAAATGTTCGTCTGCCGTTAAACAACTCGCAACCGGTAATCCGCCGGATGAGTTTGACGAATGTTTACAAATGGCTCAAAGAATGTCACGTGAATGCCTTCAATTTTTTTGTGACGCTATTATTCAGATATACGGTCGAGATTACCTACGTAGGCCAACAAGCCATGATATTGCATGTTTGTACGAAGCACACGAAGCTCGACATCACATTCCGGGTATGATCGGTAGCCTAGATTGCACACATTTCGATTGGAGGAATTGTCCAATCGAATTAAGGGTCAATATAAAAGGGGTGATCATCAATACCCCATGATTATGATGGAGGCAGTGGCGTCTCAAGATTTGTGGATATGGCACGCGTTCTTTGGACCGCCGGGTTCAAACAATGATGTGAATGTTGTGATGCAATCTCCGTTATTCCTCACCGAGAGTAATGATACGGCACCTAGGTGCCCATATGTTGTGAACGGCCATACGTACAAGTGTGGCTACTATCTAACCGATGGCATATATCCTACATGGTCTACTTTTTTTAAAGCGTTCAAATTTCCTACCGACCCTCAAGAGAAAAAGTTCAAGAAAGTACAAGAGTCCGTGCGAAAAGATGTTGAACGGGTATTTGGTGTTCTCAAGGGTAGATGGGGTATACTGAGACGACCCTTACGGCCGTATACAGTAGACAGAATTAGAAAATTAGTTTATGCGTGTGTGATATTGCACAACATGATTCTACATGACGCCAGTACCGCAATCTCCCCAGTTCATATTCGGGATCCTCCGATCCAATCGGTGTTTGACGAAGCAACCTTAGTCGAGATACGAAATGAGGAAACACATTTCCATGTCCGATTTGATCTTATGGAGCATATTCACGCTCAACAATTACCATACCTCGAGGTGGACGATGAAGACGATGAATTTTAGTTTTTTAGTATTATAAAATTTAGTATTTTAGTATTATGTAATGTTATTTTATGTTTTTTAAAAATATTATGTAATGTTTTTTTAAGTTTCAATGGAATTTTAGTTTTTTTTTTTTTAGTTTTTTTTTTTTTTTTTTTTTTTTTTTTTTTTTTTTAATTTTAATGGAATTTAAAAAAGAAAAAAGAAAAAAAAAAAAGGAAGTGAGTGAAGGGTGAGTGAAGTGTTTCCTTTAAAAATATGAGTGGGTGATGATAAAAGTGGGGAATGATGTGGCGTAAGGGGATTGGTTGGGAGTGAGTGATGGGAGAGAGAGTGAGTGAACCACCCCTCCCCCCTTATAAGAATATGTGTATATTTTTTTGAGATAGTATGTGTTTTTCGTAGAGAAAGTTGTGTGCAAATTGATTTAAAATGGGTAATATATACGGTGTTTAAATAGGTGAATTTTGAATTAAAAAAAATTGAAAAGGTAGCCGTTGATATAAGGTAAGCGTTTTGTTGTTTTTTTTGGGTTAATTCTACATATAGGTAACGAACTTTCCAAAATTTTCATTGTTAGGTAATTAACTCACGAAAATATCGAGTTAGGTAACCAAACTTTGTGAAACCTTAAATGTTAGGTAATATCACTGGTTATGCTAACGGGGCCCACCTGTGACGTCACTATAACGGATATATTTCACTTTTTCCTCTTTTCCCCTATTTATTCCCCCTTTTTAACATAAACCCTAATTCTATTCACATTAAACCCAATCAATTAAATCAAACAATAATCATAACCAATCCATAATCAAAATCAAAATAAACCATGTCCACCTATCTTATCAACGATAACTGCAAATGTGACAGGCCTTCGATGGTGGTAACATCATGGACACCCACCAACCCAGCTAGACGCTTCATTTGCTGCCAGAATCGATGGGTAAGCATAACATATATGTTTTCTTTAAAGATTATTATGTTTAAATGTTCACTATACTTCTTTTTTTGGATTTTAGAAACCGGGTAGGAAGAAATGTGATAGATGGGATTGGTATGATCCAGAGAAGGAGTGTGATTGGTATAGGATGCACTTGTTTCAGATGTATACCAGACTCAATCCTAATCAAAGGCGTGAGGTTGAAAATGAAGTCAATCGTCAAAGGAAGATTGAAGAATTGGAAGCTGTCTTGAGAAAAGCTTTAAAGAATGTAACCTTTTGGAAGTCAACTCTTATTGTCTTTGTAGTTGTTGTTGCATTAGTACTTGCAGTTAAATAGCATGGTATTTAGGGTTAGATTGTGTATATGGCTTAGTTTTTGTTTAGGCCGTGTAGGTTAAGCAGCCTTGTAAACACAATCTAATGTATGCAGCTAATGTTTATGAATGAAATTTAAATCATGCTTTTGTACCCTTGTTGTTAATCTAAAATTGCATTGATCATAGATGGTTACAAGTGTTTTATTCTTCACTGGTTTAAGTTATAGAAACTAGAACCAGGTACACATGCACATGGTTGTAACCAAGATCATTAGGAACACAAGATGCTTTCAAAGCATCTTATTTTTTCCCTTGCCTTTTGGATCTTTGGGTTCTTTTTTATCAAATGATTTGATACCTTCCTTTTGTTGGGTCACTGAATTCCCCAATCTTCTTCTAAGAAGGATTTGAACATAAAATCAGCTAAGTGTAAACTAGTCACTGAGTGAACAGTAACACAGTGAGTCATCTTCAGGATGCTTAGACCGAGCCTAAGAAGAAAGGTTCTCCATTCAGTGAGGTGAAACTCAATGAGTGTGATCTAAGCCAAGAAGAAGGTGATGGGTTCAGTAAGGATGACAATAACTCACAGAACCCCAAGACTCCTCAACAACTATCATGGTACTGAAGACTGATGACTTGAAGACTGAAGATTTGGCGGGACTGGGCGGGAAAGTTTAAACTGTTTCATTAAAGTGCTTTATCACTTTAATGTCAAACTTTCCCCAAATGGTTAAATCCAGTCTGTCATCAGAAAACACCTTTTGGACTTAACCCAAAGAAGTTTCCCTTGCCAGAGAATAAAATCTATTAAAGATTTTATTAAGGAATGCTTAGGTCCATTGTATATTAGAGTTGTTCATATTTGTGTATAAATAGGCAACATAAGTGAGGAGTTAAAGTTGACAAGTTTGTGCAATTAATGCCAAGCATTCACAAACCACTTTTACTCCTCCAAAGAAAAACATAGCCCCTGAGATAGCTCAGTGGGACCTCAGTTGTCACTCAAACATTGTTTTGAGTTTAGAGAGGAGTCAATACCACACTTGTCGTTTCAATCCCAAGTGTTATTCCGCAAACACTTGTGTATGATTCTTTTGATTAACTTCTAATAAAGAATTAAACATTGAAAAATACTGTCTCTTATCTTTACGTTGTTTTATTTTTAATCATATATACATTTGTGTTAAAAGTCATATAACTTGGTTAAATTAGCTTTTTAGTTATTGATAACCAAGAAAAAGGGACCAATAAGTGGTATCAGAGCCTCTGGTTTGTAAAACTTTTCAAAAACTATTTTCAAAACTAAAAGAGTGCTCAAAAACTTTTTAAAACCTTGATCCCACCATGTCTGACTCAGATGTTCCCCAACTTGTCGACAAAAAGGGTAGAAGTTATTCAGCAACTACCCCTCGACTTGAAGTTGGAAAATTTAACAAGTGGAAAAAGCGAATACTTTGCTACTTAACTGGGATGGAACCATATTACATAAAGTTGATTAATGATGGTCCATTTGTCCCAACAACTGCCCAAGGTTTAGTCAAACCTGAAGCCCAGTGGACCCCAGGTGAAAGGAGGGTGGTCAATCAGGACCAGCGCCTGAAAAGCATCATTATATCATGTCTTCCTGACGATATAATGGAATCAGTGATTAACTGTCCTACTGCCAAGCAGACTTGGATTGACCTGGTTCATAGCTATGAAGGGCCTTCAGATACCAAAGAAAATAGAATCATGGACCTGAAGCTTGAATTCAATACCTTCAGGGCCAAAGATTCTGAAAGTCTCTCTGAGACTTATACTCGGTATAAGACCCTCATGAATGAGCTGACCAATGATGGTGTTATTCTGTCAAAGCATGAAATCAATGTTGGCTTTGTGATTGGCTCCAAACGGTCAACCTAAACTGACCAGGGAATGGTCAACAAGGTCAAACAACCTAGAGTCAATGCTCCGCGGAATATAGTGGTTTCCCCGGGTCGTTATGTCCCGACGAGGTGTGGATGGTTAACAAACGGTTTCGTGATCTGGTGAATTTGGATGGAAAAAGGAATTTTTGTTTTTGATTGGTTTTAATGTAAAAGATAAAAAAAACTATTTTAAGCAATAAAAACTAGATTAATTAAGCAAAACTACAAAGATAATAATAAGCTCAACAAAATAAGATAATAAAAAAATATACTTGCTAAGTAAGGTGGAAAGTTCATTAAGTGTGAATTTCTTTTAAGGCATGTGATTAACTAATACTCTTTTAAAAACTATTTTTCTCACAACGTTGGTTTATTTTGAAAAACAATTTTTTAACTTGGTAAAATTTCTAGATTTAATTAATTACTCTAACGGCTTTTGCCCGTCAAAACAACTCAAAATCAATTCAAGTAACCAAAGACTATTAATCAACAATTTCTAAGTTTTTCACACTTAATTTCTCAAATCACAACCCACTTGACAAGCATATATTAAATCTACTCACTAAGCATATTAAAGAGGCTAAAATCAACAACAATAATAACTAAAGTAAGCAAGGCAATAAATATAAAAGAGATAATCGAAAAAGGATTAGAAGTCACCAAATATGAGGACTACGGATAAAATGGACTCCAAAACATATTCTACTCAATACCCAATCTACAAGCTCATATACCCAAATCTTCCTTGATAGCTCCATAACCACAAATCAATCACTAACAACTACTTTTACATTTATATATATCTATATTTTTTAAACTAAAAATTAAACAAAGATAAGTGACGGATATTTATTACAAAAAAAAAGAAAGAACATAAGTTGCAGAGATAAACAAGATGGTTGTCTCAATGATGATTTAATATTGATTGACATTTAATGCCTTGTAAATCAATTACTGAAGAAGAGCAAAAATGCATTAAAATGAAAACAAGTGAAATGAAACTGACACAATTAAAAAGATTGTTTAACAATACGATGGCTTTCATTAAATTAAAACTAGCACACTTAAAAAGATACAAACAAAATCAAAACATCTAGCAACAAAAAATAAAGAAGATGCAGTGTTTGGGAACCGAACCCCAAGATAAGGTGCGGCTGCTACTCTTCTCTTTTTTTCCTTTAGGTATTTTTTTATCCTTTCATGATTTCATCAATCTTCACCATGGGTCGGGCTTGTGTCATTGGGCCAAGTGGGTTTTAGTTAAATTAGATAGCAGAATAGAGCTGGGGTCAGGTGATGTATATTTTTGACAAATGAGTAATTTTGTTTTGTGTAGACATATATTTCCTCGAGCTTTTCTTCGAACTTTTTTTTTTTCGAGCTTGGATAATCTTCGATAAATGCTCTAAATCCCATACTTTTGCTCCAAATTTCTCGTTTCGTACTCTAAGGTTGTTGCGTGCCCTCAATGCTCCAAATAAAATTATCGTTGATCCCGTAATTTCGTGCTATTTCCAATTTTGTGCTTGGTTTTGTCCACTTTTGCCTCGGTGAGTAACCAAAAGACCATATTTGACAATTTCCAAAAATTTACACCTAGGGACTATTTTTGATAACTTTTGAACTCAAAGGACTATTATTGACTTTTCAACTAAAAATATATGCTCAGGGACTGATTTTATCAATTTTTGAAAGTTGAGGGACTGAAACTGACAATTATGCAAATTTTGTTCGTTTTTCATCTATTTTTACTCATTTTGCATCTGAAACATATAAAACACAATTTTGAAATATTTTCAGTATTTTGATGCATATTCGAGTGTTTTTAAATGTTTTTGCAGTTCAGATTGACCAAAAATGATGAGTGTTTGAGCACTCATCAATCCCTCACACTAAACTATTGCTAGTCCCTAGCAATCTTTTGAAAACTTGATGGATTTTAAACTCTTTACCAAAAGCCATCACTTCTGGAGTACCCAGGTGTAAGAACTGTGGTACACCTGATAACCATGTGATTTTGAGCAAACCACCAGCTGTCAACGGATTTGATTAGTCTTTACCAAAAGCCGTTTGCTTCTGGACTAGCCAGCTCTTGATGGAATAGTCAACATCTTGGTGAGCTGATTACCAATTATGGATTTTCCACGGCCTTTACCACAAGCCATAATCTTGCGGGCTAGCCAACTCATTTGTTTTTGGGGAGCTGAGGAACCATACAATTTTGGGCAAATTGCAAGCCATAAACGGATTTGAGATGTCTTTACCAAGAGCCGTTTGCTCCTGGACTAGCCAATCCTTTTTGTCGGTTAGACAAGGCGGACTGATTACCACAAAAATTTTGAAGCACCAGTGAAAATTTTTTAAAATTTTTGAAATTTTGGCTAAAACGGGGGTATTATATAGTAAAATGTGATAAAAATTCGCTAGAATAGCGAAATACCCCCCCCCCCCCCCCCCCCCACACTTACCATGAATATTGTCCTCAATATTCAAAATCCCGGCTATTATGCCGACATTTTGAACGTAAAAGGGCAATATTACAAGCTAAGCGTGGAAAACACCATTTTGTTTTTCACTTTTGTAATCATAGCATGGGGGACTCCCCCACACTTAGGGTGAAAACCCTATAAGCATGCTACTGTTTTTGTTTACCGAGTCGCTAGCTTGACTCGACCCCGAATTCATTTGTCCTTGGGGAAGCAGGATGTGGAAGAAACAATCTCAATCGGACTTTCATTCAAGATGTTTGGACAAACATTTGAAGCACGTGAAAGTTCCACACCGATGAGATAAGTATCCGGCTCAAGATAATGATACATGAAAATGCCGGGATCAAATATAGTGTCTTCATTCCCGAAGGAATGAAGAACAGGAGAAGTCACCCTGTAGATGAAGAAGGGAAGAAAGATCTTGATGACAATCAAGATTGATTCATCATCATCGGAAAGAGTATTCATGATTGGTGTATCATGAATCTCATCAGTAAAGCTCATATGATCTAGACATATTATGGGTGGGAGGGTTGGGATTTTGATATCAATCAAATTCTCAAGGTTGAGAATATCTCCCTCCGGAAAACAAAGATTAACTTTGTCTAGATCAAAGTGAAAGTTATCATACTCCGGTGGAGATATGATATGAGTGAGTTCACGGGAGAACTCCTCAAAGGTGAATAAATCATATTCGCACTACAACAAAAGTAGCTTTTTAGGACCCTTTGTGTGGGACGGTATGATAATAGAGTCCTAAAAAACAGTTTAATATGACATATGAGCGTTTGGGGTCCTTTTTAAATATTTGATACTTAGGCGGTGTCCTAAAAAGTTATATAATAGGATGGTTGATTATTTGGGGTCTTATTATCATATAACTTAATAGGACACTTAAAATATGGATCCTAATAAATTACTTTATAAGACATTTAGTTGTTGGCGTCCCATTATGTGATAGTGTAATACGACACTTGATCACTAGATGTCCTATTATAACATAACCTAATAAGACCCTTGACACTTGGGTCTTATAACTTTAACCTTTATAGGACGTTTATTCATTATGATTTTATTATAATACACCATAATAGGACACTTGAGTTTTGAGTCATAAGACATTAGTTAGTTAAAACGCTTATTCACAAAAGTTTTATTATAACAAAATTTAATAGGACCTTTGACACGTGGGTATTATAACGTTAACCTTTATAGGACGCTTATGCACACTGGTTTTATTATCGTACACCATAGTAGGACATTCGCAAAAGTTTAATTATAACAAAACTTAATAACAAAACTTAATAGGACCCTTAAGACGTGGTTATTATAATATTAACCTTTATAGGACGCTTATGCATAATGGCTTTATTATCATACACCATAATAGGACTTTTTATTTTTTAGTCATAAAATATCAGTATTTTAGAACGTTTATTCGCAAAAGTTTTATTATAACAAAACTTAATAGGACCCTTAAAGGACACATATTCATTATGGTTTTATTACAATACACCATAATAGGACACTTGATACATAAGTCATAAAACATTGATTATTTAGAACGCTTATTCGCAAACATATTATTAAAACATAACTTAATATGACACTTGACACTTGGGTCCCATAGATTGATACACCATTATAGGACACTTGATATTTGAGTCATAAAATATCAGTTTTATGGAACACTTATTCGCAAACGTTTTTTATTATAACAAAAGTTAATATAACCCTTGACAATAGGGTCTTATAACGTTAACCTTTATAGAATGCTTATTCATAATAGTTTTTTTATGACACAGCATAATATGACACTTCTTTTTAGAGTCGTAAAACATCCGCTTATAACAACTTAACATGTGTAAATAAAAAACCACAAGGATGTGCTGCAAATGGGGAAAACCAAAAATTAAGTCTGCTATATCAATAGTGGACCAATTTTAAACTTTTGAAGAACGGATAATAATTAACCTAAGTTCTAAAACTTTCACTACTATACAAAAATGTCTTTTGGTACGGTTATTAAGGCCTTTTGGTACGGTTGTTGGACCGTACTAGATAATGGCGTACCAAAAAATAAAAAGTTTTTTGATAGGGTTTTGAAACCATACCAAAAAATGATTTTTTGCTACGGTTATTTAAAAAACCGTATCAAATCTCTCCTAACAAAATAATGTATATTTTTGTTTTTTGGTACGGTTGGTGTATAAACCGTATCAAATGCCCGTTTTTTACAAAAAAATAAAAATATGTTCTAAATTTTCCAAAATCTACATCCAAACACCCCATATATGTAGAACCTGTAACTTTCTTCTACACAATATGCAGCAAGCCCAAAACAATAAGATGTACAACAACTAACAAACCACAATATGGAGTAATAAGTAACAAACTTGATATTTTATATATGCATCATCAACTAACACATCAATCTAAGGGAAAATGGCATCTTTGGATAAAATTTATATATACATTATAACCAACATGATTAGACAAAAATAAAAACTTCAATCTTCAACAGCCTGATGTATACAGAGGAGCAACCACGAGCATAAAAACCTCCTTCACCATTTCTTCAGTTAGATGCCTTGTATGTTCAAAAACACATATATCATTGATTAAAAATATATATATAACTTTTGCAAATAATGAACAAAAGAAATTACAACAGTTTGTATACTTACATTGTTCGAAAGCAGTCTTGTTTGCTTACAACAATCTCGTATATGAACTTCATCAAATAGTACTTGCATTCCAATGTAGCCTTTTGTTGGTAACTGTAAATTCAAATAAACAAACAACACAAATGCAAAAACCAAATCAGATATACGAACACATTTGTAGAACCATATAGGAACCATTAATAGAAGGGAATAAAACAAGTGAGCATTTTAAAAGGAACCATAAAATACGAACAACAACAGCAGCAAAATAGGAACCATTAAGTAATATTATTGATAATTTAAGATGAGTTGTAACGTTGATGTTTGGTGGTGACCGTTGTCACACCCCGCCGAAGGCGGAAACGCGAGGTGTGACACATTCAATAACCCATCTCTATATGCTTAGAACACAAACTGATTTTGTCTATTTTTATTAGAAGAATACAGATTTTTGACTAGGCGTTTAATAAACCAAAATAAGCAAAAGTCAATATTATGCATAACTTATAACCAATTAAGCCAACTCATAAGTTAAGCACCACTTCCAGCCAATAAGCCAATCGGTTCAAATAACTATGCCAAACAAGTTTTTAACAATAACCGAAAAGTTGATTTTCCAGATGTTACATATCATTCGATTTATATATAAAATGTTATACCGATTCAGCATTAAAACCAATAATTTTCACCATCATCAATAACATAGTAAATCAAGAAAATGAGTCAAATAAAAACCTTGCAACAAGAGGGATTGATCTGAAGGAAAAACAAAACAATACAATTCAACCAAGCCGAATCCACAGGAACCACCAAACACCCTTTCGATTTTTTATACCAGTGGTGTCATACCTGTGGCCCGGTGGTATATATAAAAAAAAAGAAAAGAAAAAAATAATAGATAGTTTGACTCCTCCTCAACTCATTTGCTAGGCGATTTGTAGAAAGACAGAGAAGTTTTCTTGGTGATGACCAGCGTTTGGTGGTTAAGATATGGGGTAGTGACAAATGTAAATAAGGTTTTGTGAGGTGTGGTGGTGGCTATGTGTTGTTTTATCTAAATAAGTCAAAACAAAAGAGGCAGTGAAATGAAAAAAAAGGGGGAAGTATGATTGAAAAATTTTTGAAGTTTTTTGTGAAATTAAGTGCGGGAAAGAAGGGCGGGTTCTTTTTTATCATTTCTTTTGGAGTGTTTATGTAAAGTTTTTAAAGATTAAAGATTATGTACTCCGTCTCAAAATTATTGTCAGGGGATAAAAACACATATTTTAATAAAAATTGGGTCTCTTAAGTTTTCAACCACTCAAATAGAATATTCTTCAATTATATTTTCTAGTTTTTACTTAAAAAGAAAAGTGAACAATTTTTTTGAGACATCACAAAAAGGAAATATAGACAATAATTTTAAGACGGATGAAGTATTATTTTTTAAAAATTTTAGATAATTATTGTATTGTTATGTGTTAATGCGTAAGTACATAATATATAATTATATAGTTTGGGATGTGAATGAGCCGAGTTGAATTGGTTCAAACTCAGGCTCGAAATTCGACTCAAGCTCGACTGAGCTTTAAACTTCTAAGCTAAAGCTCGAATTGGCTTTTAAAACTCGAACTAGAAATAACACAATTCAAAAGAGATTAACTAGAAACTTTACTCAAACTCAATGGAGAGTAGTGTAGCTCGACTCGGCTCGCTTCGTGTACATAAACTTTATATAATTAAGATCATTAAGTAGTCATATTTATATAAAAGATCAAAAATCCAAGCTCGATAAGGCTCGGGTTGCTTTGTTTGTATGAGGCAAGCCGAAGATTTATGTGACTCGGGTCTCTATATGAATCAATTATTTGTCCGTTCTTTCCTAAAGCGTTAGTGTGACTTTATGTTGCCTGGTATCACGATTTCCACTTTGATATAACTCACAGGCGGACTTCTTTGCTTCGGGCAAAGAAAAAGAAAGATCATTATCATTTCATATTTGGTTAGTAATAACTTGTTTTTATATTGGTGAACTTTGGTGTTTGATCAACTAACAGTGTTGGTAGATGTTGACGTATATGTCCGGAGGACATAGTTCGGACGGTATAAACTAGGCCGGACGACAAGGTTCAGTCGGACGGTATAGGGAGTCTACTGACCGTTGGATTAAAGCCAGATACTCACGTGCGCCGCCTTCCCAGATCTTCAGTGATCATTTCTGACACGTGGTCTGACACCTACCTAATAGAGTAGTCCTAGGGTGGTGGATACTTTTTGCAAGAACGCATGACCATTATTCACTAGTACGGTAAGTATTGTTCACAAGTACACACAGATACCAAGGTTGGGTAGTATAAATACCCTAACCCCATTTATTGTTCACAACAACACACACACTAGCATTTACTCTCATTTATTATAATACCTCCCGGTCTCCTACATATTCTTACTCTCACACCGGAGCTTGATCCTGGGATAAAACCCGGGGCGAGGCTAACGTGTGCATCTCATTTGTTCAGTAATCAGGAAGTATCGAAGGTGAAGGTTGTACTTTCCGTTAGTAATCCGGGGAGCAGACTTTTACTTCAACAGTCGACTTAACCTTGATCAACTTAGAATTTGATCGACTAAGAAGTTAGACGACTAAAAATATTGATCGAATTTGATGTTGGTTTACTTACTACATTTTCGAGTCGACTAGAATTCCATATACCGATCGAGTTAAACAATCAATGTTTTGACTTGGCTCGCTATAGTAGTATGTCGAACAACAAAATTAACATAAACACGAATCGCAACAAAACATATAAAATCAGCAACAACTCAAAGAAATAGTATAAAGTGAACACATTACTTCAAAATCATATCAAAGTTTAAAAAACCTCGGCCGGCTACAAACCAAGCCGGAAACTCATACATCGATTATATAAAACATCACTAGATTAAAAATATCTAAAATTAATCAACCTGAAATTATATTTTCGAATAAATATGAACCACAACTACACACATGCAATTGAGCTTTGCATGCGTACTGTTCCTCCACTTTCAATCCCGACTTAGACGATAATATCAAGAAACCACCATAAAACACATTATTTTGAGTTTGGCATTATTCGTCAGAAGCTATGCATATTTATATTCATTCCTATCGGAAATTCTATTCTGAGCGCATTGGTGAAAATCCCGAGTCACAAATCTTTCATTTACTAGTCAAAACTAGTCCCGAATCTCATTTTACAAAAGATAATCTAAATTACAGTTTTGGTCCTCGTGGAAGAAGTTTCACAGCTGCCCCTCATCTTTTGTAAAACTTACAAGTTGTAATTGAGCCTTCTATTACTTTAGGCCAAGTATAAAAGGGGAAATAATAACCCATTCCCTTCATTTTTAGGGTTTCAAAATTCACACCATCTTCTCCTCTCTCCGGCTCCCAGCAGCAACCCAACTCCGGCCAAGTTCCGGCCAACTACAGTGACATCACCGCCCTCTCCATCTTGCTATTCCCACCATCAAACATCACCACACAACCTTGTGTTACTTCTTGGTGAACCGTACGTGCCTCGTGACCCCTGTACGCGCTGTTAAACACCACCACCTAACGCCACCGCCTTATAATTCTTTTTGTTCTCTTATTTACAACGAAGGTAATTAATAGATCGAGGGTTTGGTTCATCTGATTGTTTGGTTGCTGCGAATTTGGAGTGAAGACTAGACTGAGGGAGCTATCCTTTGAGTGATGAGGAGCCGGAGTTTGTTGATAGAGTTAGGGTCATTGGGGATAGGGATAGGGATGAGGTTAGGCGCGGTGTTTTTGAGGATTTTACGGCGAGTAGTAGTGTGGTGAGGAGTGATGGTGATGGGGATGGCGTGGATGAGGATGATGAGGAGGAAAGGAAGTGGGAAGAGGAGCAGGTTAGGAAAGGGTTAGGGATGAGACGAGAGGAGGGGATTGTGAATGCGAATGTGAATGTGGTTCAGAATGTTGGTGGTCGGTCTAGAGGTGTTTATAATAGTGGTGCTGGTACGAGTAATGTTGGGCTGGGAGTTGGGGGTTTGAGTAATGTTCAGTGGCGGACCTACAGTATACCAAGGTGGTTCCCGGGAACCACCTTAGAAGTCAAAACTTTTGAGAAGAGATGTACAAATAAATTTAGGACCTACCTTAGAATTCGAATGGGAACACCTTACACTTAAAAAAGAAGAAAGAAAGAAAGTAAGTGGATTAATGAAACAAGAGAAAACAGATCTATAAATCTTGCTCTAATGGAGATTTTAAGGTCCCTGTGTCCTCGACAGAAAAGATGACCCAGAAGCCTAGGTAGTGAGGTATTTTATTCTTAAAGCCATACTTTTGTTTAAAGTTATAATTCAACCATATTTATATAATTGAATTTTAAGTTTTTGAAATGTTACTTGTTATTTCAATGAAATATATGGATGTTGCAGGTATCAATCGTTAGAAAGCTCAACAAGTAATAAAAAGTTAAATGTTATAACTGTTAATTAAAAAAAGAGAGGTTAGCCAAGGTCAAGTATCTTCATTTTAGCGTCAAAATCAAATCTAAATACATGAAACCTTATATTACAACTTTTTATTGGATGAAACCATAATGTGTTTGAATTAATATGAATTGAAGTTTCATATATTAATTAAATTTGACTATATGACCATCGCTATATTATATGTCCAAACGAGGATATAGAAGTTTTTAAGCTAGGTAATGAGTAATTACTTTATAAATAATTGTTCATTGTCTTATACTTTTCAAAAAATAATGTTAGCAATTAACGATTTAACTGTAAACGCTAATTAGCTATGAATTGGACAGTAAACACTATGAGTACTTATTACATAATATGTAACTTTTGATTTGCAGTTGTATTAAACAAGACATTATCTGAATGTCACGCCTCAAGTTGTAAACGAAGGCGAATGGACTTGGAAGATGCTTCTGAGACGGGTTTACAAAAAAGGGTGCGATGTCATATGGACTTGGAAGTTATGCCCTCAGGTTTGTTGCGCATTGTTTGCATACCTGTCATGGATCATGGAACGTCATATGTTTCTAATGTTTATGACGATTCTTATGTGATGCACAACTGCTGAAAATGATGATAGACATGCATCTAATGAACCTCAGCAGGTTGTTTGTTGGTAATTTTATATGTGTTTTTTCAATCAGTTACTTCTGCATTTACTAATTCATTTTTTCAAATGTGTCGCCTACATGTTCATGTGGCAGTCAATGCGGTGCAAGACTTTGTATCTAGACCAGTAGTTGGCCATACCAATGTTCCTATTTATTCCTTTTCCCACGGTCAGTGCTTCATAGTTTTCATTGCATTTGTCATGCTACATTGTTGTCATTATACATGTTGTTGATTCACTTCCATGTGACTATTGTTATTCTTGCCTATTAGCTTAGTATTGTACTTGATAATAGGTTGTGCCGAAACACGTGCTGGACCGGTGACACTAGATTTTGCAGCTGGTTTAAATTCGACATGCAGCTATTGTCGATGAGGATGGAGTTGACTGGTCTGATGAGGTTGTTCGACAGCTGCGGGATGCCCGGTTGTCATCATCCGGTATGTTCATTGCTCATGATTCTTGGTTTTACATTCTTCATGTTGCCATGATTATTACTAATACATATGTGTATATGCTTCAGGAACCAACATACATGTCCATGGTCCACGCAAGCGCATGGAGCTTAATGCTTATACATGGGTGTTTATTTGTAGGTGGTCCGTGAGGATTGAGAGATGCATGATGACCCGGGATTAAGCTTCTTGTTGCTTTAATTTATTGTTTAATGTTACAAGACTTTATGTTTGATAGTGTCTACCTTATTTATGTTTAGTGCTTTTGTTATGACAATTGCTTATTTGAAATACAATTTCGTTTTATTCATTTAATAATTAGTTGATGTTTTATTCATATCGTAATAATAGAGTGTGCATGCTGAAAATAGCGTCCTATCATATGACTTGTCAGGACTTTGGAATTGTCCTATTAAACTTATTAACCGTCCTAACAATTAACTTTTAAGGACGCTTAATATTGTAAAAGTGTCCTAATATGTTGTTATTAGGATGTTATTTAGGTTAATAGACATTTTATACGACCAAAAAATTGGTTTCATAATCTTCTTTGAGATATTACAACCCTTTTCTTAGTGCTAAAGTAGCTATAATGTTATATGATAAGCGTCCTAACAATTATCTTTTAAGTACGCTTATATGTGTATCAAAAGATTAAATTAGGTAACCACGTTTTACAACATTGTAAAAGTGTCCTAATATGTTGTTATTAGGACATTATTTGGTTGTTCATAGACATATTATGCGACCATAAATTTGGTTTCATAATCGTATTTGGGATATTAGGACCCTTTTCTTGGTGTTAAAGTAACTATAATGGTATATGATAACCGTCCTAAGAATTAACATTCAAGGACGCTTATAAATGTATCAAAAGATTAAAAGTAGGTTACCACATGTTAAAACATTGTAAAAGTGTCATAATATGTTTTTAGGACCCTTTTCTTGGTTGCTAAAATAGCTATGATGTTACATATAAGCGTCCTAACAATACTTTTAAGGACGTTTTTATGTGTCTCAAAAGATTAAAAGTAGGTAATCACATGTGAAAACAATGTAAAAGTGTCCTAATATAGTTTTATTAGGACGCTATTTGGGTTGTTCATAGACATATAATACGACCATAAAATTGGTTTCATAAGGGTATTTAGATATTAGGACGCTTTGGACCCATTACAACCGCCTTACATGAAACGCTTTCATCCTTGGTCCTATTAAATGAAAGGTCCTAAAAAGTACCATTTTAGGACGCTTATGGGGGTACTAAAAAGCCACTTTTCTTGTAGTGTCGGGGAGAGAAATTTGAGAATGAGAAGTGGTACTGCAACTAATTTTCTCTCCCATATGATCAAAGGTAAAGGCTTCAAACTCCGGAATAGGATCATCGGAGAAAATGTCACTATCCTTTATGGGGATAGGACATGAAATAGGTTTCATATTGAAAGCCTCGATTTTAGAAATGAGGAGATCGACATTCAATAATGTTGCACGAAGTGCTTCATCCTTGATTTCAGTGTCAATCTCATCATTCTCTTCTTCTAAGCTAACTAGCTTAGAAGGTAATTCTTCCACATAAACGATGTCTCCATAAGATAACGAATCGTCATCAGTAGAATCGGAGAACATCTGAACATCATCATTCGGGAAGACAAGAGGAGGAGGGATATCACATAAATGATCAAGAGTTCCCTGTGACTCTCTTGGGATTGGAACAAGGTCCTCAACACTAGACTTTATGTATTCGTCCGATTCCTTATCAAGAACAGTGTCAAGATGCTCGTCCCCAATGCTCAAAGAGTGAGTGGGAACCTCGGGTGTGATAAGAGTGGGTTGAGATGGAATCTCAAGTGATGGAATCTCATCTGATGAATATTTATAAAATCCAAGGATATCAAGTGTATCCTCATCATCACTATCATCAGGAATGAAACGGAATCGAGAGCTAGATTTGGCTGCTTTTTCTTTTGCTATTGATTCCCTAATAGATCTTTCATAAGCATCTTGGGAATTTATTTTAGCAGCCTGTTCGTCAGCTAACAATTCTTCCATCGATTTTTGTTTTGGATTATCTGGGGTATGTGTAATTCCTTTCAAATCTTTCACTAAATCCAAAAGATCAAGGAGAAGACTTTGAGGAATTGGTGGAGATGGAGGTTCGTCATGATACGATGTGTCAAAAGTGTTACAAGGAAATGGGTTCCCTGTTTGACAATCGGAGTTGAAGTGCGGACCTCCACAGTAATCACAATAGTAAAACTGATGTGGCTGTGAGTCGTATGTGTTAAAGTTATAATCGTCATCAGGAAACTGCTCATAGACAAGCGTGTTTCCCGATTGACAATCAGAACTGTAGTATGAACCACCACAGTGCTCACAACAGTAAAACTGCTGAGACTGATGGTGTGGTAGCTGGTGAAATGAATCCATGGTGTCATGATAGGAATAGGGATCTTGGTTATAGACAGACTCGTTTCCTGACTCTACCATGCCACAACCGGGGCAATTGCCACCATTATAAGAACTACCACACCACTGGAAAACCAGAAAGTGTGGATGAGACATAGAAAGAATCAAATGTGTATAGAGGGTGAGGAAATGAGAATCAAAGATGTGAGAGGGTAAAGGTGAATATTTTTGGGTTTTTGGAAATACATTTTGTACAAATAGGAAAGAAAATGTTTTTGTGTTTTTTTTGTGTTCGTTGAAAACTGAGTTTAAAAAGTTTTCGGGAACGGTTTTGTTTTGATAATGGGAAAATATGAACAAAGGATGGATAAATGTACAATGGAACGAATTCCAAAGACACTAATCAGAAAAACCGTTTAGATACGCACACAACCTCCCCGGCAGCGGCGCCAAAATTTGATTGGCTCCAAACGGTCAACCTAAACTGACCAGGGAATGGTCAACAAGGTCAAACAGCCTAGAGTCAATGCTCCGCGGAATATAGTGGTTTCCCCGGGTCGTTATGTCCCGACGAGGTGTGGATGGTTAACAAACGATTTCGTGATCGGGTGAATTTGGATGGAAAAAGGAATTTTTGTTTTTGATTGGTTTTAATGTAAAAGATAAAAAACTATTTTAAGCGATAAAAACTAGATTAATTAAACAAAACTACAAAGATAATAATAAGCTCAACAAAATAAGATAATAAAAAAATATACTTGCTAAGTAAGGTGGAAAGTTCATTAAGTGTGAATTTCTTTTAAGGCATGTGATTAACTAATACTCTTTTAAAAACTATTTTTCTCACAACGTTGGTTTATTTTGAAAAACAATTTTTTAACTTGGTAAAATTTCTAGATTTAATTAATTACTCTAACGGCTTTTGCCCGTCAAAACAACTCAAAATCAATTCAAGTAACCAAAGACTATTAATCAACAATTTCTAAGTTTTTCACACTTAATTTCTCAAATCACAACCCACTTGACAAGCATATATTAAATCTACTCACTAAGCATATTAAAGAGGCTAAAATCAACAACAATAATAACTAAAGTAAGCAAGGCAATAAATATAAAAGAGATAATCGAAAAAGGATTAGAAGTCACCAAATATGAGGACTACAGATAAAATGGACTCCAACACATATTCTACTCAATACCCAATCTACAAGCTCATATACCCAAATCTTCCTTGATAGCTCCATAACCACAAATCAATCACTAACAACTACTTTTACATTTATATATATCTATATTTTTTAAACTAAAAATTAAACAAAGATAAGTGACGGATATTTATTACAAAAAAAAAGAAAGAACATAAGTTGCAGAGATAAACAAGATGGTTGTCTCAATGATGATTTAATATTGATTGACATTTAATGCCTTGTAAATCAATTACTGAAGAAGAGCAAAAATGCATTAAAATGAAAACAAGTGAAATGAAACTGACACAATTAAAAAGATTGTTTAACAATACGATGGCTTTCATTAAATTAAAACTAGCACACTTAAAAAGATACAAACAAAATCAAAACATCTAGCAACAAAAAATAAAGAAGATGCAGTGTTTGGGAACCGAACCCCAAGATAAGGTGCGGCTGCTACTCTTCTCTTTTTTTCCTTTAGGTATTTTTTTTATCCTTTCATGATTTCATCAATCTTCACCATGGGTCGGGCTTGTGTCATTGGGCCAAGTGGGTTTTAGTTAAATTAGATAGCAAAATAGAGCTGGGGTCAGGTGATGTATATTTTTGACAAATGAGTAATTTTGTTTTGTGTAGACATATATTTCCTCGAGCTTTTCTTCGAACTTTTTTTTTTCGAGCTTGGATAATCTTCGATAAATGCTCTAAATCCCATACTTTTGCTCCAAATTTCTCGTTCCGTACTATAAGGTTGTTGCGTGCCCTCAATGCTCCAAATAAAATTATCGTTGATCCCGTAATTTCGTGCTATTTCCAATTTTGTGCTTGGTTTTGTGCACTTTTGCCTCGGTGAGTAACCAAAAGACCATATTTGACAATTTCCAAAAATTTACACCCAGGGACTATTTTTGATAACTTTTGAACTCAAAGGACTATTATTGACTTTTCAACTAAAAATATATGCTCAGGGACTGATTTTATCAATTTTTGAAAGTTGAGGGACTGAAACTGGCAATTATGCAAATTTTGTTCGTTTTTCATCTATTTTTACTCATTTTGCATCTGAAACATATAAAACACAATTTTGAAATATTTTTAGTATTTTGATGCATATTCGAGTGTTTCTAAATGTTTTTGCAGTTCAGATTGACCAAAAATGATGAGTGTTTGAGCACTCATCACTTTGTCAAAAATCTCCCTGAGAAGTGGTTAAACTTCTTTCAGGGTTTAAGAAATGCTAACCACATTCAGAACCTTGAGCTCCCTGCTATTTATGGGAAGTTTGTCTATAAAGACAATCATATCACCAGGAGATACCCTGGTAAATCTCAAGAGACCAAAAAAGCCTTGACAATATCACCCATATCAACTGCTTTCTATTCCAATGGTGTTGTGCAGGATTTCCAAGATGAGTCTGATGATGAGGTTGACCAAAGAACCAGTGAGGAGTTCCTAAATGATCTTCAAATTGAATTTCATGAAAGGGCACTCCTTACAAATTCAAAAAGGTTTTTTAAGAAAAACAAATTTCCTTCTAAAGCAAATGAAAACACTGAGTGTTTTAAATGTGGCAAAAAGGGTCATTTTGCAAAAGATTGTTTTTCCAAAACAATCTCAGAACCATATTTCAAATTTTCAGGAAATAACTCTTTTTAAGGACCTAGTAAATTTCAACCCAAGTTGCTTCAATCTAGTCAAATTTTTTAAAAAACCCCTCAAATTGACTTTGAAAGCCAAATACAGGAAGGCTAAAGCCAAACTTGCCCTCCTTGAATCATCCTCATCAGTCACTCAGCTACCTCAGGCTCCAAAGCCTTCTCAGGCTAAGAACAAAGGGCTTGTTGCTGAAACATTTGACTGGGATGAAGTTGAAGTGTCCTCTGATGATAATGAAGAAGTTCATATCAGTGCCCTGATGGCCCTATCAGATGACAACAAACTTGCTGTGGGAAAGAGTCATGCAAGAGATGGAGAATGGGTTAACATCACAATGAGAAAGGTAAACATTTTACTTTCTATGGATGATGATGCTAATTGGAAATCTTACTTAGATTATATTAATGTTGATCTTAAGTATGTTGAAGAGCAAAGACTTAATTTGTTTTCAAAATTTAACAAACTGAGTTTTGAATTAAATCAATGTAGAGATGAACTACTTGCTTTAAAACAAGCTAAGCTTGAAAGTGTTACACTTCAAATTCAAAATTCTGAACTTGTAAAACAAAATCAAGCTCTTCAGGAAGAACTTAAGAAGGAAAAGGCTGTTATTCGGAAATGGACTCAAAAAAACCCCAAACTTTATGAAACCCTGAGTCTCACACCCAGCACCAAAAAGGTTGCTATGGGTGAAGATCAAATTTTCTATCAGCCAACATGTAACACCCCCAAAATAATCACGTCAATGGAAGACTTAAAAATGACAGCGGAAGACTTTTTGGGTGTTACTTCGAGGATCTTTGTCACAATCATAGAAAATGACACAAAAGTGACGCTTTAAAGTTTAGTTTATTCAAAATACCATATATTTGAGACATCAAGATGTTTCATAGTATAAACAACAAGTTTATTTGAAATGTATCAAAACATTTATTTTAGCCCATGCCGGGTTACAAGCCCACTCCGTGCCTTCAAGTTCCTTCTTGTTTAGTTACCTGAGATAAAACATGCTTAAAACAGTCAACATAAAGGTTGAGTGAAATCCATAGGTTTAGTTACGTTGTTGAACACAATAATCATAGTGTGAGTTACGTTGTTATACACTCATCGTTGAAAAACGAAATCAGTATTTATTTCTTTATTTCACTAAGCTCATGATAACCAAAGTGTAAACCTCATCGTACCAATAGAAATTGGCTAAATCATTTCAGTATCGTCCTAGCAGGTAAATTTGCCGATTTACCCAGTGTTCCAAATATAGTGCGTTCGATTTCCCCTATCTGGGTCAATAGGAACGGGATTGTTAATTCCAATAGTACTATTCACAATATTCGCGCTCACTCTACAAGTGATTAATGGTTCATGATACATGGACTTCAAACATGGCAAACAGTTACTTAGTGACAATAAAACATGCGAACCAGTTTACAGTTTAAAACATTGTGTTCGAGTATAAAAGTAGTAGCATGCATCCCCCCCAACGGGATTGTAAAAACAGTTAAACAGTAGAAAGTGGGGCTACGAACTCACCTTAGTAGTACAATAGTAGTGGTAGTATCGTAATCTCAATGATGCAAGGCAACGGCTTCACACACAACCTAAAAGATATGGTATGTTTTAGTTGATAGTCTAAGTCTAGTTTTTATCGCGAATATTAGTCATTCAGTTGTGATTAAAACTTGTGTTCGTTTAAATGCTTTAAGTTTAAGAACAACGTTATATATACATATATCTTGTGGGTACAATGATCGAAGATCGATGATGGAAAATCATTAAGAATAAGTGAAAGTGTGTAGACGATGTGTTATGATGTTAGTTTAAAAGAAAAGAATATTGTATCGTTATATCGTTAAAAATTAATTATAGTTACGCGAATATTTATATCGTAAATATATACATAAGTTGAATTTATTAAGTTTTTAGTCAATTATATGTACATATATATATTCAATATTATTATAATTTTTATAAAATAATATTACAGAAAATCCCCTTAGGTTTCACAAAAGTTACAATTTTAACCTTAACGATATAAACTTTTCACCGTTAGTCCAAAGTTATATATATTTACATTTCCGGTTCAAAAGTATCGATATTTACATTTATTACTTCTAAGTTTTTAATAATTTACAGTTTATAACCCATAAATTCAGAATTTATAGTTTTGATCCTAAGTTTCCAAAATTTACACTTTTAGTCCTTTATTTATATTTTTTTTTCAAATTAAGTCCAAATTTCACCAAATTAAAAGATGTGGTCATGTGTCGAAATAATTATTTAACGAGGCCAAGTAAATGACCAAAAATCAATTCTGAAAACAGTTTACTCAAAAATATTCTAAGTCTTTTTAGACAAAATTCGTATAAGTCCAAACTAACATAGGAACGTGTGATTTTTATTAAGTAAACGTGATTATCAAGTTCAAAACTTTGTGTAACCTGTTTGTTAGCATATTAAATATATAGGAGGTCGAATAAAAAGTATAGGTCGTGTTCATTATTTTAGAGTTATATATAGTAAGTGTTTATGCAAAACTCGTATAATTGTATGTCTATAGAAAGATAGACCAAGGTCTTACCTTACCTCAAATGGTGGTGTAAAACGTTACGTGAGGATCGTGTGAGGGTACGAGAGCCTTGTGGTTCACTTCACGTTCCACCAAGGGTTCAAGAGACGTCAAGCTTGGAGTCTCAGGCTTCTTTGAGTCGTGGTACTCTTGAGCAATCTGTTCGTCCTTCAATAATTCTTCTTTCGTTATTATTTTTGTGGTATGGTACGTATATGCGTGAAATCTCTCTGAGCTTGCATGTAAGGGTTTATATAGTGAATTCTTGGAGTGTAAAGACATGTTGGGTTCACAAAAGTTGGAAGGCAAGATAGAAACGAATATTGGCACCTCATTTCATGTCCAATCGATGGTTTACAAAGCTAAGATCGTGTAAGATTATTCCTGACAACTGACATGATGTACATAGTTGGTTTGTGAGCATTGATGAGTATGGGAGGTGCTAAGAATAGTTGTGACACATTTTGTAATATTCTTCAAAGGGTGGGTTTTGTGTTTCACTTGGGTATTTTTTCGGGTAGTAAACGAGTGAGGTGGGTCTCGAAATTTGTCCTTCCCCATTCTTTGCAGCGAGGTGAATCGAGTTATGCAAAAACATGTAAGGGTTGCGTATAGAAATCGAGAGAAAATGGAGCCATTTATTGGCTTGGTCGCGACTAGCAAGAAGAGAAAAAAAAAAAAAAAAAAAAAAAAAAAAAAAAAAAAAAAACTAAAACAAACACCCCTCGCTGGGCTTTGTTGCCTGTTGGGCTTTGGTGTGCATCAGGCCCAAACGAAATAAAGAATAAATAAAGAGTCTGTTAGCAGCAGTTGGGTTTAATTCAGGCCCAATGGGTCACGGGGGCCCACAAGGCAAGTTTCGAGTATCTTGTCGAGGTCCAAAAATATTAGTGAGCAATCTCGGGAATTTTCGTAGGCTCCGGAATTATATAAATAGTGTACGGTAAATAAACGAAACGTATATTTTTAATTATTAACGTTAAATATATATATATATATATATATATATATATATATATATATATATATATATATATATATATATATATATATATATATATATATATATATATATATATATATATATATTCGCGATATTTATAAATTAGCGAGGTTGTGTGTAAGCATCGTTCCTAGGTAAATGGTCAATCATAAATGTCGTAGTGATTCACATAATAAGTCATGCATAAAAAAAAATGTTCCTCGTAAAAATGGTATTTAATTTATGTAATATCCTTTTTTCAAATGTTGATATTTACTAATCGTATGGGAAAATTACGGGAGGTTACATTACCTACTCCTTACAGGGAATTCCGTTCAGGAATTCTAGTCTAAGATAGTTGCCAAGGGTGTCTAGGGAAAAAGATGTGAGTACTTGGTGCGAATCTGATCCTCGTGTTCCTTAGAAATCCTATATCTCAAGTATAACTTACTTATATCTCAGAGACCATTGTTCCCTTCATTGCATGATTCTTCCTAAATTAGACATAGGTGATCAGGCTATGTATAATTTATGAGTAATAATGCAATGCTTGGACCAATTGACTCGTATGATGTTCGGTCTAGTTGTTAGTTCATAGAGTTTATAAGTTAAACGGTTGATTTCCAAAATCAAAGAGTTTGTGAGTCCATAATAGTTATAAATAAATAGTTGATTATCTAAATCGAAAGTTGGGTGATTGTCCTAACTTAGTCAATACTAAAATAGTTCTTCGGTTTGGTGTTGAAATGGATTTTGGCCATGCCACAAATAAAATGATAGCTAGAGTAGAAGGAGTAGATAATATGGAATTTAGGAAGAACTGGATAGTACAATAGATGAGGAAATATCACAGCGAGTCGCTTATTGAACAGAAAGTAGACATAAGTCGTGAAAAAGACGAATAAAGTGCTTAAGGAATTTGGACGGTTAAACTTAATTAGTCTGCTGCGTTGTTGAGACCCTGGTGAGCTTCTCCAGCTTCTAGCATATACGCTCTCCCACGAGCGACTTCGATTTGTTGACCTTGGTTTTGGGGACATTGGTTTCCGTAGTGTCCTTGCTCCCCACATCCAAAACATGTAATCATAGTTTGGCCTTTACAGTCCCTCGCAAGGTGTCCTGGTTTTTGACAGTTGTAGCACTTAGCAGGGCAAGGACCCGAGTGATGATACTTACATTGATTACATAGTGGTTGGGTCCCCGCATAACCTTTGCCTTGTGCTTGTGTTGCCACATATCCTATTGCAGCCCCTTGTTTCCTATTCTGTTGTTGATGGCGATTAGCGTTATAGTTTTGGTTGTTATTATAACCTCCCTGGTTATTTTCCCATTTTCTGTTGTTGTTGTTGCTGCGAGGATTGTTGTTGTTGTTGCGGTGATTGCTGGTGTTGCCATGATGGTTGTTGTCATGGTGATGGCTGGTTCTTTTATCATCGAGTTTCCTCTTGAGCTCATTGCGTTTGACCTCTCGGTCCAATAGTCTCTGAGCAAGTTCTGTTGCTGCTTCCAGGGTTTGCGGGTTTGATGAGGTGACATCCCCTTCAATGCTCCTAGGGAGTCCTTCGACGTATTTCTCCAAGGTTTTCTCAAGGTCGGGTACTGATGAGGCGAAAAATGATCCGTTTTTAGGGGGTCATTTAAGCCCGGATTGAATTTATTTGATCAAATATTGCCCTAAATCGTTCCTTTTGTGATTTTAGGTACTTTTGGAGTGAATTCGGGAAAAGGAAGCATTTTGGACGTTTTTGGAGCATAAAAGTTAAGAAAACGACAAAGTCTTAATTTTCCTTGCTGGGAACAGTACCTGACGGCGTCACAAGCTTCTTAATGACGGCGTCAAGAGGAAAACAAGAGGTGAAGAGGATAGAGTCCATGACGGTCCAGAATGTTTTTGCACTAGGGCATGACGGCGTCACCATAGGCCGTCATGGTCCCTTTACATGTGACGGCCCAGAGGAAAACTACTCTTGACGGCGTCAGATCTGGATCTAGGCAATCCGATTTTATTATGGGCGGCGGGTTGACGGTGTCAGAATTCTCTTCTTGACGCCGTCACGATGGAAAATCTATATATAGTTTTGTAATTTTCATTCATTAGGAGAGGACAATTTTAGGGACGACTTGGAGAAACCCTAGCACGATTTTATCAGTATTTTCAAGGGTTTTCACCCCTTGAAACCTTTCATGTTCAATTAAGATAAGTATCCTTTCAATTCATTCAATATGTCTATGTGTTGTTTGAATATATCTTATGCTTGTCTTGATTTTAACATGCTAGGCTAGATCTCTTGTGTGTTTGCTTAGATGTAATGAAACCTAGATGTTGATTATGGGTTGATTGCTTGTTTATAGTTGTTACGGATGAATGATTTCGATGTTAGGCTTAAGAAAACTGGCAGACTTCCATAGTGTAACTTGCTTGAACGTATTAAGAAACATGAACCAATGCGTACTAGGTTTTTATGGTTGTATTTAATGCATGATCGAATTCTAATGATCCCATGTTAGGAGCTTCTTGTAGGCTCGACATAGGAGTGAAGTAGGAGCTTATAGAGTTGGGGAAGTACGTACGCCACACCACGATTGGTATTAAGGAATATAACCCGTCATCCACGCAACTGTAACAAACTATCAACTTGTAAAAGATATCTAGGGAGTAATGAAATCTAAGTAAACACAATTTTCCCATTTATTGTTCACACCACTAGTTTAATTAGTTTAATTTACATTTTTGTTATTTTATTTTGATTGCATCTTAGTTATTGGGTTAGTTGACTGGCAACTAATTCCGCCCACTCTTCCAATACCCGAGATTTTTAATTGTTTCTATAAAATATAAAAAATACAAAAAGAATCACCCCTCACCTCTAGACCTAGTTTTTAGGCTTTCTAATCCTAGCGACACTATTCCTGAGTTGAACGATCAATCCCCCGGTACTTGTCACTATACTATACTACAACGATCAGGTACACTGCCTGGTGGGGGTTGTAAGCTTCTCGAGATCCCTCGAGAGGTAAAGCCTGGTGCAATTCCCACGCATCAAGTTTTGGGCGCCGGTGCCGGGGAATAGTTATTGTCTAGGTTAGAATTTCTTTTTATTAGGTCTACTTGCTAGATTCCTTTCTAGTAAGATTTTATTTTATTTTTAGGTTTTCTTTAGTCTATCTTATTTCTTTGTTTCCTTTGTTCGTAAACTATCTTGATGGACAACAATAGCATTGATCGTTTGATTCCTGTTATTCGTGTTTTTCGTCATAGGATTTTCCAAATGCCAGCCCCAATCCCTTTAGTGGAAAATGAGAGCCCACCTAACCTCTCGCCTAACTACCACTTTGACAATAATTCTGAAATGGAGGAGTCTGACCATGATGATGACCATAGGGCTAGTCCTTTTTACTATTCAGACTCCGATGAGGATCTAGATGATGGTGATGTGATTAATGAGGATAGGATGGAAGATGAAGTGAACCCTCTTAGGTATGTCGACCCTAGAACAAGGATTGAGAGTGATAGCTCATTCAATATGCAATTTCCTTGTAAGATTGGATTTAGGAGCTTTGATGCCTACCTTAACTCATCTCTCCTAATGAACATAATCTCGCGTAGTGAATATAATAAAATCATGGCAGATGAGTTAGAATACAAAGGAGATAATATTATTGCTAGGGCGATGTCATTGCATGTGTTTGTAGGAAGCTTTGTTTATCTTGTTGAGTTCATGGTTATGGAGAATCGAGGAGAATTTATCGATAGTAAGTTAACCCAAGTTGTGTTTGGGAAACCTTTCAAAAGGTTGACCAACCTTGATGAAAAACTTATGGAAGGGTTAATTACATTCTCGGATGGGGATGAAGATTTTGTTTACCAAATGCCTCGTGCACACCCTAGGTTCAAGGATTTTTTCATGGAGAAGTGTAGTAGGTATCCGCCCCTAGAAATGCTAAGTGAGAATGATAAAAGAAAAGGGCTTAAATATCCTCATGAAAAAAATAAAAGGTATTATCATGGATATTTAGAGTTAAGTTATGACTATATGAAAGACGAGGCGACTATTAGATGGCTCACCCTTGGTTATGTGAGCATAAGCGACACACGGTAGCCCATGACTTTGAGTCTAGCTACAAGACTCGTAAATAAAGAAAAGCGCTTCGTGGGAGGCAACCCATGCTTTGTGTGATTTTTATTTGTTTGATTGTTATTTGTTTCCATATGCATGCTTTATTTTTATTGTTGGTAGATCATGTTTCAAAACTAAAATGGTGAAAATACTTTATTTTGTCGTTTGGCTTAGTCTTAACTTCATCCAAAGGTATTTCGCAAAAGATAAGTGTAAGGGGAAACCCCAAATATGTTTTTAAGAAACAAAATTGATCATGATTCTCCACAATATTAAATGGACATGTATATTCGTATTTGTTAGAGTCAAATGCTTGTATCGAGTAATAATGATGTTTCGCAAGATTTTCCAGGAAGTAGGACATAAGTTTTCCAGAAATTTTCTGGAAACTTAACGTAAGGATTTCTGCAGATCACTTCTGACGGTGTCAGGAATTAACTCCTGACGGCGTCATGTGTAAAATTCTGGAAATTTTGCTAGTTTTGTTTTTTCTAACGGAATCTTAAAGTTTTTGTTAATTCTTTAGTTTTATAAACTCTAGGAAATCTGCAAACATTCATTCCACAAGCATTATATCTTACATTGCTTTCTAGGATTTGTTAGTATATACAGATTGCCGCCGATTTTACGCGAGTTTGCCTTGTTTTTTTCTCAGGTTTAACAGGGTATGTATGACAAGAAGATGATTTATATTCTGGAAGAGAAACTTTGATTGTTCATTTTCTTAGAGGAAGATCTAACCTTGTTACCGCACTATCCACAGCGAACGAATCAGGTGAGTATTTGATTTCATTCTTTTACCTGTTTTACTTTTACATTCTTTAATTGAACATTGGGGACAATGTTCATCCTAAGTGTAAGGGGGGGGGGGGGGGGGGGTAAATGATGATACCTTATAGGATACCATTGCACTTGAGTTTGTTTGTTTAATGGTAGGTGTATAATAAAACTATGAGAAATACTTGTTAGTGTAATTTTAATGCCAAATTTAAATTTTTTTACAACATTTAGGAGTGAAACTTTAGCCTTAGCAAGCGTCTCATGGATAGGAGTCATATGACTAGCACAAAACCATATCATTCAGAAAAATTTTCCACCCAAATATGTGAGGTTCGCCTTTAGATTTGATAGGAAAAGCATTTACTTTTAGTGCTTATGAGTGTACCGGTAGTATTTAGATTCTAGAACTTGCGTTAGTGTTGCATCCCGAGACCGCTAGTGAGACTACATTCGTGTAGTAGGATTTACTACAAGATAAGAGGCATTAGGATCACCCTTATGTTAAACCCGTATCATAATTACTTGACTATTTAAGTCATATTACTTGGCTAGTTAAGTCAATTAATTTTACCCACACCCTTATCGTTGTACTCATTCTTAGTACACGAAACCCCTAGTACACCCCTCTGAGCCTATCTTTTCGTTTCTAACTTTAAGCATCTTACTTAAAGGAAGAATTTGTTACACCCCACTTAAATGTACAACCAAATCGCCTTAGCCTTCCGTGTATGCACTCATCTTTAGTGCATTATTATTATTTGTTTAAACCCTTAGTTAATTATCTAATTGATTACATGGTTGCTAAGTCGAGTCATATCCTTGTATATATTATTTTGGGACGATTGGGACTCATGGGTAAAGTACTTGTGTTATGGAGTAATGGGGAAGAACATCATATTATTACCCCCATATGTGCGTTAATCTTAAAAGTACTCCAAGTGTTTTGATTATCTTAATTCGAGTCATTAGATTAGTTTATTGTAAAGTATGTAAAAATTCAAGTGTAAGGGGAATGTTCATTCCTTATGATGTATTGTTTTGGATGGTAGGGTAAGAGTGTATGCAATTAAAAAAAAAAAAAAAAAAAAAAAAAAAAAAAATTGAAAAAATTGAAAAAATTAAGAAAAAGAAAAAAAAATAGAAAAAGAAAAGAAAAGAAAAACATACGGACTACCATCCCGTTTCATTCTATGTTTGTTTTATGTTTTTGTTATTTTTCATTTATTAGCTTAAGTCGAGTCTAGTCTTGGCTTAGCAACGCCATATTGTACATGTAATTAACCAAGATTATTAACTCGCCACCAGTAAAGATTGCATTTATCCAACAAAACCGTGTATTCCATATCCCTACACCTAACGTTATAACCCTTTAAAAAGACCTCTTTGATAGTTTATCCTAGGTGCTTACGCCATGTGGTGGAGGTTTGATCCTTTCCCAAGCCTATGGTAATCTATTTTGCTATGACAGGTAGTGAGAGATGTTTTCCATTTCCATATTGTGAAATATACTTTATTACACCCGAGAGATGTGAGTATCTAAACACTATTTGTGAGGTGCTAGTATATGACCTTCGTGCTTGTCTTTGGTCTTTAATGGAACGATTATTTGTTGTAATTACTTTTATATTAGTGTTAAATGACCCCTAACTTGTATTTTGATTATAATAAAAGTGCATTTTCTTGAGGACAAGCAAATCTCAAGTGTAAGGGTATATGATGAGGCAAAAAATGATCCGTTTTTAGGGGGTCATTTAAGCCCATAATTGAATTTATTTGATCAAATATTGCCCTAAATCGTTCCTTTTGTGATTTTAGGTATTTTTGGAGTGAATTCTGGAAAAGGAAGCATTTTTGACGTTTTTGGAGCATAAAAGTGAAGAAAATGGCAAAGTTTTAATTTTCCTTGCTGGGAACAGTACCTGACGGTGTCACAAGCTTCTTAATGACGGCGTCAAGAGGAAAACAAGAGGTGAAGAGGATAGAGTCCATGACTGTCCAGAATGTTTTTGCACTAGGGCATGACGGCGTCACCAGGCCGTCATGGTCCCTTTACACGTGACGGCCCAGAGGAAAACTATTCTTGACGGCGTCAAATCTGGATCTAGGCAATCCGATTTTATTATGGGCGGCGGGTTGACGGCGTCAGAATTCTCTTCTTGACGCCGTCACGATGGAAAATCTATATACAGTTTTGTAATTTTCATTCATTAGGAGAGGACAATTTTAGGGACGACTTGGAGAAACCCTAGCACGATTTTATCAGTATTTTCAATGGTTTTCACCCCTTGAAACCTTTCATGTTCAATTAAGATAAGTATCTTTTCAATTCATTCAATATGTCTATGTGTTGTTTGAATATATCTTACGCTTGTCTTGATTTTAACATGCTAGGCTAGATCTCTTGTGTGTTTGCTTAGATGTAATGAAACCTAGATGTTGATTATGGGTTGATTTCTTGTTTATAGTTGTTACGAATGAATGATTTCGATGTTAGGCTTAAGAAAACTGGCAGACTTCCATAGTGTAACTTGCTTGAACATCTTAAGAAACATGAAGCAATGCATACTAGGTTTTTATGGTTATAGTTAATGCATGAGCGAATTCTAATGATCCCATGTTAGGAGCTTCTTGCAGGCTCGACATAGGAGTGAAGTAGGAGCTTATAGAGTTGGGGAAGTACGTACGCCACCCCACGATTGGTATTAAGGAATATAACCCGTCATCCACGCAACTGTAACAAACTATCAACCTGTAACAGATATCTAGGGAGTAATGAAATCTAAGTAAACACAATTTTCCCATTTATTGTTCACACCACTAGTTTAATTAGTTTAATTTACATTTTTGTTATTTTA
This sequence comes from Artemisia argyi, assembly GCA_030686995.1. NCBI lineage: Eukaryota > Viridiplantae > Streptophyta > Magnoliopsida > Asterales > Asteraceae > Artemisia > Artemisia argyi. The sequence goes on from CM060692.1 coordinate 130,942,130, forward strand.
TTTTGATTGCATCTTAGTTATTGGGTTAGTTGACTAGCAACTAATTCCGCCCACTCTTCCAATACCCGATATTTTTAATTGTTTTTATAAAATATACAAAATACAAAATGAATCACCCCTCACCTCTAGACCTAGTTTTTAGGCTTTCTAATCCTAGCGACACTATTCCTGAGTTGAACGATCAATCCCCCGGTACTTTTCACTATACTATACTACAACGATCAGGTACACTGCCTGGTGGGGGTTGTAAGCTTCTCGAGATCCCTCGAGAGGTAAAGCCTGGTGCAATTCCCATGCATCAGGTACCATTGATGGGCATAGTACCTTAAGTTCCTGAAACCTTCGGTTGTAAGTTCTCAGATCGATTCCCTTTACTACCAACATATGAAACTCGTCTTCAAGGTTCCTCAATTCTGAACGAGGACATTACTTCTTTAATATCTTGGTCTTGAATTCAGTCCACGAGAGTTGATATGCTGCCGTTGCTCCTAAAGTCTGAACAGTAGCATTCCACCAAGATAGGGCATCTTGCATTAGAGTTCCCGTTCCGAAGCTAACTTTGTTGTTTTCAGAGCATCCACTTCTTTGGAAGACCGTTTCGCATCGTTCAAACCATTGGGCTAATTCGGATACCCCTTTGGTACCTCTGAACTATGTGGGTTGGCATGCTATAAAGTCCTTATAGGTGTAGTAACGAGGTGCGGGTGCCACGTTTCCAGCCATTTGTGCACCAGTACCTCTTTGGCGGGCTTGTTCGGTTAAGACGGCATTGACACCATCAGCAATTGCTTGTTGTATAGCTGCTGGGGTCATAGCTTCGGGGTTTGTTGGCGTAGCGGTTGTGGTTGTTCTTCTAGATCTAGCCATGTTGCTATCATCAACGAAAGAAAAGACGTATGTTTAGAATTTCATAATGACCATGTTAAGTTAGAATACTTCTAATACAACCAAGAATAGGTTATAGTTATAACAACTTAGTCAATGATAAATTTAAGTTAAGATGTGTCACAACATGTCGGCAGGGCAAACATAAACCGATGTCATTACAACATTTATTAATACTTGCTTTAATGTTTACAAAACATCATATGACAAGATTCCTTATTAATAGAACATTGGTTTGTTAAGCTGACAAGTCTCAGATCCATGGTTTTCCTAAGGTTTTGTCCATGTGGTTTTGGAGTTCTTGAATGGCAGTGGTCATAGTTTCGATGGTTTGATCTCTTGCTCTTTCCCTAGCTAGGGATTCTTGTAAGGCTTTCCTAAGATACACATTCTCTATGTCAATCCTCTCAATTTCACGGTCCAGGGCTCCCATCATTATTTCCGTCGAAGTGTTGGACTCACATAATGCTCCTATGAATTCCGTTGATTCCCAAAATTGAGTATCCATCTGTTCAAATACAGACTTCATAGCTAACTGGCCAATTACGAAGTTATCAATCTCATCTGTAAGAGTCTTGACATGTTCACGAAGAAGGTCGTTGAGGGTATCGATAATAGCATCGAGTCGATCCTCATGTCGGACAAGTCTGTCTGCCAACAAGGGTACATTGTGATGAAAGGGTGAATAAGTAGTCATTCCTAATGATCTAATCCTGAGTGGTTTTAATCGTTCTTTCAAGCTTAACGTATCTGCTACTACATTAGCTTTTCTTGTGTGATAACGTATCTCATAGTCATAATTGTTGAGTAGCTCTAACTAGTGGCGTTGTCTTGACTTGAGAAACAATTTCATTTTGAATGAAGATTGTTATTCTATTGTGTTTGGAAAATAATTATTGTTCACATTCTATTGTTTCGTGAAAATCTGTGGGGTAACTTACCCATTTAGACAAAAAGTTTGTCTGTAACAGATATTTAATGAAGGTTTCGGATAAAAGTGATAGACGTAGAGAAGGTTGCTGAACTTCATCTTTTGTTCTAGTGGGAGGTCTAAAGTCTTTCAGTTTATTTATGTTTCTTGACAAGTTAAAAGAAGGCTTTGATACTAAGAGGACTATTTGGGGTTTTTCTACGCAAATAACTCCTATGTGGATGTAAGGTTGAACCGCTGAAGAAATCTCTTTCCGTTGTTAAAGCAAGTATGCTTTTCAAGATTTTCCTTTACTCTTACTATAGCAGGTACACGCAAAACTCTCTATTTGGCTTTTTACTGAAACCAATACGTCTAAACATAAGGCAGGTGCTTTCACGACTTACTAAACGGGGGATCAAAATCTTTGCGCAGTAGCGGAGGGCGAAGCGAATGTAGGGGACACAGCCTATTTAGGGAAGGAGGATGGACTGGACTTGTTCCTATTCATGGCATGGGTAAAAGCAGCCCTAATGACTTTTAGTGAAGATATGCTTATATGGCACGAAATGCCGATCAAATTCGTCGAACAAAATACGTGCATTCAAAATTGCCTATAGTACTGCTCTAGTAAGAAGTTCATGGATCTATTGGTAGAAGATAGTAGGTGGTGGTGGCATAGCTGATTCTGGTGGTGGTATGACAGGAGATGATGGTGATATAACAGAATTTGCTTCATACAGCTGAAGTTGTCGAATTTTTCCTATTTCGGGGAATTAGATGAGGTGATGTTTGGAGGGGAAGCCTCTGAATCCGATGACATGACAATAAGGTGGGAATATGAAGACATGGTACTTGTAATAATCCCGATTAGTAAATATAAGTCATTAGCATAATCATAACATGTTAACATATATAAGAAATCATGTAAAAGTAATGTCTCTACCAGATGTTTGAAACGCGTAGGCACGGAGGGCATAAGGTGGTATTTTGTAAAAGTGGTCCGTTTTAAAAGTGTAGTTATAGTCCAATGTTCAAAACACTTGGTTCTCTATAACTGTAGCACTGATGCCAATCTGTAACACCCCCAAAATAAGCACGTCAACGGAAGACTTAAAAATGACAGTGGAAGACTTTTTGGGTGTTACTTCGAGGATCTTTGTCACAATCATAGAAAACGACACAAAAGTGACGCTTTAAAGTTTAATTTATTCAAAATACCATATATTCGAGACATCAAGATGTTTCATAGTTTAAACAACAAGTTTATTTGAAATGTATCAAAACATTTATTTTAGCCCATGCCGGGTTAAAAGCCCACTCCGTGCCTTCAAGTTCCTTCTTGTTTAGTTACCTGAGATAAAACATCCTTAAAACAGTCAACACAAAGGTTGAGTGAAATCCATAGGTTTAGTTTACGTTGTTGAACACAATAATCATAGTGTGAGTTACGTTGTTATACACTCATCGTTGAAAAACGAAATCAGTATTTATTTCTTTATTTCACTAAGCTCATGATAACCAAAGCGTAAACCTCATCGTACCAATAGAAATTGGCTAAATCGTTTTAGTATCGCCCTAGCAGGTAAATTTGCCGATTTACCCAGTGTTCCAAATATAGTGCGTTCGATTTCCCCTATCTGGGTCAATAGGAACGGGATTGTTAATTCCAATAGTACTATTCACAATATTCGCGCTCACTCTACAAGTGATTAATGGTTCATGATACAGGGACTTTAAACATGGCAAACAGTTACTTAGTGACAATAAAACATGCGAACCAGTTTACAGTTTAAAACATTGTGTTCGAGTATAAAAGTAGTAGCATGCATCCCTCCCAACGGGATTGTAAAAACAGTTAAACAGTAGAAAGTGGGGCTACGAACTCACCTTAGTAGTACAGTAGTAGTGGTAGTATTGTAATCTCAATGATGCAAGGCAACGGCTTCACATACAACCTAAAAGATATGGTATGTTTTAGTTGATAGTCTAAGTCTAGTTTTTATCGCGAATATTAGTCATTCAATTGTGATTAAAACTCGTGTTCGTTTAAATGCTTTAAGTTTAAGAACAACGTTATATATACATATAACTTGTGAGTACAATGATCGAAGATCGATGATGGAAAATCATCAAGAATAAGTCGAAGTGTGTAGACGATGTGTTATGATGTTAGGTTAAAAGAAAAGAATATTGTATCGTTATATCGTTAAAAATTAATTATAGTTACGCGAATATTTATATCGTAAATATATATATATATATATATATATATATATATATATATATATATATATATATATATATATATAAGTTGAACTTATTAAGTTTTTAGTCAATTGTATGTACATATATATATTCAACATTATTATAATTTATATAAAATAATATTACAGAAAATCTCCTTAAGTTTCACAAAAGTTACAATTTTAACCTTAACGATATAAACTTTTCACCGTTAGTCCAAAGTTATATATATTTACGTTTCCGGTTCAAAAGTATCGATATTTAAATTTATTACTTCTAAGTTTTTAATAATTTACAGTTTGTAACCCATAAATTCAGAATTTACAGTTTTGATCCTAAGTTTCCAAAATTTTTCTTTTAGTCCTTTATTTATAAATTTTTTCAAATTTAGTCCAAATTTCACCAAATTAAAAGTTTAACATTTTTATTTTCTAAATAAGCTCAAAACATTCCTAATAGCTTATTGGACCAGCTTATTAACTTAAAATCACTTATTTTCATTAATTGGGCTTAACAAGTATACTTTTAAAGGCCCATTAACATTTTACGATCCAAAAGTTTTGGGGGAACATTGGGCTTACCTTAGTCCACATTTTTATGTTATAAAAACATTTCAAAAGAGCTTTTATCATCAGCTTATTAAATAAGCTTAAAAACAGCTTGTTGGGCTTACAAGGCCCAAAGTTAACTTATTTAGTTTTATAGAAAACAGATTTGGTTGATTCAAAATGCGTCGAGCAAACAGCTTATACGAGCTTATGAGGTCAAGTTATTTATGTTTCCTGGTTGCTAGCTAGGTGGTTAATGTGGTCGAGTAATAAAAAGATGTGGTCATGTGTCGAAATAATTATTTAACGAGGCCAAGTAAATGACCAAAAATCAATTCTGAAAATAGTTTACTCAAAAATATTTGAAGTCTTTTTAGGCAAAATTCGTATAAGTCCAAACTAACATAGGAACGTGTGATTTTTATTAAGTAAACATGATTATCAAGTTTAAAACTTTGTGTAACCTGTTTGTTAGCATATTAAATATATAGGAGGTCGAATAAAAAGTATAGGCCGTGTTCATTATTTTAGAGTTATATATAGTAAGTGTTTGTGCAAAACTCGTATAATTGTATGTCTAAAAATAGAAAGATAGACCAAGGTCTTACCTTACCTCAAATGGTGGTGTAAAACGTTACGTGAGGATCGTGTGAGGGTACGAGAGCCTTGTGGTTCACTTCACGTTCCACCAAGTGCTCAAGAGACGTCAAGCTTGGAGTCTTAGGCTTCTTTGAGTCGTGGTACTCTTGAGCAATCCGTTCGTCCTTCAATACTTCTTCTTTCGTTATAATTTTTGTGGTATGGTACGTATATGCGTGAAATCTCTCTGAGCTTGCATGTAAGGGTTTATATAGTGAATTCTTGGAGTGTAAAGACATGTTGGGTTCACAAAAGTTGGAAGGCAAGATAGAAACGAATATTGGCACCTCATTTCATGTCCAATCGATGGTTTACAAAGCTAAGATCGTGTAAGATTATTCCTGACAGCTGACATTATGTACATAGTTGGTTTGTGAGCATTGGTGAGCATGGGAGGTGCTAAGAATAGTTGTGACACGTTTTGTAATATTCTTCAAAGGGTGGGTTTTGTGTTTCACTTGGGTTGTTTCTAGGGTAGTAAACGAGTGAGGTGGGTCTCAAAATTTGTCCTTCCCCATTCTTTGCAACGAGGTGAATCGAGTTGTGCAAAAACATGTAAGGGTTGCGTATAGAAATCGAGAGAAAATGGAGCCATTTGTTTGCTTGGTCGCGACTAGCAAGAAAAGAAAACAAAAAAAAAATAAAACTAAAACAAACACCCCTCGCTGGGCTTTGTTGCCTGTTGGGCTTCGGTGTGCATCAGGCCCAAACGAAATAAAGAAGAAATAAAGAGTCTGTTAGCAGCAGTTGGGTTTAACTCAGGCCCAATGGGTCACGGGGGCCCACAAGGCAAGTTTCGAGTATCTTGTCGAGGTCCAAAAATATTAGTGAGCAATCTCGAGAATTTTCGTAGGCTCCGGAATTATATAAATAGTGTACGGTAAATAAACGAAACGTATATTTTTAATTATTAACGTTAAATATATATATATATATATATATATATATATATATATATATATATATATATATATATATATATATATATATATATATATATATATATATATATATATATATATATATATATTCGCGATATTTATAGATTATCGAGGTTATGTGTAAGCATCGTTCCTAGGTAAATGGTCAATCATAAATGTCGTAGTGATTCACATAATAAGTCATGCATAAAAAAAATTGTTCCTCGTAAAAATGGTATTTAATTCATGTAATATCCTTTATTCAAATGTTGATATTTACTAATCGTAAGGGAAAATTACGGGAGGTTACACAACATACTTTCTAGCAAAGAACTTGCTCCTAAACCCAGTGATTGGATTGAAAGAATCAATCCTGACAGTAAGTGATGAGGCGAAAAATGATCCGTTTTTAGGGGGTCATTTAAGCCCGAATCCGACTTTATTTGATCAAATATTGCCCTAAATCGTTCCTTTTGTGATTTTAGGTGTTTGGAGAGTGAATTCTGGAAAAGAGGCTATTTTGGACGTTTTTGGAGCATAAAGTGAAGAAAACGGCAAAGTACCAAAAATCCAAGCTGAAAATACAAGGTGACGGCGTCAAGACCAAACGCTTGACGGCGTCAGACATGAAGAATTAAATATCGAAGGTGGTGACGGCGTCAGATGAACTGGTGACGGCGTCAAAGTGGCCAAGAATAATTTACCGTGGGTGGTGACGGCGTCACATAGGCCGTCATAAGTGGATCAAGGCCGTCCGAGGAAGTGTATGGCGGCGAGGTGACGGCGTCAGAATTAACTCTTGACGCCGTCAGACTGTTTTTCCTATATATAGTTTTCTAGTTTTTTTCATAAAAAAAGAGAGAAGTTTTGGTGAAACCCTAAAGACGATTTTGGTGCCTCTTTCACAGGTTTTTCAAGGGTTCCAAACCCTTGAGACCTTGCATTGTAATTGAGATAAGTGTACTTTCAATTCAATCAATATGTCTATGTGTTGGTTGTTTATCTCTTGTTCTTGTCTCAATTCCATTATGCTAGGCTAGATCTCTCTTGTGTTTGCTTAGATCTAATGAAACCTAGATGTTGATTATGTGTTGATTACTTGTCTATTCTTGTTTTGAATGAATGATTTATATGTTAGGCTTAAGAAAACTGGCAGATCTCCAAATGGTAACATGCTTGAACGTCTTAAGAAACATGAACCGAGGCGTACTAGGTCTTTATTGGTTGTATTTAATGCATGAGCCACTGTTTACAATCCCTATAGTTGTGCTGGGTCATGGTGTAGGAGGAGATAAGAGCTCATAGAGTTGGGGAGTTATGTATGCCACCCCACGAATGGTATTAAGGAATACAACCCGTCATTCATACAAGTGTAACAAGTAATTAACATGTAAAAGATATCTAGGGAGTAATGAAGTCTAAGTAAACACAATTTCTCCAATTACTGCTCACAACCTTAGTTTAATTAGTTTAATTTCATTTTCATTATTTTATTTTAATTATATAATAGCTTTGGGTTAGTTGAATAGCAACTAATTCCGCCCACTCTTCCAAAACCCGAGATTTTACTTGCTTTCATAAAAATATAAAATACAAAAATAATCATCTCTCACCTCTAGAACTATTAATTAGGTTTTCTAATCCTAGCGACACTATTCTTAAGCTGAACGATCAATCCCCCGGTACTTGTCACTATACTATACTACAACGATCAGGTACACTGCCTGGTGGGGGTTGTAAGCCTCGCGAGATCCCTCGAGAGGTAAAGCAAGGTGCGATTCCCACGCATCAAGTTTTTGGCGCCGCAGCCCGGGGAATAGTTATTGTCTAGGTTAGGATTTCTTTTTATTAGGTCTACTTGCTAGATTCCTTTCTAGTAAGATTTTTATTTTTATTTTTAGGTCTTCTTTAGTCTATCTTATTTCTTCGTGCTTTTGTTCGTAACTCTTTACCATCCGACATCATGGAAGGTGGTAACATCTTTGAACCCATCATCCCACCACAACAAAACCCACCATTAGAACCCCTTAGGCCCCGAACCTTAGGAGAGTATTCCCGACCTAGCCACCAAGGCTACCGAAACACCATTGAGCTCACCGGAGCCAATGTGACCCCCTTGCGATCCGACACCATCCGGTTGGTGCAAAGCGGATGTGCATTCCATGGACTTCGTTCCGAAGATCCAAACCAACACCTTAAGGACTTCCTCAAAATCGTAGATTCCATAGACCTAGGTGTTGAAACTAGAGAGACTACCCGTTTACGCCTATTCCAATTCTCTCTACGGGATCAAGCTAGTCAATGGCTTGAGCGTTTACCCGCGGGATCCATCACCACATGGGATGATCTCACCACTCGTTTCCTTGCTCAATTTTTCCCACTGGGGAGAACTACTAAACTTAGGAATGACATCTTGATGTTTCAACAACGTCAAAATGAATCTCTTTATGAAGCATGGACTCGTTTCAAGGACTTACTCCAAAAAGTCCCTCATCATGGCATAGATCTTTGGCTCCAAGTCCAAATCTTCTATGACCATATCGACATCTCCACGAGGCGAACCATTGACCAATCGGCCAGTGGTAAGCTACGTGATCTTAGTACGGAACAATCATGGGAACTCATAGAAGATCTTGCTCTCTATGACAACGAAAGTTGGAATGATCCCCGTGATTTGAACAAAATGGTCAAGGCAATATCTTTGCCTTCGAATAATTCAAGCACTCCCGACCGTAGGATCATGGAACTTGAGGACCAAGTCAAGTTTCTCATGAAATCTTACGAAGCTCCGAAGCATTCAAGCCAAGTGAACAAAATCACTTCTTCATGCGAATTATGTAGTGGTCCCCATGACACTCGTGATTGTGTGGAACTCCACGGAACAGCTTTTGCGGACTACGCATCCACGCGTACCGACGAAGCGGGAGATAAGTGGTACACTTTCAAGCCCGAGCCAAACACATACGGTGATTCATATAACCCCTCATGGAAAAATCACCCAAACCTTAGGTGGAAACAAAATCAACCCAATTCATCCAACTCACCTAATCGTTACCAATCAAACGGTCCACCATCCAGCCGTACCTTCAACAACAATCCTTCTAACAACTATGGTAGTACCAACAATCTTGAAGGATTGATGTCGAAATTTATGGCATCTCAAGAAGCTCGCATAGCTAGGTTTGAAACCGAATTCAACCAACAACAAACGGAGATGACCAACAAGATCGACAACTTGTTGAAAGCCCTCAACAACCAAACATTAGCCACACCTAGGAAGGACACTAGGGACACCAATAGTGGAATCCAAGTTAAGGACCCCTCATCATCCAAACATGTCCACTTTGTCAATGTTGTCACCATCAAGCCGATAGATAGGGAGATAGAGGAGAGTGACAATGATGAAGTTAGAGTAGAAGCCAATAGTGAGGATGAGAGTAGGGAAGTTGAGGTTAATAAGGATAAGGAATTAGAGGAGGTAGAACCTATAGAGGAATATTTTGATAAGTTGCCAACCAAGGAAGAACGGGAATACCATAAGGATTTATTCGATAGTCCCGAGACAACATATATCTTTGGCGATCCCCTGATCAAAATGGGAGACCCCTCTAATATTAACATCCCATGCAATATCGGGCACATGCATATATGGAAAGCTTACATAGACCCTAGATCCCCCGTGAACATCATGTCTAGGACTTATTACAATTGGGTGATGAAGAAGCAACTCAATTTTAGGATAATGCCCGGTAAAAGTTGGATAAGTAATTTTGCAGGAAGAGTTAAGGGAGTACATGTGATTATAGGGAATCTCACCTATGAGATTGATTTTATGATAGTGGAAGACACGCGTCCGGTGATAGATGCTTGCCTAAGTCAAATAATATTTGGGAAACCATTTGTTGAGGCCACTAGGATGAGTTATGATCCGACGTTAGGGGTAGTTAGGTTCAAGAAAGACAATGATGAGGTTGCTTATCAAATGCCCTACAAGATTGAGCAATACCGTCTTCTCTCTAATTTCGAAAAGGAACATAAGCAAGCGGCTTATTATAGGAATGATGAGGATAGACGTAGAGGAGTAGATTATGTTAGAAATAGGATGCTTGGTTTCTACAAAGAATGCTTGCAACTAGGTCCGGAATACAAAACTGGCTTAGAAGACGACCTAGAGAGTGGAACCAATGATGAGATCACGTAGTAACCCACGACTTTGAGTCTAGCTACAAGACTCGTAAATAAAGAAAAGCGCTGCTTGGGAGGCAACCCATGTTTTGTGTGATTTTTATTTGTTTGATTGTTATTTGCTTCCGTATGCATGTTTTATTTTTATTGTTGGTTGATCATGTTTCTCAATTAAAATGTGAAATACTTTATTATGTTGTTTAGCCTAGTCTTAACTTCAACCTAAAGGTATTTTTGCAAAAGATAAGTGTAAGGGGAAACCCCAAATATGTTTTTAAGAAACAAACCGATCATGATTATCCACAATATTTAATGAACATGTATATTCGTATTTGTTAGAGTCAAATGCTTGTATTGAGTCATAATGAAGTTTTGCAGGATTTTCCAGGAAGTAGGACAAAGTTTTTCCAGAAATTTTCCGGAAACTTAACATAAGAATTTCTGCAGGTCCATTCTGACGGCGTCAGGGTTTGCTCTTGACGGCGTCAGGAGTTAAAATCTGGAAATTTTACCGGTTTTGTTTTTCTAACGGAGTCTTATGATTTTTGTGAATTATTAAGTTTTATAATCTCCAGGAAATCTGCAAACTTCATTCCACAAGCATTATATCTTGCTTTGTTTTCTAGGATTTAGTAACTTATATAGGATGCCGCCGATTTTACGCGAGGTTGCCTTGTCTACTTTTGTCAGGATTTACAGGTTATTTGTGACAAGAAGATGATTTATATTCTGGAAGGGAAGCTTTGATTGTTCGTTTTCTTGGAAGACGATTTAACCTGGCCAACTAAAATCCATACCGAGCGAATCAGGGGAGTATTTGATTTCATTCTCTTTACTTTTTAACTTTTACATTCTTTACTTGAACATTGGGGACAATGTTCATCTTAAGTGTAAGGGGAGGGTAAAAAGATGATACCTTACATATGCACTTTCGCTTGAGTTTGTTTTGTTTGATAGTAGATGAGTAATAAAACTATGAGAAATACTTGTTAGTGTAATTTTAGCGCCAAATTTAAAATTTTTTACAACATTTAGGAGTGAAACTTTAGCCATAGCAAACGTCTCATGGATAGGAGGTTGTATGACTAGCACATAACCGTATATTCAGAAAAATTTTCCACCCAAAAATGTGAGGTTCGCCTTTAGATTTGATAGGAAAAGCATTTATTATTAGTGCTTATGAGTGTACCGGTAGCATTTAGATTCTAGAACTTGCGTTAGTGATGCATCCCGAGACCGCTAGTGAGACTACATTCGTGTAGTAGGATTTACTACATGATAAGAGGCATTAGGATCACCCTTGTGTTAAACCCGTATTATAATTACTTGACCATTTAAGTCATATTACTTGGCTAGTTAAGTCAACTAATTTTTCCCACACCCTTAGCGTTGTACTCATTTTTAGTACACGATACCCCTAGTACACCCCTCCGAGCCTATCTTTTCGTTTCTAACTTTAAGCATTTTACTTAAAGGAAGAATTTGTTACACTCCACTTAAATGTACAACCAAATCGCCTTAGCCTTCCGTGTATGCGCTCATTTTTAGTGCATTATTGTTATTTGTTAAACCCTAAGTTAACTTTCTAATTGATTACATGGTTGCTAAGTCGAGTCATATCCTTGTACATATTGTTTTGGGACGATTGGGACTCATGGGTAAGTACTTATTTTATGGAGTAATGGGGAAGAACATCACTTATTACCCCCATATGTACGTTAATCTTAAAAGTGCTCCAAGTGTTTTGATTTTCTTAATTCGAGTCATTAGATTAGTTTAATGTAAAGTATGTAAAGATTCAAGTGTAAGGGGAATGCTCAAACCCCTATGATGTATTATTTTGGATGGTAGGGCAAAAGTGTATGCAAAAAAAAAAAAAAAAAAAAAAAAAAAAAGAAAAAAAAAAATCAAGAAAAAGGAAAAAAAAAGAGAAAAAACATACGGACTACCATCCCGTTTTTATTCTATGTTTATTTTATGTTTTTGTTATTTTTCATTTATTAGCTTAAGTCGAGTCTAGTCTTGGCTTAGCAACGCCATCTTGTACATGTAATTAACCAAGATTGTTAACTCGCCACCAGTAAAACTTCCTTTATCCAACAAAACCGTGTAATTCATATCCCTACACCTAACGTTATAACCCTTTAAAAGACCTCTTTGATAGTTTATCCTAGGTGCTTACGCCATGTGGTGGAGGTTTGATCCTTTCCCAAGCCTATGGTAATCTATTTTGCTATGACAGGTAGTGAGAGATATCTTCCATTTCCATAATGTTATATTACTTTATTACACCCGAGAGATGTGAGTATCTAAACACTATTTGTGAGATGCTTGTGTATGACCTCCGTGCTTGTCTATTGGTCTTTAGTGGAACGATTATTTGTTGTAATTACTTTTATATTAGTGTTAAATGACCCCTAACTTGTCTTTTGAGTAGAATAAAAGCTCATTTGCTTGAGGACAAGCAAATCTCAAGTGTAAGGGTATATGATGAGGCGAAAAATGATCCGTTTTTAGGGGGTCATTTAAGCCCGAATCCGACTTTATTTGATCAAATATTGCCCTAAATCGTTCCTTTTGTGATTTTAGGTGTTTGGAGAGTGAATTCTGGAAAAGAGGCTATTTTGGACGTTTTTGGAGCATAAAGTGAAGAAAACGGCAAAGTACCAAAAATCCAAGCTGAAAATACAAGGTGACGGCGTCAAGACCAAACGCTTGACGGCGTCAGACATGAAGAATTAAATATCGAAGGTGGTGACGGCGTCAGATGAACTGGTGACGGCGTCAAAGTGGCCAAGAATAATTTACCGTGGGTGGTGACGGCGTCACATAGGCCGTCATAAGTGGATCAAGGCCGTCCGAGGAAGTGTATGGCGGCGAGGTGACGGCGTCAGAATTAACTCTTGACGCCGTCAGACTGTTTTTCCTATATATAGTTTTCTAGTTTTTTTCATAAAAAAAGAGAGAAGTTTTGGTGAAACCCTAAAGACGATTTTGGTGCCTCTTTCACAGGTTTTTCAAGGGTTCCAAACCCTTGAGACCTTGCATTGTAATTGAGATAAGTGTACTTTCAATTCAATCAATATGTCTATGTGTTGGTTGTTTATCTCTTGTTCTTGTCTCAATTCCATTATGCTAGGCTAGATCTCTCTTGTGTTTGCTTAGATCTAATGAAACCTAGATGTTGATTATGTGTTGATTACTTGTCTATTCTTGTTTTGAATGAATGATTTATATGTTAGGCTTAAGAAAACTGGCAGATCTCCAAATGGTAACATGCTTGAACGTCTTAAGAAACATGAACCGAGGCGTACTAGGTCTTTATTGGTTGTATTTAATGCATGAGCCACTATTTACAATCCCGATAGTTGTGCTGGGTCATGGTGTAGGAGGAGATAAGAGCTCATAGAGTTGGGGAGTTATGTATGCCACCCCACGAATGGTATTAAGGAATACAACCCGTCATTCATACAAGTGTAACAAGTAATTAACATGTAAAAGATATCTAGGGAGTAATGAAGTCTAAGTAAACACAATTTCTCCAATTACTGCTCACAACCTTAGTTTAATTAGTTTAATTTCATTTTCATTATTTTATTTTAATTATATAATAGCTTTGGGTTAGTTGAATAGCAACTAATTCCGCCCACTCTTCCAAAACCCGAGATTTTACTTGCTTTCATAAAAATATAAAAATACAAAAATAATCATCTCTCACCTCTAGAACTATTAATTAGGTTTTCTAATCCTAGCGACACTATTCCTAAGCTGAACGATCAATCCCCCGGTACTTGTCACTATACTATACTACAACGATCAGGTACACTGCCTGGTGGGGGTTGTAAGCCTCGCGAGATCCCTCGAGAGGTAAAGCAAGGTGCGATTCCCACGCATCAGTAAGCTGCCAAATTTTAACACTGGAAGAATCCTAGAGCCTTAAAGTCAGGCTATCAAGGAGCTGCTAGGAGTCACTGATGAACTTAGTCCTACTGAGTCCATCAATGAGTCTAAGTCTGATTCACCACTCCCTCTAATAAAACAACTTCAGGGAGCTGAACCCAATTCTGACCTTGCACCATCAGTTTATCAACCCCATTTTCTCATGGAGAAATCAGGGTTAGGAAAGACTATTCTGAAAAGACCTACTCCTGCACCCACTGAACACCACACACCTTCAGTGACTACTGAAGTAAAACCTGAAAGGACTGATTCAAAATTTGATTAGCTTGTTAAACTTGTCAGGATGCTGAGTGAGAAAATTGAGTCTACTGAAAAACATTCTGACTAAAAATTGAAAAACCCTTCAGTATCCTCAAGTTCTTCCAAACCAAAAACCACACCCAGACCTTCAGGGAGATGTGAGCTGTGCAATTATCCAAATCACAGCACTGATAAATGCTATAGAGTCCTGTTCTACATGATATGCAAACAAGAGGATCACAGAACTTGTGATCACATCTCTCATACTGCTTCTTTAAAAGCATAAGGTCTATACAAAACCCAAGGCTATCAGTATGCCACACCTTCCAAACAGAGACTGAAGGCTAAGCCTTTCTTGCCATGTCCTCACTGTGGTTTCAATGATCATCTTCTTGATGATTGTATGATGAAAAATTGCTGTGACATCTGTGGAGATCCCTCCCATGAAACCAAATGACATGACTAGATCATTCAGTCCATAAGGAAAAACCCTACCAACACTTCTCAGTCAACTGAGGCATCAACCTCCACAAAATGTAAAACATGTGGAAGCTCAGTACACACAACTTCAGACCATGATTCATTAGCTATGTTCAAAAAGTCCTTGAGGACTAAGCCCTCTAGAAGTTGGGTCAACAAGAAAAACTAACCCAGTTTACTGTTTGTGCAGAAACACATCAAGGATCCTACCTGGCACCTCGATATTGGATGCTCTAGGAGTATGACTGGTGTGAAAAGTTAGCTGCACAAATATGTGGAAGACCCAGGACCCAAAGTAGTATTTGGTGATAACTCATCAGCTCCCACTGAAGGTTATGGTTCAGTAAACTGTAATGGTATAGTTTTTACAAGAATAGCTTATGTGAATGGTCTCAAGTACAACCTGATAAGTGTTTCCCAACTATGTGATGCAAAATACATAGTTCAGTTTGATGACAAGAGAGGGACCATCTTTAATGCCAACAAGGAAGTAGTGTTGATTGCCCCCAGGACGAATGATGTCTATGTACTAGACATGTCATCCCTGACTCAAAATGGGACTTGTCTATTCTCAAAGGCAAGTGAGACAATCAACTGGCTATGGCATAAGAGACTCTCTCATCTCAATTTCAAGAGCATCAACAACCTGGCCAAACAGAACAAAGTTCTGGGCCTTACATCCCAGGTGTATACCAAAGACAAGCCTTGTTCTGCTTGTGAAAAAGGTAAACACCACAGGGCATCATTCAAAACCAAACAAACCTTTTCAATCAAAAGCTGTCTACATCTTCTCCATATGGACCTTTTTGGACCTGTCAGTCCAATGTCCATTCACCATGAGAAGTATACTCTGGTTATAGTGGATGAGTACTCAAGATACACTTGGGTTTACTTCCTGACCAAAAAGAGTCAGGCAGCTGAAACCATCATGTCATTTGTCAGGAACATTGAAAATCATAATGATGTCAAAGTTAAACAAATTAGAACTAACAATGGCACTGAATTCAAAAACCAAGACCTTGAGTGTTTCTGTGATGAGAAAGGAATTTCTAAAAATTTCACTTCTCCATATACTCCTGAACAAAATGGAGTAGCTGAAAGGAGAAATAGAACAATCATTGAGGCAGCAAGGACAATGTTAAATGGCTCAGTCCTCTCAAAACACTTCTGGACTAAGGCAGTCAAAACAGTCTGCTAACTCAAAATAGGTCAATCATTGTGAAAAGGCACAATAAGACTCCTTATGAGATATTCAAAGGAAGGATCCTTGACATTAGCTACTTTCATGTATTTGGGTGTCCTGTGTTTATTCATAATCACAAGGATTACTTGGGTAAATTTGATGCCAAAGCTGATGATGGATACTTCCTGGGATATTCTCTGGTTTCTAAAGCCTTCAGGGTGTTCATGTCACACCCCCAAAATCGGGTCCAGCGGAAGCATACGTGTAGCTAGGGTGTAACTCAATTGGTATTACCACACTAGTTCAAAAATGGTTTTCACTTTAATCATTTAGAATAAAATCGTTTAATCAAAAATATTGAATTTACATCGTTAAAAGTAGTGCGGAAGTAGGCCCTTAAAGTAGTTTAAAAACGGTCCCCAAATGAATAATCAGAGTCTTCTATGACCATGCCATGCCCTGCCAAAACCTCCAGTAGCGTGCCATTGGTTAAAACCTGAAAATACATGCTAAAGTGTCAACACGAGGTTGGTGAGTTCATAGAGTTTGTTTAACAAATAATGCCTATAGAGAAATAATCGCCCAGCAAAGGCATTGTAAATCCACTCAGTTGCAAGTCCCGCCATAAGAGACTTGTAACCTGTGTGTTTACAACCCACTGCCAAATGTATTAAAGTCTACGTGAACAAAAGTAATACTGGTATCCAAATTCCCAGATAAATATAGCAAAATGGCTATATAAATAATTCAGTCAATGAGGTTATATCAACAATGCTGACAATGTCGCCAGATAAATAATGATGACAATGTCGCCAGATAAAATAATACTGACAATGAGGCCAGATAAATAATGCTGACAATGTCGCCAGATAAATAATACTGACAATGAGGTCATATAAAATAAGTAATAATGTTTAAGAGACAAGTCATATGAAATACAGGTAATCAAGCATACCAATGAAATGTAGGTAATCAACCAGGTAAAGCAAGGAATGCATTTAAGTAAAACAAGCATGTATTCTCCCCCAAAGAGTTTGCGAAATAATTAAAAAGTAGGGGCTATGACTCACCTGGAGCGATAGCTACGATGACAAAAATGGATACACTGAAATGAGGCACGATCTCTAACCGCAACCTAATATGAGTAATAACGATCTACTTTAGATCATGACGTGATGAATTTGAATGCACATGCACATGATGCCTATACCACTCGTAACTTGGAAATACTTGTTATTGTCAAAGTATAATAGTTTCCATACTTAGGAAAATAAGTCCAAATATAGAAGTATATAACTTGTCGTAGTATAACGTATAAAAATGTTAGTGTTATATTCCTTGTCTTGAAAACCTTATAATAGTGTCTAGTAGTCGCGTAACAAACCTTGAGTCGTACGTATTTCGTTAATTAAAAATAAACTCCTTCAATAAGAAATCTAGAAAATATATTATTTAGTACGTAGTTATATTATTTTCTAGTAGTGACTATATATATATATATATATATATATATATATATATATATATATATATATATATATATATATATATATAGTTTTGACGATTTTAAAACATGTATAACTTTGTCGTTTTAAGCTCATTTTCCTCGTTCTTTATATCCACGGATTCGTTTTAGTATGTATTAATATATTTTCGATAGCTCGGCTCCTCTAGGTTACGTTTAACGCCTCTATTTGCCCGTCGAAAACTGTCAAACAGCATGCAGTTTTTCAGAAAATAGTTTTCGTCGTTAAATTCGGAAAATCATATCTCCTTCGTTATTAACTCGTTTTAATCCGTTCTTTCGCCCACGGCTTCGTTTTTGAAAGTATTTTCTAAATCTTTGTTCAAAAATATCCCCTGAGTTACTGAGTTTCCCACGTTTTCAAAATAACAACAGTAGGTATATGTAATATTTCAAAAATCATTTCTAAGGTTCCAATCTAGTTCCAACTTCAACCAAACCACTTTCAATCACCACAAAACTAGTCTAATCCTACCATACACCTTCTTAGGGTGTCATGGGTTCCTAAACATCATCAATCTAGTGGATCTAACAAGGAAATCCAAAATAAATATTTCTAGGGTTTATAAGTTAATAGTTTATAAAATGAAGTGGCATAAGCTAATATATGCATAAGATCTTGTATGAAAACCATATGATCAATATAAATACTTGAAGAAATAATGAAAATAAACTTTGTAAACTTACTTGAGAGATTAAGGAGATTTTGAGGATGAAAACCTAATTAACCTAAAGGTTTTTATTTCAAAACCTTAAAATAGGTAACTAATGGTACTTGAAAAACACTTGATCTTGAAAAATACTTGGTTCCTCCTTGTGGTCTTGTGGTGGCCGGTTCCAAGAAGAGAGAAAAAGAGAGAATGAGTTTCTTTTGTAACTTGAAAAATGAGAAACAATATCTTATGTATTATGGTAGAAAAATATCTCATGTATTATTGTAGACAAAGTGGTGTAAGTATTAATGAGAGTTAGTAGGACATTTTCAAACATGTAAGAGATTGATATGGAGGGGGGGGGGGGGGGGGCAAGATGGGGGAAAGGAAGAAAAAGATGTAATGTGTAAGAGTTAGTTGATATTGAGTAGTATTTTAGTGTTTTTGGGTAATACCGGGTACCGGGTTAACTAAAAATAAATTTTTAACGGAGTTAACCGGGACATAATAAAGTCATAAAAATTGTAAAAATATGTTGGGTACAAGTATTGAGTATTTGGAAAATTATTATTTAGTTTTTACGAAAACCGTCGTAAATAAATTAGGCGTACGATATAAATTTAATAAATTTCCAAAACAGCGGGTACATTAATATTATAATTTTTATATTATTAAAATGAATGTAAAAATATATTGGGATCATAGTCGGGAGTGTCGGACGTGTTAGTCACATTATTGATCGCTTGTTAACGTTTATTTAGAAATAAATATACGTAAAAAGTCAATTATACCAAAAGTATTAATTTAAATATCCTACGAGTGGAATAGTATGCAAGTGCCATAATGATGATATGCAGACTATTTCT
Organism: Artemisia argyi; assembly: GCA_030686995.1. Classification (NCBI taxonomy): domain Eukaryota; kingdom Viridiplantae; phylum Streptophyta; class Magnoliopsida; order Asterales; family Asteraceae; genus Artemisia; species Artemisia argyi. The sequence continues at coordinate 130,961,371 of CM060692.1, forward strand.
AGTCCGTATGAAATGTCCCTAATGATATTGCATGAATTCGCACCTGAACCAATACGGTTACGCGAACTTGAATACTCGTAAACTAAATTTATGATGAAATGAGTAATGCACGTGAATAGTGAAATTTCTTCCGGAAATGAATAGTGTCAAGTGAATAGTAAAATTTCTGAACGCTTCTCAGAATATCAAATTGACCTCAAAAATGATGAATAGTGATCGATGAATAGTAATCAGTGAATAGTAATTGATGAATAGTAAATTGTCGAGGTTTGGAAAATGACCGGAAATTACGAGTTGTGACAGTCTTCCCTTCTAACAGGAACTTCGTCCCGAAGTTCAGTTTGTGTTGGTCTCTAGAGTGGTATTGGTGAAAAGATGATGATATTTATCGTGTACGCTACTGAGCTCTAATGGGAGTTCAAGTCTGTAGGCCACTAGGCCCATACTGTCTGAAATATTGAATGGTCCAATGTATCTCGGGTTTATCTTCCCAAATTTTTCTTAATGGTATCATGCCTTTCCTAGGCAGAACTTTCAACATAATCCTGCCATTAACTTGAAATTCTAAGAGTTTACAACTTATTGAACTTGTAACTGATTCTTGATTTGTAGGAAATTCCAGGTTATTTCATGAATGCTTACGGAACTAGTGAGTTGGGCTTTTCCAAATTTCGATCCATCAATGGATGTTGGCACTTCGACCATAGAGTGCTTCAAATGATGTAGTCTCTAAGCTCATGTGGTAACTATGGTTGTAAAAGAATCTGATTTATGGCAAATGGTTAGTCCAACTATTTCTATAGTCAATCACTCATGCTCTGAGCATATCTTCCTATGTTTGAATCGTTCTCTAATCCTGACCATTGGTCTGCTGATGATAGGTGGTGTAGTTCCAAAGAATCTTAATGAAATCGCTAGGAGCTTGCGGTGATAAAAGATAGAATATTCATTAGATCAGAATTCGTTAATAGTACATGAAACTTATACGATAGAACGTAGAATTAAACACAAAAGAAACACAACACTAGAGAGTTTAGGCTTTAGTTTATTTTTAAGGTAGAAGTTCTTGGTTCTTGAACATTGTTGTCGTCCTCAGCGTTGTTGATGTGTGGACCATTTCCTCCTTCGATGACCTAGGCTCTCCCACGAGCCCTTCCACCTTGGTTCCTTTTCTCTAGGTTTCCTTGTTTTGGGCATTCATTCCTGTAATGGCCTATTTCTCCACAGCCAAAACATGTCACTGAGGGTTTCTGATCTCCGGTAATGATTGGAAATTTGCATTCCCAAGTTGCATGACCAACCTTCTTACAGTTGCCACATGGACTAAGACAAGGTCCATGGTTATGATGATTCTGACACTTGTTGCATTTAGGTAGAGTACCCTGGTAACCTTTCTTTTCACTTGGCTTCACAACGTAGGCCCTAACCACTTCATGTTGTTTGTTTGACTGCCATACTTGATCGTCTCCTTGGTTGTCATCCTTTTTCCTCTTGTTTTCGTTGTTGTTGTTGACAGTAGTTTCTTGCTTCATCACTTGAGCCATAAGCTTTTGAGACATTCTGATAGCTTCCTCCAGCGTGTCTGATTTAGAAGCAATTACGTTCCCACTTATGTTGCACGGTAGTCCACCGATGAAATTTTCTAGCAGCACAGCCAACACCTGAAACCTTCGGATATATGCCTCGATATCATTACCTGCTGTCACTAGCTTATAAAACTCTGTTTCCAACTTCTACACCTCAGTACGAGGGCGAAACTTATCAGTCATCAATTTCTTGAATTGCTCCCAGGTGAGCTTGTAGGCATTTTCCATACCCATCGGTTGAGCATAAGAATTCCACCATGACATAGCTTCATCCAAAAGCATACCAGTAGCAAATTTTACCTTGCTGCCATCAGGACAGTTGCACATGAGGAACACATTCTCAGTCTTTCCGAACCAGCGAATCAAAGCAACCGCTCCTTCAGTGCCCTTAAACTTGATGGGATCACTAACCTTAAAATTCTTCCAAGTACATTCGTGCTTATTATCGGATTGCCCATTTGTCCCTGTCTGTAAAGCGGCCTCAGCAGCCCTTGCAGCTACCTCAGCTCTCTCGATCTCTAGAGCTTCGGCGATACTATCCTTAACCAATTTCCGAATAGCAACAGGTGTCATAGTTGGAGTAGCTTTAACTTTCCTTGGCAGCATAGCTCTTCAAAACGAGAAAAGAAGGGTGAGACATAATTAAGACGTTTCCTAGTAGTAGATGTTCGAGAGTGGATTATCATAGAATGAAAGGTTGATGTTGCGATATAACGAGTTGACGTGGCTCGAGTGGTTTCGTGATATCCTGAGATTTCTGTTGGGTTTTAAATGATCATAATGTACCTAGGGATCCTCTTTATATATGATATGGAAAGTCTTTCTTAGGGAGGTCATTGATAATATCCACTTATCAATATTGGGAGTAATGAGTGATGAGTGACATAGGAATCTATAGAGTGTCACCTAATTCCTTATATATACATATGGGGATGGGGAAAAGAAATGATAGTGATGGTAAGAAGGGAAAAGACTGTGACAAGTGCGACAAAACGAGATTGTGATAAAAGAAAATGTAAGTGTATTGTGTACAAATATGAAGATTCATGAGATGAAATGGCCAGTTAACCTGCTTCCAATCGGTGGTTCACGAAGTGATGAAAATATGAATGTTCCGACAACGAGAGTGTATACACACACATAAATGTAACATTTTGAAATTGAGTAAAGGATTCAATCCAGACAAAATCTTATTATAACCATTCTCAGTGTTGCAAAATTCATTTCTGAGTCGGATATAGGTAGTCAGCCTATGTCCCACTATCCCGGGTTGAATATAGGTGACTAGTCTATATTCCACCGAGGTTCCATGAATTTTGAAATACTCAGCTCAGTTATACTAATACAATGTCCTTCACAAATACCAAGACGTTCAGAAAGACTAAGGCAGGTGACCAAACTCGAGGTCAAATGATGAAACTATGCAAGGAGAAGGCGTCACATGAGCTGCATAAGTTATGTAGGCATACTAAAAGGGAAGACAATTATAGTAATCAACCAGAATAAGTGCATATAATATACCAGATAATGAGACACAAATCTCATCACCTAAGTCAGCAACAAACCACAAGTGAGGCATCATCTTGGCAGGCAGGCACGTGACGGTCATAGGGTTAAGTTTTCGTAAAAGTAGCTATAGTCTAGGTTTTAAAAACACTTAGTTCGCTATAGCCAAAGCTCTGATGCCAATCTGTCACACCCCCAAAATCGGGTCCAGCGGAAGCATACGTGTAGCTAGGGTGTAACTCAATTGGTATTACCACACTAGTTCAAAAATGGTTTTCACTTTAATCATTTAGAATAAAATCGTTTAATCAAAAATATTGAATTTACATCGTTAAAAGTAGTGCGGAAGTAGGCACTTAAAGTAGTTTAAAAATGGTCCCCAAATGAATAATCAGAGTCTTCTATGACCATGCCATGCCCTGCCAAAACCTCCAGTAGCGTGCCATTGGTTAAAACCTGAAAATACATGCTAAAGTGTCAACACGAGGTTGGTGAGTTCATAGAGTTTGTTTAACAAATAATGCCTATAGAGAAATAATCGCCCAGCAAAGGCATTGTAAATCCACTCAGTTGCAAGTCCCGCCATAAGAGACTTGTAACCTGTGTGTTTACAACCCACTGCCAAATGTATTAAAGTCTACGTGAACAAAAGTAATACTGGTATCCAAATTCCCAGATAAATATAGCAAAATGGCTATATAAATAATTCAGTCAATGAGGTTATATCAGCAATGCTGACAATGTCGCCAGATAAATAATGATGACAATGTCGCCAGATAAAATAATACTGACAATGAGGCCAGATAAATAATGCTGACAATGTCGCCAGATAAATAATACTGACAATGAGGTCATATAAAATAAGTAATAATGTTTAAGAGACAAGTCATATGAAATACAGGTAATCAAGCATACCAATGAAATGTAGATAATCAACCAGGTAAAGCAAGGAATGCATTTAAGTAAAACGAGCATGTATTCTCCCCCAAAGAGTTTGCGAAATAATTAAAAAGTAGGGGCTATGACTCACCTGGAGCGATAGCTACGATGACAAAAATGGATACACTGAAATGAGGCACGATCTCTAACCGCAACCTAATATGAGTAATAACGATCTACTTTAGATCATGACGTGATGAATTTGAATGCACATGCACATGATGCCTATACCACTCGTAACTTGGAAATAATTGTTATTGTCAAAGTATAATAGTTTCCATACTTAGGAAAATAAGTCCAAATATAGAAGTATATAACTTGTCGTAGTATAACGTATAAAAATGTTAGTGTTATATTCCTCGTCTTGAAAACCTTATAATAGTGTCTAGTAGTCGCGTAACAAACCTTGAGTCGTACGTATTTCGTTAATTAAAAATAAACTCCTTCAATAAGAAATCTAGAAAATATATTATTTAGTACGTAGTTATATTATTTTCTAGTAGTGACTATATATATATATATATATATATATATATATATATATATATATATATATATATAGTTTTGACGATTTTAAAACATGTATAACTTTGTCGTTTTAAGCTCATTTTCCTCGTTCTTTATATCCACGGATTCGTTTTAGTATGTATTAATATATTTTCGATAGCTCGGCTCCTCTAGGTTACGTTTAACGCCTCTATTTGCCCGTCAAAAACTGTCAAACAGCATGCAGTTTTTCAGAAAATAGTTTTCGTCGTTAAATTCGGAAAATCATATCTCCTTCGTTATTAACTCGTTTTAATCCGTTCTTTCGCCCACGGCTTCGTTTTTGAAAGTATTTTCTAAATATTTGTTCAAAAATATCCCCTGAGTTACTGAGTTTCCCACGTTTTCAAAATAACAACAGTAGGTATATGTAATATTTCAAAAATCATTTCTAAGGTTCCAATCTAGTTCCAACTTCAACCAAACCACTTTCAATCACCACAAAACTAGTCTAATCCTACCATACACCTTCTTAGGGTGTCATGGGTTCCTAAACATCATCAATCTAGTGGATCTAACAAGGAAATCCAAAATAAATATTTCTAGGGTTTATAAGTTAATAGTTTATAAAATGAAGTGGTATAAGCTAATATATGCATAAGATCTTGTATGAAAACCATATGATCAATATAAATACTTGAAGAAATAATGAAAATAAACTTTGTAAACTTACTTGAGAGATTAAGGAGATTTTGAGGATGAAAACCTAATTAACCTAAAGGTTTTTATTTCAAAACCTTAAAATAGGTAACTAATGGTACTTGAAAAACACTTGATCTTGAAAAATACTTGGTTCCTCCTTGTGGTCTTGTGGTGGCCGGTTCCAAGAAGAGAGAAAAAGAGAGAATGAGTTTCTTTTGTAACTTGAAAAATGAGAAACAATATCTTATGTATTATGGTAGAAAAATATCTCATGTATTATTGTAGACAAAGTGGTGTAAGTATTAATGAGAGTTAGTAGGACATTTTCAAACATGTAAGAGATTAATATGGAGGGGGGGGGGGGGGGCAAGATGGGGGAAAGGAAGAAAAAGATGTAATGTGTAAGAGTTAGTTGATATTGAGTAGTATTTTAGTGTTTTTGGGTAATACCGGGTACCGGGTTAACTAAAAATAAATTTTTAACGGAGTTAACCGGGACATAATAAAGTCATAAAAATTGTAAAAATATGTTGGGTACAAGTATTGAGTATTTAGAAAATTATTATTTAGTTTTTACGAAAACCGTCGTAAATAAATTAGGCGTACGATATAAATTTAATAAATTTCCAAAACAGCGGGTACATTAATATTATAATTTTTATATTATTAAAATGAATGTAAAAATATATTGGGATCATAGTCGGGAGTGTCGGACGTGTTAGTCACATTATTGATCGCTTGTTAACGTTTATTTAGAAATAAATATACGTAAAAAGTCAATTATACCAAAAGTATTAATTTAAATATCCTACGAGTGGAATAGTATGCAAGTGCCATAATGATGATATGCAGACTATTTCTAGTCCGTATGAAATGTCCCTAATGATATTGCATTAATTCGCACCTGAACCAATACGGTTACGCGAACTTGAATACTCGTAACTAAATTTATGATGAAATGAGTAATGCACGTGAATAGTGAAATTTCTTCCGGAAATGAATAGTGTCAAGTGAATAGTAAAATTTCTGAACGCTTCTCAGAATATGAAATTGACCTCAAAAATGATGAATAGTGATCGATGAATAGTAATCGGTGAATAGTAATTGATGAATAGTAAATTGTCGAGGTTTGGAAAATGACCGGAAATTACGAGTTGTGACAGTTCAACACATGGAGACAACAAACTGAGGAAACTTATCACATAACAGTTGATGAGAGCACTGAATCCATCAGGTTCTCAAATTCCTCAGTTGAAGAAATTGGTATTGATGACTCATCAAGGTATCCCCCTGATGAGTATCATCCTGAGAACAACCCCTCAACCCAATACCAAGCTAATGCTGATGTCTCCTACTATATCATCCCTCACAACCTACCCCAACCAACCATCAGTGAGTTCATTGAAACTCAGCATGTCTCCAATGAGACTGCACCCACTGAACAAATTGTTCAGGAACCCTCAGAGCAAGTTGTTCCAAAAAATGTCACTGAAGCACATATTGATGAGTCACCTCATGTTCCTGAGTCTGAACCTAATCAGGCTCCTTCAAGCTCAAATTCCTATCCTAAACCTCAGGATAGCTGGACAAGATCCAAAATTATTGAGCTTGTGAAAATCATTGGTGAACCCACTGAAGGCTTGCTCACAAGAAGCATGGCTGCAAAACTCAAGGCAGCCTCAGCCAATATATGTCTTTATGCTGACTATCACTTTGAAATTGAGCCTAAAAATGTCAAAGAAGCCCTGACTTATGAAAGTTGGGTTCTTGCCATGAGAGATGAATTGGAACAATTTGACAAAAATGATGTCATGACCCTTGTTGAATGCCCCCATGGTGTTTTAATCATTGGTATAAAGTGGGTCTTTAAAAACAAGATTGATGAGAATGGTACAGTCATTAAAAACAAAGTAAGACTGGTTGCCAAAGCATATAATCAACAGGAAGGTATAGACTATGAGGAAACCTTTGCACCTGTTGCTAGAATGGAAGCCTTCAGGATCTTCCTTGCCTATGCAACCTACATGAACTTTAAAGTTTACCAAATGGATGTCAAAAGTGCATTCCTAAATGGTAACATCAAAGAAGATGTCTATGTGCAACAACCTCCTGGCTTTGAAAGTAGTGAATACCCTAACCTTGTCTACAAGCTTAACAAAGCCCTTTATGGACTTAAACGAGCTCCCAGGGCATGGTATGAAACTCTTTCAGCCTTCCTGATCCAAAACAAGTTTGTCAGAGGAAAGATTGACAACACACTGTTCATCTACAGAACAAAGAGTGATGTCATTCTTGTCCAAGTGTATGTTGATGACATCATCTTTGGCTCTACAAGCTACAAACTTTGCAAACAGTTTGAGAAACTGATAACCACAAAGTTTGAAATGAGCATGATGGGTGAACTCACATACTTTCTTGGACTCCAAATCAACAAACTGAAAAAGGATTATCCATTTGCCAAGAAAAATACCTGAGGAACCTACTGAAGAAGTATGAGCTCAATGATTGCTCTTTAGTGAAGACTCCTATGGTTCCTCCAAACAACCTTGGCCCTGACCTTACTGGCAAATCAGTGAACCAAACCCAATACAGGGGAATGATAGGCTCCCTGATGTACTTACTTGCATCTAGACCTGATATCCAATTCTTAGTCTGCCTGTGTGCAAGATATCAGGCTGATCCAAAAGAGTCTTATCTCACTGCTGTCAAGAGAATTTTCAGGTACCTGAAGGGTACATCAAACCTTGGTTTGTATTACCCAAAATGTTCAGGATTTGATCTCAAAGGGTACACTGACACTGACTATGCAGGATGCAATATGGACAGAAAAAGTACCTCAGGATCCTGTCAATTTCTTGGTGGTAAACTTGTGTGTTGGAGTACAAAGAAACAACAATCAGTGGCCATGTCCTCAGCTGAAGCTGAATATATGGCTCCTGCAGGATGTTGTGCAAATGTACTATAGATGAAGAGCCAACTGAGTGACTATGGCATTCAGTACAAGATGGTACCCATCTTTTCTGATAACACTAGTGCCATAGCCATCTCAAATAACCCAGTGCTTCATTAAAGAACCAAACACATTGACATTAGATACCACTTCATCAGGGACCACATCATGATGGAGAAATAGAATTACATTTCATCCCCACTGAGTATTAGCTAGCTGATATCTTCACCAAACCCTAGGATGAACCCACTTTCACAAGATTGAAAGCTGAATTAGGCATGTTGGATATTGAATCAGGCAACTTATCAAAAAAGTACTCCAACCTGATGTAAATACTCTAAGGTCCCTGATCACACCCTTCCTGAACTACCCAATCCTGAATGATAAATCATTCAGGGGGCTCAAGATGTCAAAGGCATTGAATACCCTAACTAAATGCTCTAAGTACTTAGTTAGTAAGTGTCCCAGGTAGGTAACTGATTCCTATTAAATATAGGAATATATGTCGCTTACACAACTGGTATCCACATCTTGGGCCCCCACATCTCTCTCACCAAACACCACTGAGCATTAATTGCTCTCTCACACACAAATAGTTGTAATGATATCACTCTGCAAAAGTGCTTTATTTGCAGAGCCACACAACTGTTCACCCCATCATGTGAGAGAAAATAGGGTAATGGGAATCGTGATAATTAATGTGGATATCAAACACATATTATTATACCGTTTTGGTTTAATAACAAAAACCCTTTGATATCCGCAACATCACTACCCTAATCCATTCCCTATAAATACCCCCCACAAAGAAAAAAACATACACACTTTTAAAAACTTATCAAAACTCTTGCAAAATTGTTTTCAAAAATCTGTTTGATTAAACTGTGTGTGTTTCTTCTTTGATACCAACCTTTTTCAAAAAACCAGACCATTATTTTTCTCAAATGGCTTCTTCTAAGGTCATTAAATACGCACCCAATGTGGATTTACAAATGGAAAGCGTAGACCTCACCAAAAACAATGTGGTGGGGAACTTTGCCTACCCTGAAGGGTTCCCTGAATACAGGGATGTGGTGAAGTTCCTTCAAAACTATTTTCTCACCACCACATGCACAAAGACCCCCTCAGTCATCTATCATGACTACTTGAGGGAATTTTGGTGTACAGCGGTGGTTGAAAACTTGATGCGTGGGAATTGCACTAGGCTTTACCTCTCAAGGGATCTCGAGAAGCTTACAACCCCCACCAGGCAGTGTACCTAATTGTTGTAGTATAGTATAGTGACAAGTACCAGGGGATTGATCATTCAACTCAGGAATAGTGTCGCTAGGATTAGAAAGCCTAAAAACGAGGTCTAGAGGTGAGGGATGATTCTTTTTGTATTTTTATATTTTTATGAAAGCAAGTAAAAATCTCGGTTTTTGGAAGAAGGGGCGGAATTAGTTGCTAGCCAATTAACCCAATAAATACAGATGCAATAAAAATAAAATAACAGAAATGTAAATTAAGCTAATTACTAATGTGGTGTGAACAATAGATGGGAGAATTGTGTTTACTTAGATTTCACTACTCCCTAGATATCTTTTACAGGTTAATTGTTTGTTACAGTTGCGTAGATGACGGGTTATATTCCTTAATATCAATCATGGGGTGGCGTACTTACTTCCCCAATTCTATAAGCTCCTACTTCACTCCTATGTCGAGCCTGCAAGAAGCTCCTAACATGGGATCACGAGAATTCGCTCATGCATTAAATACAACCATAAAAACCTAGTACACATCGGTTCATGTTTCCTAAGACGTTAAACCTAGTACACATCGGTTCATGGAGATCTGCCTATTTTCTTAAGCCTAACATTGAAATCATTCATTCATTACAACTATAAACAAGCAATCAACCTATAATCAACATCTAGGTTTCATTACATCTAAGCAAACACACAAGAGATCTAGCCTAGCATGTTAAAATCAAGACAAGCGTAAGATATATTCAAACAACACATAGACATATTGAATGAATTGAAAGGATACTTATCTCAATTGAACATGAAGGATTTCAAGGGATGAAAACCCTTGAAAATACTGTAAAAGTCGTGTTAGGGTTTATTAAGTTCGACCCTAAAATTCTCCTCTCTTAGAATGAAAATTACAAAAACTATATATAGATTTACTAAGGTGACGGCGTCAAGAAGAAAGTTCTGACGCCATCAACCCGCCGCCCATAAAATTCTCGGACTGCCTAGATCCAGATCTGACGCCGTCATGAGTAATCATGTTCTGGGCCGTCCCCACTTTTACTCTTGACGGCCATGTCTTGACGCCGTCACGGTTTCTCTGGGCCATCATCATCTTTGCTCCTGACGCCGTCATAAAACTGCTCTTGACCCCGTCAGGTACTGTTCCCAGCAAGGAAAATTAAGACTTTGCCGTTTTCTTGACTTTTATGCTCCAAAAACATCCAAAATGCTTCCTTTTCCAGAATTCACTCCCAAAGTACCTAAAATCACAAAAGGAACGATTTAGGGCAAAATTTGATCAAATAAATTCCAATTCCGGCTTAAATGACCCCCTAAAAACGGATCATTTTTCGCCTCATCATATACCCTTACACTTGAGATTTGCTTGTCCTCAAGCAAATGCGCTTTTATTCTAGTCAAAATACAAGTTGGGGGTCACTTAACACTAATATAAAAGTAATTACAACAAATAATCGTTCCACTAAAGACCAAAGACAAGCACGGAGGTCATACACTAGCACCTCACAAATAGTGTTTAGATACTCACATCTCTCAGGTGTAATAAAGTATATATCATAATATGGAAATGGAAAACATCTCTCACTACCTGTCATAGCAAAATAGATTACCATCGGCTTGGGAAAGGATCAAACCTCCACCACATGGCGTAAGCACCTAGGATAAACAATCAAAGAGGTCTTTTAAAGGGATATAACGTTAGGTGTAGGGATATGAAATACACGGTTTTGTTGGATATAGGCAATCTTTACTGGTGGCGAGTCAATCATCTTGGTTAATTACATGTACAATATGGCGTTGCTAAGCCAAGACTAGACTCGACTTAAGATAATAAATGAAAAATAACAAAAACATAAAATAAACATAGAATGAAACGGGATGGTAGTCCGTATGTTTTTTTTTTTTTCTCTTTTTCTTTTTCTAATGTTTTTTCTTTTTCTTAGTTTTTTTTTTTTTTTTTTTTTTTTTTTTTTTTTTTTTTGCATACACTCTTACCCTACCATCCAAAATAATACATCATAGGGATGAAAATTCCCCTTACACTTGAATATTTATATACTTTACAATAAACTAATCTAATGACTCGAATTAAGATAATCAAAACACTTGGAGTACTTTTAAGATTAACGCACATATGGGGGTAATAATATGATGTTCTTCCCCATTACTCCATAACACAAGTACTTTACCCATGAGTCCCAATCGTCCCAAAACAATATGTACAAGGATATGACTCAACTTAGCAACCATGTAATCAATTAGATAATTAACTAAGGGTTTGAACAAATAACAATAGTGCACTAAAGATGAGTGCATACACGGAAGGCTAAGGCGATTTGGTTGTACATTTAAGTGGGGTGTAACAAATTCTTCCTTTAAGTAAGATGCTTAAAGTTAGAAACGAAAAGATAGGCTCGGAGGGGTGTACTAGGGGTTTCGTGTACTAAAAATGAGTACAACGCTAATGGTGTGGGAAAAATTAGTTGACTTTACTAGCCAAGTAATATGACTTAAATGGTCAAGTAATTATGATACGGGTTTAACACAAGGGTGATCCTAATGCCTCTTATCATGTAGTAAATCCTACTACACGAATGTAGTCTCACTAGCGGTCTCGGGATGCATCACTAACGCAAGTTCTAGAATCTAAATGCTACTGGTACACTCATAAGCACTAATAGTAAATGCTTTTCCTATCAAATCTAAAGGCGAACCTAACATATTTGGGTGGAAAATTTTTCTGAATAGTACGGTTTTGTGCTAGTCATACAACTCCTATCCATGAGACGCTTGCTAAGACTAAAGTTTCACTCCTAAATGTTGTAAAAAAATTTAAAATTGGCGCTAAAATTACACTAACAAGTATTTCTCTTAGTTTTATTACACATCTACCATCAAATAAACAAACTCAAGCGAAAGTGTATCCTATGAGGTATCATCATTTTACCCTCCCCTTACACTTAGGATGAACATTGTCCCCAATGTTCAATTAAAGATTGTAAAAGTAAAACAGGTAAAAGAATGAAATCAAATCCTCCCCTGATTCGCTCTGTATGGATAGTATGGTAACCAGGTTAGATGTTCCTCCAAAAAAATGAACAATCAAAGCTTCCCTTCCAGAAATATAAATCATCTTCTCGTCATACATAACCTGTTAAACCTGAGAAAACAAACAAGGCACCCTCGCGTAAAATCGGCGGCAATCTATATATACTAACAAGTCCTAGAAAACAATGTAAGATATAATGCTTGTGGAATGAGTGTTTGCAGATTTCCTGGAGTTTATAAAACTAAAGAATTAACAAAAACTTTAAGACTCCGTTAGAAAAACAAAACTAGCAAAATTTCCAGAATTTTACACGTGACGCAGTCAGGAATTTCTTCCTGACGCCTTCAGAAGTGACCTACAGAAATTCTTACGTTAAGTTTCTGGAAAAACTTATGTCCTACTTCCTGGAAAATCCTGCAAAACATCATTATGACTCGATACAAGCATTTGACTCTAACAAATACGAATATACATGTTCATTTAATATTAAGGAGAATCATGATCAATTTTGTTTCTTAAAAACATATTTGGGGTTTCCCCTTACACTTATCTTTTGCGAAATACCCTTGGATGAAGTTAAGACTAAGTCAAACGACAAAATAAAGTATTTTCACCATTTTAGTTTTGAAACATGATCTACCAACAATAAAAATAAAGCATGCATACGGAAACAAATAACAATCAAACAAAATAAAAATCACACAAAACATGGGTTGCCTCCCAAGAAGCGCTTTTCTTTATTTAAGAGTCTTGTAGCTAGACTCAAGGTCATGGGTTACTACGTTTTCCTTTCCCACTTTTGTGCTGACTCAAAACATCTAACCCAATTCTCATCACGCTAGTACTCAGGGCCTAGATTCATGCAACCTGAATAGTATGTTCGCCTCCTCTCACAATAAACATCATCATTAATTCCGTCTTCCTTAACCTCATAAGGTCGAATCTCATCAATTTGTAAATTCTTGATGCCCTTTAATTCTCCCTTCATGTGAGGCATCATAAAAGTAATCTTTTCTATCCCATCAGTAAACTGAACTATTCCCTTCTAATGATCACAATACATCTTAGTCTTCTCAACAAAAGGTTGCCCTAGGACCATTTCTCCTAGGTGTGGGTCTATAATGCCTCTAACATCTTCTAGGATTACAAAGTCGCATTGATGAGTAAAATTTCCTATAAAGATGTGTACCCCTTTAACTCTCCTGATGAAATTACATAATCTATTAGAGTTGTAGGGATCTTTTCTAGGGCTTAGCCTTTCATTCATTATCCAGTTGTAGTAAAGCCTAGACATAATGTTCATGGGTGCTTTTAAGTCAATGTTTGTATGCTCTCTAGACATGTACCCAATCATGCAAGGAATTTTTATGTTCCTAAAGTTATGCCTCCTAATCCATGGTATCTTTCTATATTTGAGGGGCAGGGGTGTTGTAAAAGGAATCTATGGTAACTCAATTCATCCGGGGTTGGAGCGAAGTCTGTAAACTCAATTTTCATTTGGAGAGGCTTACAAAATTCCTTAAATGTGTTAACTTCTCTCTTTCTTCTTTTATGCGCTATAAGCCTCTTGCTAACTTCTAAACGGCAATTCTCCAAATCAATAAAGACCAACCTAATACGAACAAAGACACGAAGAAATAAGATAGACTAAAGAAATCCTAAAAATAAAAATAAAGTCTTACTAGAAAGGAATCTAGCAAGTAGACCTAATAAAAAGAACCCCTAACCTAGACAATAACTATTCCCCGGCAGCGGCGCCAAAAACTTGATGCGTGGGAATTGCACCAGGCTTTACCTCTCGAGGGATCTCGAGAAGCTTACTACCCCCACCAGGCAGTGTACTTGATCGTTGTAGTATAGTATAGTGACAAGTACCGGGGGATTGATCGTTCAACTCAGGAATAGTGTCGCTAGGATTAGAAAGCCTAAAAACTAGGTCTAGAGGTGAGGGATGATTCTTTTTGTATTTTTATATTTTTATGAAAGAAAGTAAAAATCTCGGTTTTTGGAAGAAGGGGCGGAATTAGTTACTATCCAACTAACCCAATAACTACAGATGCAATAAAAATAAAATAACAGAAATGTAAATTAAGCTAATTACTAATGTGGTGTGAACAATAGATGGGAGAATTGTGTTTACTTAGATTTCAATACTCCCCAGATATCTTTTACAGGTTAATTGTTTGTTACAGTTGCGTGGATGACAGGTTATATTCCTTAATATCAATCATGGGATGGCGTACTTACTTCCCCAATTCTATAAGCTCCGACTTCACTCCTATGTCGAGCCTGCAAGAAGCTCCTAACATGGGATCACTAGAATTCTCTCATGCATTAAATACAACCATAAAAACCTAGTACACATCGGTTCATGTTTCTTAAGACGTTCAAGCAAGTTACACAATGGAGATCTGCCAATTTTCTTAAGCCTAACATTGAAATCATTCATCCATTACAACTATAAACAAGCAATCAACCTATAATCAACATCTAGGTTTCATTACATCTAAGCAAACACACAAGAGATCTAGCCTAGCATGTTAAAATCAAGACAAGCGTAAGATATACTCAAACAACACATAGACATATTGAATGAATTGAAATGATACTTATCTCAATTGAACATGAAGGGTTTCAAGGGGTGAAAACCCTTGAAAATACTGTAAAAGTCGTGTTAGGGTTTATTAAGTTCGACCCTAACATTCTCCTCTCTTAGAATGAAAATTACGAAAACTGTATATAGATTTACTAAGGTGACGGCGTCAAGAAGAAAGTTCTGACGTCGTCAACCCGCCGCCCATAAAATTCTCGGACTGCCTAGATCCAGATCTGACGCCGTCATGTGTAATCATGTTCTGGGCCGTCACCACTTTTACTCTTGACGGCCATGTCTTGACGCCGTCACGTTTTCTCTGGGCCGTCATCATCTTTGCTCCTGACGCCGTCATAAAATTTCTCTTGATGCCGTCCGGTACTTTTCCCAGCAAGGAAAATTAAGACTTTGCCGTTTTCTTCACTTTTATGCTCCAAAAACGTCCAAAATGCTTCCTTTTCCAGAATTCACTCCCAAAGTACCTAAAATCACAAAAGGAACGATTTAGGGCAATATTTGATCAAATAAATTCCAATTCCTGCTTAAATGACCCCCTAAAAACGGATCATTTTTCGCCTCATCAAAAACCCTGATGCGCCAAAGGATGCCAAAATAAGGTTCTTAGTGAAGAATGGAACTAAGTTCCTAACCCTTTACTACAAAACCTTTGTCAAAGCCACAGGCCTTGACTATGCTTAGACCTTTGTTGCCCAACCAACTGAAGAGGATGTTAGACAACTCCTCTTGGAACTTGGGCCCTATGATAAACATCATCCTGATGTAACTCCGGGGGCCCTACTGTCCAAAGATCCCATTATCAAAACATGGTTCCCTGCCCCATGGAGGATCCTGATGACCTTTGTCATTCAGGTCCTTGGAGGGAATAAATCCTCAACTGAGCAACTAAACACTACTCAATCAATGATAGTGTACTGTCTCATTGAGGGTAAAAAGATAGACCTTTGAGAAATAATCTTCAGGGACCTCATAGCAAAGTTAGGGGGAAGTCTAGGCAAAAACTTGTGTCATACCCTAGGTTCATTTCCTACGCGCTACAAGACTTGCTTGGGTCTGAGTATGCTAAGCCTGATGCAGTAGGCTTTGAGTCTGATGTCTTACACAAGGCTAATTACTCTCGTGACCCTCTTGAGGTTACACCTGTCATCCTGACAACGTATATGCTTACTGCTATCCAGGGTGACAACAAAATATCACTAGTTCCCTCTCCCACCAAGAAGGTGAAGAGGAAGAAGGGACATGGGTCCAGGAAGGTGGCTCAACCCAAGTCACTCGCCACTGAGACCTCTGCCCCTAAGCCTGACAAAAAGGGGCAACAACAACAACAGACCCTGACTGCTGACACCCTCAGGATCATTAGCCAATCTTTAGCCCCAAAACAAAGGCCAACAGAGGACACTGAGACATCACACTCAGTGTCCTCGGGCGAACCCGTTCCCAAAGGCTCTGCTGACATAAAAAAGTCAGTGGAGTTGAAACCAACCAAATCTCCACATCCTGCTAAAGGCTCTGGGAAATCGCAACCAGGGTCTCATGGAGAAAGGGGTCCTATATCCTCGGTGGGGCAGCACTACTCCACTGAGATGGGGACCCACAAACAATCACATCCTGCCAAAGGCTTGGGAAAATCACAACTCAAGCAATAGGGAGTTCTCGCCCTAAACCTTCGACAGACCAGTACAAGCCTGTTGGAAAGGGGGCAAAACCACTCAGGTGCCTGATGAGGACATTCACAAATCAAAGCCTTTGTCTGAGGGCATAAAAACTCATCCTAAAGACTCAGAGGGAAACATACAACCCGCTGATAGGGACACAACATTCACGATTCCTCAAGATGACATTGAAAAACACCCATCAGTGTCTGAAGGGGTCACGGGGGACAAAGATTCAGAGGGACAAAGGCCACCCGCTGATATGGAACCCATAACCACTCCCGGAGGTGCCCACAACTTAGGAACTGGCTCTAAGGACCAGGTAGATAAAACCCAATCTACCGGATTAGAGGGGTCAGGACCTGGCCAAAACGATGGCAAGTCTTCTTATGAAGAGGAGCCGAATAACCTCCTATTGCAGATTAACTCACTGGGTGATGCTCAGGCCGCCCTGTTCTCTGATGATGAATTTCACAGTGATGAGGAGATTTTTGAAGCTGGAGAGGATATGGTGGTTGAGGAGACAGTCCCTGAACAAATTCCTTAGTCTCCTCAACCCTCTGACACTAAGGCTGCTGAAACTAACTCCACATCAGAGTCCTCAGAAGATGACCAAGCTCCTCTCACTGAGAAAGTTTTCACCAAATTCATCAAGAAGATAACCAACATTTTGTACAGGGGGTCACTGATGAAGTGTTTAACATGCACACTGAGCAAGCAGTCCATTACCACCTACTCAAGGATGCTGTTGAAGACTTTAATGATGATGTCAGGGAGCAAAATTCCACTGTCACCTACTCCCTGACACAAATGGTCTCTCAACTCAACCAGTTTTTGGAATCCCTCAACAAGCTGAAAACAGGGGTTCAGTCTGTTCAAGAATCAGTCAAAGATGATCCTGAGCTAACCAGGAAGCTTCTTCAGGCATCTGAGACTTATTAGATAAACTCAGTGACCCTCACTGAGTTACTTGGCTTGCTAAAGGGATCTAATATTCAG
The DNA here is from genome assembly GCA_030686995.1 of Artemisia argyi. Taxonomy (NCBI): domain Eukaryota; kingdom Viridiplantae; phylum Streptophyta; class Magnoliopsida; order Asterales; family Asteraceae; genus Artemisia; species Artemisia argyi. Next base: position 130,979,107 of record CM060692.1, read on the forward strand.
AATCTCAGCTCTACGGTGGAGTCTCTCAAATCTTCCTTTACAACATTGGAAGAAACAGTGGCAGCTCAATCCCAAAAGTCCGCTTCTCTGGCATGGACAATGTCATCCAGGATGACAGCCGTTGAAAATTCTCAGGCTGCACGACTCCAAAGTATCTACCATTCAAAAGGATACTACGGAAATCAAGTCTATGATGACGGAAATTTTTCAAGCCTTCAAGGGAACATCTACTTCTTCTTCAGTACCTCCAACACTTGCCATTACTGACGCTCAGGCAAATGTTGAGGGGGAGAATGTTACAGAAGCCCCTGATACTGAAGAACAAGAAGCTGGACAGCCCTATCACACTGAGGGGGAGCATGTCACTGAAGCCACTCCAATCACTGAAGTTCCACCACAAGAGGAACCAGTCTCCTCCACTCTCAGGCAGGACAGAGGAAAAGTATTGCTACCACCTCTGAACCTGAAATTGTGCTCAAGCCTGCCTCAACCATAGTCAAATATGACCCTGATGAACCTATCAGAGTCCCGTTTGAAATTAATGGAGTAGTACATCATCTCACCAATGCCGAAATTCAAGCTCACATGGAAAGGATTGAGATACTACAGAAGGTGACTGAAGAAGAGAGGATGAGCAAGCCTGCTCTGATACAGGTTGTACATGAGGAGGCTAAAAAGATTGGTTTAGATACTGAGGCTCTTGCCACTAAGAAAGCCAGTGCAGCCTTTAAAAAGGCTCAGGAGGAAGAACTAAGTGCTCTAAAAGGGGAAAGGGAAGAGAAGCTCAGGAAGGACGCTCATTTAAGAAAGACCAGGATTGAAAGGTATACTTGGGTGATGAAAGAAAGGCTGAAACCTGAAACCATCACTGACATTCAAATCCATCGCAACACCAATCCTGCCATTGTCACTGTCTTCTGGGGACAAGATAAAAGAGTGATGGATATTCACAAACCATTCAGGTTTGCTGACTTTGGCATCACTAAACTTGATGAGCTTCGTCCCATCATTGCCAAGAAGAACAATGTGGTGGTACCTAACCTTCTCAAGTCACTGAAGGAAAGGTATGACAGACTGAAAGCAATGCCTGAAGCTCTAAACATTCCCTCCCTTCTTCCTGCTTCAACAACAGAGACTGCTCCACCAAAGTCTCCAAAAGAAAAAGTAAGCAAGTTGAACTAGAGCCTGAAATCAAGGTCCCAGGATTGGATTGTGACAGTTCCCTTCCTGAAGGTATCGTCTTCATGAACAATGTGGTGTTCGAAGTCCCTGAAAGAGGTCTATGCTTTACTGATGAGTATGGAACCCCTGCATTCCAAAGATGGCCTGACATGGACAGGGCAGGGATTAAGGCGATGCTGATGTACCTACTGTTGGCCTCTCCTCTTAGGTGTGCTGAAAATGTAAGGTTCTGTCAGGACCTTAAAGCTATGATTGAGGAGCACCCTGAGAGACACCTCCTGAGATCAAAGAAGGCTAAGCTTGATGCACTTGGCTATCAACTGAACATCTAATCTGCAACAACAACTATCTTTTTTATTTTTGTAATTTGTAGGACTTGTTATAACTATTAATAAACTTTGATGTTTTGTTTAAATTTTGTGTCCTACTTATAATTACATCAACATTCAGTAAGAGATGAAGACCCCTGCCAACTCACACTGAATCAAGAAACACTTAGGCTATTTGTATGTTCAAATAGGGGGAGATTGTTGGGTCACTGAATTCCCCAATCTTCTTCTAACAAGGATTTGAACGTAAAATCACCTAAGTGTAAACAAGTCACTGAGTGAATAGTAACTCAGTGAGTCATCTTCAGGATGCTTAGACTGAGCCTAAGAAGACAGGTTCTCCATTCAGTGAGGCGGAACTCAGTGAGTGTGATCTAAGCCAAGAAGAAGGTGATGGGTTCAGTGAGGATGACAATAACTCACTGAACCCCAAGACTCCTCAACAACTATCATGGTACTGAAGACTGATGACTTGAATACTGAAGATTTGGCGGGACTGGGCGGGAAAGTTTGAACTGTTTCATTAAAGTGCTTTATCACTTTAATGTCAAACTTTCCCCAAATGGTTAAATCCAGTCTGTCATCAGAAAACACCTTTTGGACTTAACCCAAAGAAGTTTCCCTTGACAGAGAATAAAATCTATTAAATATTTTATTAAGGAACTCTTAGGTCCATTGTATATTAGAGTTGTTCATATTTGTGTATAACTAGGCAACATAAGTGAGGAGTTAAAGTTGACAAGTTTGTGCAATTAATGCAAAGCATTCACAAACCACTTTTACTCCTCCAAAGAACAACATAACCCCTGAGATAGCTCAATGAGACCTCAGGTGTCACTCAAACATTGTTTTAAGTTTAGAGAGGAGTCAATACCACACTTGTCGTTTCAACCCCAAGTGTTATTCCACAAACACTTGGGTATGATTCTTTTGATTAACTTCTAATAAAGAATTAAACGTTGAAAAATATTGTCTCTTATCTTTACGTTGCTTTATTCTTAATCATATATACATCTGTGTTAAAAGTCATATAACTTGGTTACATTAGCTTTTTAGTTATTGATAACCAAGAAAAAGGGACCAACACCTTTTGACATGTTTTCTCATTTGGCAGCCCTAGTACTTTAACTCTTGCATCAAATGCCATTTTTTGTTCCTGTTTTGCTGTCATATTAGAGCTTGCTTTAACCCTATTTGTAGGCACAAAATAGTCACTTGGTTTGAAATTTTTGGGAAAATAATCCTCCCATGCCCATGGCCTTGCACCAAAATCTTATTCAGAACTGTCACTGGAAATTGCAATGATTTCTGCACCCAAAAAAAAAAAAAAAAAAAAAAAAAAAAAAAAAAAACCCTCATAAATTTGCATTGTTAATGTGCACAAATACACTGCATTTACTACCTTTCTTCTTGTTTGATGCCATTTTTGGATTAGATGTTGTTTTCCTTATGCTTCTTTGATGGAATATCCATTGTTAGTATGGCCTTAAATATTGTGCTTGTAAACCTCTTTTGTAGTCAGTATGTGGTTATGGTAAGTGAAGTAAAACCTTTTCCATTGACTACAACCTTTTGCAGTCAATATGTGCTTTTAGATGCCACAATACTCACATGCATAATAGTTAGATTCCTTCACCATGTGCAGTGAGAAAAATACATTGACTGCATGTACTAGCCAACAACTTTGGTTACTACAATTTACATATACTAAAATTCATAATTAAAGAGTATAAACAACAACATAACACAGCAAAAAAATACTAAATAAAGTCATTTGCATTCACCATTTTGTAATAATGGGGGACAAGCAGACATTGTTTTTGTTCAAGGTTTACAAAAGATGTGCCACTTTGCATTGTTTAATACATCCACCAAAATACAAAATATTACAAATATGGTAAAGCAAATATTAAAGTGTCTTTAAGTTAATCAACTGAAAATGCAGAATTTGGTGTAGATCCTTCACCTTTTGGACCAAATCCTGTCTTTTTCATTTTTTGACCAAATATCCTTTCTGACCTTCCCCTGTTCTTGTGGTAGATCCTCAAAGGATCATCATGAGCTGGTCTTTTAGTTCCCTTCTTAACAAGTTTTGAAGAAGTAGCAACTCCTTTGCCCTTGTCTGATTCAGGTTGACTTGGGTCACATGGAGGTGGATCCCTTGTATTCATGTTGCCTGCAAATGATTCTTGTGTAGCAACTTGTTCATTCACACTTAAGACACCTCTGTTGTAAGGTTCTTTGTCATATGATTCATCTTCTGATAAATAGCATGAAGGATGTAAGCCCTTGTTCTTCTCCCATTCCTCATGTTCTCTTTTCTCATCTTGTTCCCTCTTCAAATCTTGCTCTGTAAATCTGGCCTCTGCCTCCAAAGTTAACCTCATAGCCTCTTCATCAAAAGCTTCTTGTTCTAGTTGTTCTCTATTCTGTGCTGCTAACCTATCTTCTTCTTGGATCAGCAACATCTCCATATATTCATGTTCCATGTTCTGTCTAATTTCATCTTCTTCTATAACCTAATACCAAAGTACATTTGTTCATTATGAAGCCAACAATATTAAAGTAAATTGCAATTGATAATATTAAAAGTTTTACCTTATTTCTTTGCTGAGATCTGCCACCACCTCTTGATCCTCTCCCATCACCTCTTTGACTCCTGCCACCACCTCTTGATCCTCTCCCACCACCTCTTTGACCTCTTGATCCCCTTCCCCTACCTCTAGCAGAAGCATAGCTAGCATAATCTGGTCTAGTTGTGCTCTTAGATGGCCTAGTGGGCTTAGGTGGTGGTAGAATAGCTTCTTTTTTATAGCTAGCTTTGTTGTGTCCTCTTTCTTGACAATTAATACAAGTCATTATTCTTCCTCTTCTAGTGCCTTGTGAGTTATTCTCATCAGGTGCTAAGATCCTCTTTTTCCTTGGCCTGCCTGGCATTGTTCTCATCAATGGGGGTAGAAGAGGTGGATCCCTTGTTCTTTTCCACATGTTACTACCATACACAGGTCTGATGGTGAATTGATATGCTTCAAACCATTTTTCTTGGCTATACCATTCATGGACTCCTTGCATAGGATCCCTATTCAAATGCTCAGAGGCAACCAAAGCATGAATACAAGGTATTCCAGACAACTCCCACATTCTACACATGCATTTTTTCGTAGTCAAGTTCACTCCATATGCTACATTCTACACATGCACTTTTATGTAGTCAAGTTCACTCCATATGATTGATTACCATTTCTGACCTCAAGTTCTTGAAAGCCACTTGGAATAACTTCCCAGTACATAGGTAATTTTCATATGCTTTTGATACGTGGGAATCGCACCAGGCTTTACCTCTCGAGGGATCTCGAGAAGCTTACAACCCCCACCAGGCAGTGTACCTGATCGTTGTAGTATAGTATAGTGACAAGTACCGGGGGATTGATCGTTCAACTCAGGAATAGTGTCGCTAGGATTAGAAAATCTAAAAATAATGTCTAGAGGTGAGGGATGATTCTTTTTGTATTTTTATATTTTATAAAAGCAATTAAAAATCTCAGTTTTTGGAAGAGTGGGCGGAATTAGTTGCTAATCAACTAACCCAATAACTAAAGATGCAATCAAAATAAAATAACAAAAATGAAAATAAAGCTAATTACTAATGTGGTGTGAACAATAATAGGGAGAGTTGTGTTTACTTAGGTTTCATTACTCCCTAGATATCTTTTACAGGTTGATAGTTTGTTACAACTGCATGGATGACGGGTCGTATTCCTTAATACTAGTCGTAGGGCCGTGTACAATATTCCCTAACTCTATAGGATCCTACTTCGCTCCTATGTCGAGCCGTTAGAAGCTCCTAACATGGGATCATTAGAATTCTCCTACGCATTAAATACAAACGAAAATCATAGTACACCTCTGATCATGTTTCTTAAGACGTTCAAGCATGTCACCAATGGAAGTCTGCCAGTTTTCTTAAGCCTAACATCGAATACAATCATCCGTAACAACTATAAACAAACAATCAACCCATAATTAACATCTAGTTTTCACTACATTTAAGCAAACACAAAAGAGATCTAGCCAAGCATGTTAAATTCAAGACAAGTGTAAGATATATTCAAACAACACATAGACATATTGAATGAATTGAAAGAGTACTTATCTCAAATTGACATGAAAGGTTTCAAAGGGTAAAAACCCTTGAAAAAGCTGTAATATTCGGACTAGGGTTTCTCTCCAAAGTTACACCCCTAATTGTTCCTCTTTTATGAATGAAAATTGCAAAACTATATATAGATTTTAAAGGGTGACGGCGTCAAGAAGGAAATTCTGACGCCGTCAACTCACCGACCATAATGAAATCGGATTGCCTAGATCCAGTTTTGACGCCGTCATGTGCAATTCTACTCTGGGCCATCACTCTCATTTGGACCATGACGGCCTATGGTGACGCCGTCATGTCCCTAGTGCAAAACTCTTCTGGATCGTCACGGACTTTATCCACTTCCACCTCTTGTATTGCTCTTGACGCCGTCACTTGAGAACTCATGACGCCGTCAGGTACTGTTCCCAGCAAGGAAAATTAAGACTTTGCCGTTTTCTTCACTTTTATGCTCCTAAAACGTCCAAAATGCTTTCTTTTACAGAATTCACTCCAAAAGTACCTAAAATGACAAAAGGAACGATTTAGGGCATTATTTGATCAAATAAATTCACATCCGGACTTAAATGACCCCCTAAAAATGGTTCATTTTTCGCCTCATCAAATACCCTTACACTTGATATTTGCCTATCCTCAAGCAAATGCGCTTTTATTCTAATCAAAATACAAGTTAGGGGTCATTTAACACTAATATAAAAGTAATTACAATAAATAATCGTTCCACTAAAGACCAAAGATAAGCACGGAGGTCATACACAAGCACCTTGATTGAGGCAAAAGCAGTCAACTAAAGTCAACCACGGATGTGGTCAATATAGTCAAACTCCTTAGGCTCAATGCTCCGTGGAATATAGTGTTTCCCCGGGTCGTTATATCCCGACGAGGTGTGCAAATGTATTCAAACGGGTTTGTGATCTGGTGAATTTGGACAGGAAAGGCATTGGGATTGATTAAACTACTGATTTATACAATGAAATAGCTTAAATAAGCTATATGAACAAGATTGGAAATTTGGAAAAACCAGAAACGTTTAAAACCTAAAAACGTGTACGTTCAGTTTAAATTTACGCGAACGTACGAAATAAAAAGTGAAAACTAAAATCTGAAAACCCACAGGGGGTGAAAATGACTTTTTTACAAACTTAAGGTTAAAAGAAAATTTTTAGGAAAAGAAAATAAATTTTTACACTAATTAATTATTTAATATTAATTAAATACGATTTAATACTAATTATTAATACTTAAATAACTTAAATACAATATAATATTATTTAAATACTAGAAAAATGAAAATTAAATTTCTACAAATATAAAATAACTAAAAACAAATTTTAAAACTAAAAATATGTATTTTTGTCTTTTTGTGATTTTTATATTAATTAATTACTAATTATATATTAATTACCTAATTAAACTAATTAGAATTATTAAAAATACTAAAAAGGCTTAGATAATTAAGAAAAATTTTACAAAACTAATTAACCATCACAGGAATCCTAAAAAATTATAAAAAGTTTGTCTCATAAGTTTTTACACTATTTTACTAATTATTATATTAAATATTAATTAATTACTAATTAAACTATTTAAATTATAAAGACTAGAAAATGAACAGTAAAAATTCTAGAAAAATTCCTAAAATTATATTATATTATATAAAAGCTAGGAAAAATATAAAAACTTGGTTTCACTTTATAAAAACTAATTATGCTATTTACAACTTAATTATTAATTAATAATTAATAAAACTAATATTAATTCTAATTAATACTAAATGACAAAATAAAAATCTGAGAAAATTACTAAAATTACTTTAAAATAAAAGGAATTTAAGAAAAATATAAAAATGCAACTTACTTAATAAAAAGATAAAAAGGAAAATTAAAAGTTAAATTACATTAAATAGAAACTATCACTTACAATTAAATTTGTTTTTCTGGATTTTTCTTTTGGAAACTTATTTTAATACTAAAAACAACTAACTTTTGTAAAAACAACTTTTTTAGAAATCAAAAATAAGCAATGTGGATGCTTATTTGCACCACAGTTGACTTTGGTTGACCAAGTAAGGAAATAAGCTCAAACGAGCTTAAGTGGAACCCACAAAGGTAGATTCAGATGTAAATGAGTTGTTTGAACTTAGATTGTGCCAAAGCAATAAGCTGAGAGTACAGAATAAGCTAAAAAGCTGAAAAAGCTAATTCAAAAACCAAACAGATCATTAGATATGGGACAAGGTTTAGGGGTGGATTCAAGTGGGGTCCACTGACCCTAAGCTCAAATGAATGCTCAATCAAGCAAGGTGGCCAGGGGGTTGAAAGGAACCAAGTGGGGCCTGTGGGACCCACTGTGGTGGCCAGAAACCACCACCAAAGATGGTGGTGTTGTGGTGGTCTGCTGATGCAGGGGAGGACACTCCCCCTGCAAGTCAGTTTGGGCGAAGGTGGGGCCCAGAGTAAAAATCACAAAAATGTAACAAAGGTGGGATTACAAAGATGAGCTGGGGGGTTTTAATTAGAAACAAGTTTCAACCCTTGAATCAAATCACAAAATTCTATAAAATTCTTTGAACTTTTGAGATTTTCTGCCTATGGAAACTTTGACTTTTTGAAATATTGCAACCTTTTGACTTTTATGAACTAGAAATCATTCCCACTGATCAAATAAGTTGTATTAAGATATAAATAAGCTATATTAGGCTACAAAGTCTGACTTTGAGTTGAAGTGGTGAGGTTTCCACTCCAAAATCCAAACAGTTAACAGCTAAGAGGGATTAGAAGCTCAATTTGACTTTCCAAAGAAGTAACTACTGATTTTATGATTGATTTACACTGCAATGATCCAATACATCCTAAAAATACCAAGAAACCAGCAAAACAACAACAACAACACTCAGTGAAGTACTGATCCAAACACCCCTTAAGTGGCCTGTTTCACTAAGTTTTGATATTTTAGAGCTTAATTATCCAAACTAATGATCCACCTCAGCAACTTAACTGATTTAAAGACTAAATGAGCAACAAAGTACCACCATTAATAGCAAAAACACATGAGAACAACTTATGCTATATTAAGACAGTTGCAAATGGAAAACCAAACCAGAGCTTACACAAACACAACTAAAACACAAACTAACTTCAATAAGCTATATTAAGAAGATTTAAAAGCAATTTAGCTAAAATGAGTAGATCTAAAGTAAAATGGTGAAAATCATAAATGTGGCTTACAATGGTCCTTTTTGCTCAAACCAAAATGGGACTTCCAATCTCTGACCTATTGTCTCCCTGAGACACTAAACCAAGTTCCAACTCCTTTTTGACCCTGATCCACTGTTCATCTATCTTCTTCAGTAACTTTTTATTTATTAGCTATTTATTGATATTTTTGAGAATTTATAGGTTTCTTAAGCAAACAAAGTTTTAACACTTTCTAAGTTGTTAAAAACTTATTATTAAGTTAAAAATGAGTTAAGTAAAGCAGTAAGGAACTCAGTTGACACTTAATAAACTTGAAATGAGAATTCTATTTGAAAATGGAAAACTTGCATATAAACTAAAAACTTTGAATTACAACTGAATAATTGCAAATACACTTAAGTTAAGCTTAGAAATACAATGAAGATGAGAATTACACTGGAAAAACTTGAGTTATACTAAATTTGACTAAACTATATATTAACTACTATTAACTAAAACTAAAAAAACTAACTACTCACTCTTTCTTCTATTTTCTTCATTTATATATGCCCTGGAGTCCTCCTTTCTAATTCCCACTTCTTTCTTAGCCGTAGGATGGCTTCAATTCAATCCTAGCCTTCAAATCTTGTTTTGGCGGGAAAACTGACTTTGGCATTTGTGAGTGGAATTGGTGAGGTGGGTGAGGCTTTTAATGAGGGGGAGGGTTTTGATAAGAGTATTAATTGGGTTTGGTGGTGTTTGGTGAAAGTATCATAGAGGAGGGGGGACATGGAGCTGGAAAGGTGGGAGGGAAGATGGGGGAACAGTGGTGGTGTTTGACCCTGGCTTTGACCGGGGTGGTATTAGAAACGGGGGATGGGCTTTTGGAGGTTGGGCCTTGGGAAGGATTAGGCTTGGGGTTTATGGATCAGGGGTTGGTTTGGACCAGGTTTTAGTTTGGTTAGGATTAATAAAACCAAGGGTCCATTTGTAGTTACAATTTCACAAGGACCAATTTGTAATTATCCGAAAGTTGAGGGGTGGAAAATGTAATTGTTCCAAACTTATCACAAGGATCAAAATTGACAACTTCAATAACCCAAAGACCCAAAATGTACTTTTTCATAAATAAACACCCAAGGACCATTTTTCTAAATTTCCAAACCCCAGGGACTAAAATTGCCATTTCACCAAACTTTTATTCCAAGGACTAATCTTGCCAAAATAAGTAACCACAGGACCATAAATGCTTTTTCTTCCAAAAATTTCCCACCAGGGACCAATTCTGTCAATTTCTGAAACTCCAGGGACCAAAACTGTAAATTCTCAAAACTTTTCAGATTTTTCACCAAAGGACTAAATATGACAACTTATGATTTTAAAGGACCCTTGGTGATAATTTTCCATATTTTGAATGACCAGGGACTAGTTTTGACATTTTATGAAAGTTGGGGGACTGAAACTGCCAATTTTGCAAACTTTATACGTTTTTCATTTGTTTTTACTCATTTTGCATCTAAAACATATAAAACACAACTTTGAAATATTTTCAGTATTTTGATGCATTTCTGAGTGTTTTTGTATGTTTTTGCAGTTCAGATTGACTAAAAATGATGAGTGTTTGAGCACTCATCACACCTCACAAATAGTGTTTAGATACTCGCATCTCTCGGGTGTAATAAAGTATATATCACAATATGAAAATGGAAAACATCTCTCACTGCCTGTCATAACAAAATAGATTACCATAGGCTTGGGAAAGGATCAAACCTCCACCACATGCCGTAAGCACCCAGGATAAACTATCAAAGAGGTCTTTCGAAGGGTTATAACGTTAGCTGTAGGGATATGGAATACACGGTTTTGTTGGATAAAGGCAATCTTTACTGGTGGCGAGTTAATCATCTTGGTTAATTATATGTACAATATGGCGTTGCTAAGCCAATACTAGACTCGACTTAAGCTAATAAATCAAAAATAACAAAAACATAAAACAAACATAGAATGAAACGGGATGGTAGTCCTTATGTTTTTTCTCTTTTCTCTTTTTCTATATATTTTTTTTTCTTTTTCTTAATTTTTTCGATTTTTTTTATTTTTTTATTTTATTTATTTATTTATTATTTTTTTTTGCATACACTCTTACCCTACCATCCAAAATAATACATCATAGGGAATAAACATTCCCCTTACACTTGAATTTTTACATACTTTACAATAAACTAATCTAATGACTCGAATTAAGATAATCAAAACACTTGGAGTACTTTTAAGATTAACGCACCTATGGGGGTAATAATATGATGTTCTTCCCCATTACTCCATAACACAAGTACTTTACCCAATCGTCCCAAAACAATATGTACAAGATATGAATCGACTTAGCAACCATGTAATCAATTAGATAATTAACTAAGGGTTTAAACATGTAACAATAATGCACTAAAGATGAGTGCATACAAGGAAGGCTAAGGCGATTTGGGTGTACATTTGGGTGGGTTGTAACAAATTCTTCCTTTAAGTAAGATGCTTAAAGGTAGAAACGAAAAGATAGGCTCGGAGGGGTGTACTAGAGTTTCGTGTACTAAAAATGAGTACAACACTAAGGTGTGGGAAAAATTAGTTGACTTTACTAGCCAAGTAATATGACTTAAATGGTCAAGTAATTATGATATGGGTGTAACACAAGGGTGATCCTAATGCCTCTTATCATGTAGTAAATCCTACCACATGAATGTAGTCTCACTAGCGGTCTCGGGATGCATCACTAACGCAAGTTCTAGAATCTAAATGCTACCGGTACACTCATAAGCACTAATAGTAAATGTTTTTCCTATCAAATCTAAAGGCGAACCTCACATAATTGGGTGGAAAATTTTTCTGAATGGTACTTTGTGCTAGTCATACAACTCCTATCCGTGAGACGCTTGCTATGGCTAAAGTTTCACTCCTAAATGTTGTAAAAAATTTTAAATTTGGCGCTAAAATTACACTGACAAGTATTTCTCATAGTTTTATTACACACCTACCATCAAACAAACAAACTCAAGTGCAATAGTATCCTATACGGTATCATCATTTACCCTCCCCTTACATTTAGGATGAACATTGTCCCCAATGTTCAATTAAAGAATGTAAAAGTAAAACAGGTAAAAGAATGAAATCAAATACTCCCCTGATTCGTTCGGTGTGGATAGTGTGGTAACAAGGTTAGATCTTCCTCCAAGAAAATGAACAATCAAAGCTTCCCTTCCAGAAAAATAAATCATCTTCTTGTCATACATAACCTGTTAAACTTGAGAAAACAAACAAGGCACCCTCGCGTAAAATCGGCGGCAATCTATATATACTAACAAGTCCTAGAAAACAGTGTAAGATATAATGCTTGTGGAATGAATGTTTGCAGATTTCCTGGAGTTTATAAAACTAAAGAATTAACAAAAACTTTAAGACTCCGTTAGAAAAACAAAACTAGCAAAATTTCCAGAATTTTACACATGACGCCGTCAGGAATTAATTCCTGACGCCGTCAGAAGTGACCTGCAGAAATCTTTACGTTATGTTTCCGGAAAATTTCTGGAATAACTTATGTCCTACATCCTGGAAAATCCTGCAAAACATCATTATGACTCGATACAAGCATTTGACTCTAACAAATACTAATACACATGTTTATTTAATATTGTGGAGAATCATGATCAATTTCGTTCTTAAAAACAAATTTGGGGTTTCCCCTTACACTTATCTTTTGCGAAATACCTTTGTATGAAGTTAAGACGAAGATAAACGACAAAATAAAGCATTGTCACATTTTTAGTTTTGAAACATGATCTACCAACAATAAAATAAAGCATGCATACGGAAGCAAATAACAATCAAACAAATAAAAATCACACAAAACATGGGTTGCCTCCCAAGAAGCGCTTTTCTTTATTTTACGAGTCTTGCAGCTAGACTCAAGGTTGTGGGCTACGTTTTCCTATCCCGCAACATGAATGCGGTTTCAAACATCTTAATCAATTTCTCATCCTTCCTGTATTCGGGGCCTAAAGCTACACATTTCGAGTAATAAATCTCTTTCTTTTTGTAACCACTAATGTTTCTCTCTTCATCACTCTCAACCTTAGTTACGGGGATGTTGTCAACATCGAGATCCTCAACTTCTCTAAACCTCTCTTCCTTATGGGGCATCCTATATCTAATGTTTTTCTCTTTGTTTGTGAATGTGATAGTGCCCTCATCATGGTTGTAAGTCATTTTAGAGGTTTTGACAAAAGGTTCTCCTAAAACAATCTGGCACAAAGACTGATCAATAATTCCCCTAACATCTTATAAGATCATGAAGTCGCACCTATAAACAAAATCCCCAACGAAAACATGTAACCCTCTAACCCTCTCAACAAAATTACTCTTGCGATTAGGGTTGTAAGGGTCCCGCCTAGGTTTCAACTTCTCATTCATGATCCAATTATAATAAAGCCTAGACATAAGGTTCATTGGTGCCTTTAAATCGATATAGGTGTGTTCTCTATACATATGACCAATCATGCATGGGACCTTAAGATTCATAGAATTATGTTTCCTAATCCACGGGTGTTTTCGACGCTTTGCGGGGCAAGGGCATTTTAGAAGGAACTTATGATACCTTAATTCCTCAAGGGTTGGTGGGGAACTCCTAAATATTTTATAATCATTCCATGGCCCTTTCCCACAAGTGTTACTCCTAAGCTCGGTTTCACATTTATTCATCTCATTGACCTTTCTAACATCATCATTTTCTGTTTTAATTTGGTTATGCCGCAAAACAACTTCCTTGGGCAAGGTGAATCTAGTCAAGAAGTAGGAAGCAAGATCGTCCCAAGAGGAGAAGGATCTTTCAGGTAGTTGGCATAACCAACGAAGAGCCCGACCATGTAAAGAGAATTGAAAGAGGACTAAGAGTTCCCCTTCTTGAGTATCAACACCTAATCCTATAGAATCGGTAATTTTTAGGTAGTTCTCAAGGTGTTGGGTTGGTTTTTCGAAAAAGAATCCATAGAATGCACACCCGACTTGCACTAATCGAATGGTGCTGGATTGCAAGCGGATGGACCTTATAGGTGGATGGATTGGTTGTGGTAGGTTTTGTGGGTGGTTTTTTTTGTAGTGGGTTGATGGGTTCAAGGATGTTACCACCTTCCATGATGTCGGATGGTAAAGGTTACACACAAAGACACGAAGAAAAAAGATAGACTAAAGAAAACCTAAAAATAAAAATAAAATCATACTAGAAAGGAATCTAGCAAGTAGACCTAATAAAAAGAAATCCTAACCTAGACAATAACTATTCCCCGGGCTGCGGCGCCAAAAACTTGATACGTGGGAATCGCACCAGGCTTTACCTCTCGAGGGATCTCGAGAAGCTTACAACCCCCACCAGGCAGTGTACCTGATCGTTGTAGTATAGTATAGTGACAAGTACCGGGGGATTGATCGTTCAACTCAGGAAGAGTGTCGCTAGGATTAGAAAACCTAAAAACTAGGTCTAGAGGTGAAGTATGATTCTTTTTGTATTTTTATATTTTATAAAAGCAATTAAAAATCTCGATTTTTGGAAGAGTGGGCGGAATTAGTTGCTAATCAACTAACCCAATAACTAAAGATGCAATCAAAATAAAATAACAAAAATGAAAATAAAGCTAATTACTAATGTGGTGTGAACAATAATAGGGAAAGTTGTGTTTACTTAGGTTTCATTACTCCCTAGATATCTTTTACAGGTTGATAGTTTGTTACAATTGCATGGATGACGGGTCGTATTCCTTAATACTAGTCGTAGGGCCGTGTACAATATTTCCTAACTCTATAGGATCCTACTTCACTCCTATGTCGAGCCGTTAGAAGCTCCTAACATGTGATCATTAGAATTCTCCTACGCATTAAATATAACCAAAAATCATAGTACACCTCTGATCATGTTTCTTAAGACGATCAAGCATGTCACCAATGGAAGTCTGCCAGTTTTCTTAAGCCTAACATCGAATACAATCATCCGTAACAACTATAAACAAACAATCAACCCATAATTAACATCTAGGTTTCACTACATCTAAGCAAACACAAAAGAGATCTAGCCAAGCATGTTAAATTCAAGACAAGTGTAAGATATATTCAAACAACACATAGACATATTGAATGAATTGAAAGAGTACTTATCTCAAATTGACATGAAAGGTTTCAATGGGTAAAAACCCTTGAAAAAGCTGTAATATTCGGACTAGGGTTTCTCTCCAAAGTTACACCCCTAATTATTCCTCTTTTATGAATGAAAATTGCAAAACTATATATAGATTTTACAGGGTGACGGCGTCAAGAAGGAAAGTATGACACCGTCAACTCGCCGCCCATATGAAATCGGATTGCCTAGATCCAGTTTTGACGCCGTCATGTGCAATTCTACTATGGGCCGTCACTCTCATTTAGACCATGACAGCCTATGGTGACGTCGTCATGTCCCTAGTGCAAAACTCTTCTGGATCGTCACGGACTGTTCCCAGCAAGAAAAATTAAGACTTTGCCGTTTTCTTCACTTTTATGCTCCAAAAACGTCCAAAATGCTTCCTTTTCCAGAATTCACTCCAAAAGTACCTAAAATGACAAAAGGAATGATTTAGGGCATTATTTGATCAAATAAATTCAAATCCGGGCTTAAATGACCCCCTAAAAATGGTTCATTTTTTGCCTCATCAGCTTTTTTAGTTTAAATTCAAAATATATAGATGCAAGTATTTAAAGTAAATAAAAGCATTACCTTAGTAGATGGTCAATCATATAATTCAATCTTTTTCTAACCCAAGTCTTCACATTTTCTTGCAATTCTGTTCATGGCAACCAATCTCTGCATGACATAAAGTCTTATGTCCCCAAGCATAGTTATAATAGGTTTAGTCCTTTGTACAAGGATGGCCCCATTAAAACTCTCACAAATCCCATTCTCAAAATTTGGACACTTGGTTTCCAAACTAAAGAATGGTCTGCTCCAAGTGTTTGGATTCCTCTGTATCAGGTAATCATATGCGTCTTTACTAACCACATTCAACTCCTCCATCTTTGAATAGAAAATCTCTTCCAAAGTGGTTGAAGCAGCTTGCCAAAATAGTCGTTGCAGCTCCACTCCACTGAACTTCCTTTTAAAGTTTGCCAAGACATGTCTTGTACACTTTCTATGTTCTGCATTGGGTAGAAAGTCACTAACAGCCATTTCAAGTCCCTGTATAAGTACATGTATTAGAGTAACTATCAATATAATAATATAAGTTGTAATATTAGTACATAAATTGTTTTGAATACCTTGTGAGAATCTGAGATAATAGTCAATCCATTACCCTGATGTAAATTCAGATCTTCATAGACTAGGCCCAAGAACCAACATCAGTTATCATAGTTTTCCACCTTGACCACAGCCCATGCTATTGGGTACATTTGATTGTTGGCATCTCTCCCCATAGCTACTAGCAACTCACCTCTACATCTATGTTTTAGAAAACACCCATCCAACCCTATTACCTTTTTACACCCTGCAAACCAACCATCCCTAACACCTTTAAAACAGACATAGAATCTCCTAAAATAATTGTTTCCAGATGAGGTTTCTTCATCATCTACTCTACATGTTGTCCCTGGATTAGAATCTATCACAGCATTCCTATACTCCCACAACCTGCCATAATGTTCTCTCAACCCCCCTTCATAGTCAAATAAAGCCCTTTGTTTAGCTCTCTGGCATTGACCAAGGATTACATTAATGAGAAATCTTGACCTTATCTCTGTTTTCATCTTCAATAGTGGTATGCAAGGGTCTGCAATAAGCTCCTTGGCAAAATGGTGTGCTATCCATTTGTATGTCACCAAGCTACCTAGGTTGTAGTTCCTAGAACGTTTGTGTTTAGACTTTAAAGATTTGATTTGGAATGAATTCTCAGTTGACATCCAAGATGCGAAAAGTCTAAAGCCACACACTTTTTCTTCCTTATCAACTGACCTAACAGCTTTCCTTTTAACCCTACCCTTTTTAGGAACCTTTGCAGGTGACTTAGAACAACCCTCACCAGCATTTGAACATACCTGAACATCCTTTGAACAACCCTCACCATCCTTTTTTCTTCCTAAGTTCAGATCTTTTTTTCAATGTGGCAGCCCCTGCACACCTACCTTCTAAGACATTCCTACCACAGTAAACTAACAATTGCTTCCAATCATTTCTCATGAACCAAAGTTGATATCCATTATGCACCCCATAATTGGCTAAAGCAAGCTTAAGTTGTTCACTGTTTTCAAATCTCATTCCCAATATTGGTTCCATTTTATCCCAATCTTGTGTAGGATCATGTCTTGGGTAAATAACATACGGCTTAGCTCTATACTTAGCATATACATGATCAGGGTCTTCTATCACTTCTATGGTATGGCCATTGATTAGCTCATCAATGAAACCTCTAAAGTGACCACTGTTTGAACACAATTTGTTAAGAAATGGGTCTTTGGTAGTTTCATTTTTAATTTCTACATTATCTTCACCCTCATGAAAGAATTCAACATCATGAAAATCTTCCTCTTCACTAGAACAATATGCATCACTAGACTCATATTCCTCTTCAACAGACTGTGCATTGTCCCTAGCATCTAAAGCATCTTCATCTAGATGTTCAGCATACAAAGCAACTACCCATTTTGTTTCAAAACCACAAGTCAAAAATGACTGAACATCATCATCATTTTTCAATTCCTTAATTCCTACTTTTAACGGGGTTCCTACTTTGCAATAATAAAGTCTCCTAAGTGGACTATGAACTAAATGCCTAACAACCTCAAACAATTGATTAAATGACATACCTTCAAAGTTAAGGTCTGTAATTTGCTTTTCATCTCCTTCCATATAATCAAAAGGTTTAATCGTGAAAAAACCATCATGTTTAAGGTTGACTGTGAATGCACGATTCTTGTCGGGTTTCCCTTTACCCATTTTGATTATCAAATTTCAAAGAAAATTAGGGTTCTGGATTTGGGGAATTAGGGTTCATCGATTTGGGAGGAAATTAGGGTTCGTGGAATTGGGGGGAAATATTTTGGTAAAGTGTGTGTTTTTGGGTCCACTTTATTAACCCGTTATAATAAAATATTCATTTATTAAAGATTAGTACAAGGTCAACGAAAGTCAATCGATGGTGACCGGCTATAACAGGTAACCGGTTGCACAGGTTCCTCAAATTATCTAACATAGAACAAAGTTGAAAGTTTGGTTACCTAACTCGATATTTTTGTGAGTAAATTACCTAATATTGAAAATTTTGAAAAGTTCGTTACCTAACAGTAGAATTAATTTATTTTTTTTCCTTTACAAAACACGCCAAAAAATTGGCGTCCAACTTGGCGCAAGGGTGGGTATTGTGGTGTGGACTTGGTGGCGCCATATATGAAGCCATGTCAGACTCGGCAGGAATGGATGCGATAGTATGTCTACTCTTAGAGCATTGGTAACCTTGGTGCCATGGCTTGGTGCCATGGGCCAAAAGTTACTGCCACATCAGCAAAAATCTCTATGGCACCAGAAATCTGACGGCACCACATTCTGGCCGTATCCCTTGGCACCAGAAATTCTGGTACCGTCAGCATTTTTTTTTTCTTTTACATAAAATTAAACATACATAATATTAACTAAAATAACCTTCAATAAAAAAAATAATAAAAAATAAATAAATAAATAAATAAATAAATAAAATTACATTAAAAAAACAAACATTACATAAAAAAAAGACACACATTAAATTTAAAATAAAAAATACATAAAAATAGAAACCTAATTAAACAAGTTCCATAAATGATCCACAAGGTCTTGTCGAAGTGCGTCGTGCACTTTACTATCTTGGAGTTCTTTATTTTTTCTCAAATGTAAGTCACACCTTTCGACCCAACTATCTGGCATGTTCGGAGTTGGATCAACGTATGTGTCTCTTAAATTCACCTCGAATCCTTCGTCTTCCAATATCATGTTATGCAACATTATACAACAATACATGATTAGCTTCAAGGTGTTGATGTGCCAAGCACGTGCTGGTTGTCGTATAATTCCCCAACGACCTTGTAAAACTCCGAAAGCTCGTTCAATATCTTTTCTAGCACTTTCTTGAACCCTTTTGAAGTTCAAATACTTCTCAGATCTTGCAACACTAAACGATTTCACAAACACGGACCATGTCGGATAAATGCCGTCGGCTAAATAATAACCTTTGTTATATGTATGGCCGTTAACTTCAAATGGACATAACGGAGCTGTACCGGCAAGTTCAGCATCAAATAACGGTGAACCATATAACACATTAAGATCATTATTTCCCCCCGGAACCCCAAAATATGCATGCCAAATCCATAATCTTTGATCCGCAACCGCTTCTAACATAAGAGTTGGGTATTTATGATCACGCCTTTTGAATTGAGCTTGTAAGGCCTTTGGGCAATTTCTCCAGTCCCAATGCATACAATCAATACTCTCGAGCATTCCCGGGAGTTTATGTTTTTCTTCATGCAATGCATATATTTTTTCAACGTCTTCTGCATTGGGCTGCCTTAAATATTTTTCGTTGTATAAAACATGTATGCATTTACAAAATGCATCTAAACATTGTCGGGAACAACGTTCACCAATTTGCAAATACTCATCTAATGAATCAGGTGCAGTTTCGTACGCCAATTGGCGGATGGCGGATGTGCACTTCAAAAGAGGACCAATACTTAAACGACCGCATGCATCAAAACGTTGTCTAAAAAAATTAAAGTACTCGGGAAGAGGTTGAACATCATAGCTTAAAATATCGTTGAGAATTTTATTAAAAAGTCTTGAACTCATACGATACCTTCGCCTAAAATTATCTTTAGGATATTTAGGATCATTCTCAGCGTCGCCAAAATTGTCTTCGATTAAACGTTGTTCCGCCTCTTCCCGTTCGCGTGGTATGTATGCCCTTGTTCTCTTTTTATGCGAACTGGATCCCCCCGCTTCTTGATCATGCAAAGCTACAAATTGCTGGTACGCCGCATAACTTTGAAGATATCGCTCTCGATCATCATTAAAAAAAGCATCATAATAAGGGTCGTACATAGGATCGTTGGGATTATTATTTGGATTCATATTTGAAACAAAGATTGATAGAAATGGGTGTGGATTAAAGAGTGAGTGAGTATGGTTTTTTATAGAGTTTAAATGGTTGAAAAATGGTTTTTTTTTTTTTTTTTTTTGGCTTATAGCCGTTAGTCCCTATTTGAATTCCAACGGGTATATATCAATTCAAACGTTCCAATTTTCAAAAAAAAAAAAAAAAAAAAAGGCTACCGCGTGGGCGCAACAAGCCATGGCGCCACCCACGGTGTCGTGCGCCATCGAAAAATCTGGGCTGGTGGAACCACGCAACCCTAAGAGCAATGGTAACCCTTGAGCCGTAGGACTCGTGCCATGGGGTTTTTTTGGTGCCACGTCAGCAAAAATCTCTATGGCACCAGAAATCTGACGGCACCACATTCTGGCCGTATCCGTTGGCACCAGAAATTCTGGTGCCGTCGGCTTAATTTTTTTTTTTTTTTTTCACTTAAAATAAAACATACATAATTTTAACTAAAATAAACTCCATTAATTTAAAAAACACACATTACATAATTAAAAGCACACAATACATTTAAAAAAGTATAAAATTAAAATCCTAATACATAAATAGAAATAAAAGCTTAATCCTCTTCGGGATATTCTTCGGGATATTTTACCCGTATTCGAGCTTGTTGTGCTGCCACGATCCTTGCATTGACCGGATTCATCTTGCTTGTGTCCATTTCGAGCACCCGCATCTCCTCGGCAATCTTTTGAGATTCATATAAATTAACTCGTGCGATTGACTCTCGCTCGAGTACATCCATTTTTGCCTTACGGTCTAACTCGATTTGCATTTGCAACATTTCTTGAAACAATGCCGGGTTTGAACCGGAACTAGCGGTCGAGTTAGACGAACGTTGACTCTTCGAAACCCGATACATGCCGTCGGGTCGTGGCACCTCGTCGGGTCCAAAATGCTCGGGCTCCTCTTGAGTGTGCCGAATACGATTACGTCTTGCCAAAGTCGAGTCGGGGTTTTTCCACTTGTGCTTGTCTTTCAAAAACTCCCAAGCACTCAAGTGTTTAAAATCACTACCCGTTGTTTTTTTAAACAATATGTGACAACGGGTCATAAAATCCCTATCATTCTCCCCACTCATCACGGCCGTTTCATCCACCACCGTATTCCACTTCTTCACATCTCTATTCATTGGAGTCCACTTTCCCGTCAACATGTTTTTGGTACGAGGTGCATAGTTGAGCCACTTGGCTTCAGTGTTGTATACATCGAGCACTTTGTACCAAAACGTATCTTGTTTTTGATCCGCCCCTACCTTTGGATCCTCGGAAATTTGAATGAAACACTCCGCCAATAGATACTCCTCGCCTTGGGTCCAAAAAGTGTGAGCTCGGGACGGGACACCATCTTCATCAACTTCTTTTTCTTTGTTGTTTTTCTTCGTCTTTGCCTTTGCCTTTGGCTTCTTCGCCATTGTTTTTGCCCTCGACTTTTTTGATGTCGGTGTCAGCTCCGCTTCTTCTTCTTCTTCTTCTTCATCTTCTTTGTCTTCGTCAACTAGATGGAAGGATGCATGGTCCGAATTTGGTTGGGAATGGGTTGTTTGAGGTTGAGTAAATTGAGTAAATGGTTGTTGTTGTTGTTGTTGTATTTTTCATTGACTAAATAATGTCAAATCTTCGGGATTCATATATGGCGTTTGGAAGCTTGGAAGGTAACCCGATTGAGAATACGAACCCGGCGTTTGGGTGGGATTCATTTGGTTGCTCGGGTCCTTTAGCATTTGGTTGATCCATTTTTGGTTGGGGTTCATTTTGGATGCAAAAGAAATAATAGAGATAAGTTTTATAGAAGTGTATGAGTTTTAGAATTGATTTGGGGAGTATTTATAATTTTTTGGGGTGTTAATTTTTTTTTTTTTTTTTTTTTTTTTTTTTTTTTTTTTTTTTAAACGGGTATATACCCGTTGTAAAAGGTGGCCAACGTTCAAAAAAAAATTCAAACACCTCCAACGTTCAAATTCTATTCAAAAGAAAATATATATATATATATATATATATATATATATATATATATATATATATATATATATACTACAATATAATGTATTTGGGACTATTCTATAATTAGAAAGGCTTAAAAATTCAGACTTTTACTTACTAATTATAGAAACAACTACCCCTAACAATCACCCCAACAATTTATAACCACCTCAACAACCACCCCAACAACCACTTTCCACCACCCACCTCCCTCCTCTTCACCCCAATAATCCGCCCTCGCATCGCGCGGGCACCTTTCTAGTATATATATATATATATATAACTCACGGCGTGGGCTGGCCACCATGGCGCAACAGCCGACGGCGCCACCCACGGTGTCGTGCGCCAAAGGATTTTTTGGGCTGGTGCGATGGCGCCACCCTAACAGCCAATGGTACCCCTCACTCTAACAGCCCATCGTACCTCTTACTCTTATAAATCACTAATACATTTAATACGCGTTAATTAATATATAAATTACCTTTATTAAATTTGATAACTTGCATTTTCCTTATGCTCACATTAAACAATACCTCTAGAGCACCGATTAAACAAACACTAACAAGATTAAAGGTAAATGTGTATACATACCAGTCATGCCGATCATTTTTCGTTTATAAGCTTCATCTAAAATTGCCAAAATTTCTATAAAATATTGATCAGTTTTTGCGATGGCCATTGGAAATTTGGAGAGGCCAAAAATGCACGGCAAGAGATATGTTGACTACCAGTGTTCAATCCAATTACGTCAATCAACTTTTCTCTTTCTATAAACTATAAACTATTACTGGCTTACAATAAAATAACTTATGAAATTCATAACTTCAGGACAGATGGGCTGATCCAATGGTTTTTTCGGTTCTTAAAAATTATTTGAACCCCATGATCGAGATTAGAGTCAAAAGGTAGTGGTTGAGTGGGGAGGAACTGAGGAAGTAAAATGACTTTAAAATTCAACGCCACGCGAAACATCAGTGAAGGTGTACACATCACTTACAGATTAAAAAATAAGTAAGTGAATACGAAATTGAATTTGACCATTGCAAACTTTGTAAATATAAAAGACATGAAGGCCAACAAAGAACTAGACATATACAAATGACAGGAGACAAAGTGAAGCTAGTGGGATTCTGGGCAAGCCCTTTTGTCTTTCGAGTGAAACTGGCGCTTAGTCTAAAAGGAATCGAATATGAATATGTCGAAGAAGATATCTCAAACAAAAGTCCGATGCTATTGCAACTCAACCCTATTCACAAAAAGGTTCCGGTTCTTGTACACAACAATAAGCCAATCTTGGAGTCACTTGTGATTATTGAATACATAGACGAGATATGGAAAGATCATCCACTACTTCCGGAAGATCCAAACGAGAGGGCTAGTTCTCGTTTTTGGGCAAAGTTTGTTGATGATAAGGTAAAAGTACTGAATGCCTACAAATCTTGTATTCGTGAATCAAATGGTCAATTTAAATACTTTTTTGTGAACATATATGCCATGATAAACATGACAACTTTCTAAGTACTTTTCACTTGACATCATACTCTCATATGTGATAAAATCTGATATTTTTAGCGAAGTATGAAACAAGATACTCAACATAACATTTTACCAATATTTAGCTAGTAATAACCGGGTAACTTTGAATTATTCCCCATTAATTTTCTCTTTCTAGTTTGTGCCAATGATCATTAGGGTATTGCGAGGTACACAAGACGAGAAAGAAGAAGCTGCAAAAGAAGGGCGTGAGATTCTCAAGACTCTCGAGAGTACTTTAAACCCAAATAATCCCTTCTCTCGAGGGGAAAGTTTAGGCTTTAAGGATATTGCAATGGCTTGGCTCGCAATTTGGGGTCAAGTATATGAAAAGATATTCATGAATGTTAAACTTTTTGATGAAGACAACACACCATTGTTGAACAAGTGGTATAGGGATTTACTTAAGCTGCATGTTGTCCAAGAATGTATCCCTCCTATCGACAAACTGCAAGCGCACTACCTAGCATTTCATGACAAACTTATAGCAGCTAGAAGAAGTTAAAACGGCTAAACAAATGACACTCTTTGTTTGATACTGAGTCCTAGTAAAGTGAACCTGAATTGGGATCAGTGCAGTGAGTTACGAATCCGTTTATCTGTAGCAATGATTTAAAACCCGATTTTTTTATCGACCTGGTTTAGTCACCGGTTCAACCGGTTGAACTGTCGGGTCGAACCGGTTCTATACAGATGCATTTTTTTCTATATTTAATATATTGTGTTGCATAATCGAATGATTTATCCGACTTTATTCATACATTTAATTGAACCGATAAAAAAAAAAAAAGAATTGCTACAACCACACA
Organism: Artemisia argyi; assembly: GCA_030686995.1. Taxonomy (NCBI): domain Eukaryota; kingdom Viridiplantae; phylum Streptophyta; class Magnoliopsida; order Asterales; family Asteraceae; genus Artemisia; species Artemisia argyi. The sequence goes on from CM060692.1 coordinate 131,003,466, forward strand.
CAAACTCCCACACAAAACCCTCACTCGCTGACGTGTTAGTAGGTGGTTGGTTTAATCAAAGACCCCACTCACTGATTAAACCAATCACTCGCTGACACGTCAACGAGTGAAGGTTTTGTGGTAGGGATTTTATGTGGATGTAGCATACCCTTAAAAAAATGAGACATTTCCGATAAACTTTGTTTTTACGTTCTATATGTATAATAAAATAGCAAAGATTTGCAACAATATGATTCTAAGTTATAACATTTCATAATAAAACTATATTAGTTGGTGCTTATAAGATAGTTTATAACTCTAATTTATGATTTTATAGAGTTTTAACTAACATTAGTTTTCATCACTTTAACTTGTCAATTAAACTTAGAAATATTGATGAAAAAAAATTATTAGATTTTTTTGATAAAAAGTTACGACCCGGCCGGGTTTATCGAACCGGGTCAACCCGGGTTAACGAAAACCGGCGGTTCTATCCGGTTTTCAAACAAGCAAAAACCCGGTTACATCCGGCCCAGTCTTCGAGCCGTTTCCCAGTTCAACTGGCTGAACCGACTGGGTCAACCCGGGTTTTAAAAATTGATCTCTAGTATTCCTACCAAAGTACTCCGTTTGACTTTCTTTTTTACTTGTGGTATATCCCTATATCTTCTCGCTAAGAGTCATTTTTTTTCTTCTTTCTTTTTTTTCTTAATGGTAAACATTATTAAGAAATGCCAAAAAAAAAGGCAACAAACAACAAAAAAGCACAAAGTATACAACTATTAGGACACATCCCTAACTAGTTGACTTTGGCTTAAAGAGGCAAATAGCCATACAAAATACCATGTTCAATACATAACAAAACAACTAATAAACTACAAACCTGCAAACTACATGAACATGGAAAATACAAAGAAAAAACCATCAGGTAACCCCAAAAACACTTTCATAGTAGAAAGATGAGCTTAACTAAAGTAATCATTATACTCTGAATACATGGGTAAGTGCTAAGGAATCAACCAAAACACCTCCAAACATCACCATATAATGATACTCATAGCAAGCTAAGCTGCTTTGACAAGTGAAATGAGATTACAATACAAGAGAAATAACCAGAACAGCAGCAACCAACACCAGCAACCATCACATGACTATATCATCCAAGCTACCAGAAGTAGAGCAAGAATCTCCATAAACAACAAAACAGAGCAGCCAAATCCAGAAACCATAATCAATCCAATAGGAGTGCCAATGAGGCATGTTTAGGTGAAGTTATCTCCTTAAAAACCTACCCAAGTAAAGCCCAAAGGGAAAAAACTATAGGTAGGAAAAGAGTACAACCTTCACCTAAACCTCCACAAAATCCAGTCTTGCAAATCACCATCCAGCCTTCCAACATACCAATCATCACTATTGTCCAGCTAAAAATACTCAAATATAATATTACAACCCCAGAAACCAGTCCCCTCATTGAACCAGTTCACCCATTTCCAGCAGAAAAACAAGAACCTATCCATAATCAAAGTTGTGAGACCTAATACCATCCTTATTCAAACCAAACATCCACACCTTGGCAACCTTAATAACATCAGGAGTACATTTCAAATTTAAACCCAACAACTTAAATCTAATAGTATCAACAACAACATTATATAAAACTTCCAAAGTCCTTTCCTTTTGAGCAAATTTCCTCATGTTTCTCTCTTGCCAAAGGAAGTACATAGTAGCACAAAACACTATTCTCTAAATAACACTCCAAATAGTATTCTTAGCAGGTTTACTAACAAGCCCAGAAATAGCACTAGCCCACACATTACTAATATTGTCCATATTAGCCATATGTTTCAATTTCTCCCAAAGCTTTTTTGAAAAGGGGCAAGAAAAGAACAAATGACTATGAGATTCATCATTACCTCTACACAACAAGCAAGACTTATCCATAATATTAAACCATTTAGCCATTCTATCTTTAGTTTTAAGTCTACCCCTAATAGCAACCCAAGTAATAAAAGCATGCCTAGGGATACACTGGGAAAACCAAATATGTTTGTACCAAATAACCTTAGGATAATCCTCTTTAATAGCTTTCTAGACCTCCTTAACAGAAAACTCCTTAGCTTTACCTTTCTTATTAAACCACATAGTTTTGTTACTGATCTCATCATTCAGAGTTGGGACAGGGACATCAATAACACTATCATACTCACCCACCCAGTCAATAGGCCAACACCAACCATTACTATCAATAAGGTCACAAACTTTAGCATTAATATCCAAACCAGCCATGTAAATGATTCTATGGTCAATAACTTTAGTTAACAGACCATTAGAATGCCACTTATCAAACCAAACACTACAAGTCTTACCATTACCAATTTTAACATTTACAAACTCCTTAATCTTATCTCTAAGCCTAAGAAGTTGCTTCCAAGCCCATGAATGGCCTATGTTCATATCAACATCCCAGAAATTCTTACCCTTAAGCTTATGAATCTTAATCCATTTAACCCATATAGTATCCTTATCAATAAGAATATTCCATAAATGTTTAGTCATGAGAGCACAATTCCAATCCTGAACAGACTTTAAACCAAGCCCTCCTTGACATTTTGGCTTACAAACATCAGCCCAATTCACACTAGCCATACCACCAGCCTTACCTCTGGACCAAAGAAACTTACCAAAAATACTGTCAATAGTATTACAAACAGCCACAGGAAGGATAAAAAGAGTTCACTAGTAGATCTGTAAGGAGGATAACACCGAAGCCACAAGCTGTAACCTCCTAGCCAAAGACAAAAATTTGTTTTTCCAACTATTAATTCTATCATGTATGGCCTCAATAAGAACCTTACAATCTTTACTTGTCACCCATTTATAAATAAGAGGAACCGTAAGGTACCTAATAGGCAACTTACCCTCATCAAAAGGCATAGCAAGCTTAATATCATCCTTCACATTACTGGGAGCATTACAGAAGAAGGTCATACTCTTACTCATGCTAGGATAAAGACCAGAAGCCATACTAAATTCATCCAAGCCCCTCCTAAGAATGGAAGCAAACACCATGTCCCTATGACACAGCATAAGGAGATCATCAGCAAAACAAAGACTAGTAATCTGTAACTCCTTACACCCTGTATGATACCTAAACCTCCTGTCATACCTAATTTGTCTTTTAATCATTAAATTAAGAATCTCCACGACTAGAGTAAACAGATAGGGGGATATAGGGTCACCATGCCTCAAACCTCTCTTAGCTTTAAAGAACCCATGAGCTTCCCCATTAACACAAACAGAGAAAAAAGCAGAAGACAAACAAACCATAATCCAATGAATCATAACAGGATGGAAGCCAAAACCCTTGAGGCAGAATCTAAGAAACTTCCAACTAAGTGTATCATAGGCCTTTTGAACATCCACCTTAAAAGTACAATTACTAGTCCCATAATTCCTATTATACCCTCTCATAAACTCTTGAGCCAACAGTATATTATCACTAATATGCCTCCCAGGAACAAAAGCACTCTGATTCACATCCATAAGTTCATTATGGACATACTTAATCCTATTAGTAATATCCTTGCTAATGGTCTTATACACAATATTACAACAAGATATAGGCCTATAATCATTGGCTTTAGAGGGAGATTTAACTTTAGGAATAAGTGAACAAAGGGTAGTGTTAAACTCACCAAGTAATTTCCCACTAGAGAAGAATTCTTTGATAGCAGAACAAGTGTCTTTACCGACCACCTTCCAGGCTGCCTTGAAAAACTTAGAAGTATAACCATCAGGACCAGAAGCTTTGTTGTCATCTATACTGAAAAGAGCATCTTTTATTCCATCATCTGTAATAGGCTTGATCAGCTCCACAACTTTATCAACAACCAAAGTCTTAAGAAAAAGGTCTTATCATCAACATCATACACCTCATCACTCTTGCCCAAAAAATTATGAAAATGAGTAACAAACTGTTTAGCCACATCATCACCCTCATAAACATTACCCAAATCATCATAAACCTTAACAATTCTATTCCTACTAACTCTGCTCTTCACTGTTTTATGAAAATAAGAACTATTAAAATCACCCTCCTTCAACCACTGCACCTTAGATTTTTGTTGCAGAAGCTTCTCCTCATCAATGGAAGCCTCTTTATAAGCTTCAGCATAAATCATCTCTTCTTCCCTAAGTAAACTATTAGTAGGGTGTTTATCCAGATCATTTTGAACATTAGCCAACTCATCTCTTAAACTTTTAACCTTATTAAACACATCCCCATTTTGTTTATTCAGATCTCTTAAGTACTTCTTCATGTGTTTCAATCTTTTGGCTAGCTTAAACATTTCAAAACCCTCAACCTCCAAACACCAATTCTCATTAACCACTTTAGAAAATTCTTTTTTATCAGCAAGAAAGTTAAGAAATCTAAAAGCTTTAGGCTTACTTATAGAAATATCAAGAAAAGACAGCACAGCAGGACAATGATCAGATGATAGATAAGGCATAAACTGAGCAAAATAAGATGGAAATACAGCCACAAAATGATAATTCCCCATGATTCTGTCCAATTTCTTCAAAATCCCATGACTAGGATCTCTTATCTTCTGGATCCAGGTATAAAATATCCCACTCATATTGATATCTTCCATATTCAGCTCTTTCACACACTCAGCAAACTCCTTCATACCCTTACCTCTAACATTAGGCCCATTTGAGTGCTCATTAAATTTCAAAATAACATTAAAATCCCCAAACATAACCCAAGAATCATTACCAGCAACCCTATTGTGATCAACAAGATTAGCCCAAAGCTGCATTCTATCCCTAGGAGAGTTTTCACCATAGATAACAGACACGTACATCTATTTATTATCACCTAAACTTTCACTAAAAAGTGCATGACTTGATTGGTTTGAGACAGAAGTTGTGTAAACACAATAAAGGAATCCCATCCCACAGAAATCCTACACCCCTTACTATTATCCACATAATTAGTACACCAATTCCATCCCCTAAAAACATTACCACATACTTTATCCACAAAATTCTTCCTTAGCTGAGTTTCAATAATTCCACAGAAACTAATATTATTATTTCTAATAAAAATTTTAACTTCAGTGTGTCTCAGGGTATTACACAACCCCTTGACATTCCAAGCAGCAAGCTTAAGTATCATTAACCAGATAGGGTTGATGCAGTCATACCCTGCATCTGGCTAATATTCCCATCAATCTCATTAGAACCATATCCTTAGCAATGAATTGAGCACTACCACTAGTATCCTCAGCAACTTCATCATCAATCTTATCTTTCACTTCATTCTTAATTTGTTCTCTCATTTTCTCAAAAGCTTCTTCACCAATAGTTGACTTATAGAATTCTAACATCTCCTCAGTCCAACTTTCCAACTCATTAATAGTGAAAACTTGACCTGTTTTGAAAAAGAACTCCACTTCAGCCAATTGCTTCTTCACACACAACTCTTTAATTCTATCCAACTCATCCCTATAAACTTCATCATAAACTTTCCCAAAAGCCTAATTTTTAGTCAAACCATGTTCCACCATAATAGCTTTATACATACTATTTGCTTTAGCCTTGGAACTCATAGCAATATTATTATTACTATAGCTAATGTGCTTCTCATAGTTTAGGATCTTCAATTTCAAGCTATCCACATTAGTTTTCTTAACCATTTCCTGTCATTTCACTTTATAATATTCTCTAATCTCACCAGTCCAACTATTTCTTTCCTCTATACTAACATATAACCCCTTATCACATGCCTCATCAATCCTAGCCTTCATAATTTCCAAATCATTACTCATATCAGTATCATGCTCCTCAGCTAATGCAGCAAACTTATTCTCAGACACAGTAACATTCCCATTCTTATTAATATCATTACTATCAACATCCACTTTCCTCTTATCTTTATTATTAACTTGAGAACTCTTGGTAGTATCAATTTTAACTTCACTGCCCTTCTTCACTTGCTCAACCTGACTAACATTATTCCTCCCAAACCTCTTATTACCCCTACCTCTAGCATAACCACCACCTCTTCCCCTACCATTAAAACCACCCCTACTACTAGATCACTCACCAACAAAGTTCCTTTGTCCCATATAACCATCATTAACATTATCATACCTAGCATTCCTCCTAGGATTAACAGTCTGCCACTCCTTACCATTTGGCTCATTCACCACAACATTAGCAGCCTTGACAACATTCTTCTCTTCTCCTACTTTCTTCTCTTCACCAGTTCTAGGCCTAACAATACATTTCTCTAAGCTATGACCAAACACTTGACAATGAGAACAAACAGGAGGACTCCAAGGATATTCAACCCTTAATTTCATAGACTTACCAAGACTTCTATAACTCACCTCAATAGTATCAATAAACCCTTTAAATGCATCCACCTCAACAAGCACCCTAGCAAAACTTGCCCTACCATAAGCTTTCTTACACATAGATGTAGTAATCCTATCCATGATGATAGGAGTACCAATCCTACTTGTGATTCTACTGATCCCCTCTGAATTCCATGCCTCAAGAGGCACATTAAAAATCTTAGCCCAAATGGCCTCACCCAAGTGATAAGATCTCCACATTCTCTTAAGATGACCCAAAATCTCCCCATAACTCATATTCATGCCTACAAAGTAACCAACTAAAGTCATACACTAGCTCATACTACCCTTTTCAATTAATGGATCAAGATCAACAACCTCATTACCTTGCTCATTAACCTCAACAGGTATCAATCTAAGCCTATTATTCTCATTAGACCTCAATCCTTGCACAACATTACAAGGGGACTATGATTTAGCAGGACTACTACTCTCCTTCATCAAAGTATCATTCATAACCTTACCTCCATGAATATTACTCTCAGCACCACTCACATTACTCTCCTTACTAGTGCTACCTAAACTTGGCCATTTCTCCACACTATTAAAAGAATAGGCAGCATTCACTTTAGTATTAGCCACAACATCATTCAAAATCTCACCCCTTTTCAAAATCCTAGGGCTACTAACATGCTGATCGATATAAAATATATAATGCTTGAAAGAACATGCTGATGAAGTTGGTGTGCCTGTTCACGAGATTTTACTATAATGCTAAAATTAATTAAGGGTAATGCCGTATCGGATACGGAAGTTAATGATGTAACAGTGTGTAAACAATAAAAGTTGCTAAATCATCCTTAAGAGCATGTCCAACGGTAATGCACCACCTGCGTTAAGGCTGGCGTGGCCTCTCTTTAATCCACGTTAAGGCTGCGTTACGACAGCACCATGTTGTGTTAAGGAGCAAGTTAACACGCTGCGTTGCCATCCTCACTCGGCGTTAATCATTTTTTTTTCTTTTTTTTTCTTCCGATTTAAATGGTTTTTGGTGGGTTTTGTTGGGTATTTTGGTGTGTTTATATAATAACGTGTGTGTGTGCTATGTGTGTGTTTTAGTGTGTGTGTCGTGTGTGTTGCAGGTTTCAATCATAGGAAGAAGAAGAAGATAACTTTTGTAAAGTTATACTTTCAGTCCTTATGGTTAAGGCTTTTATGGTATGGTCCTTGTGGTCTAACATTTTTTGTATTTACAGTTTAGTCCTTTTATTTAATAAGTAAATAACATTTGTACTTTTAATGATTTGTTTAAATAAAATATAATTTGTTTTAATTTGTAATTTGTTTAAATAATTGGAAAAGAAGAAAAAAGAGGGGCCCAAAATGTTGAGTTAAGGTTGAGTTATGATTGTGGGTATTTTTGGTTGAGTTAAGGAGAAAATGTTAAAGTTGATGTGGAGCTGACGTGACAGTGCGTTAAAGTTTAACCCGTGTTACCGTTGTACATGCTCTAATAGAAGAATCAAGAATGGGTTAGGATCGATTTGGTTTATTATTATTATTATTATTATTATTATTATTATTATTATGCGTTTTAAAAACTTTATACATGTGTTTGGTAAAAGTAGTAATGAGTTGTGAGCAGTAGCCAGAAGTATTGAAAAAATGAGCATTCTTAAAAAATAGCAAAGCTTACCACTCATTTGCCAAAAGAACAATAAAAATCAAAAAGCCCATTGCTCACAGCTCATCGCCTCAAAAATCTCTAAAAAGCTTCGCGCCAAACATTGCCATAGAAAATCCTTTATCTATACTATGGCCCTCTTTGACACAACTAATTATTATAAGAGCTTAAAATTACTTTGCAAAAAAAGTTGCCACTTTAAAAAATAATCTTTAGGTGACAAAGATTACGGATTATTTTAGAAAAATAAGCTCTCAAAAAATAAGATGCATAAACCAGTTTTTAAAAACATTTTGGAAATTAATTTCACAAAATTACCTATTTTCCCTTTTATTTATTAGTCTCATTCATATTAGGTTTGTTATTTGTATGTTCAATTATATCATTTTACACTTTATTTTACAATTACAACTAATTTTCCAAATGGCACTTTAAAAAAAATTAAAGAAATAAATAAATAAATAAATTCCAACAACAACATCGACATTAGCGACACCTATTTTTGCTAAACAAACCCTATATATAAAGTACATATAATTTTCTTGAAGCTTAAAAAAGAGTAATGAATTATACCCGATGTACCTTTGATTAAAAGTAGTAACGCTATCTATAACTAAAATTATTATTATTATTATTGCTATAACAAACTTTATTAACGATTCATCCTTCTCAAGTTCCTCAAAAGAGGAGAATGAGAAGGGGAGAAACTCATATCCAATATTCACACACTTAGCCTCATATTTGACGTGTGTACGTTGTGCGAGAAAAAAAAAAGTTTTTGTTCGTTGAAAGTTTATGAAAGTGTCCATCTAGTAAAAAGATTTTTTAAAAAATGTTTGTCACAACATTATAATTGGTTTTGACTAATGATTAACGATTTATTAGATATTTAAATTAATTATAAAAAGATTAGTGTAATAGCATTTTTAATTAAAATATTAATTAACCTCGAATCTTTTTTTTCCCTAATTGAAATATGAGTGGTTGATATTTGTGCCAAACTTTTGGCATTCTCTTATTGTAATTATTTCTAGAAATATAAGATAGGCACTTAACTTAAAAAATATTCGGCATGTATTTTTAACATCGTTTTTTTAATAGGTAATTATATAAACTAAATAAATAGATTATTGCATCATCATCACTTCTTCCTATTATTTTTCGCAACTTTATTAAATGATTAACCAAATATAAAAATATGACAATAAGAAAGTGTACGTAATATCGTCAGTCGTCGAATGTATATTCAACTTTCATACATTATATGAAACATCTATAATACTATAAGATTCAGTCCCTAAATTTAATGTGGAGTTATGATGATAGAGTTTTTAGAATTAGAAACAAGTTATAATCGTTTAGTAGTTGCATAGAGTACAAGATAGCTATTGCTTAGAATTCAATGCAGCCTCATAATAATTATACAATCGTGAAAGGAGATGAAGTGCAAGGGTTGCCCGAATTGGTCACATGGCATTTAGTATATAATTAAAGCAGGTTAGATGAAGTGCAAGGTTTGCGAAAAGTTGCAAGAATAATTAATGATTTAACCTAATTCATGCCTATATAAACCGGCAAAAATCACATTTAGTATGTACATTTGAAGATGATTCACACATCTTTTAGATCTTTGATTGTTGGTAGCGGTATGTAAATTCTCTTTTGCAACATTTTGGAGATGATTCACACATCTTTTTAGATCTTTGTAATTAACTTGGTCTTTTTTTTTTCTCTTAATTTAGTTATCATACGCAGGTATCATGAAAATCACACAAGATCATGCATGCTCAGATAAATGGAACCAAAGATTGAGATACAAACTATTTTCTTTGTTTCTTACATATTTAGGTGATTGTTATAGCATTTATATAGATATATGTATTATGTTAATTCATTTTCATATACAAGTAATTTATGTGCGTTTTTTTATTGATGTAGCTCACATGTGCGAATTGATTCAAGAAAATGTGCACGAGCATGTATGTAAAGCAACATTTAAATGGTTAAATGATACTTTTTAGCGTGATTAGTTTATGTAAGTAGTTGCTTTTGAATACTCTTTGAGAAATATTAGAATGAATTTATCGTGTGCAATTGAATTATTATTGAAAAGAAGAAGTTTCACGCATCGCAAAAGTGTTTTCTTTTTCTATATGTAGAATCATTAGTGAGAAACCAATATTTACGCCTATTAAATGAGTTTGCCATAATAGCAAAATACGACATATTAAAAATATCACATTGAGTAATGAATAGAAAGAAAAAAAATACATAATTTTGACTTAAATCCGTTTGTAAATTATAATATTAAATAAAAAAGTTGAGTTTTAAACATAAGCAAAAGTTCAAACTTTTATCGAAAAACAAAACCGGTGCATTTAATGTGAAGTATATACAACATCGAGATGGAAGTGCAAGGCTTGCCGGAATTTATCACATGATATTTGGTAATTAGTATAGAATTAAAATTTGGTTATAGATTGAGATGAAGTTGAAAAGGTTGCAAGAATAATTGATGATTTAACCTAATGCAATATATATAGATATATGTATTATGTTAATGCATTTTCATATACAAGTAATTTATGTGTGTTTTCTATTGATTTAGCTCACATGTGCGAATTGATTAAAGAAAATGTGCACGAGCATGTATGTAAAGCAACATTTAAATGGTTAAATGATATTTTTTAGTATGATTAGTTTATGTAAGCATGCAACTTGAATAATTAATATAAAAGAAAAAGTACATAATTTTTTCTCAAACCCATTTGTAAATTAAAAAAAAATTAGTTTAAGACATAATAGTGGAGTCCAAAGGTTTTAGAAATTATTAATAGGGTGTTAATTAATACTCCCTCCGTCCCAAAATATAAGTCCATTTTGACATTTTTAAAGTCTTTCTATTCCAACTTTGACCTTAATTATTTTTTGTCGTGTTATATAACACTTGATGCAAAATATATAAATGGACTTGTGTTTTAAATGCATTTGCATTGGTATACTTTTCATCAAGTATTATATAACATGAAGAAAAAAATAATTAAGGTCAAAGTTGAAATGAATAGACTTTGAAAAATCAAATATGGACTTATATTTTGGGACGGAGGTAGTATTTATTTAGTTAGCTATTTAGAATTGAGTTTATTAATAAAATTTATTAATATTAGTTAGACTTCAATGTTAATTTCCAATGAAATTAGTTGTATAATAAAATGAGATGAAGCTAAAAAGGTTTGTAACTATTTTTATATATTATTAAACAAACTTTAACTTACAAACTTAATAAAGAAAATATTTAACGCACATTAAACTATGACCAATTAGATACATTCCGTGTGCTTCATATTACCATGCAAAAACCATCTAATGCACAAGTATTGTAGGGATAAGTAATAGACCAAAAGAAATAAAGTCATTTTTTTTATCATGCAAATAAGTAATAGGCCAAAAGAAATAAAGTAATCACAACTTATTAACCAAAAGTTCATATATAAAATACAACACCACAAAAGCAAAACAACATCAAACACTTTTAAATTTTTATACAAGAAAGTTAAAACATTTCATACAATATACTAAACAATAATTAAGTATACACTCGCCAATATACAGAAATAATACAAGATTAACAATTAGATTCTTAGCCCGTGCGTAGCACGGGTTCTGCATGCCTCGTTTATCATAAACATGATTTGGAATAAAAAGTTGTCAAAAGTCAAAAATGTAAACATTAATTTACTACAGAATGACCTTTCACACCTGTATGGTCAAATTTGAATCTCTGTTTACCCTTTCTTTTTCTTTCTGAGTATTTACAATTAATATATATATATAGCAAAAGATTCGAGTGTGCCCCAAGAAAATAGTAACTATAAGAATTATTTAGGAAATATGTACATCCTTTTTACATAATTTGTCTTGACTCCATTTTCTGACACATTACGTGAGCACAAAGAAACCATTAAACCTATAACGATATTTGTGCGAGTTTTAGATTGTACGTCTTCATCAAATGAGACGATTCAGTTGTGGCCCAAAATTATTTTCTCATAAGTTTATGGTAAATATTTACTAATTATTACGCTTTCTTAGTAAAGATTTATATAGGGTTTTGATTAATTATATAAAATGTTTCAGAATTTTCAGCATTTGTTGTCAGTTGAACCAGTATGTGGTCATGTAGCTTCAAAGGCTTTACGTCCAATCGTTCATAGTCGAGGTATGAGTTTCTGTTTATATGAAGTTGAAAGTTATATTATAGATGTGAATTATCTATGATATATATGATGTTGTTTTTGAGCTTGAGCATGCATGTTGCGTTGTGTGCGAATCCCAACAATGGCTGTAGATCCTAGGTTAATAAGTTAGTTTTCGACTTACTAAACACGCAGAACACATTTTGGGGCCACAAACACAGCAGAATTCATGAGAGAACTCTGTAATTAAGCATGTAGAGCAGTGGACACTGGGCAGTCCTCATGTGGTCTCCAAGAACAAAGCAATCAAAACGGACAATATTGTGGTCTTGATAGCCAGGGTGTTACAATGCCTAATCATTAGTAAAATTTTGTATATAAAATTGCTGCTGCAATTTTGGAATCGTTTATGTAATTCTTTTGAGCATCAAACTACCTTCACCTCATTAATGGTTCAGACTTGAAGCTACAACTACACAATATTAAATACATGCATCCTATCATTCATAAAAAAAATAACTTCTAGTATATTTTCAAAGCAACAAGCGCCATCGATCCTTAATTACATGTATTTAAACTCAACGAGTGCCATCCAAATGCTTAATGTGTTGATTGAAGTGTATTGGCAGTTGTATTCATGGTTGATGATGCTTCCAGCTTTATGTGATCTTGATGTTTTGATGATGTAAGTGAAGCTGCTATATTGCTATTGGCTGGTGTGAGGCTGCTTGCTGCATTGTATTAGCTATATGGTGGTTAATTTAGTGCAGGAAATGTAGTCAGGACTTTGGAGATATCTATAGAGTTTGGATGATTCTGATTAGAGCTTAGAAGAATGGTGATGCCTGGTCTGGTTTCTAGTCTCTATGTTTCCTTGAGGATGTCAGCTGCAGCAAATATGGGGATATAGGGCCAGTCTATGGAAATGTAGCCGGCCTGGATTCAGCTAGCTTTAAGTGACCTTGATCATTGGATGGTGCCTTCATGTTCCTGCGCCCTTATTCTCCTTGTGTGACGGGTAACTGAACAATGTTGAATATGGTGTGTTTGGGATACTGGAGGAAATGTAGTCTAGTGCTTGTGATATCCTTAAACTTGGTGAAATTGGTGAATTTGGCTGTGTCTTGTTTAGGCTGCTGTCTGGCTCTATAGCTTGAGACAAGTATTATGTTTGTATATATTCACCTTTTCACCCCCAAAAAAAAGCTCAATATTCTGATGTTTATCACAAAATAACCAATGAAACTATTGAACCGTTGAAAATGATATGATATATGGAGTAAAAGAAACCATATATCTTTATCGAAAAATTATGTCATATCATGTAGTTTAAGTGACACACTGGATGCGCGCCTCTAAGTGTGTCAATAATTGAAACCAATTTTATTGTCATACTTGTACCAGCTGTAACACTTCTGATGTCTGTGGATGAATGAATGAAACAATTTCTAATGTTTGTGTGATTTATTTGTCAGCTTTTTACAATATCCGATGTGCTGGAAAGTGTATAAATTTTGAAACCATGAGGATGGTACTATTAAACCGCTGTATCCATGCTACAGGTGTTGTATCAAGATATTATTCCACCTTTTTTTTACAGTATTCATACGTACACCTCCATAATGTGTATGGTTTAATTGTTCTTAGAACTACAAATTTTGAAACTGTACAGGATTTCATAACTCGAGTGAAGGAGATCACTACCAAATTCTAGGTGTTCCCTACAATGCTAGCAATGACGATATCAAGAGGCTTTTCATGTGGTAAGAAGCTCGAATTATGTATATTTTTACTATCCGGCCTGCCTACGCAATTTTTCCTGTATATTTTCTGAACTTAATATATATTTTTAGGAAACATGCATTTGGTTTATTTGAACTTCTTATAAGCATCGATTTTCCCAAACATAGCATACTGGCAACTGGCAAGTGGTGTATTCTTAGTAGGAACACAGTGAGACTTGTAAATGATACATTCATTTGTGAGGGACACTCCAATGATAGAAACATTGGATGTATGATTTTGAATATATATTTTTGGGTATGAGGAAAGTCTAATATAATAGGAGTAAAATTGCAATAATTTTTGCAGGAAAAGTATTTGCAATCTGAGTGTCTTTAACCTTAAGTTCCTAGCTAAGCAATAAAAGAACTAATAATTGGCCGAAATAAGGAATATCATAGCTTATACTGTCATTACTCTTTAGAGGAATCAATAGGTGAAAAAATATTGCATGAAGTTTGAAATTTGCGCAATCTTCAGTTGCAAAGTACTAACATTCAAACACTGAATTACGCTGTAAACAATCCTTTTTACAAAGGTCTCTTATTTATGTAATTGGTAAACATCTGTATTGAATGTATGATCCCTGTTTCTCGTAGTTTGTCACACATAACGACCCTCAACCATTAATATCGATTTGAAAAAAAAAAAAAAAAGTCTCTCAAAGAAAAGGTTGTATATATCTTAACAAAATACCAGTATTGGCTATTAGGCTTTTGCAAAAATAATCTATATCAAATTCCACTGGGGTATGCAAATTGCAAATGTTGCTCTTTGTTTAACTAATTGGTTTAAAGTTTAGGAGCTATAACAGTAAAATGGGAGATGAAAGTGAAGGAGAACTAACTACATATATCCTCTATGCTTTTGGCAAATCCTCCCTTCACTATTGTCAGCTCATAAAAAACATCCACACACACAAGGAAAGAAAGATCGAGACGAGAAAATAAATATCAATGGCTACCTTAGTACCTTATAATATGTTTTATGGCATACTTGGGTACTTAATGAGATGATATGATTCTTTTCGTTGGTTTCACTAATTGTAGTTATTTTAGTTTTGCTCACAGCACTTTTGTGTTTGGCAGTTGACCACCAATCAATATATTGGATCAGCGGGTTATATCCGCTCTTTAATTGCTATTAGATCAGAAATTGTAGCATTTCTGTGTTTATATAATATTTAAGCTCATCCCAAATATACTTTAATGATAAAACCTATTCTAACACATCCTGTTGCAAACTTATGGATTATTAATTCCCTTACAATTACATTTAATTGTAAGTGCATATGATTTTCTATATATTCATGGCAATAACTTCAAGTGTAAAGCCTTTGATGCATATATATTAGAATACATAAATATTTGTTCAAAATGTTTTACAAGAGATGTTCATCATTTTAAACACTTGTGTAATATGAAATGCTAGTTTCTGGTACCTTGCCTCCTGCTTGGGCGACTGATTTCTTAATGTTCTCACTAACTGCTTTGCAGATGGCAAAGAAGTATCACCCGGATGCGAATGAAAACAAAACCTTAGCAAAGATAAAATTTCAAGAGATAAGAGAGTCTTACGAGGTATACCTTTTGTTGGTCTGGTATTTAATTTCTTAGGAAGATCATTCTTTAGTTCTAAATTTTCTGATTCTCCCGTTGTGGATGGTGAACTATAGATTTTGCAAGATTCTGAAAGGAGAGCTGAATATGACAAGGTAACATGATTTGGGATTAATTTTAACTGTATGTACTTCTAGTTACAAACAAGATCAACTAAGCATTTTCCCACTAAAACATTAGATACCTAAGGGTATAAAGTTTCTGTAGAGACAGGTGAAGCATGAATCCAGGCATACGGAAAACATGAGTTGTAATTCTTCCAGAGATACTGGCGGATTCGAACATGAAATACATGGTAGCTGGGATCTTGAGTATTCTTCTTTCCAAGATTTATTTTCTGCGGTAATCCAGTTTATATCGTCCGCGTATAAACATTTGTTTGAGTATTGACATTTCTGAGATACACTAAACCAAAATATGTGTTTTGGATATCTTGCAGATTAAAAGAGAGACGGAAGCATGTCAGGTTTTTTACATGAGAATTGTTATATGTACACGAATTTATTTTTTCAAGCTCATCCATACTTTTGTTGTTTTGAATATTTCAGGCTGTTTTGTCAATTTCTTTTATGGAGGCTGCCCGTGGCTGTTCAAAAGAGATATCATTTTCTGCGAAAAGCCTTTGTGATTCCTGCCGTTAGTTCTTTATCTTTCAAATTTTACTAGTTTAAAAGACCCAACTGAAGTTTCTCATAGTTCTACATATTTCTAAAGTATGTAACTCATACTGTAGAAATGAGTTGAACTTAACTTAGATCATGACAAGATAGGCTAAAATTATCATGATTTGACATGAATAATATTGCCTATGTATACTTATAGCATTAGAACGTGGTAGTTTTTAAGCTGGAAATGTTCTGGAAATCTCATACACTAATTCCTTAAACCTTAAACTTTTTTCTTGCTTGTACTTAATCTGTGAACCAAGTTGATACGGCTAAGCTAAAGACCCTTTTGTTTACAAAAGCATTTACTACAATGAAACTTTTAATTTAATACTACATTATACATGATGATTTTGTTTAGTTTCAGCTTGTTTCACATAGAATCAAACCTTTAATACTTGCTGGCTAAATCAGAACGTAGTTGTGTGTTTAATAGTATTCTATAGCTTTTGTAATTAAACTGCAAATGTATTGATGTTGGACAGGCGTCCTAGCTAATGGTTTGCTTATAACATTCTAACTATTTAAACATTTTTTTATGGGACAAGATTGATATATATTCTAAAGTGGATGGTAATTTTTTGTTTGAACGGTGATTTATTATCGATCTACTACAACATCCAGCTTGTGTCCTATTTGTGATGCAGATGGGCATGGTTGCGCCTGGGAAGTTTGTACAAACTGTAAGGGAGCTGCCAAGGTAACCAAAGAGATCTGAGGGATCCTAGATGTTTCTATGATCAATAGTAAATTGAAAATTATCCCTTACTAAGTTGATTATTATGGTTCTTACCGTGATTTTTTTTAGATGAAGTCTGATTTTGGGAGTAGGTGCAGCACTTGTAAAGGGTTAGGCTACATAAATAAGGTCTGAATTCTGAGATTGGTGTAAGCTATAGCTAAATATTATAATCTGCCAAAAATTGATCAATTGTTTTAATTCATCTGGCGTAGGAGCAAAGTTCCTGTAGAACATGCGGAGGATCAGGAAGAGTGAAGGTAATCAAGGAGGTTAATGTTACAATACCGGCTGGTTAGTATTGGCCTATGTTACTCGCTATGAGTTGATTTGTAGATGAACTTCATAAAAAAAAATGATGGCATTATGAACTTGGCAACTCAAATCATTTGTAGAGGACAGATATATCAAAACTATAAGGCTATAATTCACCTTTTTATCATGCACCTTTATTAAGAATACCGTTATCTGGATCTTTCTATCTATATATGTCGTAACACGAGACTATTGACTAGTTCTCATTTTTATTTTCTGTAAATTAGGCATAGACACTGACGATATCATATCTATTCCAAGAGCTGGCAGTGTTGGAATACGAGGTAAACCTCGCACCTTAAAACTAAGACTGAAGGTAAATATTGTCTATTTTAACTATGTTTTTAGTTTGCTTTAATATTTGATTAACTATTTTCCGCTTATCTAATCTACCATGCTTGCAGGCTAATCTTACATTTTATTGTTGTTTCATTTAGGTTGCTGAAGACCCTGTTTTCAAAAGAGATGGTTCAAATCTTTATGTAGATTCAAAAATTAGTTATAGTCAGGTAAGGACTGAATGATTCTAAAAGTTCCTACGCACACACAAATACATTTGACCAATAAAAATTATATTAAAAGTTAAAACTATGTTAAAACAAAATTCCTGTTCATAATAAGAATCTTCAATTACCTTTGGAATGTAGCAAGTGTACATAACTGAAACAATGTTATAAAGGATTGAGATCCTCTTATGTAAACATATGTTTTTTTATAGAATATGCACTATTGTAGCTACTGAAAATGATATATTCTCCTAATAATAATCTTAACAATCTTCCTGTTTCCACATGTAATGAATTCATTGTATAGTGAAAAAGTAGGTGACTTTCTTTCTGCGGTAAAAATGTGACATGTGACATGTGACATTAGGAAGATTGTTAAGATAATGATCGGAGGATATGTCATTTCCCAAAAACTTTTGTTGTTTTCTCACTTAAGACCGGAATGTTTGAAATAGTTATGTTATCTTAAAATTTTTATATCTTGAAGCATCTTTTAACACTATTGCCATGTTGGTGCTTCATTCTGTGTAATATATGGATGTTTGTAAACCATTTGCGTCAAGCATAACATGTTGAAATAATTAAGTACTGAGTAATTAATATTTAGTTTTTACTATGTTTTTAATAATTGATAAAGTTCTCAAAACTTGACAGGCGATTATGGGCGGTAAGGTTGAGGTACCAACCTTAAGTGGAAACACAGAAGTAGAAGTGAGTTTGTCTCTCTAAAGTATCTAATTGTCATGCACAATTTGATTTTAAGCGTATGGGCTTACTTCTGAAAGAAATTCCCCAACACCTATTTCTGTACCGGAGAGCATATGGTCAATCATCGTTAGAACTTTTTTATTATATATTTATACCTTACATATTTCCCTATGTGAAAAACTTAGACCATAAAGCATTTCGTCGTAAAGTTGTACAAAGAAATGCAGGGCCAATTATGGGTCAAAATAATACTGAATTACGATGTACGTTTAGAAATATAAAACATGAAGATGTTTTCGGATTCTAAGAGTTTCAAATAAACTTCAAGACTATTATTGGATTTCATTTGCTTAAACTAATATGAAATAATGATCTATGATACTTCTGCAGATACCTAAAGGGGTTAAACCGGGACAGGTTTCAATACTAAGAGGAAAAGGTACAGATTTTGTGTTACTAAAGATTCTTCTTACTCTTGATACACACACAAAGATACGAGTGTGCGCAGACACACACCCCACTCTTACACACTGAATTCCTATATTAATATAACAGGCTTGCCAAAGGAATGTTTTTCTGTGTTACGTGGAGACCAGTATGTACGTTTCTGCTATGACTACACTAGGTAAGTATTCATTTTCTTTTGAATTTTTGCCTTAATACATATTATCGAATTGTCCGCAAGCAATCATATGGTAATATATTTTTGTTACTAGTTTATAATAGTTTCAAATATACAACAAACTTAAATGTACTGCTAATAAACATACTTTTACGAAACTCGTCTATAAGTATTTTTTTAGAGACTATTTCAATGTGACTAGCAAAAAGAAAGGGGGAGCCACTGAGTAGGTTTAAAGTCTCTTTTCCTGCTGATTTGAGACGTATAGGAAAGGGACACTAGAACGGGCATATTTGGAATGTTACAGGTCACTATGGGGTTACGACCCTCATAATACCATCTTTCATATTTTAAAGTTGATGCTCGAATTAAAACTCTTTAATTTACACAGCTTTCAGCTGATTAGTATATAAACATGTATTTCAGGATGAGAAAACTCAGGTACTTCTAACAAGAAAATCAAACTGTAAGATCCTCAGAAAAGAGATAGACGTTAAATCTTATTACATTAGTATTAACCGCGTACGCGCCCTGTCCCAAAATGGGATTGGATGGAATAGAGAAAACAGAATCGTTATCGGGTCGATAGTTTGGGAGGGATAAGCTTACAAAATGGAAGCTTATCCTGTCCACGACGGTCAGATGCTGGCTCTCTTCATCTCTCCTAAACTTCCTGTTGGTTTTGGCCAAGCTATATGAGGTAGTAAGCCTACACTTCGGAGACAGAGCCCCACCCAGCAATAAGGTGAGGCGTAGGTTAACTAATACAAAGAAGATAGAGTTCACTAACTTTGCCTTTGGGTTGCAAACTCCATGCATGTGGAAATGGATCCTTGCTGTGTGCACGGTATTGATTACTTACATTGACTAACTTCTCATTCAGAACTCAGTATATATAAATCAAGATTACTATATTTCTAGACTTAACCTATTCTGTATAGACGTCTATGTGTAATGTTCATAACGAGTGTACACATACTGCGCTTTTCTGCGATTTTTGTTTTTCCTTTGAGGCGCTTTATTTTCAATACACAAAAAATGATACTCCCTCCGTCCCTTATTAAATGTCCTGTTTGAATTTTCAAAGTCTTTCTTTCTCAACTTTGACCTTAAATAATTTTGTTTGTGTAATATAATATTTGATACAAAATATATGAATAAATTAAGTTTTAAATGTATTTTCATTGCGTATAATTTTTATCAAATACTATATAACACAAGTAAAAATATTCAAGGTCAAAGTTGATAAATAAAGACTTAAAAAGTCAAACATGGACATTTAATAAGGGACGGAGGGAGTAGCATACTAAAGGACAAGATCTGACCCTTGGATCAAAAAAACTAAGATTTAAAAACACGGAGGACCACTTTTGCCAATTCAGCAAAGTTACCCCACTAACCCCATCCCCTACCTCTCATTTTCCACCATTCAATATCAAAACAAATCCACACACTCTCTCTAAACAAACCAAAAACTACCATAAAAATTCAAAATAAAACCAACTTTTAACCGTTAAAATAAAAAATAAACACAAAAATGGAAGAATCATCGAGTCCACAAGCAGATCCACAAAAAAAGGGGTTCAAAATGAACCTACCGAGTCTCGAGATGAAGGTACGATGCTTCCGACTAATTATTTAGTTGTTTTATTAGTATCTCTAGTAATTTTGTACTTATTTATAAATGTTATTGCTACTTATGAAGATTTTTGTGTATTTTTTTGTTAATTTTTGATGTTATACTGTGATGATTATGTACTTATTTGAGTTTTATAAGATATTTATTAAGATTTTATAGTTTTTGTTGATTTTATATGTTT
The DNA here is from genome assembly GCA_030686995.1 of Artemisia argyi. Lineage (NCBI taxonomy): Eukaryota > Viridiplantae > Streptophyta > Magnoliopsida > Asterales > Asteraceae > Artemisia > Artemisia argyi. Next base: position 131,024,466 of record CM060692.1, read on the forward strand.
ATTGAGGGATTGTTATAATAATTTGATGAATGTTGTGATTTTATTTAGATTTTGGTAGTATATCACATGTGATAAAACAGTTGTAGTTGTTTTATTCGATTTTTGGTAGTATAACATCTGTGATGATGAACAGTGGTAGTGGTTTTCTTTGATTTTTGGTGGTATATCATCTCTGATGAATGTTGTGATTGTCTTCGGTTTTTTGTAGTATATCACATGTGATAAAATAGTTGTAGTTATTTTCTTCAATTTTGGTAGTATAAGATTAACATCTGTGATGATTAACAGTTGAAGTGGTTTTCTTCAATTTTTGGTAGTATAGCACATGTGATAATGAGCACTTGTAGTCATAATAAATTAATAACTATATTGCTAGTATATCTGATGAGATTTTTAGTGTATTTTTTTTTTTTTTTAATTTTTTTGCTTTTGAAAAAAATACATCAGAGATTAAGTTTTTGCTTTTGAAAAAAATGTAGAAGATGATATTTATGAGCATCTGGATACGATAGAAGCTTTAAACAATTAGTTTATATTAATAAAGCTTTAAACATAAAAAAATTGCATATATTGTGTCACTAGATATTGTGTCACTATCTAAACAAAATTGTAAATGCAGTTGTGTCGTCAAGCAAATTTTTGACTCTATCTCCAGAGATTGATAAAAGTAAAGGTATATTGCTTATTTGTAGTATGTCACCTGTGATACAACAGTTGTAATGATTTCTTATTGGTTGTATATCACCTGTGATACAACAGTTGTAAACTTGTAATGATTGCTTATTGGTAGTATATCACCTGCGATATTTGATGACGTATACTTATTCAGTTTATATATCACGTATGATATTAAAAAAATGAAATATTCATACACTAACATGGTATATATTTTATGCAGATTTGAATATAAAACTCAGAACTATTAAGAATAAAAGAAGCAAAAAAGCAGGGGTTGAAGAAGTGAACAAAGAAACAACATCACCACCGACAACACTAACAATACCAAGCAAATTAACAAAATCCATTGCTAGACGTTTAAGCTTAGAAAAAATAACAAGAACAAAAACAGAAACACCACCAACAAAATACTGAAGAAACATCTGTGATATCACATGTGATATAACAGGATCTACAACCACCAACACCACCAACAGTGACTGTTGAACAGAGACTGCATATAAGAAAGCAAAGACGGTTGTTGAAAAAGAAGAAGATGAATGAAGAAGAAGAGGCTGCAAAAAAAGAGTGAAATGGGAAAGAAGACAAAAGGAGGTGATGCTCATAAATCTGGCAAGAAGAAAGTTGTAGAAAATAAAAAGACAAAAACATCAATTAGTAATTTTCTTTTGCTACTTAAATTGTAATTTTCTCTTGCTACTTAAATTGTAAACAATAGTAATTTCTATCCAGTTGTAAACAATGCTTTTAGTTTATCTAACTACTAGCCTAAGGCCCGGCTGTTGGCCGGCTAGCTTAAAGTTGTTAGCCTCGCTATTTTATAAAGATAACGTCACACATGTGAAATAGACTAGATATGTAGCATGTTGTGTCCTTAGGGACTACTTATGTAGATTAGGCAAACATGTAGTGTGATGAGCCTATAAATACCCCTCATGACTCTCCATGAGAGGTGTGGCAAAGTGTGTGTAAAGTTTCACTTCATTTCATATTAATAAAACACATAGTTCTCCACATTTCTCTCTCTACTTTCTCTCTCTAAAAATAACCAATGGTTTTCACATATTTCGATCAACCTCGACCTCCGGAACGTGTTTCTTGGTCATAACAAGTGGCATCAGAGCTAACCAGGGGCGAATCATGGTGTTTTTGTGGTGAAAAATCGTGTTTTTGGGTGAAAAAAGTGGATTTCGTTACTGTTCATCGGCGTATTACCGAGTTAAGAAAGGCTTTATCGAGTTAGGTTGTTTATCGAGTTAGGGTAAGAAGTACCGAGTTAGCTAAACTTTGTATCAAGTTACTTATTTTGGCGAGTTAGCCATTTTAGCGAGTTAGCTACTACCTTATCGTTTATCGAGTAAGGTTATTCGTATTTGCTACCTAAGGGAAACTATACTCGGTTGTTTTCTCTTTATCGAGTTTGCAAAATTCTTATCGAGTAACAAAATCTTACCGAGTTAGGTTCAAAGCTTATCGAGTTTATAATAATTGTAACTTTACCAAGTTAGAACTACAAGGTGTACCGAGTTACAAAGTTTTACCGAGTTACAAGTCTTTACCGAGTTACAAGATTTTCCGAGTAAGCAGCCTTGCCGAGTTTGAAAGGTGTTATTGAGTTTGAAAGGTTTTACCGAGTTTGAAAGGTGTTATCGAGTTCTAAGGTTTACCGAGTAAGTAAAAAAAAAGTTTTTTGGCGGGAAAATTTGAGTACTATTTACTTTTTAGAGGAGACTAAACGTTCAATTTTTACGCGAAATTCAAATTTTGGTATAACGTTGAAAATTTTGGTCCAAAATTCATATTTTTAGGCCAAAATTCAAATGTTTTTGGTGAAATTTGGCGTAAAAATTTTTAAAACTCAAATTTTTATGGTAACCTTAGCATTGCATTTCTTAGTGATTTCCAAATTTTGAGAGAGAAAATTCTATTTTTGAAGGGAAAATACGAAATCACTACGAATCAACCAGATTGAATTTCAAGCTTCACCAAAAATACACCACGTATTGCTTAAAAGATCCTGATCAAGAATCACAATCAAATGATAAACAGCTAGTATCAGATTTTTGTGACTACGGAGTTTTTGTACAATATTGCTTATTTGGATTTAAAGTTCATTTCAAGGGCATGTGTACTTATTTATCTCAAAGTCTAGGGGTAGATGGATGCATGACTTTCGGAGATACTTGTTTGGGTAAACACTGGTAGAGATAGTGATTAAGACTTGGATTATCTAGTTATACCCAATGTAAGGAGTTACATTGTAGTACTCACGGGTTAAAGCTATCACTTTAAGGAGTTATGCTGTAGTACTCAGTGTCACATGAAGTTGTGGAGATTCCAAGAGGCAGAGATTTCATATACTGTTTGCACGTTTGAGTATATGGATCTACCTATGCTTAAAGGAGTTACGTTGTAGTGCTCAGTATAGGTTCTTAGTCACACTATCGTACAAGATTAAGTTACGTATCTAAGGGATGTTTGCTTTATTCTCAGATCGGTTATATTGGGTTGTCTCCATTAAGTGGTCATTTACTAGCAGGTTGGATTTTGAAGAGGTCGCTTGTAGGTTGAAGAGAAGATATGAGATTGTAGAAAAAGAGAGTCATATCTTATCAACATATACTCAAAGAATGTGCTTCGAAGAGCTGTTATGGCTTCAAAATTACATCAAGTACAAGGTGATTGATTCGTTGTGTTTTGGTGTGCAAAACAATTTATCAATATATCAACAAACGTGAGGTCTAAGTTATCGTGAGACAACTAGACGTAGATAAATACGAGTAAACCTTTTAGGAAAAAGATTACCTCGCAAAACTCGTGAAAGTGATATTAAATTGTGAGACCGGGAAGTGATTTCCCGGGTCGTACCCTAACGAGGTGTGAATGGAAAGCTTCGAGTGAGATTGAGATTAAAATTTTGTATGTTGGAAGGATTGTTTGGTTTTGTGATACGTTAAATTGACGGAAATTTGAAATTATCAAACGTAAATGAATTGTAAACAACCTAAGGGGAAATAAAAGGCGATAGGTAAACTAGGGAAGTCCTAAAACACTACGGGAAGCAAAGTTAGGTATCGGGAATCCTAAAACACAAATAAACAAATAAACGTGACGTTTATTTAAGATAAATGTCAACGCGCAATTAAAAACGTGAAAATTTAGCTACGCAAGTCCTACGGGTGTAAAAACGATTTTTCTACGTTTCTAATGATGAAAGAAAATTTTTAGAAAAAGAAAAATATTTTTTAGCTTTTTTATTTTTTTATAATGAATTAAAAACTGAATTAATAAAATTAATCCTAGAAAAATAGTGAAACTAATTGGAAAATTATGAATTTTTTTGGGAAGATCTAATATACAAATAAGAAGCTGAGAAAAATATAAACTTGAGATAAGCAGTTAAAATAAGCTAGAAATAAGCAATACTAAGAGCTGGATTATAAATAAGCAAACAAAATTAATCAAATTTAAATATTAAATGAAAGAAGGCATGACAAGAAAAATGGGCTAGTACAGATGGGAGGGTTGTTGTGTGTTGTGTCTGTTTGGAGAGGGGGAGGTCACAGGTTCGACCCCTGTGGCTTCCCTTTTTACAAAACATTTTTTTATATATATATATTCTTTATATGGCAGAAACCAATAAAGGCTTTTTATTAAAACTCAAAGTAGATAAGCTGAGAGGGGCTTTTTAAAAAAGAAAAACAGCTTAATGAAGCTGTGCAACCCAACAGTTGGAAGCAGTACAAACAACAATAAGAATCAATACTAACAACAAGAATCAATAACAAAATCAAGAACAACAATCAGTTCCAACAGACTAAGTACACACTCAGCATACGGTCTCAAAGTAGCCAAAAGAAAGGCTCAAAATAAGCGGCAAATAAGCTCAAACCTAAAATATTAAGGGGGCAAAAGTGATACTACATGGCTGAGAACCTAAAAACCTAAAAAAAACCCCATCAGAAAGTGACCAATTGAACCTTAATGAAGCCAAGATTCAACAAGAAAAAGCCATCTGTGACTGAAACCAACTCAGTACATTCTGACTTTTTGTTTACGAATAAGCTTACGAACAAGCATGACAATCCAATCTAAAACTATATCTAAAGATTCTATACTACTAACTGTTTATTTAACACAACGCAAAATTTAAATCCTACTCTAACTTAACTAAAAATTGCGATCTAAGGGAGTGTTGGGACCTGATGTGCAACAGGCCTGCTTATGGCAGTTGGTTTGCAAGCTTGGATTCAAGCTACCAAACACTAAATCAAGCTAAAGTGGTTAAGTTCTAAACTACAAACTAATTATAAAACAAAAGTCACAACCTCATCTCTACTTAAATTAATCTAAAAGTGGAGCCAAAAAGGATCACAGAGTCTGCTGAACCAGAGGGTTCAAAATTGATAAAACTAGGAATAGTGACCAACGATCCTAAGTACCAAATGCAACTAGTGAAACACCCTATAGTGGATTAATGTAAAGTGGAGATCACAACTAAGATAGCTATTCCTGAACTAATGACATTAGCAGATTTTATAAGTAAATTTGGCAAGCCACCTGAACTACCTAATCAACTACTTGCAACTAGTTTGTAATGATTTAAAACTACGTATTACATTAATTAAAAACTGATCAAAGCTTAAATTTGGAGCAAAACAGATTTTTGTTCAAGAAAATGCCATGTGCCAAACACCCCTTCACAGGGATATTTGCTAGGAATATTAAAACTAAAACAGACTTTCAAAAAGTAAACTTGTACTGAAGAGATTGACCTGACCTAAGTGAGCATAACTAAAAAGGAGATAAGTAATTTGTAGGAGCAAACAAGCTGAAACTAAAAAAAATTTTTTGATGAATTAAACTTGTATTAATATGCAAAGAAACTTGAGTACAATAACTGAAACTAATAAAGACTTAAACCAAACACAAATCTAAAAGAAACCAATTGACTCAACAGCCTTCAAAGGAATTACATTTAAAGCTTAAACTTAAAAACTGAAAATTTTTAAACTACGACCTAGTTAAAACTTGACTGCCTCCAATGGGCTTACATATCATCAATTTATACTAAGTGAGAAGCTAGGGTTTCTTGGTCTCTTCTTGTCTTGAAGCCTTTGATGCCTCTTGAATTAAATCTCCTCCGTTGAATCAACTTTGTAGTAATCTCAGCCTTCCATCTTGATTTGGCGCCAATTTGAGTGTTTGTGGATTGGTGACTTGGCTGTGGTAGGTAAGGATTTGTGAGAGGTGAGGGAGGATGGTGGAATGGTGTTTTGAGGGTGGAGGAGTGTTGCAGGAGGTTGAGTGGATGAGGGGGATTGCTTCGTGGGTAAAGAGAGGATAGGGGGTTGTGTAGGATAATAGAGGTGAAGGACAGTGGAGGTGGTTTGTTTTTTGGGTAAAAGCCGGGAAGAAGAAGATATTTGTTGACTGGGTGTTGACTAGGTTAAGGGGGGGGGGGGCGTGTTTTATTAGAACGTGATAGGGTTTGGGCTGATGGTTGGGCTTTGAGGTTGGGAATAAAGGGTGGTCTTTGGGCTGGTAATGGTTGTGTTGGACAGGTTTCATACTTTTTATATAAAAAGCCCACATGGTTATGTATCAAATAAACACAAGGACCAATTATGTAGTTTCTGAAAATCAAGGGACCAAAACTGCCAACCTTCCAAACTTCTACCAAGGGCCAATTCTATCAAGTTATGAATTCCCAAGGTTCACTTTGTCGTTTTTCTTAAATTTAGAATTCCCGAGGACTATTTTTGATAACCTTGCAAACTTGAGGGACCTTTCTTGTAAACTTTTGAAATTGTAATCCAAGGACTTAATCTTTTCATTTGAGGATTGTTGGAGGGCTTTTGTTGACTTTTCTTCATAAAGACTTTCCAGGGACTATTTCTGACAATTTCTGAAAGTACAGGGACCAATCTTGCCAAATGTGGAATTCCAAGGACTAAACTTGTACATTTTTGAAAGTTTATTACCCAAAGATCATTTGTGATATCTTTTGACTTTTAAAGAACTTTGAGTTGACTTTTCTTTCAAAACAAATACTCAGGGACTGATTTTGTCAAGTTTTGAATAGTTGGGGGACTGAAACTGCCAATTATGCAAACTTTATTCGTTTTTCATCTGTTTTCAATCATTTTGCATCTAAAACATATAAAACACGATCTTTGGGATATTTTCTGTATTTTGATGCATTTTTTGGTGTTTTTAAACGTTTTTGCAGTTTATATTTACTAAAAATGATGAGTATTTACACACTCATCAATCCCCCACACTAAACTATTGCTAGTCCCTATCAATCTTTTGTGAAAATTTAATGAATTTGAAGTCTCTTTACCAAAAGCCATTACTTCTGGAGTAGCCAAATGTTTCGGTTCAAGTAAGAACTATGGTACACCGATAACCATATGATTTTGAGCAAACCATAAGCTTCCAACGGTTTTGATTTGTCTTTACCAGGAGCCGTTTGCTTCTGGACTAGCCAACTCTTGATGGACATAGTCAACAACTTGGTGAGTTGATTACCAATTATGGTATTCCACTGCCTTTTCCACAAGCCATAATCTTGCGGGCTAACCAACTCTTTTACTTTTTAGGATATGGTGAGTTGAGCACCATACAATTTTTGGCAAATTGCCAACCATAAACGGATTTGAGATATCTTTACCAAGAGGCGTTTGCTCCTGGATTAGTCAGTCCTTATGTTAGACGTGGTGGACTGATAACCTATTGTTGTGTAAGTGCAAGGCACTTCAAAAAAAAATTTTTTGGCCAAAATGGGGGTATTATGGCACAAAAGTGATTAAATTCGCCAGAATTTACCCCCCCCCCCCCCTCCCCCACACTTAGAAGTGAATATTGCCCTCAATATTCAAAGTACCGGCTTTTATGCCGATATTTTAGAATGTAAAATGTTTAGATTTGGGCAAGTAGGTTTTTTTTTTTTTTTTTTTTTTTTTTTTTTTTTTTTTTTTTAGTGTGGGTACTCCCCCACACTAGTTTTTAGAAAAGAGGGAGAAGTTTAGAAAGATGGGTGAAAATCCATGTGATGCTACTGTTTTTGTTAACCGAGTCACTAGCTTGACTCGACCCCGAATTCATTGGTCCATGGGGAAAGTTTGGAGGTCCGGGACAACCATAGGTGGTATGTCCCCTCCAAAGTAGTGCTTCAACCGATGCCCATCCACTTTGAAATTTGGACCGTCATTTTGAGATAACTCGACGGTACCATATGGAAAAACTTTGGCAACGGTGTAAGGTCCAGTCCAGCAGGTTTTAAGCTTACCCGAAAATATCTTCAATCTAGAGTTAAAAAGAAGGACTCGGTCACCAACGTTAAAAACGTGGTTCTTGATTTTGGAGTCGTGGATCTTCTTTGTTTTCTCTTTATAGATTAAAGAGTTTTCGTAAGCTTTATCACGAAGTTCATTTAGTTCATTGAGTTGAACTTTCCTATGATCACCCGCAGACTTGAGATCGAAGATGGCATTCTTTAAGGCCCAATAAGCTGTGTGCTCGAGCTCAATCGGTAGATGACACGCTTTTCCATACATAAGCTTATAAGGATTACACCCGATGGGTGTTTTATAAGCCGTGCGAAAAGTCCATAGAGCGTCATCTAATTTGTCCGACCAAGAGGCACGGTTTTCGCCTACGGTCCTTTCAAGAATTCTTTTCAAACCACGGTTTGAAACCTCCACTTGCCCACTCGTTTGTGGGTGATAAGCGGTAGCAAGTCGGTGAGTGACACCATACTTGAGCATGACTTTTGCAAATTGGTCATTGCAAAAGTGAGTACCGCGATCACTAATGATAGCGTGGGGAGTTCCAAACCTAGTAAAGAGAGATTTTAAAAATTTTACAACTACTCGGGCACCGTTAGTTGGGAGAGCTTTGGCTTCGACCCATTTCGACAAATAGTCAACGGCCACGAGTATGTACTTGTTCCCTCGTGAAGACGGGAACGGCCCCATAAAGTCTATGCCCCAAACATCGAAGATTTCACAAACTTGGATGACATTTTGTGGCATTTCATCCCATTGTGTTATCTTTCCTTGACGTTGACACGAGTCACAAGATTTGACTAAGTCATGGGCGTCTTTGTAAATTGTGGGCCAATAAAAACCCGAATCAAACACTTTTCGAGCGGTGTAGTTCGGGCCATGACGACCTCCGGTGGGTCCATTATGACAAGCCTTAAGAATTTTCATGGCTTCTTGGCCATGAAAACACCTACGAATAACCTGATCCGCACAAATTTTGAATAAATAGGGATCTTCCCAAAAGTAATGATTCACATATTTGAAAATTTTGCTCTTTTAGTGGGACGACATCCCTTTCACAACGAAATTCCCCGCATGATAGTTTGCAAAGTCGGCAAACCATGGGGTACTAGAGTCACCACGATGAGAAATCGCATTAAGTGTTTCGAGAGGAAACGTTTCATTTATTTCCTTTTTCTCAAGAACACTTTGATGAGGGTTTTCCAATCGGGAAAGATGGTCAGCAGCGAGGTTCTCAGCTCCTTTTTTTTATCACGAATGATGATATCAAATTCTTGTAGGAGGAGAATCTAACGGAGCAATCTCGGCTTTGCATCTTGCTTGGCAAAGAGATACTTGAGAGCCGAGTGATCCGTGTACACTATGCATTTAGTCAAGATTAAGTATGGCCGAAACTTCTCAAACGCATACACCACGGCTAGTAATTCTTTTTCCGTTGTGGTGTAGTGAGCTTGAGCTTCGGTCAAGGTTTTGCTTGCATAATGAATCGGCTGAAAATGTTTGGTTTTTCGTTGCCCCAAGACTGCACCTATGGCAAAGTCACTTGCATCACACATAAGTTCGAAAGGTAGGTCCCAATCGGGGGCAACTAGTAGGAAGAGTTATGAAATTATTTATCTCAAAAGCGTGAAGTGATGACATTGCGTGAGGGCATGGCAATACTTTAGTCGGGGGGATTTTGGTGTGAGCTAAATTACACACCTTTTATTTGACCAAAACCGGGCCAAAAAGACCAAAAACTGACCATCAATGCCAAATATATGTTGTTTTTGTGTTTGTGAATGTGCAGGTACGGATATTCTGAAAAGTGGACAAAAGAAAGACAAAATAGACAAAACCAGCACGAGATTGGAAAGAGCACGAAATTACGAGTCAAACGGAATGAGCCAAGAATTATTTGAGAAAAAGTGAGGATTTAAAGTGAAGCCAAAGATGACTAAATGAAATTAAAGGAAAAGTAAAAAATGCAAGAAGCCAGGCCATGTACGTTGATCAGCTCATGCCCAACATCCACATAAGCCCAGTCCAGTGTAAGAGTAGCAGCAAGCCAGCAGTAGCCATAGGCAGCCCATCAAATTCATGAAAAAGAATGACCGACCCATCGTGGCAGATGGAAATTTACAAAATGAAATGAATAATATTAAAGTTAAGTGGAAAATATTCCTCTATGCTGCTACCAACTTGAATGCAATGTTATGTGAGTTATGTTGTTATGCTGCTTCCCGAACGACAACCATGTTCCTACACTTTTGAATCTACTTTATCCGCTGTGAGATGAAAAGAGAGTTGTTGGTTTAGGAGGGAGCAGGAAAAAGAATAAAGGCTCACTAGTTAGGAGGGAGTAATAACCTAACTAGACCATTACAGTTGAAGTTCAGAGCTACAAAGACCTTTGCTGTCAGTACGCCGAGATCATCGGAAGAGAGAACTTCAAGTCTGCCTCAGTATGACTACAGAGACTCTGCGCTTCAACAACGTCAACATAGTTTACTATTGTTGTAATTTACATTGTTTATGTATTTATAGGTCTCAGTGTAACCATTCACGTGTGACGATATCTTGGAGGAAGATTGTTAGCCTCGCTATTTTATAAAGATAACGTCACACATGTGAAATGGACTAGATATGTAGCATGTTGTGTCCTTAGGGACTACTTATATAGATTAGGCAAACATGTAGTGTGATGAGCCTATAAATACCCCTCATGACTCTCCATGAGGGGTGTGAGAAAGTGTGTGTAAAGTTTCACTTCATTTCATATTAATAAAACACATAGTTCTCCACCTTTCTCTCTCTACTTTCTCTCTCTAGAAATAACCATGGTTTTCACATATTTCGATCAACCTCGACCTCCGGAACGTGTTTCTTGGTCATAACAAAAGTATTATTATTAAACTAAAAAATACTTACAAACGTGATGTTAAAATAAAAAAATCCGAAAAAAATGTATAATGTTGTAGAATAAAAAGGTGTAAAATAAATAACCTTGAATGTATTGTTTAAAAGATAACACGCTCAAACAAAAAAATGGAAAAATCAAAGACGATTAAGGACTTCTTTGTATACAACGTTTGTTGTGTGATTATAGTGGTTCCCATCATAGTCACAACACAATACTTTGAGGCCCTTCTTGCTCTTTACCCATGATACGGCTACATATAGTTTTCCGTGTGAAAATACCGGTCGTTCCAAGTATAGTCCCACCTTAGATAATGTTTGCCCTTGACTTTTGTTAATTGTCATGGCAAAACAAATTGATCATTGCACGATATGAGGTTCCTGCTGGAAAGTTTAAAGCCCCATTCCTGCATAAATACATACTTGTCAAACTGACATATTTATATTTAGAGCTCAAATTTCACATCATTGAGGTAAAAAGTATGCTATTACCCAATTCTCCAACTTTACATAAGCACAAAGTTCAAACTTCAAACCAACGTTTCTTATAAATGGTAACAGTTATTAGTAACCACTTACTAAGACCTTCTAGAAGTGAAGGGGGTATTGGACATTGCTCATTAAAATTGCTTATGCTTTTTTGAAATAATCAGGGGTGTTTGAGATAGCTTTAGAATATCATCTTGACAAAAGGAACTTGTAACCAAATTATTCTATAAATTTTTACTTCAACGTCAAATAGTAAGAAAAGCATTTTGCGTAGAGATATCAAATACTCCAAAAGTACTCATCTACACTATTAGAACGCAATAAATCAATAATCTTTGAGAGTGTTTGGCTTATTATACACAGTTTCAACTCATGAAAAAGTGCTTTAATTTTTTCTACAAAAAAAACTTAGCATTTATAGTGTTTTGGATAAAACCGCTTAAATGCTTATAATAAGCACTTTATGGGTTGTTTGAGAATATTTTGATTTATTTGTTTGCTTGAAAATATACGCATGTACCAACTTCTAACTTGGAAGTGTTTATTTACACAGATTTTAGGCAAATAGCCATACACTTGAAATTATCCATTTTGTGATCTAAAACCTTCTAACTTATTATTAATAATCAATATCATCATTAATGTGACTACGAATAAATAGAATTAGTACTTACTTTATTGATCAAATCGCTACATTGTAGCCATCTGATTTGCCAAAAAACTTTAAACAGAAAGAAACCATTACTCTCATGCGGGGTGCTAATCTCAAAAGAACCTACAGAATCGTTCTGGTCAACTTAGTCGAACACTTCCACAATGAAAGTGCACATTCGTCACAAATAGCCCGATTCTTAATACCTGAACCAGAAAGAAAAAGTGGATAAGAAAGGAACATATGATAGACATCTAAAGAAAAGATACAAAGAAGGGTATATGATAACCAGGATAAAACATGATTCAAGATAGCCATACATGTTTCCAACGTAAATAAAAAGTTTTGCTACCTGTTTTCTTCTATATACTTTTATTTTTCTCTAGACATGTTATAACTCTTTTAGCATATAACCGCATAAGTAACTCACTCATTCAGTTTTGGCCATCCAAGAATAGATTCAATTTTTGTGCCATTCCGTTGGTTTCCCATTAATAACTCAGCCCAACTACTGTATTTAACAATTACAATCTTGGCCATCCAAGAATAGATTCAATTTCATAACCAAATCTGTTAAAAAATGTGCTGAATGGCCAAAATTTCGTTTAACCTTCACTTTGACAGTTTTTTTCTTTAGTTAAGAGGTTTTTCAAATATAACTTGTCTTACTCCGCAAAAAAAGTACAGTTGGACATTATTTTCAACATTTAGAAAAGATCATACAGTTTAACGAACACAATGCATAGGAACGTAAAGAAAACCGCTGGAAAACTAAAATAAAAGTTGCTTACATTCTTTAACTGTCTAACTTGGTTTCGGAGGCTGCTGATTTCATAATTTGATGAGTAGCTAAATTCATCAGAATAGGTATTTGGCCGGGTGCTAAGCCCTTCTCTGTGAAAAAATAAAAGTAGCCAAAAATATAATAGTAAAGAATTTCAATAAATTTCCAGAGTTCTTTAAATCCTACATAAACTATAATCCGGTAATCTTTATACCAAAGAGAACTTTTAGAATTCTGGAACTAAAATCAGTCCCACTAATAAGAATTAATGGTTTTCAAAAATGATCTTGTTACAAAGAAAGCTTACCATTATACACTTCATCATGGTACTAATCCAATTCACTTATTCACATATGAAGTCACCGCAATAAAACCAAATATAGCACACAATATCAAAACATAGGAAGTATAGGATTTATCATGATAAAAATTACAATTACAGAGTTGAGGTTCATGAGACATACTAATTGTAGGCAAGTCTTTAGATCATTCGAGAAACTTAAACCTTCCATCTTCTTGTAGGAGTAATTTCCTTTGTATTAGCTCTGCATCCTTTTCCTATTTTAATTCAATGCTACCTTACAAAATAAAAATAAACTGCAATCATGTTTCAAATAACATAAGACATCAACTAATTAGTAATTACTTTGACACAACTTCAAATAACATAAGACATCAACTAATTACTCTGATGCTTATCTCAACCATCAATTAATATATTCAACGATTCAAATATGTGGTTTCATCCAAAACTTGTGTTTGGGGTTTTATTATTTTAGAAGTGGTTATCTATCTACATAATAATGATCATGAGCAAGCAATCTAGGACACCCTTCCATGTGAGTGTGAAATCTATTATATTAAATCAATCTATAATATTCTAAACATATATACACAGCTACATATATCATCTCAAGCTCTAATATTATGATATCCTAGTAACATTTGCATGATTTAAAACTACCGAGGAAGTGGTGCCTCAAGTTTAGGAATTTAACATAATGAACACATTGATGTTTTAAACTCAAATTATGTAGGCCTTGTTTGCGTCATTTTTAGAGGTGCAACAATATTTATCAAACATATACCCCTAAATATCTATTAAAATACAATTGTTGACACGATTATCATAACTCATTACTCATTAGATACAATGTCCCATAAACCGTCACTTGAAAGAAGAAACAATCTAAAGACTTCACCCACGCAGTCCCTACTTGTAATGCAATTCAAATAAAATACCCAATAATCTTGCACCATAAGTAAGGATAAAGATTGGAAAATTTTCATTGCTTACATTTCATACTTACATATGCTTTTAATTGCAACCTCTTCATGGCCACTTGCTCTAACTTTGAGAGCCTTAGCACGAACCACTAACTTTAGTCACATCAGCAATAACTACAAATATACCTCCATCTTGAATAGTTTGTACAATAACACATATTGTACTACATCAAAAAGAACCAAACAGAAAATCTATGCACATATTAAATAGCAAAAAGATTTTAGCTCAGTTATAAAACAGTAGGGGCGATACACATAAACACAATTGAAAGGCATAAAAGGAAGACACTTAAGCCTCTACATTATTCTTTTAGTCATTTTATCAAACACTTGGTACATTCCTTCATTAAACACCTATTACAAAAATATCATTGTTTAGGCATTTTACTGAACAAAAAGTTCATCAATGAGGTGCGTTTTGTATTTAAATTTCCTCAAACTTTCCAACATTATCACAATTTTATTGAAACTTTTTGATCGAATATATCAATAAAATTATAAAAAAAATAAAATCAAACACATTAAGACCAAAACAATAGACTACAAACAGTGATAACATTAAGTGAAAATATATTAAGTATACAATTCATCAAAATGAAACCATAAAATCAAAAATTAACCTGGAAGAAATATGTTTTGATGAAAATTGAAAATTAACCCATGACTTGATGAGGAGTTTAACCATCAATTCTTCTATCGTCTTTGTGATCATTGTATTTGTTTTACCCAAAAATAAGTTAGGGATCAGGTAATGCTAAAGATTGATTTAGACTTTCTTTCTTTATTCTTCTTGAGATTATCCGATCAATGTAACTGAAATTGGGGATTATTTCATTTAGGGTTAACTGATTTTGAGGGAATAAATCAATGTAAAATAAATTGATTTTGGGGTTTTGATCTAAAAGAATTTGATTCGGGGGTTAAGTTGTGTTTGTGTTTAATTGTGGTGAGACTTTTTAGGGGAAAGTTTGTATATGGACCGTGGATTAGAGTTAAATGCCAGGTGTCGAATTTTAAGGATTTTTGGGGGGTTGACTTACCAAAACCCAACCTTGTTTTACATAGGTGGGAGATAACCTTATTTTGGTAATTTTATTAGAGTATCACAAGTGATACTAATGAAAAGTCAGTTAAAAATATCGCTGACTTCATGAAGAAAACTATGAAAATAAAAACTTGACATATTCTCAAAATCAAACAAGAATAGGATTAATTAAGCAATGTTGTTGAGTAACATAACGATTTGGTAAAAAGAAGGTCAACATATATATATATATATATATATATATATATATATATATATATATATATATATATATATATATATATATATATATATATATATATGTGTGTGTGTGTGTGTGTGTGTGTGTGTGTGTATCGATTAAAGAATAATATCACAAGTGATACATGTCAGAAACAAGTAAACTCATAAATGATGTAAAAAAATTTATGCTTTATCACAAGTGATAAAGCACATTTTATTGATACAAAACAACATAATTATACAGAGAAATGAAAATATCACAAGTAATATTGATAACGCTCAAATTGTGCATGTTTTTAGTAGCATTATTCGTACTTTTGTATATGTTATTTGGTCATATTTATATGCTTTTGTCACTTAATTGTATCAAAGTATGTTTGCAAAGTATATGTAACTAAGTACAGGAAAAAGGAAGAAAAAGTGAAAGATTGATAAAGAAAACAAGGAATTACGATTGTACGAAGATTCTCAAGTCAAGATCTACTCCGTTAATGCATTCTTAGAAGGAGGATCCAAGTATTCATTATTCCAAGTTCCTAGACAAAGAAATAATCAAGTTTAGACGAAGAACGAAGAGCTACGAGAAAGATACAAGCCGGAAAGCAAAGTTCAAGAAACTACCTACAGCACTCCTCCATCCGATCGGATACAACCCACAACCGATTCGAATGGAGGCTGCACCTGAAGCCAACCGATCGGTTGAACGTGATACCGATCGGTTGGAGGATGTCTGATTGCCAAAACTTCATCATTAAGCATTCTATTTTCATACAAACGATTCTAGGCTCTTCTCATGAGTATTCTAGGTCCTTCTACTCTGCTTGGAGGCCAAATTGAAGCATTTAACACCCTATGCCTTGAGATGAGTATAAATAAGATCTTTTGCAATCATTTGAGGACACACAACTACTAATCAATCATCAGTCAACTCTCTACCACTCTCAAAGCTCTCAAATTCGTCCTTAGAAGTCTAGGAAACTTTGGAGGTCCAAGAAGTCAACATTTGGAAGTCAAACTCTCAAGAAGTCAACACCAACACTTAGGGTATCATTACCTTATCATTTGTAATCAAATTCCAATCATTGTAAGACTTTAATTATGGTTTCTAATGTTCAAAATTCTGAGTTTATGTTCATGTGTGCTATGAGTGGCTAGTACCTTTGTGTATTTGCTTAGATGATGTTTGTTGCTTAGTGATTTGTTTATGATTGTGATAACATGTTTTAATTCAATTTCAAGTTAATTCTAAGATCCAATTGTACTTTTGTTAATCAAGTTTGACTAGTTAATAGTAATTTCCTAGGTCGAAAGATTTATTGTTATTTAACTAATTATAATCATTTGTCTATGAATTATTGTTTTTACCCATTATTCTTGATTAAACAAAGGAACTAAAGTGTAATTGTAATAAGAATGCTTTTTTCTATCAAATTGGATTGATTGTAAACCACCACATAGGTTGAAAGAGTAGTAGTTTACACTCAATTGTAACCTTTTTGTCTATGATCAGTTACCTTTTCTATTGACTATTTCCTAAGCTTATTTGATAAAACAAAAGATTATTTTTGTGTTTAAGATTGTTAATCCAACCTTATGAACTTGAATTGATTGGTTAAACTTAATGCTTGTTTTTATGAACTAAAGTCTTGAAGAAGGTTTAACTTGTAAGAACAATATATTAGAACACCATCTAATTTTCATAACCAACATGTTAAGAGAAGTTATCACAATCATGCTTATCAAGAGTAGTAAACTAATCTAAGCAAGTGTAGTTTTAATCATTTGAATTATCTAATTAATCATTGTTGCTTGCGTTTGAGATTTACTTTTATACTTATACTTAGATTCACTCACAAATCCCTGCGAATGATCCCGACTTACCATCATAATCTTTCTATAAAGGACGAGTTCACTTGCTCGTATGTGTTATTCTTAGATTCGGTATCTCACCCTTATAAATTTAAAACTTGTACACACACGTAACACATCAAATACATACTTCTAATTTATGATAGTCTAATTAATAAATAAACTTCTACATTATTTGAAAGCTTTTGCATGATATGCCACATGCAAAGTCGGGGCTTGGAACAAGGAAGCTCAGCTGCAATTGCATTTCACATAGCACCATCTTGACTAGTTACAATGATATTCGGATAACACAGAAAAGCTTTCTTGAATGCTTGGAGTAACCATATATAAGATTCAATAGTTTTGTTCTTAAGCAGACCGGAACCAATAGTAACACATCTCCTGTGAATGTCAATTGCAGTAAAAGGCACAAAAACTATCATGTACTTGGAAAGAGAAATATCTCAGGTGATAATATACACAAAATGTACATAAACAATGAAATATCACAATAGAAATTACAAGTTAAAAAGCATACTTGTATGTTTTGTATGTGGCTAAAAAGAGACGATGTCACCAAACTATTTGTAATTGCAAACAAAAGAATCAACAACAACTGCAGTTGTGGTTCAAAAAAGCACAACATCTCCACAAAAAAATTGAATAAGGTCAAACACCTTTGATATTGCCTATGGTATCACCTGTGATATCATAAGATCCTCCATCACCACAACAGATTCAACAAATAAAAGAAAACTGACACAATTATGATATCACCTATGATATCAAGGTTATAGTTAGTACTCTACCAATGGGTTGATAATGGAAAGTTTTTTGGGTTAGGAACTGAATTACAACCAGCAGATACGCAAGGGACCACGATATACAAAGGCCATAAGAATTATGAGCTCATACTTAATCTACAATTTGGGATAAGGTATCAACTGGATATTCATATCTCATTAAAATGTATAATTTAATATAAGATAAAGGATGTATATCTTTACTATGAGCCATGAGGGCATCAAAGTCAAGCTCATGCAGGGTTCCTACAGTACAACCATCACCCCATGCTACGATTTTCCATTCCTGCGTGACCAAAGAAGGACACAATGCAAGCGGAAATTTAGTAACTTATACTATAATGAACAACTAATCAGTAACGTATACTTACAACCTAAATAATAAGCAATATTACACTATAATTAACAACTTATCAGTAACTTATACTCACAGCTTATCCCCCCAACTTATATTTTCATCCTCATCAAAATTTCAACAATATTATATAAGCAAATTAAACATCTTAACATAAACAACTTTTAAATAAACGGACTAACAAAACCAGCTTATAATCATCAACTTCAAATATCACCGATAGTACCACACATATGCTACAGAGCAGATTCAAAATAACAATTAGACAAAAAAAATAGCATTCAAATGCAGTTAAAAACATAAATTCAACTAACAACTTAATTAATAAGCAAAATTACAGGAGCAGATAACACGATTATCAAACATTTTTTATTCACATATTTCATCAAACACTTGGTGAGCAACTTGATAAGAAGAAATATTAACAACTTGATTCACATAATTATCAACCGATTCAACCGCAATAATATCAATCAAATCTACTTCTGAAACAAATGCTTATTTGAAATCAAAAGAAGCCATAAAAATGATGATAATGATCAGAACAGTGATGGTGATCGGGGTTGTGATGGTAATGGTGATCGGAACATTGATGATGAAAGAAATGGTGACTGTCGATCGGAACAGTGATTGTAATTAGAGTGGTGATCGGAACAATGATGGTGATGATGAGATGATGATCGGAATAGTGATGGTGATCGAAATGGTGATGGTGATGATGATCGGAACGGTAATTATGGATCGAGATAACTAATTTTTAGAGGGAAGGAATGAGAGCAGAGGAAACACACACGAAGTGTGTGTAAAAAATGAAGCAAATGAAATAAAGGAAAAAATGGCTTTATATAATTGGGTGAAAATTAGGTTTAAAAAATTAAATCTTAGATTAATCTATACCATTAGATCAAAATGGATGAAAGGTGGGGATTAGTCTCTTGGTATACACCAAAATAAAGGTATACAATTGAACTTTTCTCTTTTAGTTTATGTTTAATGAACCTTGTAATAATGTATAAAAGTGTATTAAAGCAGTTATGGGTAAACGAGGTTAGATAATCTAGTATTGTATAAGGTTAGTCCAAGTAATGGTCCGTAGACCAAGCCCGGCCCATCAAGGCCCATTTCTTTCTTTCCGTACTATGTAAATGTCTTACACAAGTGTGTGTGAGGTGTAAATTCATTTCCTTATAATCTAATATTCTCATTTCTCTCCTCCTTCTCTCTAAAATACCTACTTCTCTTATTTCTCTCTCTAAACTCAGTGTCTGATTAATTATTACTATGTTAGAGACCTGACACTAATGCATTACATATCTTCTTGAAAAAGAAGTTTGGTAAAATTTCATGGTATCGGGCAAAGATGGATTCCTTAAATTACTAAATTATATAATTACGAAACAAACAATGTCGTTTAGATGAAAATAAAAGAAATCACAACATCCCCCGACTATGTGACAAGTTACGAAAACGACCTTGTACTTTCAACTATTTATGATTTTTTATATAATAAACTTTATTTATCAAATATCACAAATATTTAGCGATTTGTTTATAAAAACACATCAATAATAAATTCTTTAGATTGCGAACAAAATGAGCCCAATATTGCAATACTTTTGACATACGTACAATTTTATAAAAATGTTAATGTTTAATATATATTTTTTGCAAAAATAAAATAAAATTCATAATACACTCTTAAACTATCTAACAATTTACAAAAACTACCTTTAAGTTTATTTAGTAAAGAAAAAAAATCCCTTGGACTATGTGACGAGTTACGAAAACTACCATGTACTTTTAGCTTTTTATGGTTTTTTAATATAACAAATATCTAACGATTTCTTTATAGATAATATACCGATGAAAATATCTCTAACTGCAAACAAAATAAGTACAATATGGAAATACTTTTGATATATGTACAACTTTGTAAAAATATTTGAAGTTTAATATATATTGTTCTAAAAATAAAATAAAATTCAAAACACAACTTTAAAGTATCAAACAACTTACAAAAACTACATTTGACTTTATTTTTAAAAAGTTATACTTTTCATTTAAATGATTTGTAATTTTCGTTGTTTATAAGAATTACATATAGCAAATGTCATGCGATGTAAGCATTTTCTTCTAATATAAAATAACTCGCAACATTATATACATAGACAAGCTAAAAACTGTGACGTCAGAAAAAGATCAATAAATATCATTCAAAGTTATAAATTAAAAGGGTTTGCGCTGCAATGCGCGCATGCTAATTGTTGATGCAAATAATGTCTAAAAACGTTATTTCTATCTTTCGATATCTCTACGTTTTGATGATAACAAAATGTGAAAACATTTTACGTAAAAATTAACGTAAACAACTTTGTAGTCGAAATATCTCGTTTCTACATAAATCACTCTATGTAAGAACAAACGAATTTACAACTTAACAAATGATCAAAGAAGTGAATCTGTGTTTCAAACCTCACATTTTTAATGTGACAAAACATTCTTTTCAAAAATACATTTTACAAATTATTTTTGAATTATAAAGAAATGTTTTAATTGAAAATTAAGTTTTAAAATCATAACAGCTATTCCCCCCCCCCCCCCCCCCCCCCCCAAATCAATTCCAAACTTCCCTAAATAAACATTCACCACTAAAAACAAAAAGATGAGCAGTTTTGTCTACCACAGTACCACTAAATTTAGTGGTACCGTGTGATGTTTAGTGGTACCATCCCCTTTAAACGGTCAAATTTCCCCTGCCTATAAATACTTGTCTATTTCACTGATTTTAATCATCCTTTAAACACACAACTTTCTGTGATAAAATCCCTTATCACCTAAACTCTCCTTTGATCATTTAGTTAGTCTACTTTTGTTTTAAAGAGTGATCATTTTATCCAACCAATCAAGTGATCACTATCATTCCTCTACTAGTCAAGAGAAGAACACAAAGTATCAAGAAGATATAAAGTGTTAAAAGTCTTTGAGTAGTGCATGCACTTGGACTACTTAATAGTTGAATTGAGTGTATCTTGATATACATAAAGTTTCATAGTTTTGTTTTAAGTCTTCTTGTGTTGATCATTGTGATCTTGTTGAGATTTTGGATATCTCTTGTAGCTAGTGTGATAGTGTGTTGATCAAGTGGGTCAAGAGTATATTGTGTGGATCGTGTAAATCGTGTAAGGATCATGTAGATCGTATGAGAAGTCAAGATGGTAGGAGATTGGTACTAGCTAGATTAGTACTCGACATTTAGCTTAGTGTCGAAAATTGTGATAAGCAACGTGTATGATTTTCTCCGCCTGATGGGAGCTTTGTTGACATAGATCTTAGAACTCTCGAGTTGGGTACTCGGAGAGTGGAGTAGGGTGAAGAAGAGCTTCATGACTCTTTGTCTCAGTTTGATCTTTCCATCTCATCTCTTTACATTTAGTGTTTACATTAGTTAGTATAGTTCAGTGTTCAAATTTGTGTTGATTGATTTCACAAAATAATTGAATCAAAGTTTCCAAAGAAACTTTCTAGAAAAAGAAAAATAATTCGGTAAAACTATTCAACCCCCCCCCCCCCCTTCTAGTTTTCCACAATTGGTACCAGGGCCACGTCTGGCAAGATTTTAAAGTAAATTCTATTTTAAAACTTGAATCGATCAATGGATTTCGACAACATCAAGAAGGGCAATCTATGCAAAGACCACCACTTTTTGAAACCGATTGTTTTATATATTGGAAAACAAGATTCGAAAGGTATGTGAAATCAAAAGACATTGATCTTTGACACGTTATTACCGACAGTGACTTTAAACCTATTGAAAAGGATCCAAAAACTAAGAAGGATCAAATTGTTCCATATCGGCAACAAAGTGATGGTGTGAGCTAAATTACACACCTTTTATTTGACCAAAACCGGGCCAAAAAGACCAAAAACTGACCATCAATGCCAAATATATGTTGTTTTTGTGTTTGTGAATGTGCAGGTACGGATATTCTGAAAAGTGGACAAAAGAAAGACAAAATAGACAAAACCAGCACGAGATTAGAAAGAGCACGAAATTACGAGTCAAACGGAATGAGCTAAGAATTATTTGAGAAAAAGTGAGGATTTAAAGTGAAGCCAAAGATGACTAAATGAAATTAAAGGAAAAGTAAAAAATTCAAGAAGCCAGGCCATGTACGCTGATCAGCTCATGCCCAACATCCACATAAGCCCAGTCCAGTGTAAGAGTAGCAGCAAGCCAGCAGTAGCCATAGGCGGCCCATCAAATTCATGAAAAAGAGTGACCGACCCATCGTGGCAGTTGGAAATTTACAAAATGAAATGAAGAATATTAAAGTTAAGTGGAAAATATTCCTCTATGGGTCCAGCGTCTAACGTGGCATGCAACAATTCAAAGAATCACAAATGAATGAGGTGATATCTTGTGAAAAAAATATACATGCGGAGTATATATATCACTGATGACCATTGGCATACTACAAATGAAATGAAAGAATTACAAACTCACGTGGGACCAAGGAAGCATGAAATGAGAGAATTGCACAAAGATGGTCAACACTTTCTTTTATTTAAATGATTATGGGGACCAACGTGTACAAGAAGTGAGAAAGAAATAGAGTTGAAGCAAAGATGAAGACCCACATGATGCAACAATAAGAAAAATTGAAGGTCATGCACGTGAGCAACACAAGCCACAAACTAAATAATTGAAGAAAGGAAATTTACAAAGTTGCACCAAAGTGGAATTATTCACACGTTTGGAGTCCACGTGGGTGCTATCACTACCACACTCATGTGCATCATGACAAAATGGAATTAACAAAACAAATGAAGAGGGACTATTGCTTGCCTTCACGTGACTTTCACTTCTGGAAATAAATTGCAAAGGAGCGTGTGTGTTTTTGCTTCTATTTCTCACCACTCTCACACGCTCAAGCCAATCAACAATGAACACATCACCCACAATGACGTTACACAACCAATCAATTCGTGCCATGTGGCCTTGCTATCACAAAGAATATTGTCCAGATGCAATGAATGGGAGCGTCCCAAATAGAAGGATCTAGATTTTTGAAGATGCCTCCAATCATTGGCTATAAATGCTAATCATTAGCATATAATACATCAACTTTTTCCTTACCAATTTCACACACACTTTATTTAGAGTAGTACGTAGTAGTAGTTTTTCTAGTAGAGTAGCAGTAGTACTTTATTAAAAAGTGCTTATTGTACCAACTTTTATTATTCAATGAAGATGAATATTGTGGATTCAATTTAGCTTATTCTACCTCTTCTTCTCATCTCTTTCTTTTATTTACTTTTTCACCTAAAAATCTATTTGTAGCTTAATAGTTTATTGAAGATTATTAAAGTAGCTTATTAAATAAAAACCTTTCTTTTATTTCTTAATCTCTTTTCATAACTTCTTTAGTATTATTAGATTTAATAATTTTTTTTATATCTCTCAATCTCTTTTCATTATAAAAGCTTTTTCTTAAATAAATCAAATTAGCTTAATACTTTTCATCTCCTTAGTTTATCTTTAATTTTCTTCTAATTAGTCTAGCTTTTTAGTTTTGTTTGATTCATAACTAGTGTAGATCTACTAGCTTTCTAGCTTTTTGGTTCGATTACTAGTTTGTCTAGATTTGATTAGCTTTTCCATAGCTTATTGAATCTAGATCTAGTATATTCAAGAGCTTAATTGAACTAATATTGTATAAAGTTGTGATTTTTCTTAGTCTCTCATCATTCTCTACATAAGGCGAGGAGCTTAAGGGTTTTATAAGCTTACTTATTAATAAAGCTTATAGCTTTTCTAGTTTTTATAAAGCTAATTAGTGATTAAAGTCAAAAACTTTATTTACTACTTGGTGATATTAAAACTATTAAAGAAATAAACTTTATAATTTGACAAGTTTATAAAATCGGGTGGTTTATTATTCTCGTCGCGTTAAATCGGGTTCTATTTTCTATTCCTTTTCACTTTTAGATAATTAGATTTTTAATATAATCATGCTTGTTGGAATATTTGATTTTATTAGTTTAATTGATATGAGTAGCAAGTAGTCTCTTAGTGTTTGTTAAGTGATATGGATTTGTGATTTAAGTGTGGATTAATAAAAAGGATTGTGATTAATAATTAGTCAAATTATTTAGATTTGTAGTTTTGTTATTTGAAGGGCAAAAGCTGGAGAATAATCAAATTACACATCTAGTAATTATTTTCTTTTTAAAGGATTGTTTTCAAAATAAACCAACGTTGTGAGAAAATAATCTTGTTTAAGGAATATAATTCGTCGTCAAACCTTATTCCACACTTAATGAATTTTTCACGTCATTTAGTAAACATTTTTCTCATATATATCTTTTAGATCACTTTTATGCTTTATTATTGTCTTTTAGTTTATGATTGGTATTTATAGTTATAATATCACAAAACCTCTATTTTCTCTCACTATTCACTACACAAATCACGAACCGAACCACGAATTCAATTCACACTTCGTTGGGACACGACCCGGGGAAATACTTTCACGAGTGTTTCTTCGAAAATATATCTTACCTCTAAATTACACCAAATCACATGGCGCCGCTGCCGGGGAGGTGTGTAAAGAGTTTTTTATTCGCGTTTATTGATTTGAGTTTTGAAAACTTTCCCCGTAAATATTTTGTGAATATTTTCTATAAAAATATAAAAAATCAAAAAAACACTTTTCCTAAAGTGTTTTCAGAAATACAAAAAGAAAGTTATAGCCTCGACTCCCTCGTGGAAGAGGGGGAGTTGTAAGCCAAATAAGCATACCAACATAAGAACTCGTGAAATTAGTTGTTAATCGGATTACTTTAATTCTACAACCGAATAAGCGGGAAAATTCTTCTCTCCCGTTTCGTCGCGAGTAGTTTTGAAGTAAACGATTACAATTAACGTAATGGTTAAAAAAGAAAATAAAAGTTTGTGATTTGTTTTTCAATAAATACTAAAAATCCAAAAATATTTTTCTTTTTCATATTTGATTTCACTTTTATTTTGATTTGTTTTTATGACACGAAAAACCAAAAATAATCTTCTTATCCTCTTATCATTTGATTCTTCTTCTTTAACCCTCTAAACCGATAATTCTTTCACTTTCTCCCTTATATGTTTAATTCTTATGGATCCGATTTGTGTTAAGTGTGGAGAACCGTTCTTCGAAGGTTCATGTGTTTGGTGTACATGCGAACAATGTGGTAGTGATATTCATGATGGGGTTTGTTGGTTTTGTAATTCTCCCGCGTATGTTCAAAGATCAATCCTTCAAAACGTTCCCGATTACTATCCAACACCACCGCCACCTTCGTTCACTTGTTTTAATTGTGGAAATCCATCCGACGAAGGATTACCATGTGGGCAATGTTTTTGTAATCAATGTGGATACGCGAATTGTATATGTTACCCCTCGAGTGCTGAAACGTCTTACGCTTGTGATTCGAGTTTTGATAATTATCCTCAAATTGATTTCAATCTTCCTTCTCAAAACTCTTATGAGCAAGTACCATATTACAATGGTGATTCATTCCAAAGTTCATCAAATTTTGAAAATTGTGGGGGATCATTTGAAAATTTTTATTATGAGCCGAATTCATGTTACGATTCTCATGGTTTTAACCAACCCCCACAAACTCCCGACATGTTTCAAGTTCTGGATGAATTTATTGATGAAATGAAATCCCTTATCGAGATGGTACGAGAGATGGTGGCTAATCGTGAAACTTATACTCCCGAGCCTCGTGAGAAGTCTATTGCATAGTTACTTGCTGAAGAGAGAGCGTCTAATCCTAATGAATCTCTAATTTACTATGATTCCGACGACGATGATGAGAAAATTAAGATCGTTCTTAATCCTCACAAAGCTTTTGTTGTTTTTCTCGTAGAACCCGAGGACTCTCTAAAAATGGGGGACGAGCATCTAAACACTATTCCGGCAACAGAATCAGACGAATTCAATAAGTCTAGTGTTGAGAACCTCGTCCAATCCTAAGTGAGTCCGGGGAAATTTCTAACGGTGATTCTGAAATTGTTGAAGATAAGCCGTCAGATCCTTTGGAGCCTGAGCTCGAGGATTCTTTAACTGATTTTGTGAAACATGGTTTTAATACGGCTGAAGAGTGTGACTTATCTCCGATTGATAATCCGAATGATCGTGTTGAGATGTTCTCCGATTCTAACGATGATGATTCTTTATCTTGTGGAGACATCGATTATGTGGACGAAGTACCTTCTGAGCTCGTCAGCTTAGAAGAAGAGAATAATGTAGAAAACGAAGTTGAATTAATTCATCCTAAAGATATTGATGACCTTGTTCCAAGGGTTTCCGAAACATTCAATATGACTTTCACAAATTTGTTATTTGATTTTGATTTGGAATTGACTCTTGATAATCCAATCTTCGATATTCCTTGTGATGAGTCCGAAATGGAACCCGAGGTTCCGGATTCACATAATTTGATTGATTCTCATCACGAAAAGTTCTCCGATGAACTTTCTCATATCATTTCTTCTTCGGGTATAGAGAATGATGAAAATAACCTTCGAGAAAATGTGCTTACTGAAGAAATACGTAATGATGATTTACTTCCTAATACCAACTTGATTCTCTTTGATTTACCGTCTTCTCATCCACCAGCGAAACAACCAGACGTAGATTTTGAGTTCGATATTAATGAAGTTATTATTGGAGTAGTGGACGAGACTTATGATCATGATGATCCCATGCTTGATATTTTGCCCACCCAACCCACCCATGATTCTGATGATGTTTATGCTTTTACCATCTGTGTGTTTCACCCTTTCTATCTTTATCCCATCATTTCTTCACCTTTCCACTCCACCGGGAGTGAGGATACCGTCTTTGACCCCGGTATCTTCGTTTTTCATGCCGGGTGTCCGTTCATCTGCTCTCCTTAAGGACAACTTAATTCGGGGATCGAGTCAAGCTCATGTGACTCGGTGAACAAAAACAAGCGCTTCGTGGGAGGCACCCCATACTTATCCTTTTCATCTTCTTAAATTTCTTATTTCTTATTAACGTGACGTGAGGAAGGCTACCTCTTCCATTTTCTCGTGTTTCGTGGTTGTTTGTGAATGTCCAGGATTTGCCCGAAAAATGAAGACTATCATGCTCGTTGTTTTGTCTCCACTAGAGTTTCATCATTCGTTGCTTATCCATATATCCTAAATCTTATCGACTAACGTTTTCTTTGGCATAATTAATAAACGGCCCTAAAATTTTGTTAGGATTGCCTTTACCCGTAAAACATTGAGGACAATGTTCAATTCTATTCCGGGGGAGGGTGAATCTTCGATTCGATTTGACCTTGCATTTTTCACCATGTCATGTACTCTTGCAACTCCGTTTTTCCTAAAAAAATGAAAAAAATGAAAAATTTGAAAAAAATTGAAAATTTTTGAAGAAAAATGAATGAAAAAAAAAAAGTCATGAAAAAGTACAAAAAAATGTGAAAATGAGAAAAAGTTGTGCAAAAATATAATAAGTTTGAATTAGTGTTTTGACACCTTGTTGACTTTCCAGCTGGCGAGAGTAGGAATAAATATTTTGACTTGACCGGGCATGTGAGCCCTAGCTTGTTCCCTTAACCAATGATAATCATATAAGCTTGTGCTAGTTTTGTACACCATGAGCTATAAAATGCGAATTCTTTCTTAAGAATCTGCAAGTTCCCGTACTTGACTTTATATATGCGCAGTTTAAAAGCTTTCGCTAGTCTTTTACATCAGGAGCTAGAAAACGCGAATTCTTCTTCTAGAATTTGCAAGTTTCCGTATCTGACTTTATATATGCGTGGCTGATTATCGACTAAGTATTCGCTGGTTTCATTATTTGGAATCTTAAATTGTGAAGAGCGAGAAATGATAGAGTTTATTTAGAAGTTAGATGCTAAACGTGGAGTAGTTGGTTCTCTTTAGAGCTCATGAGAGGTACTTGTGGCTTTTTGCTCCCACAAGATTACATCACCAATATAATAGATGTTATAGGTTAATTAGTGGTATTTAGGTTTGGATAATATTTAGTTTCTTATTTTCTTAAAAGAATCTTTGCTTTAGAAGTCGGGTACATATCAATGAACATAAAAAATAAGAGCAAAAAAAATAAAAAAATCAAAAGTCAAAAGTTGATTATGTATGTGATTTTTGAGCTACCCGATAAGCTTCCATTGATGATGAAAAAAGTAAAGAAAGAAAAGTATGAAAAATATGAGAAAAGTCAAAAAAAAAAAAAAAAAAAAAAAAAAAAAAGGTGAATAGTGAAAGTTGTATGAATAAGAGCTTAAGTGTATAAAAGTTGTTGGCACGTGAGGTGCATGTGGATGATTTTGAATTGGACACGTGAGGTGCACGTGTAGCACTCCGCAACTTATATTTGAGATTGTATGTACCCAATTCCTTGATGTGGACCGAATTTCTATTGCAGTGGTTCTTGAGAGAAAATGAAAAACTACTTAGTGTTTAAACTTGGTATCTCTATCGGACTAAAAAGTATTGAAACGAGAAAATATGAAGAAATTCATTTCTCAACAAAAATAAAATCTTGAGATACAAAACTTAGGACATGGGAATAAGAGGTTTCAACAAGTAACTTTTATGAGTAGTATTAGCATCTAACTTATAGATAAGTTGTGATCTCGTTTGTACGCTTAGTTTGGGGGCTTGTGAAAAATCAATGATGGCACCCTAAAAATTATTACAAAATAATAAAAGTTCAACAAACCATCACAAGAATAAAGTGAGAAAAGTCCAAAAATAGTAAAGATTAATAGAATAAAGGAATAAATTTCGGAAAACGGGGTGTTTGTGGGAATAAATGATTTTGTAACTTCTTGTGAACCTCCTTACTACTTTACAACGTTAGTAGGAAGAGTTATGAAATTATTTATCTCAAAAGCGTAAAGTGATGACATTGCGTGAGGGCATGGCAATACTTTAGTCGGGGGGATTTTGGTGTGAGCTAAATTACACACCTTTTATTTGACCAAAACCGGGCAAAAAAGACCAAAAACTGACCATCAATGCCAAATATATGTTGTTTTTGTGTTTGTGAATGTGCAGGTACGGATATTCTGAAAAGTGGACAAAAGAAAGACAAAATAGACAAAACCAGCACGAGATTGGAAAGAGCACGAAATTACGAGTCAAACGGAATGAGCTAAGAATTATTTGAGAAAAAGTGAGGATTTAAAGTGAAGCCAAAGATGACTAAATGAAATTAAAGGAAAAGTAAAAAATTCAAGAAGCCAGGCCATGTACGCTGATCAGCTCATGCCCAACATCCACATAAGCCCAGTCCAGTGTAAGAGTAGCAGCAAGCCAGCAGTAGCCATAGGCGGCCCATCAAATTCATGAAAAAGAATGACCGACCCATCGTGGCAGTTGGAAATTTACAAAATGAAATGAAGAATATTAAAGTTAAGTGGAAAATATTCCTCTATGGGTCCAGCGTCTAACGTGGCATGCAACAATTCAAAGAATCACAAATGAATGAGGTGATATCTTGTGAAAAAAATATACATTCGGAGTATATATATCACTGATGACAATTGGCATACTACAAATGAAATGAAATAATTACAAACTCACGTGGGACCAAGGAAGCATGAAATGAGAGAATTGCACAAAGATGGTCAACACTTTCTTTTATTTAAATGATTATGGGGACCAACGTGTACATGAAGTGAGAAAGAAATAGAGTTGAAGCAAAGATGAAGACCCACGTGATGCAACAATAAGAAAATTTGAAGGCCATGCACGTGAGCAACACAAGCCACAAACTAAATAATTGAAGAAAGGAAATTTACAAAGTTGCACCAAAGTGAAATTATTCACACGTTTGCAGTCCACGTGGCAGCTATCACTACCACACTCATGTGCATCATGACAAAATGGAATTAACAAAACAAATGAGGAGGGACTATTGCTTGCCTTCACGTGACTCTCACTTCTGGAAATAAATTGCAAAGGAGCGCGTGTGTTTTTGATTCTACTTCTCACCACTCTCACACGCTCAAGCCAATCAACAATGAACACATCACCCACAATGACGTTACACAACCAATCAATTCGTGCCATGTGGCCTTGCTATCACAAAGAATATTGTCCAGATGCAATGAATGGGAGCGTCCCAAATAGAAGGATCTAGATTTTTGAAGATGCCTCCAATCATTGGCTATAAATGCTAATCATTAGCATATAATCCATCAGCTTTTTCCTTACCAATTTCACACACACTTTATTCAGAGTAGTACGTAGTAGTAGTTTTTCTAGTAGAGTATCAGTAGTACTTTATTAAAAAGTGCTTATTGTACCAACTTTTATTATTCAATGAAGATGAATATTGTGGATTCAATTTAGCTTATTCTACCTCTTCTTCTCATCTCTTTCTTTTATTTACTTTTTCACCTAAAAATCTATTTGTAGCTTAATAGTTTATTGAAGATTATTAAAGTAGCTTATTAAATAAAAACTTTTCTTTTATTTCTTAATCTCTTTTCATAACTTCTTTAGTATTATCAGATTTAGTAATTTTTTTATATCTCCCAATCTTTTTTCATTTTTAAAGCTTTTTCTTAAATAAATCAAATTAGCTTAATACTTTTCATCTCCTTAGTTTATCTTTACTTTTCTTCTAATTAATCTAGCTTTTTAGTTTTGTTTGATTCATAACTAGTGTAGATCTACTAGCTTTCTAGCTTTTTGGTTTGATTACTAGTTTGTCTAGGTTTGATTAGCTTTTCCATAGCTTATTGAATCTAGATCTAGTTTATTCAAGAGCTTAATTGAACTAATATTGTATAAAGTTGTGATTTTTCTTAGTCTCTCATCATTCTCTACATAAGGCGAGGAGCTTAAGGGTTTTATAAGCTTACTTATTAATAAAGCTTATAGCTTTTCTAGTTTTTATAAAGCTAATTAGTGATTAAAGTCAAAAACTTTATTTACTACTTGGTGATATTAAAACTATTAAAGAAATAAACTTTATAATTTGACAAGTTTATAAAATCGGGTGGTTTATTATTCTCGTCGCGTTAGATCGGGTTCTACTTTCTATTCCTTTTCACTTTTAGATAATTAGATTTTTAATATAATCATGCTTGTTGGAATATTTGATTTTATTAGTTTAATTGATATGAGTAGCAAGTAGTCTCTTAGTGTTTGTTAAGTGATATGGATTTGTGATTTAAGTGTGGATTAATAAAAAGGATTGTGATTAATAATTAGTCAAATTATTTAGATTTGTAGTTTTATTATTTGAAGAGCGAAAGGCGGAGAATAATCAAATTACACATCTAGTAATTATTTTCTTTTTAAAGGATTGTTTTCAAAATAAACCAACGTTATGAGAAAATAATCTTGTTTATGGAATATAATTCGTCGTCAAACCTTATTCCACACTTAATGAACTTTTCACGTCATTTAGCAAACACTTTTCTCATATATATCTTTTAGATCACTTTTATGCTTTATTATTTTCTTTTAGTTTATGATTGGTATTCGTAGCTATAATATCACAAAATCTCTATTTTCTCTCATTATTCACTACACAAATCACAAACCGAACCACGAATTTAATTCACACTTCGTTGGGACACGACCCGGGGAAATACTTTCACGAGTGTTTCTTCGGAAATATATCTTACCTCTAAATTACACCAAATCAAGTGACAATTTTAAAAGAAAACTGGCCGAAAATGATGAGGCTAAAATTGTTATTTACAATGCTTTGCCGAAAAATGAATTTGAAAGAATTTTTATGTGCAATACGAAAAAGGAGATTTGGAAAGCTTTGTTAGTCACCCATCAAGGTAATAATCAAGTAAAAAAAACAAGATCGATCTTCTTCTTCGATAATATGAACAATTTTCCATTCCGGAAGATGAATCTATTGATAATGCTTTTGCTAGATTTAATACTATTATTACTAGTCTTAAAGCTCTTGATGAAGGTTCTTCTAGCAAAAACTATGTTAGGAAGTTTCTTAGGGCTCTACATCCCAAATGGAGAGCAAAGGTCACCGCCATTGAAGAATCAAAGAACTTGGCGACATTATCACTTGATGAACTTATAGGAAACTTGAAAGTTCATGAAATGATAATCAAGAAAGATTCCGACATAGTAAAAGGAAAAAGTGATAAAGTTAGATCTCTAGCATTGAAAGCCAAGAAAGAATCTAGTGATTAGGAAGGTTCAGATTGTGATAGCGCTGATGAAGAGTATTCATTAGCGGTTAGAGATTTTAAGAAGTTCTTTAGAAGAAGAGGTAGATTTGTGAGACAACCTCGTGATGAGAAGAAGTCGTTTTCAAAGAATCATGATGATAAGAAAGGAAAAAGTGATAGGAAGTGTTTTAGATGCGGAGATCCTAATTACCTCATCAGAGGGTATCCTAAACCACCGAGAACCAACAACCAAAGAACTTTTGTAGGAGGCTCTTGGAGGGATAGTGGTGAAGTAAAGGAAGGGAAGCCAAAAAACGGAACATGTCTTATGGCTAAAGCTTCTAACAAGATATGCTTGGGAATCGACTTGGAGCGTGACGAATGGGTCAAGGATAGTGGATGCACTAATCATAATATGGGAAACCGAAGTCTATTCTCATCATACAAGGCTTACAACGGAAGTAATGTTACTTTCGGTAGCAAACTTAAGGGTAACATCATAGGCAAAGGTACGATTACTCAAGACTCCCTTACTATTAGAAATGTTGAGCATGTAAACTTGCTTAGTATTAGTCAAATGGTTGACAATAAGTGTAGAGTTATATTTTATGAAGAGGGCAGTGAGATCACTAAGAATGGTAAGACCATGGGCAAAGGAGTTAGGAAGAATGGCTTATTTGTTATGAAAATAGGAAATAAGCCTCAGGATAAGATTTGCCTAGCAACCATAGATGATAATTCCACTCTATGGCATAGAAGGTTAGGTCACACCAATATGCGTTTAATACAATCATTAGCGTCTAAGGAATTAGTTAGAAACCTACCTAAGCTTAAGTTTGATAAACCCTTTTCTGATGCTTGTAAAGTTGGAAAACAAGCTCACTCTAGTCGCAAAGCTAAGAACATGGTTTCGAACTCTAGATGCCTAGAAATACTCCACATGGATTTATTCGGTTCATCAGCTGTACGGAGCTACGGAGGAAATTACTAACCTTAGTGATAGTAGATTACTACTCTAGGTATACTTGGACCAGATTTCTTAAGAATAAGACACAAGCTTTCGAGGAATTTGAAATCTTTAGTAAGAAATTCCAAAACCAACTAGCGTGTACAATAATATCAATTAGGATGGATCATGGTCGGGAATTTGATAATGAAGTGCAATTTGGAGTATATTGTGATGCTAATGGTATTACACACAATTTCTCGGCTCCATACACTCCACAATCAAATGAGGTAGTTGAGCAGAAAAATTGTACTCTACAAGAGATGAGTAGAATGATGATTAATGAACAATCAATTTCACAAAATTTTTGGTGTAATGCAGTGGACACCTCAACTTACATACTTAATAGGATCTTGATTAGACCAATCTTAGAAAAAATACCATACGAAATCTTAAAAAGTAGAAAACCTACTCTTGATTACTTTAGAGTATTTGGAAGCAAATGCTTCATATTAAACACAAAAGACTACCTCACCAAGTTTGACCCAAAGTCTTACGAAGGTGTTTTCCTAGGTTACTCCCAAAATAGTAAAGCCTGCGTATTTTTAAACAAAGAAACAATAAAAGTCAAAGAGTCACTCAACGTGACATTCGAAGAAAGTCCTCCACTAACTAAGACATCACCTTTGGTGGATGATGACTTAGACGAGGAAGAAGCCATTATGGTCAATGGCAAGAAAAACTTAGAAGATGACA
Source organism: Artemisia argyi (assembly GCA_030686995.1). Classification (NCBI taxonomy): domain Eukaryota; kingdom Viridiplantae; phylum Streptophyta; class Magnoliopsida; order Asterales; family Asteraceae; genus Artemisia; species Artemisia argyi. The sequence goes on from CM060692.1 coordinate 131,058,732, forward strand.
CTGAGGATGAAATAGTTGAAGTTGATGAAGTTGTCAATATTAAGGAATCCAAGAACCATCCAATAGAAAATGTCATAGGAAACCTAAATCAAAGAACCCTTAGGTCACAAGCACAAACCAAAAGTAACTTATTTTGTTTCATATCAACCGTAGAACCTAAGAGTATCGGTGAAGCGATAAAGGATAAAAGCTGGGTAGTTGATATGCAAGAAGTGTTAAATCAATTCACCGAAAACCAAGTTTGGGACTTAGTAACTCCTCCTAAGAATCAAACCATCATAGGAACTAAGTGGGTATTTAGCAATAAACTCGATGAAATGGCATCGCAACTAGAAATAAGGCTAGGTTGGTAGCACAAGGCTGTAACCAACAAGAGGGAATAAATTACGATGAAACGTATGCACCCGTAGCTAGATTAGAGTCTATTAGGATACTCCTTGCATATGCTTGCACGCCATAGACTTTAAGTTATATCAAATGGACATAAAAAGTGCATTGCTAAATAGTTTTATCAACGAGAAGGTATGTATAGCACAACCTCTGGGATTCGTTGATTTCGAAAAGCCGAATCGTGTTTATAAACTCAAGAAATCACTCTATGGTCTTAAACAAGCCCCTAAAGCTTGGTATGATAGACTAAAGGAATTCTTGCTTAAACATGAATATACCATGGGAATGGTTGATAACACACTTTTCACGAAGAAACGAGATTCACATCTCATCATTGTTCAAATATATGTCGACGACATTATATTCAGCTCAACTTGTCCAGAACTGTGCAATGATTTCTCTAAGATCATGCATGACGAGTTTTAGATGAGCATGATGGGTGAATTAAATTTCTTCCTTGGTCTACAAATAAAATCAACAGAAATGCTTAAGAAATTTACTTTAGAAGAGTCTAAGCCCATGAAAACTCTTATGTCCACGAAAACTAAACTCACAAAAGATGAAGAAGGTGAGTATGTGGATAATACTAAGTGTAGGGGCATGATAGGTAGTCTATTATACCTAACGGCAAGTAGGCCCGATATCATGTTTAGTGTCTGCCTTTGTGCCCGCTTCTAAGAGGATCCCAAAACCTCTCATCTTGAAGCGGTTAAGCGTATCTTCTGATACATTAAAGGCACTATTCACTTGGGATTATTTTATCCTAAGGGGACCGGTGTAGAAACTAATGTCTATGCCGACTCTGATCATGCGGGAGATTATTTGGATCGAAAAAGTACGAGTGATGTTTTTACCTCATGGGTTGTTGTTTAACTTCTTGGTTCTCCAAAAACAAACGGCTCTTGCTATATCCACGACCGAAGCCGAATACGTAAGCGCCGAAAAGGCATGTCACCAAGTACTATGGATGAAACAAGCTCTAATTGACTATGACATCCATCTAGACGACGTCCCTATTATGTGCGATAACAAAGGTGCTATTGACTTAAGTAAAAACCCCGTTCAACACTATTGTACTAAACACATTGAAATTCGTCACCACTTCCCCCACAAGAACGTCCAAAAAGGAAACATTTCTATTGAGAAAGTTCCTTCTCAAGACAATATCGCCGACATCCTGATCAAACCTCTCAAATGAGAATCCTTCAAATATCTTCGTCTAGGTCTAGGAATGATGGAACATATCCTGTAAATCTTATGACTATTTAAATATTTCATTGGAAATATTAAAGTCATCCCTCAATTTCCTCTAATGACTATTTACGTATTTCCTTGGAAATATTGAAGTCATCTCCTCTCGTCTCGTCTCATTCACTTCGTAACAAGAATTTATTAGGTATAAATTCTTTCCTCGTGTCAAAAAGTCTCACTAAATATGCGAGACTTGTTCGTCAAAAATAAAAATGGGACAAAATTCTGTCTCAGCAGATCACGGCACCACTAAATTTAGTGGTACCATGGAACCGTGTATCTGATACAGCTCGTATTTCAGTCTTCTTTTCCCTCACAATTCACTTTTAAACTTTCCCAATTTCTGCCATTTCTCTCAAAACCCAACCTTACAATCTACGATTCAATTACACCCTTTCAAAATCAATACAAGGCATTAATTTTCAAAGATTATCAACCACTAGTACTTTCTCAGCATCAATTGTAAGTCATTTAACTCTAATTTTTTTATTAATCTTGAGTATAGGGTTGATTTATACACAAAAACTGAATTGGGGCTTTTCAATTTTGATTGAGTCTTTATGCTATTAAGACTAGGATTAGAAAATGTAGAATCATCATGATTCTTCCAACATAGGATTTGCATAAACCAACTTAGATTACATACTTTAATCTAAAGCTTGCCCTTATAGGTTATATTGGGTTAAGTTAAATTGAGTGGAATCATGCCTAGGATAATTGAAATTGGATTAGGAGTCATTAACACTCATAATTTTCAAACTTTGAAATCTTGGCGCCCAAGTTATTGAAGTCGCCAAGAGACCCCAATTCCTTTGTTTTGGAAAAATTCACGAAGCTAGGATCACGAAAAACCTTTCGTACATTGTTGATACAAACTAAAAATGTTTTCATGCATACATGATCTCACGAATATTGGGCGAATTACATAACTAATATGTATTTATCGACATATTCATTTGAGTAAAAGTGAAATTAGGAGTGTTTGGGTAATCTTATTAGGTTTATTTTAGAGTCAAGATTGCCACACCTTTACATAGTTTGCATATAGACACATACTAGGCACATATCATCTAAACAAGTATTCTCAATGATAATTTTTAAATATATTTCTTTTTATAGGTAACAAGATGTAGACTAAGGATCAAAAGAGAAGAATCCTTAAAATAAGAAGGATGAGAAATAACTATAATTACACATTAGAGATGTATCAAATTGAATTAGATGCATCCCTAATCTTTTAGATGCATCATAATATATTTTTTAGCTAAAAATTAGATGCATATGCATATATTAGATGCATTTCGTTAAGTTAGACGAATCCTATGTATTTTTCGTCCTCTGTGGGTCAAATTTGTTGCTAGTACTACTTTGCATCATTTTCACTTCAAAATCACTTTTGAAACTAATTGTGATGCATCTAAATGAATAGAGATGCATCTAATTCAAGTCCAGGCATGTTGTGCTCATATGTTGTATTGTCTCATCACCGAACAACCCTACAACCTTGCCTACTTTGTGGCAACAAGAATCGTCAATGTCAAGGGTCGACTAAATAAGGCGTTACTCTATGGCATGTTGTTAACTAGTTTATACCATTTTGTCATGAACATCTTTCCTCACCTCCAAAACAATCAATACCTTCTTGTCGATCCCACCATGGCTCCTCTAACCCAAAACACATACACCTCTCTCTATTAGGAATGTACCTCATCTCAAGGAGACCATGATGATAGCTCGGTATCTTATTACAATGTTTCGATGAATGAGGATTCATCAACACGTATCTAACAACGTGGGTGCACTCAAGTCAATGAAACCATTTTTCTTAGAACTACATTCATCTCTTTAGAATAGATACTTCTAACTTTTATTAGTATTTATCCTTGGTGAATTATTTTAGGACCTAAGATTATCTTGGATGCTTAACTTTTTCTCTATCATCTTGCATGATTCTATGTTATGTGTTTCTTGGATGATAGTTTATTTTGTCCTTTTTGATTGCATGCTTATAGGTTATTTTGGATATTTGCATGATAATCTTTAATTGCTAGGAGTAGATTAATGTAGGATATATTTGACAAATTAATCTTTAGTGGTTTGAGGCACTAACATTTCCTGCAAATAGTCCCCGATTAATGTGGGATATATTTGACAAATTAATCTTTAGTGGTTTGAGGCACTAACATTTCCTGCAAATAGTCCACCTAGAAAACTTCTTTTTAGCTGCCCAGAAATAGGCTTCACAGAAAAATTCGTGACTTCCAGATCACAGTACCGTTAAATAGGCCACGGTACCATTAAATTTAATGGTACCATGTGGTATTTAGAGGTACCGTCTCCTGTTTGACGAATTTTTACTATTTCCTCTAGACTTATACATCCCTAACCCTAAAACCTGTAATGTTTTTGCACATTCTCATGCACCTTAAGATTCCTTTAGACTACCATAGGACTTTAATTAAAACCACACCACTCTTGCCTATATAAGGCTGCAACCTTACAAGCATTTCTTGCAACTTACCATCACCTTCAAATTCTCCCTTACACACACACACCATGCCTTCCACTCAAGCTTCACTCAAGCAAATCTTAGGGCATCTCAAGTCACTAAAGATTAACGTATGCTTCTTGTAGTTTTTATCTTATTGTTTATTTGATGTACTCACACCTTATGTGTGATTATCCTTTTATATTAATGCATGAGCTTATTTTATGATTGACTTGTCATTAGTTTTATCATGGTTGGATATTTGTCTTGGTTGCTACATGTTAGATAATTATACTTGTGTCATATTAAAAACTTGGATATTTGTCATTAGTTTTATCATGGTTGGATATTTGTCTTGGTTGCTTCGACAAAAAGGGGGAGAAATGAGATATAAACTCATATTAAAAACTTGTCGAAATTAATTTTTCACCTAAAATGAGTTTATGTTTTGTCATCATAAAAAAGAGGGAGATTGTTGATGCAAATAATGTCTATAAACGTTATTTCTATCTTTCGATACCTCTATGTTTTGATGATAACAAAATGTGAAAACACTTTACGTAAAAATTAACGTAAACAAGTTTTTAGTCGAAATATCCCGTTTTTACATAAATCACTCTAGGTAAAAACAAACAGATTTACAATTTGACAAATGATCAAAAAAGTGAATTTTTGCTTCAAACCTCACATTTTTAATGTGACAAAACATTCTTTTAAAAAATACATTTTATAAATTATTTTTGAATTATAAAGAAATATTTTAATTGGAAAAATAAGTTTAAAAATCATAACAACTATTTTTCCACCCAAATCAGCTTGAAACATCCTCAAATTAACCTTCACCACTAAAAACAAAAAGAAGAGCTTTTTTCTGGCATGACACCACTAAATTTAGTGGTACCGTGTGATGTTTAGTGGTACCGTCCCCTTTAAACGGTCAAATTTCTCCCTGCCTATAAATACCTGTCCATTTCACTAATTTTAATAATCCTTTACACACACAACTTTCTGTGATAAAATCCATTATCACTTAAACTCTCCTTTAATCATTTAGTTAGTTTACTTTTGTTTTAAAGAGTGATCTTTTCATCCAACCAATCATATGATCACCATCATACATCTACTAGTCAAGAGAAGAACACAAAGTATCAAGAAGATATAATGTGTTAAGAGTCTTTGAGTAGTGCACTTGCATTATATATTAGTTGACTTGATTGTATCTTGATATACATCAAGTGTCATAGTTTTGTTTAAGTCTTCTTGTGTTGATCGTTGTGATCTTGTTGAGATCTTGAAGATCTCTTATAGCTAGTGTGATAGTATGTTGATCAAGTGGATCAAGAGTAGATTGTGTGGATCATGTAAATCGTGCAAGGATCATTTAGATCGTGTGATATTGGTACTAGCTAGATTAGTACTCGACATTTAGCTTTGTGTCGGAAATTGTGATAAGTAATGTGTATGGTTTTCTCCTCCTGAAGGGAGCTTTGTTGATATAGTGCTTAGAACTCTCGAGTTGGGTACTCGGGGAGTGGAGTAGGGCGAAGAAGAGCTTCGTGACTGAACCACTATAAATCTCTTTGTCTCGGTTTGATCTCGTTTACCTGCCCGGAACTGATTGGTTGCTTGTTGTGACAGCCAAGGTCTGAACATTGTCCCACTTCCCTCATCTCCATCTCATCTCTTTACATTTAGTGTTTACATTAGTTAGTATAGTTTAGTGTTCATATTGCTGTTGATTGATTTCACAAAAGAATTGAATCAAAGTTTTCAAAGAAACTTTCTTGAAAAAGAAAAATAATTCGATAAAACTATTCAACCCCCCCCCCCCCCTTCTAGTTTTTCACACTAATAACTCGTTAATGATGAATTGATTATGTTCCGATTTGACACGACTTTATCCTCGTTATGTCACATTGTGTGTTTTTCATTATTTGTGATGTTATATTATGCAAGGTTGCAAAAATCGTGAATCAGTAGTCGAGCGGCCAACCTCTTTTGTAGCTTGTAATCTGTTTCGGCGGGATTAATCAGTGATTAATTGGACTGACATTTCCAGAACGTTTTGGCTACTTTCAGCGAGTTTTGGTATTTTCGGTAAGATTTTTCTTAAAAAAACATTTTTTAATAGATAATCAGCTACTATAAGTGATAATAACTAATTCACCACGAGTTTTGGGTACTTTCAACAAGATCTACAAGTTTTCGGCAAGTTTGACCACTGTTAACGGTCGTTGACAACTGTTGACCAATTTGTTTGACTGATTTACACAAATCGGAAAGGTTGGTGGTCTATTGTATCGCCTAGGCGGTGATTAATCACCATTGTAGGCCTTTTTTTGCAACATTGATATTATGTGTGTTCTTTGACTATTTCATACGGAGTATCATTTTTAATCTTATTTGTAATGTATCCGCTTATATACAAATTGTTATAGTGTAAGGACATTCTTAACCGCGGTATGCAAACTACCATTTTCGTCATGAAGAATGAAGCATCAAAACTCATCTCCAACCAAGCTCCAAATTTAAAGAAAGTTTTGAAACATTACTCAAAATCCTTTATATTTGAAGAATCACTATTCATCCTCTAAAAATATTATTACCCCTTCTCAATATCTTTGTGATTTCTTATTGAACCATTAGTTGATACTAGCAGAGTAGCAGGTACCCGAGCAATGCAACGGCGGGTACCGTGTGACTAAATTTTGTGTCGAGCGAATGTTTTTCATTTATATGTTTTTTTTTAACAATAACTTTACACAAAACCTAAAAAAACCGTGGTGGTGCTCGGCTCGTGGTGGTGGTGGTCAGATGGTGTGCATGGTGGTCTTCTCGTGGTTGCAGTGGTTGGCTCTTGGCGGTGCTCGGCTTATGATGGCGGTCAGATGGTGGCTAGATGGGATGAAAATATTGGTGTTTAGGTCTTTCATTTGATATTTGTGTAGTGTATAGATGACTCTTTAAATGAGTTGTTACAAGTTTATAGATGGTTTAAATGGGCAATATAAATTTAAAAGGCTGTTACAAGTTTACGAATTTAATACACTCAATATTTTAGGTGTAACATTTATTTGTGTGTATGGAACAAACTATTGAAACTTTCGTAATTGGCAAGTGTGTAGGCTGAATTTTAAGTTATTATATTTATAGAATTTCCTAAATGCTTTATATAGTATTATAGATTTTTTAATAAGCCTTAATTTTATTGTTTAAAGTTGAAGTTTGAAGAACATGATCGGAGATAAATTGTTTTTAGAGGATGAACGTAACTAAACAAAGAAAATACTTTTTCATCTTCCAACTTGAATGGTTTATGAAAAGGTGTTGGAGACGGTATAAACACATCCAAAACAACAATCCCAAACACCCTCGTATCAACCTTTTTTTTTTTCTTTTTTCTTTTTCTCTTTTTTTACCGACAACCAATGTTTTAAAAATAGCGCCTAAGGCGCGCCTACTCCCTAAATCCCACGAGGCTCTAGCCTTTGGGATTTTTTTAGATCGAGGCTCACGACATGCATGAATCCCGTAAAAATCGCAGTGCCTTGGGGATTTTTGCGCTTTAGCGCCTTGGGGATTTGTGCGCCTAGAAGATGTAACGGGATTTTGGCCTTTTTTCTTAATAGTAAGATACATTTTGGGCTTACATGTTATATACATTTGGCCCTTTAAGTTATAAAGTATCTAATAACCCTAATATTTTAGGAAATAACTAAAACACACAATCAACAAAGAATTATGTTTTTTTTGTAATCTAATGTCTAAGAATAGTAGCTTATTAACAGATACAAATATTGTTTCTTTAGTGTTAAGTGTTACCAAACAACTATAGATTTTTTGTTGTTGATAGTTGATAGTTTGATACATGGTAATTTGTTAAATTTTATAAGTCATAAACTCATATATTGTAATGTATATTCAGGATTTAGGGTAGTTCATGGATTCTGATATGCTGCTTGCGTAATATTTTGGGTTTAAATGCAACCTTTGTTAGATGTAATAACTATTGAGTGGCATTATGCATTGAATATTGATATTATTGTGTTATTTAAGCTGCATAAGTTGTCACATATGTTATAAAAAAAAACATAAATGTATAGTGCGCCTCGTATTTATGAATTCCGCGCCTTAGTCTGCGCCTCGACTCGAGGCTCTTTGACCTCCTTTGCGCCTTAGTGTGCCTTGAGCCTTTCAGAACATTGCCGACAACTGTATCACATATTCACAATATATATCTCACAAATGTCTCTAGCAAAGCTTGAACCCATAAATTTTAAACCCCTTGTCAACCTAAAAATTAACAAAAGAAACATGGGTTCTCTAACTTTTTGCCGAAACAAAAACTAAAAACTAGACAAGGAAGCGCGCCCAAACCTTTTATTATTGAGTTCAAGTTTTTCGAAATTGTCGGGTTATGCTAACACATAAAACGTGAGCAAAAAGAAATCACGAAACCTATAAAACGACAGCGTTTCACTCATCACTGTCACTAATGATACTTTGTTTAAATAAACAATTCTTCAAATGCGAGGATTCAGTTGTCGCCCAAATTTTTTTATTAATAACTTTAAGGTACAAATAGTGCTTGCTTAATAACGACATTAATTATGATTTAATTGATTTTTTTTTTCTTTTGGTTTCAGAATCTTAAGTATTTGGTGTCAGTTGAAAAACAAGTATGTGGTCATGTAGCTTCAAAGGCTTTTCATCCCGTGGTTCATAGTCGAGGTATGATTTTACGTTGGGTTTAAACTAAATAGCAACGTACTTTCTCAAATGTCTCGCGCCTAAGACTACGTGAACTTAAAAGTGTAAATTTGTTTTCTTAAACAGTTTAGTAAATTACATATGTGTGATGATCCACGTCATTTTTGTTTATAACCACAGGTGCCTTTTTGGCACCAGCCATTATCCACCCCACAAGTAATAGTTCCAGCAACTCTCATGGGACCTTTTATCACAATATCTCTCCAGTGGGCCCATGAGTTTTTTAGAGGTGGGTACCAACTGAGCCAAAGCCCTTTGGTTTTAAGTTGTATTATAGGTTGCATCCATGTAGTATAATTGCTCCTATTATGGGATGTTTACACCTAATTGGTTCCTAGATATGTATTTACTATAGGTGGCAAAATGAGGGGACGGGTCATGGGTCTTAGCGGGTTTCGGGTCAAAATGGGTACAAGGCTAGATGGGTCATTTGGGAGCACGGGCCATATGGGGTTCGGGTGATTTTCCCATTTGTTTAGAAAAAAAGGGTTAACGATGAAAAAAAATCATTGACTTACTTTAGACCCGTTGGTTAGTGGTTATACCATTGAGCTGTACATCAAATATTGTACTCAATTAGACTTAATCCTCAATATTTAGTAGATCGAAGACCCACAATAAATATTTAGCCAACTTGACCCATATTTAACCAAGGGTCTTAAACTGTCACCACTCACCACTAGTATTTACAGTTAGGGTTTGTAATTGGAAAGCCAACCGTAGATGACAACATTATATAGAAGCATTACATGACATCTATGATACAATTCGAAAGAAAAGTAAGCAAAAATTTGCATGGGTTAAACATTTGTAAATTACTAAATTGTTTTTGGGAAAAAAATGTTTTGTTTGTGCATATGGGAATAAAATTTAAATTACCAAAAGCGAAACACATTTTAGTTTAGGTACTCAGGCGAGACATTTGTGGAACATTGGTATTTTTTGGCCTGAACCGTGTATGTTTATAAGAATGATTAGATGTTACACTATGTATGTGACTTATATTTAAGATGGGTCTAGTTTTGGAACGTGTTTGTTATTGTTCTCGAGCATGCAAATGTAATGCCTAGGGGGTGTTTGGGATTGCTTATATACTTATTTTGCGGTAAAATAAGCAGTTTCTTATATTCAGGTACTTATTTCAATCTGTTTGTTATTTTTTTCGAGTAATATTGCATTGTTTACTAAATAAGCAAATCCAAACCCTGTTGCCTGAAGTACTTATTTTAAGTAGCTTATAGCTAATATTCTCTTAAGTTGGAAAAAAAATAAGAATACCAGACACCCCCTTAATCATTGTCATGCAAAATATTATGACTAACAACGCTAAACTGAGTAGCCCCTGAGGACAAAAGCATCTTCACTTTTCATCTGAAAATTATAAATTTCAGAGCAAAAACAATTAACTGCTGCGAAAATAGAATGACCGTCATCCCTATTAACTGCTGCACTTTGCTCTCATGGCATGAGTGTCCTAATAAGGGGGTGTTTGGGATTGCTTATTTTTTGAGCACATTTCAGCTAAAATAAGATAGGGATATTCTTATTATTGTGTTTATTTTTGCTGACCTTAAAATTACTTTGTTACAAACATACTGAACTTAAAACCTTTTACCAAAGAATTTTATAGAGTTTTTTCAACAAATAATTATTGTTTGAGTATTCTTGTATCTTTAACCAAATAAGCAAAGTTAAAAATCATTTTCACGAGTACTTATATTAAGCAGCTTATAAATACTTAAGCAGAGGAATAAGCAGAAAAAATAAGCAATCCCAAACACCCCCTAACTAGGAGGCTGTGACAGTATGCTGTATTGGGTGTATAATAGCTTTGTTACTCATTGCCTTTGAAAAGAAATGCGATTGAACCAAATGTTCAGATGCTGATCACAAAATAACAGATGAAACATATTGAAACCATTTTGAGAATTTATTTTAGTACTGAGTAAAAGAAACAATCCATTTCGCTCAATTCCAATTAAATTTAACCATCTTGGTGTTTATCCAAAACATTTTTGATTTTTCATAGTTTGCTTTGTTCTATTTATGGGATTTAAAAAACATAAATGAAAATTGAGCCGAATTTGAGAATAAAAGTAAATCAAGGAATTCGATTTGGTTTGTGTAATTACGAACATGATTTGGTTAACATAAATTAAATATAACCATCTTGGTGTTTATCCAAAACATTTTTGATTTTTCATAGTTTGCTTTGTTCTGTTTACGGGATTTAAAAAACATAAAAGAAAATTGAGTCGAATTTGAGAATAAAAGCAAATCAAGGAATTCCATTTGGTTTACGTAATTACGAACATGATTTGGTTAGTATTTGATTTGAAACCTGCAAAAGCCGACAAAGCGATCAACGAAATTCAAAAACCGTTTTAATGAATACAAAGATGGCTAGTTCGAATTATTTCAAAGAATTATAGATCATCTCATATAATAAATTTGTGTTGTATATTTAAAAAAGTATTTGTTTTTGGATTAATAATTAATATAAAATATTTATAAGTTGTTGAAAAAATATGGGTTCAACGGAATGATACATGTGTTTAATAATATTGATTGTAAATGCCATGGCTTACTTGAAATTTACATGATGCTATCTTCAACACCTCTATGTTTTGGTGAATACCTTTTAGAAACATCAATAGTTGGCTAAAACTCTAAGTAAATGTTCATCAAAGAATACAAAAAGTGTTTGTTATGTTCATCAATACAATTATTATTATTATTATTATTATTATTATTATTATTATTATTATTATTATTATTATTATTATTAAAGGTTCATTAATACTCCGCCCAAAGCTAGCAAGAAGGGAGACATGTTAACACCTAGTGACTTTCAGACTTTTTAGAGGGGAGCTAACATTTAATTGATCTCCATTGATCAAAAGTGATGTTAAAAAATCCAACTAATTACAAATGGCATAATCTTTTTTACATGCATGGTAAATTACTTAAGTTTTGAGGTAGATGATGATACTTTTTATCTGAGATCACTTTCAATTTTTTTTTTCTTTTCTTATTTTAAAAGTTCAAACATAATTTATGATCAAAGTTAGAAAAGAAAAAAAAAAGACTTTATAAGTCAATAGTGGACACTTATTTAAGGACGGAGAGAGCATTTATTTTAGATTTGGTATTGGATAATAATTATGAAATATGATATAAATCTATAAATAATTTTTGCCGTTGCCTTAAAAATGCACACCTTCTTGAGGCTTGATAGAGTTGGCAAAACAGGCCAAACGGGCACATGTCATACGAATCGCTTTAAAAAAGACATAAAAAAAATCCCCAAATGTTACACCTTATTTATAGTTAAGTAAGTAAATCTATACTATCTAATAAACGATAGTTTTGTACAAGTCCCCCTAAGCGCAAAGCATTAAAAATCGTTTTAATATTCTGATGTGGATTACCATTTTTAGCTCCAAGCGTACAATCCTATCTTTGCACTACATTTTTGTAAAGTAGTAAAACATTTCAACAAACCATTCAATCACTTCTTCTCTACGTTTCAATTTGAGTTATTTTTGTAAACTCATTAATAGCATTCATGAGTTATTTTTTAATCGATTTCGTCTTCATCATAAACCCTACCAATTGTACTCAATGCCAGCTTTTTATTGGTAAAATTGGTATTGTTATTTCATCTTTTTATATGTTTGAAGAAGATAGATAGATGGACAATCAAGAAGTCAAAGGTATGTGTCTTTCTTCATTGTTTATGTTTCCACCATCAATCGTTGTAGCAATCAAATGTTATCTTGATCCCTTCAATTTTTCTTGATTTAGATATGCGTTTTTGTTGTTGTTCTTTGGGCAGGGGCATACACAATTCAGTTTCAAGGTATGTAAATCTTAATCCCTTATCTTTTCATTTAGATCAACTCTCTACATACATATAATTGCTAATTTGCTATGCATATGATAATCAATTTAAATAGACATTTAGCATATGCCAATTGATTGCTCAATTATAGTATATATATTAAGTATCGAGAAAATCCGCGAGAAATACGGATTTACCGAGTCGTTTCCCAACGAAGGTGTGAATAGAATCTTGAATTCGATTCGTGAATCGTGTCGTGAAAAGTGGAAATGTAAAATTTGAAATTCAAATTATGAAAAGAAATAATGAAATAAGCAAAAGGTACAAGCTATATATGCACAAATGTTTAAAACCTAAAAACGGAAATTCAAACGCGATTTTTAAACGTAACGTACGAAATAAAACGTAACTATTTATAAAAATTGATCCTAAAAATATGAAATAAATTTCTAAAAATCTTAAACTACTTAAAATAATTTTGAGAAAAAGAAAAATATTTTTTTGAATTTTTATTTATTTTCTATGAATTTATTTCTATTTTTGGAATTAAAAAGTAATTAAAAATAAAAGAAAATGTAAAAATAAATGGGAAAAATATAAAATAAACTTTGAAGAATCTAAAATAATAGAAAAGAATTATCTAAAATGTTTTTGGATTTTTAAAGGCTTTTTCTGATTTTTTATTGATTTTTGTTTATTAAAAAGTATTTAAAAATGATTAAAAACTAAGAAAAATTAATAAAAATAGTAAAATAACTCAGAAAAAATATGAAAAATTCACAGAAAATCTAAAATATTATAAGAAACTTGGAGAAAAATTATGAAATAGAAATAAGCAGTGGAAGTGCTTATTAAGAATAAAACAGCTTAATACAAGTGCTTATTAATAAGCACTTGTACCAAAACTGTATGAAACTTGAAACCATAGATGTATAATGAACAAAGAGCACTAAAACACCAATCTCAGAACAAAATTAACACAGAAACACTTAGTAACATGCAATAAGCAGTCTAGGAAAAGCCAAACAATAAGCAGTTCCAACTCATATTAAGCCAGAAGCATATAAACAATGAAATCACTTTCTAGACACTATGTGGAACTCAGAAACTTCAAATAAGCAAAAGCTATAAGCCAATTGAATAGCAGCAGGCCTATGGTTCAATACAGCTACAAGTTTCTACTATACTAACTTGCAGCCCACGATAAGCTCTCAAATAAGCACTAAGATGCAAAGTAATGGGGACAAAAGCTTCACTATACTACTGAGAGTCTCTAAACCTAAAAGCCCTATCAGAAGTTATAATTCTCTACTCTAAATTCACCCATGTTTAGCAGCCTGTGGAACCATTACTAATGAAACATTTGACTTATGAAGTTCTACATTACTTGACTAAATCCAATCTCAATCGAATATATCTACTCCTAGTTGTTGTACTAAGCTAATTTTAAACTAAATTAAGCTATCCTATACTATTATGCAACTACTAATACCATTTCACTAACTGTTTCTAATATATATAACTGTTAATTAGATTTGAAAGCTAACTTAGACTTTTCAGTAAACTAACCTACTATTTTATTATCTATTAGTTGATTACTATCCTAATGTGATCTACTTGTGGAGCTTTTACTGAAAAACAACAACAACTACACTCAACACAACACAGATCCAAACACTGCCTTATATTTATACTATAACTATGAAATTATGATTTTAACTACAAATCTCTAAACAAGTGATCAAACTAACTTTGTTAACTCTAACAGAAGCAATATGAATCAATCAAATACAACTATTATCCACAGAAACTCAAGATCAACAGTTACACTAAAATAACCATGCAACACAGAATCTTTCAAAACAGATAAACAATGAATCAAATAAACATTTCCTCAACAATTACTATGACTACAACAGCAAACTAAATCAATTTCACAGCTAATACATCACTATTCTAGAATCTAAGCAGTTATCATGAATCAGAGCTCAAATATGAAATTTACCCGAATCAAATCTCCCTCAGCAAGAACAGAGGGAGCTCACTGAGCTTGCCTATCTTTAGCTAGGCCTATTGCTTCCAAATTTCCAATAGATCTATCAGTACCTCCACTGGATCAATTCCTTCACTACAAATTTGACTTTTATTGACTGGGACTTCAAATAAAATATGAAATGATTGAACTGACAAACAAACTCACAAAAGCTATGAAGCTTATATGAGCTGAATAACACTACTAGTCAGCTTATTTGAAAGCTGGATTAAAACAAAAACTATTTTTGAATTTTCTATATTTTCTGATTTACATGAATTTTTAAATGAAATAAAGAATGAAATTGAAAGCTAACTTTAATGAAATGAATACAAACTGAGATAGCTGAAAACTTTTATTAAGCTTTAATGTTAAACTTTTATTAAGCTTCAACTAATTCTTTCATAGAGCGATAGCATAGACACACATGTATGTCGAACTTTTATTAAGCTTTAATGTTAAACACAAACTGTACTTTCTAACAAACATTGAATAGGCTTTAATGTAAAAATGCCAAGGTTTCGTATTCATACTTCTTATTGAATGTTCATATAATGGCTGTTACTGATTGGTTATTAAAATGAATACTTTTGGGATTGTTTGAAATCACTTATTAAAATTGCTTTCAGGTATTCTTTATAGGATAAATTAGAAATTGCTTATTCAACTGCTAAAAGTGGTTGTATGTGATTGCTTATTATTGTAACTACTCATAAGGGTTGTTTGGATTGCTTATTGAAACATGCTTATAGAGGCTACTGTGAATCGACAATTGAAATTGCTTATGCGGGCTGTTTGGTATTCAGGTTGCAAGGGTTAATAATGCTTTAGCTTTGATATATGAAAATGAATTGCAGGCCTTTGTATCTGTGAGGAAGCTTACGCATTGTGAAAAACTAGAAGGGGGGTTGAATAGTTTTACGTCTTTTTAATTCGTAATAAAAGATAGTTTTAGTGTTTTCTTAGCTTTTAAAAACTTAGATTCGATAATATGTGATCACAAGTCTTGCACAATATAAACAACTATCAATAAATAATATATAACAAAGATAAGTAATGAAATAAGTAAGAGATGGAAAGATCGAACCGCGAGACAAGAGATTTATAGTGGTTCGGCTACAAGGACACCTTCCTTGCCCTACTCCACTCCCCGAGCACCTAACTCGAGAGTTTTCTTCACTATATCAACAAGCTCCCTTATGGCGGAGAAAACCTTACACACCAATTTACACACCACAACTTCTTCACACCTAAGTCACAACTTCTACACACCTTCTTCAAATCAATCTACTTCACAACTAACTACTCCACACCTATCTTCTTCACACCAATTCACTTCACAAATAACTACTCCACACCTAGCTTCTTCACTACAAGCAACTAACTAATCACACAATCTATATATCTAGCACAACTATCTACAATCAAATATTCACAACAATCTTCACAAAGAATAATGTAAATAATCTTGATGATGCACCAACAACTTGGATGTGGAGATCACAACAAGTTGTAATACTTCTTGTCTTGGGGGATAGAAGTATTCTTCTCATGCACTTGAGAGGATGAAGATTGAATCACTTTGAAATAAAGAATTATACACTTATGATCAAAGGATAAGAGAATAGAAATGTGGATCTAGATCAGAAAGTTTAGAAGTGCAAAAGGTGAGAAAATTCTGAGGAATGAACCAGTATTTATAGGGGAGAAAAATACTGTTCTGGAGCGTGGCCGGTCCCCTTAATTAATGGCCGGTCCCGTTAATGATTAAGGGGGCCGCCCCTTCAGAACGTTGGTTTTTCTTGTCTTTTAGTGGGGAATATTTTTCTGGATAAAATTTGCCATTTTTGGTTGGAAATTTAAAATCATATATTTATAATGAATTAAACATATTCTTTTAATTCCAAAAGTAATTTTGTAAAAGATATAAGATGTTTAATACATTTTATAAAAATTCTAGTGATTAGAAAAATTTCCTTTGATCATGAAATGCAATAAACCATTTGTTTATTCATACATTAAGTGATATGGAAGCAAAGACAAATATTAAGCACTAAAAACTTGTTTACGTCATAAGTTTTAGATTAATGAGTTTATGCTTTGTAATTATCAAAACATAGAGACATTATTAATATGCTAACAATGTTTTAAGACATTATTTATGTCAACAATCTCCCCCTTTTTGATGATTACAAAACCTTAAACTCATTAGGTCTAAAAAATAATTTTTAGACAAGTATTATTAGAGTTTAACATTCTTCTCCCCCTTTTTGTAAAATCAAAAAGGTTAATGCTCCCCCTTGATGTATGCTCCCCCTCATTTGAGAGCACCAAGGGAATGAGCTATGGAAATCTTGTCTACACAAAATATTAGAAGAGAACAAGCCACATATACATGCAAAGCAATAATTATGCAAATAAAAATAGATTCATTCAAGCATCATAGAAAGCATTACAACATTTAATATGCTTAAGGCATATTAATCATAATAAAACAAAGGAAAAGACATAGTCCTATATTGCCTAAAAGAGCACTTGGACTTGCTTGCAACCCATGGTTGATTGTTTTATTTGCTTGAATGATAACATAAGCATAAAGCTTAGTTGTTAGATGGAGAAGGATATGGAGTAGGATATGAAGCGGAAGAGGTGGACCTCACGATGTTGTATCGTGTTAAGGGTGGTATGGGATGAGGTCGAGTGAGAAGATATTCAATCCAAGAAATATCTTCACTCAAGTATAGGATTTGTTTTTGAAGGAAGATGCAACAAGGGCAATAGTGAGTGTGGTTTGTAACTTGATCCAAGTTGAGAGAGTGAGGAAGGCAATTGTTGTAGGGTGATGATGGAGGTTGCCTGTAACACCCCAACCCGATAAGGGTAGAAGTATTACATTACAGTGACATATCAGAACAAACACAAGCATATGATTCATACATACAAAGAAATTCAGGGTTACAAATGAAAATCTGAAACTACAAGATTACAAAACAATAAATACTATGTCTAATAAAGTGAAACTTCATCTAATCGTCTCTAGTCCAAAGCATAGTCTTCTAAGTCCAGTCACACTCTCTTCCCATAACCCAGCTTCCTACTAAAACCTGCCGCAGGAAAAGGAAATGCGGCTGAGCTTAAAAAGCCCAGTGAACAAATACATATACAAAGCAATGATAATGAAACAGAACTGAAATATAGTGCATTGGGGAATATCATAAGGAATAAACAAATGAATAATAGAAATGAAGGAATAGGATAGTCCTCCACCACGAGCCCAAAACTCAAAGTCATATCTCAAAGTCATAAGCCTTCAATTCATAATCTCACAATCAGAGGGGATACCTCTCAGGCAACCAGATAATATGAGGGGTGTCCTCGTGTATCATAAGGGTGGAGTGATCAGCTCCCAGGGGTTGTGAAGGGCATGTATAGCACACAGTACCAATCACCTCAAAGTCAACTCAAAGTCATAGTTAAATCCACTAAGCATACATGTCTAGGATTGCAACCCATACGCCCCTTACTCAAAGTCAATCTCAAAGTCATATACTCAAAGTCATAATGGCCATAATAGTAATCATAAAAAGGGACGGCGTGAGAAATCACTCACCCACACATGAGTCATGCCAGTGGTGCATCACAGACATGCCTATGGTACCTCCATAGGTAGGGAAACATAAATGGCTCGGGTATCAAACTAAGAGTCAGGTCTCAAAGTCATGCAAAAGGTCATATAGCAAAGGTGTATCTCAGAATCATATCAAAGGTTCATAATAGCAGTTCATAACAAAGGGTTCATATCAGAAATAGTATTCAAGGTCCAATCAGAGTTTATTAGGTCAAGGTTCATATTCAAAAATCAATTCATGGTTCAGTTCAAAAGTCCGTTTCAAAAGTTTCTATTAAAAGTCCAATTTAAATAATCTTTTAAAACAGTTTTCATAAAAATGGTCTTTCAAAATATAGTGTTCATGAAAGTTAAATAACCTTTCTTTTAAAAAGAAATTTAGCATCATTTATAAACATCTTTTCAAATCGGTTCTTCTCAAAACATTTCCATGGTATCATTAAGAAGGTTTTCATAGCATAGGTTCATAACGGAGGTCATATCAAATGGGATCAACAGAGAAAGTTCAAGTAAAGGGGATCATAGCAATGGCATCAATTCGGGAACTAACGGATCAGAATACGAAAGAGATCATGAGAAACCTTTTGAGAAAGGTCAGAATATCTGTACCTTAAACCGCAAGTGCACACATGACAGAAACATAAAGGTCGAAAGCAAAATTCCTTCTTCAGCGAATCTACACGAATTAATGGTCGGCTTGTTATTAATAACCTATTCAATTCAGATTTCTCATTTTAGTCGGCTTTCCAGTTTTAGTAACTTTCCATTTAAAGTGACTTTCCACTTTTAGCAGGTTTCCATAAATAGTAAGTTTCCACTTTTAGAAAGTTTCCATAATTAGAAAGTTGAATCATTATTAATGAAATCAAAGTATCTTTTAACATATTTACACATTTGATCCTTAGGGCTTCATAACTTTACATTTTAACCCTTTACTTTCCAAAATTACACTTTAAACCTTTTAGTATTCGAAGTTACACATTAAACCCTTAGCTTATCCATTTTACATAATGATCCCTTATTTTATCATGTTATACGAATATACCTTCAAGTATTCACAATTTACACTTTAAGTCCTTCAAGTTATCAAAGTTACATATTTAACCCTTTAATTTACAATTTCAACTTTTAATTATTAATAATTACATATTAAGCCATTTATTTACCAATTTATCACAAAACCCCTTGAATACTTTTAAATACTCAAAACAGCTCCAAGTTTCTGAAAATTACATTTTTAGTCCCTCTAGTTTAATTATTTGTAAATCGAATTAACAATTATATATAATTACCTTTTAAAACCTTTTAATTACAAATCTAACACACATGGCCCTTATTTTATATTTTTACATGATTAGTCCCTGATTAAAACATATTACAAAAGTACCCACGAGTTTTATAAAATTACAAAACATCCCCTTATACTTTTTATTTCAAATCGTTAAATACAAAAACTAACCAAAACCCTAGTATTAATCTTCAATCATTGCACCATCATTATAATAATCTTAAAACATCATTAATTACCAGATTCTATATCCAAAACCCTAACCCTAGGTCGAATTAATTAGGGTTCCTTTTATTTCTTTTTTTTTATTCCTTATTAGCGATTAGAAAAATAAATTCACAAAACAAGGTCCAAGCCTCAAAAATTCTAATTAGTATTTTTCTGAGGTCATATATATTATATAGAGTCCACATAAAATAGTGCTCATGCCCAGAAAATTCGTATAGAATTATTCAGAATTTTGTTACGTTTTTAAGGTTTAATTCACAAATAATTCATAGAGCATGCATGGTTCGACTTTAGCATTTTATTTGAGACTTATATGATGTAAGAGACGTGAGAAAAATACCAGACCAGATCTGGAACAAATAGAATAGGCTGGACGAATTACACCTCTCGAATTGGATAATACGACACCAAAATTCCCACGAGAACAAACGCGACCAACAAACCTTATAATCATTTTTCGAATATCATATATGGTGTAAGGAACTCAGTAAAAATAGAAAATAAATTTATAAGAGGTCGTACGAATTAAAATGGAATATTACCTTACTTGTGAACAAAATTCGACAATAAAAGATTCAGGGATTTTTAAATCGAATGGCCAATTTTCTTGGCTTCCTAGCACGACCATGAACTCAGAAAAATTATGCTTGGACCTCAGAAAATTCGTATGGAATGAATGGTGTGGAAAACTAAAGGGGGGGTTGAATAGTTTTACGTCTTTTTCGTTTTGCTTATTTTATAAAAGATAGTTTCTAAGATAAAACTTTCAAATCACTTTAATACATAAATATATATACTAGTTAATTTATGATTTTGTATAAATACTACTTATGTATAATGTACAATTTCAAAACACTTAACTACAAAAGTATATATACAAGATTTATTAAAGGTTTTATATATACAATGCTTATGTATAATGTTTGGAAAGAATATACAATTTCATATATTTTATGTAAGCATATATATGTGTAGTAGTGTATAGATATAATTATATGTACTAGGTTGGTTTTTGTAAGATTAGTTTTATGAATGAATTTTAGTTTGATCTTTATGTGAAATCAACATATGCACAATACTATCAATTATGACTATGTGTGAAATGCAAGTAAGTAATAAATCAAAGAGTGAGAGATGGAAAGATCAAACCGAGACACAAAGGATTTATAGTGGTTCGGCTACAAGGACACCTTCCTTGCCCTACTCCACTCCCCGAGTCACCTACTCGAGAGTTTTCTTCACTAGATCAAAAACCTCCTTTATGGCGGAGAAAACCGTACACACCAAATAACACACCACAAGAATATCACACCACAATCACAACTTCAACACACCTTCTTCACACCAATCTTCTACACACCAATCTTCTATTTTCTTCACACCAATCTTCTACACACCAATCTTCTATTCTCTTCACACCTTCAAAGTACTAATGTCTTGACACCTTCAAGTCACTAATATCTTCACAACTTCAATACACTAGTGTCTTGACACCTTCAAGCCACTAATGTCTTCACAACTTCAATGCACTAATGTCTTGACACCTTCAAGCCACTAATGTCTTCACAACTTCAATCTACAAATGTCTTCTAGTCTTCTCCACTAGAGATCCTTAATTTCTTCACTACAAGATCCTATTGCTACAATCTCCTATCACCACTACTATCTAACCCTTCTTCTTCACTTCAAGTTACACTTCACACTAATCAACAATTCTAGATTCTTCAACTAAATCTAGATAACTAATACATACACCTTATTCACCAAAGTATAAAGGATTTACAACAAATTATAAATAAACAACTTAGATAGCAAGATGATACTAAGTTGTAATACTTCTAATAGAAGTATTCTTCTCTTTGCACTTGAAAGAATGAGGCTTTGGATCACTTGGAAACAAAGGCTTATGAAATGAATGATCAAAGGATTTTTAGGATTGAAATGAAGATCTAGAACAGAAAGTTTTAGTGCAAAAAGGTGAGAAAAAAATCCAGGTTTAAGGTGGTATTTATAGACAAAAGAATCTGACAGAGGAGCGTGGCCGGTCCCCTTAATTCATGGCCGGCCCCCTTAAAATTAAGGGGACCGCCCCTTATAATTAAGGGGGCCGCCCATCTGTAACGGCCAGAAAACTTGTCTTTTAGTGGGGAAAGTTTATTTGGTGAAAAACTAACTGATTTTGGTTAAATATTTGAAATCATATATTTAGTATGATTAAAACATTTTTCTTTATTACCAAAAGTGTTTTTCAAAAATATATAATATGTTTATATGATTAAATAAACTTTGTGTTAATTAATTAACTACCCCTTTGATCATACATTGCACTAAACACTTTGTTTATTCATACCTTAAGTGATTTGTTGGTGAAAGTGATTATTTATTACTAAATACGTGTTTACGTCATGATCTTTGATTTGATTAGTTTAAGTTTTGTGATTATCAAAACATAGAGATATCGGAAGATATGAATAATGTTTTCAGTCAATTATTTATATCAACAAATGGTGATTTATTTGTTGATTTGGGTTTACTCGGCAAGTGAATAAGGAAAGAAAATAAATGTATAAAATATATAGGGTAGATAGCCGAGTCTAGGGGAGGAAATTGACCAAAATTTCGGGATTTAAGTTAGGCAATTGATTTGATTTGATTTACTATTTTAAATGCATTTTAATTACCTTTAAAAATCATAATATTAATAATAAAATTTCTATTCGGCGCCCAAAGGGCATTTTGGTAATTTCATGGCTTGTAAAAATATTAAATGGAGTTGTCAAAATTATTTGGTATCATATCTTGTCCACTACCAGAAGTTTGGAATTTATTTGGTGCTTTACATATGTTTTATTTAGATTTTAAAGTTTCAGGGGCAATTTGGTCTTTTCACATGTTCTCAGATTTTAGGTGTTACAACTTCTTCCCCTCTAAAAAGAAAAAAAATTTCGTCCTCGAAATTTGAAGTCGCAAAGTTAGACGAAGTCGTAGCAAACCGCAAAAGTCGTCACAACATTCTCACGCCCGGGGAGGTTCTTCCAAAAGATATTCAGACCAACTGGTTTCTCATGACTCGTAATTATTGTCAAAACAGTTTCAGATTTCTCAGAAGGGCATATCATATTGAATTTGACTCAAAAGGATAATGTACCAAACATAACGGATGATAAACGAATTCTCCAGGAAGAGGTATAAAAATACATAGGATTTTCATCGAATTGATTAGGCGAATCAGATGAGAATACATTGAATTGTAGCAAACATGGGGTGATATAAGGTTTAACTCTTCAGCTTCTCAAATAGTCACGGCTTTTAGATAACCTTCCAAAGGTATTCTCATAAACAAACAGGTCTCATTTCCTCAAAGTCCACAATCACATATTTTACTCATAGCAGATCATAATGAACAACTTCACGAATGCGAATCGTATACGGACAGAAAGCATATCGTTAGATATCGTCAACGGCAGAAATTTCATAATGGACCTAAGATCCTTATCAGAAGTTGCAAAGATCAGCAAAACACGTGTCGAGAGTCCAAACGTATCGAATCGTATAATAAGGACAGCATATCAAACGTATAGGTAGAATGAACCTAAAGTCTCACTAAACTCAGATGATCTTGATCAGATGCCAGAATTCTAAAGCTTCTAAGGCACTTCTTAAAATATCATATGCCCACCATAAGTGCATGTTATATGATGTAAGTATTATCACGTTGGTCAGGCGTCATAATACTGGCATCATATACATATGCCCTCATGATGATCATACTTTATCTCAAGTCGTGAACACCCAAACTTATTAAAATCCACCTAGTCCACCTATAGTCTCAGAGGTCACCAAAATCAAACAACATAACTAAGAGAACGAAATTACTCGAAGAGTAACGGAGATCCGAGAATGTCATTCAAAACTAAGGTATGTCATCAGTAACGTCAATTCTTTACAGCATCATCTCGTCTAAACACAATGTCCGCTTTCAAATCCGTCCACTCATTTACAAATTTCAAAATTTCTTCCAAGTTGGAGTAGTCTGTTTATTCTTGTCCGTCTTACCTCATGATTAAGAGAATTTAAAATTCGAGTCTGGTTCCTCAAGCCTTCAGCAACTCTTCTTGGTACTGTGGCGTCGTAGCGGCAGTCTCTGACACGATCACTGTGCATCCCTCCATCCGCAGGTCTGCTTCTGCTCTCAATTCATCTTAGTACAACTAAAATGAATAGAAAAAACAAGACTGCGTTTCTTCGACAGGTCTTCTAACATAGCTCCAGGTTTTAAGGTACATGATGTTGTTGTCGACTCCAGGTTGTGTGTTGAGTGGTTCGTCTTCTTTGGTCTGGTTGTCTTGGTGCCCAAACTGAAATCTTCACGTGTTGCGTGATGCATGGTTGAGTACTATCCTAGTTCCTTACTTCTTCTTGTATGCTTCTTCTATGGTAATGCTTGTCGCAACCATCTTCTACGACTCTTCCACCAAGTTTCTAACTCCGATAACGATCTTCGATCTTGGTCCTTCTTGTGAAAGCTCTGTCTTTACATTATACAGGGTAGTGTTGTCTATTATGCTTTCTGAACGTCAATCAAATTTCTCTTCCAGAACAAAGGGTCGTCTCACCAATAATCTCTATGTTCTTCTTTCGTTTTAGAACACAACACAATGTCATACTATAATTTGTCCAAAACACGCGAAAAACATGATTATTCTAGCCAACACCATTGGCATCATTCAAGTTCATAAATGTTATAACGAGTGCAAAGGCAACTTCAGAAATCATCTCAGGGAATTTTCACATCGCCTTCTTTCTTCTTCAGGAACTGAAATACTTCCCAAAGGTTACTCTCGGTTAGTTAACCCCCTTCTTAGAAGTTTTTGTGGTTGCTTCTTCAGTCCTTCAAATCTAAAATGATGCAATCAGACGCGGAGTTTCAAAGGAAGACCAAATTAATTATTGATACGCGGAAACAGATAATGATTAGTGATAGTGGTACGTTTAAGTTCACGATAGTCGATACGTCATCGCATACTCCTCTCGTTCTTCTTCATAAACAAACAAGAGCATCTAAAGAGAATCACCAAGGTTAAAAATCATATTCCATCAGCTCCTTCAATCTCTCAACTTCTATGGCACCATGGTTTCTTCACTGATATCAGTTCAATGTCCACTCTACTTCTTAAGCAGGAAGGAGTACCAAAAGGTTCATCAGAGAATACCGGAAAATCTTCTTATGACAAAATAATTCCCAATAGTAGAACTTTCCAAGGGTTGATAATAATGGTTTTCAGGACAACTTGGTAATCACATGAGTTTGGGGTAGGTGTTTCCATAGTGACAGAAATTTTAGCAGATGTAGAGAGTCATCATAATGGAATAGGGTGAAGCAGATTTTTAAGGTCACATTTCAGATATGGTAGTTTATGGTATCTTCACGAATAGCCATTCAGTCCAAAAGACCGTACAATCAGACATCTCAAAGTCAAAGGATTCATAGAGTGAATACAGTCGTCAAATCATACAGATAGTTCATATATCAGAGTCAAGTACATGGTTCAACAAAAATGTTAGGATGGATAAACGAACAGTTCAATGTGTGGGAATTTCGTTTAGCTTCTTAGCATAAGTAGCAGGTAGGATGTGTATCATTGGTAATACGAATATCGTATAATCGTCAATTGTGAGAGGTACAGAATCTCAGTTATCAGCATCATCATGCTTAGTTAACAAATCCATATAGAGATAGTATTTACATCATACCCTTCCAAAGGAAACGGTTGGCAGAACAAGGTTCATCATTCAAAGAGAGGAAACAAAACTTCTCATATTCGTGGTTCATAATTACCAACATTCTCATAGGAGTAATAATGGATCATACAGAGTTAAGTAGTATCGGATGATACATTCATACCCAGCATACGTAATGAATTTACAGAATGTGTCGAACACATTGTGGTTGAATGACCTACGATGTGGTCGAAAAGGTGTCAAACAGCTTATCAAACAAATCGGAGGCGGAGATCAAAATCTGAAGGTGAAACTTAAATGTGTAAGGTATCCAGGTAGCCTCCCGAGGTATTCCAAACTTACTTGGTTATTAAGCTTAAGTTGCAAAACTTCTAACTTCTGAAACAAAGGTCCTTATAAGGCTTATCTAAGAGCAAAGGCACGATCAGAGTGATGCGGAAGCAAATGATACTTACATAAATGTCTTAGTCTACCCATTCCTCACTGGTAATAACTTGGGTCCTATGGGGAATCCTAAGGTAAAGTTTCAAAGGTTGTCTTATGAGCGCCTACAGTGGAAACTTAGGGGTCCAAACTTCACAGGTCAAGGGTAAATGTATTACGAATCGCAGCCTGGTCTCTGATACCATAATTGTAACACCCCAACCCGATAAGGGTAGAAGTATTACATTACAGTGACATATCAGAACAAACACAAGCATATGATTCATACATACAAAGAAATTCAGGGTTACAAATGAAAATCTGAAACTACAAGATTACAAAACAATAAATACTATGTCTAATAAAGTGAAACTTCATCTAATCGTCTCTAGTCCAAAGCATAGTCTTCTAAGTCCAGTCACACTCTCTTCCCATAACCCAGCTTCCTACTAAAACCTGCCGCAGGAAAAGGAAATGCGGCTGAGCTTAAAAAGCCCAGTGAACAGATACATATACAAAGCAATGATAATGAAACAGAACTGAAATATAGTGCATTGGGGAATATCATAAGGAATAAACAAATGAATAATAGAAATAAAGGAATAGGATAGTCCTCCACCACGAGCCCAAAACTCAAAGTCATATCTCAAAGTCATAAGCCTTCAATTCATAATCTCACAATCAGAGGGGATACCTCTCAGGCAACCAGATAATATGAGGGGTGTCCTCATGTATCATAAGGGTGGAGTGATCAGCTCCCAGGGATTGTGAAGGGCATGTATAGCACACAGTACCAATCACCTCAAAGTCAACTCAAAGTAATAGTTAAATCCACTAAGCATACATGTCTAGGATTGCAACCCATACGCCCCTTACTCAAAGTCAATCTCAAAGTCATATACTCAAAGTCATAATGGCCATAATAGTAATCATAAAAAGGGACGGCGTGAGAAATCACTCACCCACACATGAGTCATGCCAGTGGTGCATCACAGACATGCCTATGGTACCTCCATAGGTAGGGAAACATAAATGGCTCGGGTATCAAACTAAGAGTCAGGTCTCAAAGTCATGCAAAAGGTCATATAGCAAAGGTGTATCTCAGAATCATATCAAAGGTTCATAATAGCAGTTCATAACAAAGGGTTCATATCAGAAATAGTATTCAAGGTCCAATCAGAGTTTATTAGGTCAAGGTTCATATTCAAAAATCAATTCATGGTTCAGTTCAAAAGTCCGTTTCAAAAGTTTCTATTAAAAGTCCAATTTAAATAATCTTTTAAAACAGTTTTCATAAAAATGGTCTTTCAAAATATAGTGTTCATGAAAGTTAAATAACCTTTCTTTTAAAAAGAAATTTAGCATCATTTATAAACATCTTTTCAAATCGGTTCTTCTCAAAACATTTCCATGGTATCATTAAGAAGGTTTTCATAGCATAGGTTCATAACGGAGGTCATATCAAATGGGATCAACAGAGAAAGTTCAAGTAAAGGGGATCATAGCAATGGCATCAATTCGGGAACTAACGGATCAGAATACGAAAGAGATCATGAGAAACCTTTTGAGAAAGGTCAGAATATCTGTACCTTAAACCGCAAGTGCACACATGACAGAAACATAAAGGTCGAAAGCAAAATTCCTTCTTCAGCGAATCTACACGAATTAATGGTCGGCTTGTTATTAATAACCTATTCAATTCAGATTTCTCATTTTAGTCGGCTTTCCAGTTTTAGTAACTTTCCATTTAAAGTGACTTTCCACTTTTAGCAGGTTTCCATAAATAGTAAGTTTCCACTTTTAGAAAGTTTCCATAATTAGAAAGTTGAATCATTATTAATGAAATCAAAGTATCTTTTAACATATTTACACATTTGATCCTTAGGGCTTCATAACTTTACATTTTAACCCTTTACTTTCCAAAATTACACTTTAAACCTTTTAGTATTCGAAGTTACACATTAAACCCTTAGCTTATCCATTTTACATAATGATCCCTTATTTTATCATGTTATACGAATATACCTTCAAGTATTCACAATTTACACTTTAAGTCCTTCAAGTTATCAAAGTTACATATTTAACCCTTTAATTTACAATTTCAACTTTTAATTATTAATAATTACATATTACACCATTTATTTACCTATTTATCACAAAACCCCTTGAATACTTTTAAATACTCAAAACAGCTCCAAGTTTCTGAAAATTACATTTTTAGTCCCTCTAGTTTAATTATTTGTAAATCGAATTAACAATTATATATAATTACCTTTTAAAACCTTTTAATTACAAATCTAACACACATGGCCCTTATTTTATATTTTTACATGATTAGTCCCTGATTAAAACATATTACAAAAGTACCCACGAGTTTTATAAAATTACAAAACATCCCCTTATACTTTTTATTTCAAATCGTTAAATACAAAAACTAACCAAAACCCTAGTATTAATCTCCAATCATTGCACCATCATTATAATAATCTTAAAACATCATTAATTACCAGATTCTATATCCAAAACCCTAACCCTAGGTCGAATTAATTAGGGTTCCTTTTATTTCTTTTTTTTTATTCCTTATTAGCGATTAGAAAAATAAATTCACAAAACAAGGTCCAAGCCTCAAAAATTCTAATTAGTATTTTTCTGAGGTCGTATATATTATATAGAGTCCACATAAAATAGTGCTCAAGCCCAGAAAATTCGTATAGAATTATTCAGAATTTTGTTACGTTTTTAAGGTTTAATTCACAAATAATTCATAGAGCATGCATGGTTCGACTTTAGCATTTTATTTGAGACTTATATGATGTAAGAGACGTGAGAAAAATACCAGACCAGATCTGGAACAAATAGAATAGGCTGGACGAATTACACCTCTCGAATTGGATAATACGACACCAAAATTCCCACGAGAACAAACGCGACCAACAAACCTTATAATCATTTTTCGAATATCATATATGATGTAAGGAACTCAGGAAAAATAGAAAATAAATTTATAAGAGGTCGTACGAATTAAATGGAATATTACCTTACTTGTGAACAAAATTCGACAATAAAAGATTCAGGGATTTTTAAATCGAATGGCCAATTTTCTTGGCTTCCTAGCACGACCATGAACTCAGAAAAATTATGCTTGGACCTCAGAAAATTCGTATGGAATGAATGGTGATTTATTTGTTGATTTGGGTTTACTCGGCAAGTGAATAAGGAAAGAAAATAAATGTATAAAATATATAGGGTAGATAGCCGAGTCTAGGGGAGGAAATTGACCAAAATTTCGGGATTTAAGTTAGGCAATTGATTTGATTTGATTTGCTATTTTAAATGCATTTTAATTACCTTTAAAAATCATAATATTAATAATAAAATTTCTATTCGGCGCCCAAAGGGCATTTTGGTAATTTCATGGCTTGTAAAAATATTAAATGGAGTTGTCAAAATTATTTGGTATCATATCTTGTCCACTACCAGAAGTTTGGAATTTATTTGGTGCTTTACATATGTTTTATTTAGATTTTAAAGTTTCAGGGGCAATTTGGTCTTTTCACATGTTCTCAGATTTTAGGTGTTACATTGCCCTTTGTTGCGTTGTGCAAGATGCATGGCATTGAGATCACAAAGATCATGGATTTGTGATATTTCATCACAGAACTTTTGCTTTTCCGTGGCAATGCGGAGAAAGTCATTGTGTTGATATGGATGAATTGGGTTTGTGTAGTGGGAGTTGTAGTGGGATGGTTGATCAAACTTGTATGGATCATTACAAGTGGTTGGAGGATGAGATGAGTGGTTTGGCATGAAGGAAGATGTTTGGCCAATGTTGTATGGTTTGTAAAGAGAATCAAATGAATGTCCTTGTGAATTTGATGTAAAGTTTGGGAAGTAAGTGGTTGGTGGTGTTGAGTGATTTCCAACTTCATTGGTTATGATGGATTTGTTTCGAGGGATTTTTCTTCGCCAAACGGGTTTTTCCGTCATTCTTGCAAGCCTTGAGGCTTTTGGATTTGGTTTGTTTGGAGAAGTCATGAAGGGATGAATGAAGAGTTTTGAGGATTGGGGGTATTTATAGTGTAAGATTTGTGTGTTTATGGATGGATAAGGTTTGTTTGGGAGATTAGGACAAAATGTGTTGGTGAAAAATGGGAAATGTAGGTTGAAATGGGCTAAAAAGCAGAAAAGATTCTGTAAACCCGACCATCAAATGGCCGGTCCCCTTAATTAGAGGGCGGTCCCCTTAATGATTAAGGGGGCCACCTTACAAAATTAAGGGGGCCGCCCATCTGGTGATTTTCAGGTTGCCAGAATTGGGTTTTTGGCAGAAAATTTGCAGAAAGGTTGTGTGTTTGGATTAAAATTCAAGCAAGTTCAATTCCTTTAGGCAATATAGAATCTAATCTAATCAAGATATAGTATGCATGCAAGAACACATAGGTAAAAGAGCAAATAATCAACACATAATAAGCAAGAGGAGATAAGTAAAGGCAAGATCACTTAAACTTCCTAAGGAACCTATCTTAGATCAAAGGCAAAGGCAACTAGTGATGGATCAAGATGACAACATTATTAGTGAATTTGTCCTAGTGTGTGTCTATATGCAACAAATGTGGAGTTGTGATTGTTTCGACTCCTAAATGCAAAAACAAATAACGATCCTAAGAAACAATCCAAATGATCTCCTTGATTCAATTTTTGCTCGATCATGAATGTCAAAGACATATATTAGATTATATACCTTGACAATTTATGCGAGAGTTTATGCATGATTTTGAAAAAAAAAACAATGTTTTTAGTATTAGTCAACAATGCAAGGAAAATGATCTTCATGTGATTCCTAGATGTGAGAATAATTTTTAAAGAAAATTGATTGGGTTTTACAAAGGAGTTTATCCAAAGAAAATAAATTTTCCCAATCTTTAATTTTGTGCGAAATAGATTCCTAGACTCAGAAAAAATGAAATGGAAGAAAAATAAATTTTATGCAAGTATAAATTTGTATTAATTCAATATAATTTAGTCAACTTGTTCCATCATTCCTAATCCTAAACGCAAGTGGTTAAATAATTCACGCTTAAGGGGTTTTGTGAATATATCAGCAATGTTGTCTTCCGATGCAACCTTTTCTATAGATATATTTCCTTTTTGTACATTATCCCTAAGAAAATGGTGGCGTATTTCTATGTGTTTAGTCCTAGAGTGTTGCACCGGATTTTTACTTAAATCTATCGCACCTTTGTTATCGCACATAATGGGGACATTTTCTAACTTAATACCATAGTCTACGAGAGCTTGTTTCATCCATAGTGCTTGTTGACATGCCTTTCCAGCGCTTACATACTCGACTTCAGTGGTAGAAATAGCAAGAGCGGTTTGCTTCTTTGAAAACCAAGATGTTAGACAACATCCCATAAACGTGCAAATACCGCTAGTGCTCTTTCTATCTACGTAGTCTCCCGCATGATCCGAATCCGCATAGACAATGGTTTCTATGCCGGATCCCTTAGGATACCATAATCCTAAGTGTATAGTGCCTTTAACGTATCGGAAGATATGCTTAACCGCTTCTAGGTGAGAGGTTTTGGGATCCTCTTGAAAACGGGCACAAAGGCAGACACTAAACATGATATCGGGTCTACTTGCCGTCAAGTATAGTAAACTACCTATCATTCCTCTATACTTGGTGTTATCTACGGACTCACCTTCATCGTCCTTTGTGAGCTTTACTTCTGTAGACATGGGAGTTTTCAAGGGTTTTGAGTCTTCTAGGCCAAATTTCTTAAGCATTTCCTTAATGTACTTAGATTGGTTAAAAAATATTCCATCTTCTAATTGTTTTATTTGTAATCCTAGGAAGAAGTTAAGTTCACCCATCATACTCATCTCAAACTCATCATGCATGATTTTGGCAAATTCATCACACATGTCTTGACAAGTCGACCCAAATATAATGTCATCAACATATATTTGGACAATGATGAGATTTGGGTCTTTCCTTTTAGTGAAAAGAGTGTTATCTACCATTCCCATGGAATAATCATGTTTAATAAGAAAATCTTTTAATCGATCATACCAAGCTTTGGGAGCTTGTTTGAGTCCATACAAAGCTTTCTTTAACTTATAAACATAATCAGGTTTTGCGAAGTCAATGAATCCTGGAGATTGTGCCACATATACCTCCTCATTGATAAAACCGTTAAGGAATGCACTTTTCACGTCCATTTGGAATAACTTAAAATCTAGGGCGCAAGCATAGGTAAGTAATATCCTAATTGATTCTAGTCTAGCTACGGGGGCATAAGTTTCGTCATAATCAATTCCTTCTTGTTGATTATAACCTTGGGCAACTAACCTAGCTTTATTCCTAGTAACTATTCCATTCTCATCTAACTTATTCCTATATACCCATTTGGTTCCTATGATGGTCATATTCTTTGGATTTGGGATTAATTCCCAAACATTATTTGCCTTAAATTGATTTAATTCTTCTTGCATAGCTATAACCCAACTTTCATCTTTTAAAGCCTCGCTAATATTCTTAGGTTCTATTGCTGAGAGGAAACAAAAGAAATTGTTTTTATCTTGGGCTTGTGACCTAAGGGTTCTTTGGTTAAGATGTCTTATTATATTATCTAATGGATGTGATCTAGATTCCTTAATATTAATAGTTTCGTTATTTTCTAAGTGAATGTCTTCATTATCATTTCCTATGGGTTTTGTTTTACTAACCTCAATAGCTTCATCTTCGACTAAATCATCATCTTCTAAAGGTAATGTTTTAGGAGGTGGTGGTGTTTCATCAAATGTTACATTTAGTGATTCCTCTACTTTTATGGAGTGTTTGTTAAGTATTATATATGCTTTGCTATTTTGTGAGTATCCTAAAAATATTCCTTCATATGATTTTGGATCAAACTTAGTGAGGTAATCCTTAGTATTTAGAATATAACATTTACTTCCAAATACCCTAAAGTAGCTTAAGTTTGGTTTTCTACCTCTTAATAACTCATAAGGAGTTTTTCCTAGAATTCTCCTAATTGATACCCTATTTAAAATATAAGTTGATGTATCTACGGCGTGACACCAAAATTTTTGTGGGATGGATTGTTCATTTAACATAGTTCTACTCATTTCTTGTAGTGATCTATTTTTTCTTTCTACTACGCCATTTGATTTAGGAGTACGAGGAGCGGAGAAATTGTAAGATATTCCATTTAACTCGCAATATTTTCCGAATTGTACTTCGTTATCAAATTCCCTACCATGGTCCATCCTAATGGCAACTATTGAGCATCCTAATTTATTTTGAATCATTTTACTAAGTATTTTGAATTTTTCAAAGGCTTGGGTTTTGTCACTTAAAAACCTAGTCCACGTGTATCGTGAGTAGTCATCTACTATTACTAAGGTATATTTGTTTCCTCCATAGCTCCGCACAGCGGATGGACCAAAAAGATCCATATGTAATAATTCTAGGCACCTAGTAGTGGATACTATATTCTTAGCTTTGTGACTAGCATGAGCTTGTTTTCCAATTTTACATGCATCACAAAAATGCTTGTCATATTTTAGATTAGGCAAATTTCTAACTAATTCCTTAGAGGCCAAAGATTGTATTTGTTGCATGTTAGCATGTCCTAATCTCCTATGCCACAATGTAGAGTTTTCATCTAGGGTCGTTAGACATATCCTATCCTCAGGCTTGTTTCCTAGTTTCATAACATATATGCCACCTTTCCTAATTCCTCTACCTATAATTTTTCCATTCTTAACTATTTCGCTATCCTCTTCGGTAAATGTGACTCTATATTTATTATCACATATTTGTCCTACACTAAGCAAGTTATATGTTAAATTATCTACATGCTCTACATTTTCAATAGTAAGTGAGTCTTGAGAAATCGTACATTTGCCAATGATTTTTCCACGTAAGTCACTGCCGAAAATAACGTTACCTCCATTGTATGCCTTGTATGTAGAGAATAGCTTGCGGTTCCCCGTCATGTGCCTCGAACATCCGCTATCTTTGATCCATTCGTCAGGTTCCAAGTCAATTCCTAAACATATTTCGTCGGTTTCTTTTGCCATAAAACACTTTTCTTCTCTTAGCTTTTCAACTTCTTCTTTGTCACTATCACTCCATGTTCCACTAACAAAAGCGCCTTGATTTTCATAACCCGGTGGCTTTAGACATTCGCCAATGAGATGATTTGGACTTCTACATCTAAAGCACTTTCTTTTCCCGTAGTTGTCACTTCTATTTCTTTGGAATGCTTTTCTTTCGTCTCGTGATGATCTAGTGAATCTTCCTCGTCTCTTGAAGAATTTCTTGAATTCTCTTACGGCCATTGCATATTCTTCGTCTTCACTTTCGTCACTTGAATCATCATCATCACTAGGTTCCTTTTTGGCTTTTAGAGCAATGGATTTGGTTTGTTCTTTCTTGACTTTGACCATTTCCGAATCTCTTCTTATGATTTCTTCATGAACCTTCAAGTTGCCGATTAGTTCATCTAGTGATAACGTCATCAAGTTCTTTGATTCTTCAATTGCCGTGACCTTAGCTCGCCATTTTGGATGCAATGCCCTAAGGAATTTCCTAACACAATTTTTACTAGAAAATGTCTCATCAAGTGCTTTTAAACTTGTGATAATAATGTTAAACTTAGCAAAAACATTATCAATTGATTCCTCTTCTGGAATCGTAAATTGTTCATATTGTTGTACAAAAGATCTATTTTATTATCTTTGACTTGGCTATTACCTTGGTGAGTAATTAGTAAAGAATCCCAAATTTCTTTGGCGGTTTTACACATAAAAATTCTTTCATATTCTTTGCGTGGTAACGCATTATAAATGACCATTTTAGCCTCATTATTTTTTGCTAATTTCTTTTTCAAATCATCATTTTGTTCTTCGAAAGATACAATTTCATCCGTTTTAGTTTCAACATTATATTGAATAGGAGGAAAATTACCAAAGGTAATAATATGCCAAAGACCAAGATCTTTTGATTTCACATACGTTTCGAATCTATTTTTCCAATATAAAAATCCATCACTTTCAAATAGTGATGGTCTTTGCATAGATTGCCCTTCTAAATATTTTTCAGATTCCATAGATCGTTACAAGTTTTAAAATACAATATATTTTAAAAGTCTTGCTAGACGTGGCTCTTGATACCAATTGTGGAAAACTGGAAGGGGGGTTGAATAGTTTTACGTCTTTTTAATTCGTAATAAAAGATAGTTTTAGTGTTTTCTTAGCTTTTAAAAACTTAGATTCGATAATATGTGATCACAAGTCTTGCACAATATAAACAACTATCAATAAATAATATATAACAAAGATAAGTAATGAAATAAGTAAGAGATGGAAACATCGAACCGCGAGACAAGAGATTTATAGTGGTTCGGCTACAAGGACACCTTCCTTGCCCTACTCCACTCCCCGAGC
This sequence comes from Artemisia argyi, assembly GCA_030686995.1. Lineage (NCBI taxonomy): Eukaryota > Viridiplantae > Streptophyta > Magnoliopsida > Asterales > Asteraceae > Artemisia > Artemisia argyi. The sequence continues at coordinate 131,094,275 of CM060692.1, forward strand.
ACCTAACTCGAGAGTTTTCTTCACTATAGCAACAAGCTCCCTTATGGCGGAGAAAACTTTACACACCAATTTACACATCACAACTTCTTCACACCTAAGTCACAACTTCTACACACCTTCTTCAAATCAATCTACTTCACAACTAACTACTCCACACCTATCTTCTTCACACCAATTCACTTCACAAATAACTACTCCACACCTAGCTTCTTCACTACAAGCTACTAACTAATCACACAATCTATATATCTAGCACAACTATTTACAATCAAATATTCACAACAATCTTCACAAAGAATAATGTAAATAATCTTGATGATGCACCAACAACTTGAATGTGGAGATCACAACAAGTTGTAATACTTCTTGTCTTGGGGGATAGAAGTATTCTTCTCTTGCACTTGAGAGGATGAAGATTGAATCACTTTGAAACAAAGAATTATACACTTATGATCAAAGGATAAGAGAATAGAAATGTGGATCTAGATCAGAAAGTTTAGAAGTGCAAAAGGCGAGAAAATTCTGAGAAATGAACCAGTATTTATAGGGGAGAAAAATAATGTTCTGGAGCGTGGCCGGTCCCCTTAATTAATGGCCGGTCCCCTTAATGATTAAGGGGGCCGCCTAAGGAATTAAGGGGGGGCCCCTTCAGAACATTGGTTTTTCTTGTCTTTTAGTGGGGAATATTTTTCTGGATAAAATTTGCCATTTTTGGTTGAAAATTTGAAATCATATATTTATAATGAATTAAACATATTCTTTTAATTCCAAAAGTAATTTTGTAAAAGATATAAGATGTTTAATACATTTTATAAAAATTCTAGTGATTAGAAAAATTTCCTTTGATCATGAAATGCAATAAACCCTTTGTTTATTCATACCTTAAGTGATATGGAAGCAAAGACAAATATTAAGCACTAAAAACTTGTTTACGTCATAAGTTTTAGATTAATGAGTTTATGCTTTGTAATTATCAAAACATAGAGACATTATTAATAAGCTAACAATGTTTAAGACATTATTTATGTCAACACGCATTAAAGGCTATTTGGAAGGGTAACTTTGCTTATGTGCTTACTCCACTTATTTCATATCTTTCGTCATTCGAATATTTCATTACATGTTTCTCATATAAATACTTTTTGCTGCTGGCTCACAAACTATTGCAGATAGTACGTGTCCTTCCCTATAGCATTGTCGAGCTTTTTACTTACGTCACCTACAAGGTATGAAAAATATTACTTCGAAGTTACGTAAGTCATATCAGTTATAGTACATACGTGCATAAACTTGGTAGTTTTGGCAGGTGGTGCAATGGTGCAATGGTGAGTTAATAGTACGTTGGCATGTGGTACGATGGTCAAAACTGGTGTACACGGGTTATACCATGTAACGTAAATCATTTTTGAACAACCTTTTAGTTTATTCAAAGTGCTCAGTGATTGGTTTTATTTGTTTGGTTAGATCAATTGGTCACATTTATAGATGGTAACTTCTTCAAAATGATCTCAAATACAGGTATGAAGTGAATCATTGTCCTGTGATTATTTAATTGTTACTCTTATTTAACAAGTTTTTAAACTTTTAATAGTTACTTATATCGTCTAAATCATTATGGATCATGTGGTTAGCAAATTTTATAAGCCGCAATTTAAGGTTTAGTAGTATCTGGAATAAACTTTTGAAAGCAAACGGGTCAAAATTTGTTTATAAATGAAATGTTAATGTTAAAAGAAAATCAGCAAGCTTAGGTACAATATATGGGTTGGAATGGGTCAGTCCGTCAGTATATCATTTACATAGTGTCATACTAATAAGATACATTCAACTGCTTACAAAGATATTGCATCAGATGCTAGAATTGATGTCTGGAAAAGGCTACTATGCGCAGATTTCATGTTTGGTGTATCGTTGGGTTATAACATATTTAGAATATCTTATTGCCCTTTTGAGAGTTCAATTAGTGGCAACAGTCCTCAATATTGTATGTTTTTGTATTTGAATTTAGTGATCTTATGATTCGTTATGTTAGGTATAATTGAATCTTTGTAGGGTGTAATTTGTTGTGATCTTATGATCCGTTATGTTAGGTATAATTGAATCTGTGTTTGAAAAAGAGCTTGTGTTTACAAATCAAGAACAAGGTATCGAGATTGAAGAGCTAATAGCATGGTTAATTCATTTGATTTATGCCTTTTTGCTTTTGTTTTGAATTACATGAATAATAGTTTCTTAACATTTAAAAAAATAAGCAATCATTCACACCAGTGGTTTATCAAATTTTGCTATCATAAGTACATTATCACATTTTAATTTTGTGGTTGGACTAATCATTCTTACTTCTTGTGATTTACTCTACATATATATTTGCCGAGACTTATGCATGGATGTCGGATGACAGTTATTATACCATGTCATACAAATAAAATGAGACTGTAACCACTAACCCACGTAGTTTTAACTTAGATTATACAGAGTAGTGTTCTTTAGTTATTAAATTGGACTATTGAGTTGTTAGTGACTATTATATACCTCTTAAGCTTGATATCGGCTTTTTAAATTACAGTTGGAGGACTATACACTACTCCAAAGTCTATAGTTGTTGGTGTAATTGCTTATCTTCCATTCAATAATTAACCATGCTCAAGGTGAGTACCCAAAGTCTATAGTTGTTGGTGTAAGTGCTTATCTTCCATTCAATAATTAACCATGCTCAAGGTGAGTACTTGCAGATTAGATTGTAAATTATCTTTTTGTATATGAATACATATTTAAAATTTTTCTGTTTGACCATGTTCCAATTCATGACTATGCATGCTGCTCAAAATGAGTAATATTATATCGAAGTGTTAAATGATCATAGTTAAGTTTTATTGACTCATGGGCAAGTTCGCTTTCAGATGCTTTTTACATATATATGATCGAAGTGTTAAATGATCATGGTTAAGTTCTGGTGACTCATAGGCAAGTTCACTCTTAGATACTCTATGAAAACTCCCAAAGAAGAAATAACGATTAACTTGATCATGGTAAAGTCGCTTGAAGTATGTCACTACTAACACAACGATCTGTGTTGAAACCGAGTTTGTGGTATTGTTTATTTTTCAAGTTTAGTTATGTGTATTATGTTTCACATGTTTCATTTTCATGGCATAATTGTGAGACTTTTATATTCTATTATGTAAAATCACTGCGGCAATGGAAGTGTTAATTCCGTTTTTCATTTATGAATTTTGATGTATGCTGGGTTAAACTTTTAAAAATATTTAAAGGTAATAAGGGAAGTCATGTCACACAATTTCTGAGACATATTATGTAAGTAAACATATTACAAAGTTACTATATATTATCTTTTGTATTTGTGACTTCCGTCTTTTGGATTTTTAAATTAGTGGATAATGTATTAATATAGTTCAAACTTTTCAGTAAATTTTTACATATAACTACGATTTTATATTCTTTTGAGCATGCAAGATTAGATACTTTGCTACAAGTGGACATGACAATTAGTGCTAACGTCATATTTGTTTATAAACACAAAAAAGGTTTTTGCAAGATGGTTTTCAAGTGTTTTGAAAACACGATAAGCTTTCTGCAAGAAGCATAGTCAAACACTAAGGCTTAAAATGAGTTAAAAGTATTTGACATGTAAATTTTTCCGAAATAATTTTAGATCTACATGTGACTACTATATTACTCTCTTCGTCTTTAAATTATAAGTCCATTTTCCAATTTTTTTTGTTGACCCAAAGTACTTGCCTTTTTTTTTTCTTTTTTTTTAACCAATCAAAATACACTTTAGTGGATAAAATAAGATATTTAATTGGTAAATAGATTAGTTTGTGAGAATTTATTAAACTTTGTGGAAATTGGAAATGAACTTATAGTTTGGAACGAATGAAGTATTTGTTTTCCAATCAAACTTACTTTTCAAAACTTTCAATGCCTGCACCCCACTAGTATACAAAGAAGTTAATTTATATACATCGAAGTTTATAAAGTATCGAGTAATAAAGTGTTATGAGCATTTTTCAAAACTTTAAATATCTACAATTCATAAGCTATGTTTTTAATACACTCAATTTAGTTTTTGACTCCCTCTTTTTTTCTTCATATGTGCTTAGGTATCGAGTATAAAGTGTTAGGAGCACATAATGTAGGTATCTAATAACCTCCCCGATCTAATATATTATTTATGCACATATTCTCAACAATCGATCAACTGTCTGTTAAAAGCAAAAGATGTTTGAAGGTTGTCGTTTGTGACCAGGATGATAATATCTCTAAAACTAATACAAATTTCGCCCACAAAGAAGTACTTCAAAGTTTATGAACAAGGTTTAAAAAGTATGTACAATATACATATCACATGTTTTTTTTTACCATATTTTAAATTATAATGGATTATGAATCACATCTTACTTTTACTTACATTTTCTATGGACTATTAGGTGTGCACATAATGGACATTGTTTCAAGAGTAAAAAGCAAGCAAGGTTTGAAGGTTGTCGTTTGTGATTAGGATGGTAATGTCTCTAAAACTACAACAAATGACGTGTATATAGAAGTACTTGGAGATCTATGATCAAAACTTCAAAAGGTATGTAAAATACACACGTCATATATGGACTATTAGGTGTGCACAGCATGAACATTGGGTTGTAAATCGATAGGCGCTCACACACATCTTTTGCCACTCAAGAAAATAAATTTTGGAGACCCCAAGCTTGGACGTTTGTTAGTGTAATTGTAACAGAAGCAATTTATTATCTGATATTTGACGCATTGTCTCATTCTTTGTTTCATAATTTAAAAGGAACATGTTTACGTTATTACTTTTCTTATCATCTCATTTTCTCTATTTCTTTAAAAAAAATAACCCGGTGTCAACGGGTCTATAAGCTAGTATACTATATTCATAAGTTTTTTATTAAAACAATTTAATGTTCTTCGATTAAGAAAAAAAACATGTGACCATTATGTCCATTTAAATTTTAAATAAAAAGGCAAGTGTACAAAAATCTTTTAACAATTTGCCTGATTAGCCCATTGTTATGCCGTCACCCTACGCTTTATTTGTAATTTAATGAGAAAGATACGCTATTACACAAAAAAATAAAACAAGCTTGAGCAGAAAGAATTCATTTCAACTGATTGTATGTATTTCAAAAGTGTTAAATGAGAGGATTAAGAAATAAGTCATCAATTTTATATAATTATCTGGTAATTATATACTCTCACTTGTAATCATATTATCAATTACTGTATTTAATTGTCAACTTCTGTTACAGTATCGGCAGCATTTGTTGTTAGGTGAATCAGTTGGTTCAAATGCCGCGTTTCATCCAATTGCTCAATATAGAGGTATAATTATTATTTTTTTTTTAATTTTTTTTATTATTATTTTTTTTTGATGAATTAGGTTATTTAATGTATGTGTTGTTTAGTTTTTGTGAAATGAGTGATTATGTATTTGAATTTTATTATTATTGTTAATGTGATGGTTGTTTATAATTATTAAACCCTAGTTTTTAGAGAGTAAAGTAGGTGATGATAACTAATTTTAAAGGATAATTACCTCTAACTGCCCACTTTTTGTTATTGTGTGTAGTGTCTTTTTTTTTTTTTTTTTTTTTTTTTTTTTTTTTTTTTAATTTATTTTAAATTTATTGTTTTGCTATTATAACGCAAACTTCTTGAATTGGTGCTATTGCGTGTATTTCGTGCATGTAAAAGGACCATTTTACCCTTATATTTTGTAACCGCAAAGGGTAAAAAGGTCATTTTACATGCACAAAATACACACAATAGCAACAACAAAAAAAAGGACGCTGCACACAATAACAAAAGGTGGCAAGTATGATACATTTACAACCAATTATCCCTAATTTTAAATATAAGCCAATAAGTACCTAACTAAGCTTAGCCAAATGAGGTTACCTATTCAGGTTACCCAGGGAGGGCAAGTCATCAACTCACATGTACCAAGGTATCCTCGACTCCTTGTGACCATTTCCGACCCTTTCCCTGAACATGTCTACCTGAGGTTCAAAGTCTAGACCTCTTATGAGGAGGAGGTTAGTTGCCTTACCGCTAGGCCATTTGGTGATGGTTCGATCAAATTCATTTCAACCAAGGTTTATAGGTTAGATATGGGTAAAAGAGTTTATTTTTAATTTAATCTCAATTAAGTACTACTATGAAATAAGCCGAAAGCGTTTGCCTTACAGTTATTTGAGTGTGAGATTATTTTCGTTTTGAATATATAAGGATCCACTCATGTACACTTATAAATACGAAAAATTGTTTGATCAGTAGACAATGGTGAAATGTATGTCTTTTTGTGGGACGAGGACCATAATGAAAGTAGCGAAAAATGTGTTTCTAGTCACTAGAAAGGGCTCAGAGTCATTTGTACCTGCTGTAGCATTTCTAATGTCTTTGGATGAATGAAGTAATTTTTGAATATATATGTGGTTTCTTTGTCAGATTTCTACAATGTTGGATACGCTGGAAAGCCTATGGAATTCGTAAATATAAGAATGCTAATATTGAAGCGCTGTATCCATGCTACAGGTGTTTTATCGATAAAAGTACATTTCTGATGTATAGCTTATTTGCCCTAGAACTAATTTTGAGTAATCTCTAAACTCTCCAGGTTTTCGTAACTCGAGTGAAGCAGATCCCTACAAAGTCTTAGGTGTTCCTCCGAATGCTAGTAGAGACGACATCAAGAAAGCTTTTCATGCTGTAAGTAGCTCCTGAGTTCATAATTGTGTTTGCTTAGGCCCTGTCTGGACAGTTTTTCATGTATCTTCTTCAAATATAAATAAAATTTATGGATTTAATCTTGCGTTTGGTTCCAACTTCCTCATTAGCTTAGTCGTCAGAATCATAGGATTTACATTACATATGTTCTATTGGATGAAATTAAGCCCTTATTTTCTAGGAAAAAACCAGTGTAGTAATCCTGTGTATTGTAGAATCTATTGTGTATGAACTGAATAGAATCTACTGCCTGTGAAGCACTGTGCGAATCTTGAATTTTGTTTATGAGTTTCACGTCATGTATTATGTATATTCACTTGATGCAATTTGTATAATACTACTATTCAAGCTGCGATCTATTTAACATAAGCCCTTTCACTTATGCTATATACTTGTATTTTCCATGCCCTCTTTTTGCATTTTAGATGGTCTATTACGTAAGTAATTGGTAAACGTCTTCTAGGTCAAATGATGATTAACCCTCCTTTTTTTTTTTGTTCTTGACAAAATTTCCATTGTTATGCGTGGAACTCGGTACGATTTGGGAGCCTAGAGTGTTCTAATGCATTGATTTTGGTAGCTTCTTAATAGCTTGATATTTGAATTATTTTATGACAGGCATACAAATTTTGAATATGAATATAAGGTTTGTATAAAGTAATTCCATATCATATTACTACATCCTTGTAATTATATACCTTGCAATTCGGGTTCATAATTTACCAGCTTCAGTGTAAAGCACTAAAGCCAGTATATATTTATTTGTAGTCATCAGAGAGCTCTCGAGTATTGTGCAGCCTATATTGGATTCTTATAGGAGTCTACATGTGCCCTACAATAGATTGAAACAAGAAGTTCTAGCTTAATATTTATATAATTTACAGTGCTAATATGTATTGTGAAAGGGAGAAGTATACCATTGCGACCCCTGCAAGTAATGTGTTATTGTAAATGCATATGATCCTGCCATTCATGGCAATAACTTACTGTATATTTCTTGGTAAGAATAAATACATCACTATATAATCATATGTACACTTCCTGACGTGCATCATTATTATTAATCATCTCATATCAAATGCTAGTTTGTGGTACCTTTGTTCTTGGCATTTCGTTTCATACTTCTTACTATATGCTCTGCAGCTGGCAAAGAAGTATCACCCAGATGCAAACAAAAATAATCCATCAGCAAAGAGAAAATTTCAAGAGATAAGAGAGGCTTACGAGGTGCAGTTGTTGGTCTTTTGTGTCTTTGCTTAGGAAAATCATGCACTACTAGTTATACGTTTATATCTTGGTTATGAATATTTTATAGGTTCTGCAAGATTCTGAAAGGAGAGCTGAATATGACGAGGTAACACCTTTTTTTCTTAATTAAAATTTTTTTTATTAACAAGCTCAGCTAAGCAATTTTCAAATGGAACACAGTATTAACCTACAAGTACAAATTTTCTGTAATGACAGATGAAGCAGCAATCTAGGTATGGAGAAAGCACGAATTATTCTTCCAGAGGTGCTGGTGGATTTAGACATGCTCGTGGAAGTGGTGGATTTAGCCATGCTCGTGGAAGTGCTGAATTTTCTGATTCTTTCCAAAGAATATTTTCTGAGGTCTGCTTGTTTACATTGTTCATGCATAACATCTGTTGGTGTATACAAATTTCTGACATTCTGGCAATCCTATATATATTTGATATTTTACAGATTTTTGAGGAAGAGACGGATGGTGTTACAAGTGATATTCAGGTTAAACATATGCAAATTGCTATTTGTAAATACAATTAATCCTTGTAGCTTGTCTAACATTTTATTCTTCTAAATGTTTTAGGTTGAGCTGTCAATTTCCTTTAGCGAGGCTGCTCAAGGCTGCACAAAACACCTATCATTTGATGCAAACATCCTTTGTGAATCTTGCCGTGAGTAGTTTATTCTTTTGTCTTTACGGGTTAAGAGTCCCAGTTGTATTTTGATAGTATATCTTTGATCTTTTCTTTAGGAGCTCCTATGCTACATGCATTTACGTAACATGCATTTACGTATAAAATTATATGTTCCTAGGAAACAGGATCTGGTGGATATATTTTAGACAATGGTCATATAGTAGATACCATAGCTACTGACAAGGAGTTAATCATATAAGCCATGAAACATATCATATAAAGTTTATGAAAATGATTATAATTTTTTGCAAGACAAACATCCATTATGTTACTCATATCTCTGAGCTCTTTTGCTCTTGATTACCTAGTTGCAATTCATGTTCATACTTCATACTAACGCATGTTTCTTAAACCGGGATCAACAGAAAGCATGTAGCAAAACTATTGGCTTAAATGAATTGTACTATTTAACACATTTCTTCAGTGTTACTAGGTGTGCACACACTTTATTTCACCAGGGTAATAATCCCTCGGTCCCACAAGAACTCAATGTTTGTGTGTTTGACACTTCACAGTTCACACAAATGTCCATCATTTCCACTCTTCTCCTGGATCTGATAAAAAGTAAATTATCTAAGCCAGAATGAATGTAAACTGTTTCTGTAGTTATTTTTGGTTGGTTAAAAGGATTCAGCTGTAAACACTGTAGTATAAGGAGACATAATAGTAGACATTCTTGGAATCTGATGACCTAGAAGAAAGAGCATACCTTATGAATGATTGTTTATGCATCCCCCATGAACCAACTTTTCACCTCATTCGCTTTTCAAACTTGGTAGTCTTCTAGTCTTCCTATTCATATTTAGATACAATTCCATACTGTTGAGGGACCGATTACACGATAAGGTGGTTAAACCTTCGTTCTTTGTGTATGAGATATGTTTGTGTGAATATGATTAAGTATGCGGAATCTACTTAACCACACTTAGAAGATTTATGTTTATTGTTATGGAAATGGAATAGTTAACACCAAACGATTCAATATTATTCAAAAAATAATACGAGTGATCTTTTGCTTATCACTAGGGTTACAAAGACCTTGAATCTTATGTTTTTTCTTTCTATTGTCTGTATATGAGAGTTGTGTATGGCATTGTCTCTCTCTGTATTGTCTCTCGTATATTTTTCACACATATCTAAGATTTTCCTTTTATAGTCCAAGGAAATATCTTTTACAAACTACATGACTCAACAAATAACTAGCTTATGACTAATCACTATTCTAGCTTAGTCATACAAGATACATCATGTATCTAAGATAAACAACTCACTTGGAGTGTTCAATTTGATGACTAGAACTAAGATATTATCTTTTTATGCAAGTGTTGAATAAGTCGGTCTTATCTACACAGCTGTTTGTTATGAGTCATAGCTGCACAGTCATAGCAGCAGCAGAATCAAGCAGTAGTATGATTCAGCAGCAGAATCAAGCAGTAGTATTATTCAGCAGCAGAATCAAGCAGCAGAATAAAGCAGCAGCAGAATCAAGCAGTAGTAGGATTCAGCAGCAGAATCACCTTCAGAGGAAACTCGCTTTGATTCTTCTGATATTTAATTCCTAACAATCCTCCCCTAAACATGTGAATCACATTCAAACATGTTTTTCTGAATTAAATGAGGACTTTGTGAAGATCTTTCAAACACTTCATTGTCAGATTTGGTTGATCTGAACTTTCTTCTCTTCTGAGTGAATGAACTTATCTTTCTCTGGAACTTATCTGCTTTCTGATCTTTCAACAAGTGATGAACAAACGTAGTGAACTGAAATTGAATCTTTTCAACTTTTTTACCTAGATAGAACTTTCTCCTTTGAAATGCTTCATCCTTTCTGAATACAACATTTAAGAATGTTCTTGTCATTTTCAACCTCTATGTCATCATCTTGTATAATCTTGTCTTTTCTTTTGGTTAATCTTCCTTAAACTGGGCTTTGAATTTCCTCCCCTGAGATTCAAATATCATCTTATATTGATATCCTCCCCTTGTTTGAAAGATTTTCTCACAATCATAACATCATCATCTGATTTAGCATTGTTCCATGTTTTCAGACAATTTGTACATGAAGCCATCAATTCCTTAAGAGTTTAAGATTCTGTCCTCATCACTTCTAGGTGTGTTAACTCCTATGAGAGGTGATTCAATGGACATTTTTGACTTATGGTCCATCATTTGATGGTTTTTAAAGTCATCTTTTGAAAATCCTTTTAAGAAACTTTTGCCTTAGCAGTATGTATATGATTTTATTATAAAAAATCATACTGCTTACAACCATTTTGAAAGGATTAAGTGTGTAACAGACACTTAATCAAAATTTCGGTTTAAAGCAACCTCTGGTTGTGTGAGAACCAATGTTTTCAGTTATAAATAACCGCCTGTGTATAGATAAACCTATTCAAAAGGCTTTCTTTACAGGGTTTCCAGCTCGTGGCATTTGTTACCTCTAACACAAGTGTTAGATTCACTTTTGCTCGCTGTTCTTTCTATCAGATATCCGTAGACTAGTCACATTATACTTGAGAGTATAAAATGATAGAAAGTGAGTTGTATCAGTGATTAACTGATCAACTAATTTATCAATTCAAAGTGAAATATCATAATCAGATTCCAAGAAAGAAGTTTTAAGGATTTTTGAAGTCCCAAACTTTTTCTATCATGAACCTATTATATCAGTGGAAATGATCAGCTTTCAGCAGCAATGATCAACAGATTTCACTTGAAATAACTTTTCAGCTCAAACATTCATACCTGAAATTGTTAGTCTAAAACCAAAAGAACAAAGTACAAAGTACTTGTCTTGAATTAGAATAATCATAAAACTAACTGTATGAATAACTTCAAATATTGTTAATAGTAGACTTAGATAACAAAGTTAGATGCATTAACAAAAATCTATATACAAAAACACATTATATTGAAAAATTTAAAGATTAAGCATTCCAATACTTGCTACCAAGTACTGAAATCTACCAACATCAAAAGCTTTGGTAAGAAGATCTGCAAAGTTTTGTTCTGAAGCAATTTTCATTACTTGAATTAACCTTTTCTCATTGCAATCTCTTATAAAATGATGTCTTATTTCAATGTGTTTTGTTTTAGAATGTTGTACTGGATTTTTAATAATGCAAATTGTACTACTATTATCAATATGTATAATGGTATGTAAGAAATTGTACCCATAATCAAGAAGTTGGTTTTGAAGCCATAGAACTTGACCACAGCAACTTGCAGCAGCTACATATTCAGCTTCAGTTGTTGAATTTGCCACAATTGTTTGCTTCTTACACTGCCATGAGATAAGTCTGCATCCAAGAAATTGACATCCTCCGGTTGTTGACTTTCTGTCCAAGCTAGCACCAGCATAGTCACTGTCCGAGAATGCTATCAAATCAAAAGGTGATTCTCTAGAATACCATAAACCCAACCTTGGTTGACCTTTGAGATATCTAAAAATTCTTTTGACTGCTGTTAAATGAGAAACCTTTGGAGTTACTTGAAATCTTGCACAAGCACAAACAGAGAACATGATATCAGGTCTGGATGATGTAAGATACATCAAAGAACCTATCATAGATCTGTATGTATGTACATCCACATTTTCTCCATCTGCATCTTTAAGAAGTGGCTTCTCAGGATCCATTGGTGTGCTTGCTATTTTTGAATCAGCAAATTGAAATTTTCTAAGAATCTCTGCAACATATTTGTCTTGACTAATAAATATGCCTTCAGAAGATTGCTTAACTTGCAGACCCAAAAAGAATGTAAGTTCTCCCATAGAACTCATCTGAAACTTATCTTTCATAAGTTTTTCAAAGTCTAAACACATCTCCTTCCTTGTAGATCCAAAGATAATGTCATCCACATACACCTGTACTAACAGAAGATCTTTCTTGTGTTGTTTGATGAAAAGTGTCTGATCAATCTTTCCTCTTTGAAATCCATTCTCTAATAAATAGGAAGCTAGTGTTGCATACCAAGCTCTTGGTGCCTGATGTAGGCCATATAGAGCTTTAACTACCTTGTACACTTTGTCTGGATGGTCAGGGTCAGTGAAGCCTGGAGGTTGTGTAACATACACCTCTTCTTCAATTGAACCATATAAAAATGCACTCTTGACATCCATTTGGTAAACTGTGAAGTTCATAAATGAAGCATAAGCTAAGAAAAGCCTAATTGCCTCAATTCGAGCTACTGGAGCATAAACCTCATCATAGTCTATCCCTTCTTCTTGTGTGTACCCTTGTGCTACTAATCTAGCCTTATTCTTAATCACTATGCCTCTTTCATCCCTTTTATTTCTAAAAACCCATCTAGTGCCAATTACCCTTACACCATAAGGTAAATCAACTAGCACCCATACCTTTTGAATTTTGAACTGAAGAAGCTCCTCTTGCATAGCCTCTAACCAGCTTGAATTTTCTAGGGCTTTATGAATATTCTTTGGTTCATCTTGTGAGAGAAAACATACAAACAAACAGGAGTTTGAAGACTCATGTTGCTTTGAAGCATAAAGGGCATCAAGAATCCCTTTTTGATCTGAAGACATCAATTGTTGTCTTGTCTTCACACCAGATTGTACATCTCCAATCACATTTTCTAGGGAGTGGACTTTGTGAATTCGTGTTTGTGGAGTGGAAGGAACTTGATAATCAGATGGAATATTGCACAAATCCACCTCATCTTCTGAAAAGTCTGATTTTGTTTCTTCTGAAGGACTATCAGCAGAGACAATTTGCTTATCAGCATGAACATTTTGCTGTTCTTCTGTTCTTCCTTCTCTGATTTTATCTTCAACATCTTCTTTAGCTTTGCCAGAAGAAGATTCTCCATTGGTTGAAGTTGATTCCACATTGGTATTTGACCATATTGGCATCATCACATAATCTTGATGTGTCTTCTTGTCTAACCTTGCCTCATCTGTTGCTTGTGAACCTGAAAAATCATTAGTTTCTGCAACAACAGGCACATAATTCATTGAATGGGTTAGAGTTTCAAGATCAAATAGCCATTTTGGTCCTTGACCTTCTACATTAGACTTATTCTCTAAGAACTCTATATGTAGACTCTCTTCTACTTTCTTAGTTCTTATGTTGTATACTCTAAAAGCTTTGCTATTGAGAGAATATCCAACAAAGAAACCTTCATCTGCTTTACCATCAAATTTTCTCAAATGGTCTAAGGTATTCAGAATTGTCACATGACATCCAAAAGGTCTAAGAAATCCTATTGCAGGAGTTCTACCTCTAAAAAGTTCATATGATGTCTTATTGTGAGGCTGTACTATTAAAACTCTGTTCTGAACATAACAAGCAGTGTTGACTGCTTCAGCCCAAAAAGTTATAGGCAACTTTGAATCAGCTAACATAGTTCTAGCAGCTTCTATTAGTGTTCTATTCTTTCTTTCAGCTACTCCATTCTGTTGAGGAGTTCTAGCAACACTAAATTCTCTTTTAATACCTTTTTCTTTGCAGAAATCATCCATAACTCTATTTTTAAATTCTGTCCCATTATCACATCTAATGACTTTTACTCTTTTGCTTACTAGGTTTTCTATCTCTGTAATGAAGGTCTTAAGGATGCTAGAAGTCTCATCCTTAGTTCCTAAAAAGAATACCCATGTAAATCTACTATAGTCATCAGTAACAACTAGACAAAATCTCTTATGCATTATACTACTTATTGAAACAGGTCCAAATAAGTCCATATGAAGCATAAACAATGATTGACTGATAGAGTTAAAAATCTTGGGCTTACAAGTGACTTTGTGTTGTTTGCCTTTAAGACAAGCAATGCATGTTTGATCATTTTCAAAACGTTTTTGAGGTAAACCTCTTACCAAACCATTCTTAACAATCTTATTTATGGTTTTGAAGTTAATATGACCAAGTCTCCTATGCCATAACATAGATTCATCTAATGTGGCCTTTGCAACAAGACAAGTTAAAGCATCTTTAGAAACAATGTTATTCATATCAACACTGTACATATTGCCCTTCCTAGGAATTTTAAGAAGTACTTGACTTTCATCAGGCATCTTAAAATCAGGAGAAAGTACAAGACATTCAGTCTCAGTAAAAAGAACATTATTCTTTCTATCACACATTTGTGAGACACTAAAGAGATTATACTTAAGCTCTTGCACATAAAACACATCTTCAAAATCTAATTTACTGGTTTTGATAGTACCTTTACCAGTAATCTTTCCACCAATTCCTCCTCCAAAGGTAACATATCCACCATCAATTGATTGAAAGTTGGAAAGATAAGACATGTTGCCTGTCATGTGCCTTGAACACCCACTATCTGAATATCCTTGATCTTCATGATCTGTTGGTGAATGTCCCTGCACAAAATAAAAAAATTAGTTTTCTTTGGGGATCCAAGCCAACACTGACTTGGATCTGCCTCTTGCATCAATGAAATGTAATCTCTTGAGGACTGTTGATGCAACATTGGATTTAAGAATCCAACATGCTGAGGCCTTAACAGCATTTGCCCTGTTACCCTTAGCAGCAGTATGCTTAGCAGAAGAAACTGCTAGCTTTGTAGTTGTACCCTTTGGTCTCCAAACTTGTTTTTGGACCACTGCTTTTGTTTGAATGGGCCTTTGAACAATATTAGATGCATGTTTGAAAGTTGTTTTTGCACCTTTAATTGTTGATTTTGGATAAACAGTCATATATGGTTTTTCAGCAGAAACCATTTTCCTTTCAGTAGGAACAGTTTTTGTGACTGTTTTGGGTTTTGATCTTTTAGAATTAGAGTGAAAATGAGATTTAGGTGTTTGCCTTTTGTAGTTCACTCTATTACTTTCATACCCAGATACCCATTGGTTGCAGAAAGCTGCAAGATGGTCAAAACTACCACAAATGAAACAAGCTTTATTGTGAAAAGCAAAGTCATCACCTAATTGGTAAGACTTGAGGTTATTCCAATTTCTTTGGTTACCTCTGGGCTTGTTTGTGGTTCTATATTGTTCACAATATCTAACTGGTTGCCTAACATATTTTTCATTGGTTTTAGGCCTATCAGTATTGTGTTTGACTATCTTAGGAACTCTTGTTCTTGCTTTCTTAACCACTTCAGGTTTAGACATAACCTGTTTATTTACAAAGGACACCTTGTCCTGAAAAAGTAATGTTTTACATGAACATTTACTTTCTTTCTTAGGCTCATCAGCTACTATGTTTGAGTTTGGTTGAACTCCATATTGTAACTCAGGTAGCTGAAATTCAGGCAATCCTGAATGTTCTAGGTCGATCCCTGGGGGTTTTGGGATACCTCTATAAGGGGGTGGGGCTGCATTATATCCTAATCCTGACTTAACTTTATTATTCACTTGACTGTCTATTATTTTGTTTACATTTTTAGAAGCATGTTCAAGCTTCTCTTTAGTCAATTGAATGTTTTCTTTCTCAGTCTTAACCCTATCCAATGCTTCTTTTAAAGCCTCAATGATTTGATCTTTAAATTGATTATCATTTTCAAGTAAAGTTTTAGCATCAGTAAAGGTAAGTTCATTCCTTTTATAGTGTAGGATTTGTCTCTCTGCAGATTCTAAACCACTTTTATAATTGAAACAATCTAGATCAGATTTGGCGTATCGAACTTTTTGGTCATTATACTGTTTAATTAAGATTTTTAAGTCTTTAAGAGCAGTACAAGTATTTGAACAGGTTTTATGATCATGTACCTCAGGTGCAGTAAATGCCATAAGAGCCATCTGTGAAGAACCCATTTCTTCATCATCCATGAAGCTCCAATCAAAACCTAATCCATCAATTGCTACCATAGCTTTTGGTTCAAACATCTCCCCTGTATTGGATTTTCTTCCAACATCTCTATTTCTGCTATCTTGCTGTCTTGGCCTTCTACATTCTCTTGAGAAGTGTCCCATCTTGTGACAGTTGTAGCATTCTATCTTTGACTTGTCATAACCAGCAGGATCATTGCTACTGATTGTGATCTTCTTCCCCGTCCTTTGATAGAATTTCTTAGCTCTCATGCTAAGAAGAGAAATTTGTCATTTTAGATCCATTTCCTCCAGATCATCATCATTGATCTCTTGAAGGTCTTCATGAGTTAACATGGATCCATTATGTTTGCTTGTGAAGAAAGCACAACATGTTTTCTCATCCAAAATTGCAAAAGTACTGCTTGATGAACTTGCAGCACTTGCAACATCATGAACTTTTTCATTAGTAACTGGAACTAAATTACTAGGAGATGACATAAATGCCATGTTCCCAGTGCTTGAACTAGTACCTCCAGTTTTCTTCAAATCTTGCTCAACAATCTTAAAATTGCTATACAGATCCATAAGATCCATGGTGTCAATGTCTGACTTGTTCTTCCAGACAACAACATGCATAGCCCATTCTTCAGGTAAGCTTCTCAGAAATTTTGAGTTTAAATCTTCTTGAGGTATTTCAACTCCAAGAATAGCAAGTTGACTCACAATATTCTGTAGCCTGTTGAACATATGGTCTAAAGATTCATGGTTGGTTGATGTGAAATTTTCAAACTGTTGCTTAAGAAGAGTCT
This sequence comes from Artemisia argyi, assembly GCA_030686995.1. Lineage (NCBI taxonomy): Eukaryota > Viridiplantae > Streptophyta > Magnoliopsida > Asterales > Asteraceae > Artemisia > Artemisia argyi. The sequence goes on from CM060692.1 coordinate 131,111,524, forward strand.
TCTGGGTCTTCTTGGTGGCTTCATTCCCACCATACCTTGCAATAATGGCCTCAAATAGTGACTTTGCATCTTTGAATTTGCTGAAGTTTATAAGTTGATCATTTGGAATGGTCATCATCAGCATGCTTCTGGCCTTTAGGTCATTCTTCTTCTTAATTCTGTCTTCTGCAGTTTGTGGCTTGGTTTGCAGCTTATCAACTTCCTTACCATCAACTGTTGATGTAGTGGTTGTAGGCTTGTAAGAATCTCCATCTTCAATAATTTCCCACAGTGCATAATCTTGCACTTGAAAATATTGTTCTATTCTTAACCTCCACATCTCAAACTCATTCTGTTTGAGCATTGGTAACTTAGCAGCAACATTTGTTTGAATAGACTCAACATCCATTTCTAACTTCTTCTTCTAAAACAAAAATATCAACCTGTCAGCTCTGATACCACTTGTTGAGGGACCGATTACACGATAAGGTGGTTAAACCTTCGTTCTTTGTGTATGAGATATGTTTGTGTGAATATGATTAAGTATGCGGAATCTACTTAACCACACTTAGAAGATTTATGTTTATTGTTATGGAAATGGAATAGTTAACACCAAACGATTCAATATTATTCAAAAAATAATACGAGTGATCTTTTGCTTATCACTAGGGTTACAAAGACCTTGAATCTTATGTTTTTTCTTTCTATTGTCTGTATATGAGAGTTGTGTATGGCATTGTCTCTCTCTGTATTGTCTCTCGTATATTTTTCACACATATCTAAGATTTTCCTTTTATAGTCCAAGGAAATATCTTTTACAAACTACATGACTCAACAAATAACTAGCTTATGACTAATCACTATTCTAGCTTAGTCATACAAGATACATCATGTATCTAAGATAAACAACTCACTTGGAGTGTTCAATTTGATGACTAGAACTAAGATATTATCTTTTTATGCAAGTGTTGAATAAGCCGGTCTTATCTACACAGCTGTTTGTTATGAGTCATAGCTGCACAGTCATAGCAGCAGCAGAATCAAGCAGTAGTATGATTCAGCAGCAGAATCAAGCAGTAGTATTATTCAGCAGCAGAATCAAGCAGCAGAATCAAGCAGCAGCAGAATAAAGCAGCAGCAGAATCAAGCAGCAGAATCAAGCAGTAGTAGGATTCAGCAGCAGAATCACCTTCAGAGGAAACTCGCTTTGATTCTTCTGATATTTAATTCCTAACACATACTTTACTCTCCCACAACCCACCCATCCCCCAACACCAATACACACATATTACATACACACAATCCATCAGTTTCCCTTTATATTAATTGCTTTAACTATGATCTGTACAATAGACATGGGCCAAGTGCAAGATTTGATCTCTAAGACTCTTACTGCTTAGTTACATTTGCTTCTTAGTTCTTACTGCTTAGTTACATTTGCTTCGCAATAAAAGTGACTTCAGTCTGGTTGTAAATTTGAGAATCAAATTAAGGGTCACTATATTAAATATTAATAGATGAATTCTGAATCGGGATGAATCATATATTAGCTTCCACATTTCCTACAATAGTGTTATATAAGTATATGAACATATTAAAATGCTTACTATCCACTGATGTTTAAGCGAAGCGTAATTATAGTGATCATGTTTATTGTTGTTTTTCCCTGTTAATTATGCTTTACAATAAACAATACACAAACACGATATAGGTTATCATGTGGCCACTTGTATGTTTTGGATCAGCAACCCATACACACAGTGTTAAGTAACTTGGTGCAACATAGTTCTAGATGATACGCGGGTAATTATCCAATAAAATGCATATGCAGATAGGATTCAAATTCATTCATGGGTTTTTGTATTTTTTTATATTGCAACTTGTAAATCAATCAAATTTGCCAACTATGCTTTTAATCTTCTATCTTGTTGCTTTAGCAGATATATAAGACACACCTATGTATTAGAATATATGTATGTATACTATATATGTACCCTAATTGATAGTACGACCAGTAGTATTAATTTATATATACAATTCTATATTTGTTTATACTTTATAACATTAGTAATTGATAGCTTATTATACCAGCATTTACTGCAGTCAGTTTGAAGTTGGTTGGTATTTTATTATGCATGACGAGTTTGTAGGATTTTAACTTATCTTGGTTGTATATAGCATCAAAATCTTGCTATTGATTTGTAACTTTTATAATTACTGTTCAGTTTTAATTATGGAACTTGCAACTTTGAATGAATTTGTGGCAACTTCAAATCAATATTGGTAATAATCTATTACAACTTCCATTTTTTTTCTTTCTTTTTTGCTGTAATGCAGTTGGGCATGGTTACCCTGTTAATGCTAAGGCAAAAAGTTGTCCAACTTGTGAAGGCGCTGGCTCAGTAAGTGACCTTTTTTAAGTTTAACGTAGATTCAAGAAAATATTAAAAAGCTATCCCTTACCATGTATGTTGTTATTATTATTTTTCTGCGTTCTTGATTGATTCTTTTTAGGTTTTTATTCATCCATTCATGGCCAGGTGTGCTACTTGTAAAGGGTTAGGCCATATCATTAAGGTTTGACTTCTAAAACTGATAGAAACTGCAGACTCAGTTTTCAATCTATAGAAATTAGATCAACGAGTCTTTGATCATTTGGTGCAGGAATACTGTAGGTCATGTGGAGGATCAGGGGTTGTTGAGGTAGTCAAGGAGGTTAAAGTAGAGATACCGGCAGGTTGGTGTTGAATGTGCATATTAACCTTGGTTATCATGCTTTGAATCATTTAGCTAAATATGTTGTGACAACGAGTTAAATTTATTTATTTATTTATTTATTTTTTTTTCAAATTTGCTTAGAACATTGATTATTTGTTGTTTTTATTTTCCATAAATCTAGGTGTAGAGTCTGGTGGTATCATATCTGTTCCAAGAGCTGGTAGAGTTGGAAGAAGAGGTCAACCTGGCACCCTAACTATAAAGCTAAAGGTAAATATTAGTGCATTCAACTTGTTACTTAACACTCAGTTCTCGAGTTTTCCATTAAAGGAAAGGAAATGATATGATGAAATGAGGAAAGAGTTGATTCGATATTAGAAAAATAAAAATACAAATATGTGTTCTTTAGATTGAAGAAAGTAAAAGTAAAAGAAATGACATGATATATATTTTGTGTTCTTGAGTGGGAGGGGAAGGAAAGAAACCTGACAATTTTACTTTTATGCCCTTTATTTATGAAGTTTTTATAAGTCAGAAAGGGTAATTTAGTCATTATAGATGTGACTATGTGGTATCCTTCCAAATCACCCACATTTGAGGGGATACAAAATTGCCAAAAGCCACACCACTAATCCTACCATACCCTTTATTTTCCTCCATAAAAAATCTTGAGAACATGAAATATTTTTTCTTCTGATTAATTATTCATTTGTTTTAAATCTATTAAGCTTTTCACTCTTCATCTTTTCTTTTATTTTTTCCATCATTTAGGTTGCTGATGACCCTGTTTTTCAAAGAGATGGTGCAGATCTATACGTGGATTCAAATATCGGCTTCACTCAGGTGAGCACTGAATGATTCCAGAAGTTTTATTTATATCACACGTACACATGAACACATTTGACGAATGAACAATTTTAGGTATAAACATGTAGCTCATCTTCCTCCCAAGATAAAAGCTTTTGATTAGGTTTAGAATCAGTGTTATTGAAACAATGATTCAAATTGTTTATTTTGTAAAATCGTAAATGTCCCTTGCTCTGTATGCTATCTATGATGCTATGGAAGTAAATGCATCATAATGGTAGGGTTTTTGCATTTTACCTTTCATGCATTTTCATTTCAGAAGCATTATCAGATCACTTTATGCATTTGTGTAGTCCCTCTTAAGTGATTATATGCTAAAGGCAACTCCAATTTGTTCTACTTTTGTTTAATTTGGTCACGAAAATACTCTTGTTTCAGATTACTGTATGGTTATTGCAGTGTATTAAAATGAGTACTACACAGTGACTTCCAATACTTGTGAACTCACTATTTGCTGACTAACAGAATACTTTCGGTTGACAGGCGCTTGTTGGTGGTAAGGTAGAGGTGCCAACTCTAAATGGAAAAACACAAGTAAAGGTGAGTTTTTATCCCTATGTGTTTTCTGATTAAAAAGCAATAAGACTTTTAGAGCATAAGGGGCCTCGTGTAAAAGTGTAGCACAATACACTGAATTGTTAAGTATGATCTATAGACTACGGCAGGCATGCAAGTAATCACTGAAAGTTTCGATTGCAGAGGTGATTGTAATTTAATAATATCTGCACTTGATATATTCAAAGCCAAACCCCTATTGCAAAATATGAGAAAATGTTATATATGATTTACATATATTCACCACTGTTTTATTGAACTCAAATTCAGGTAATTACGTATAGTATATGTCATATACAATTAATTGCATCAACATAGTAAAAACAGTTATGGGGCTTGTCAAATTTAATTTGATATATGTATAATAATCATAAAACTGATGATGCATGCGCATCCAGATATTTGTTCTAACTAATTTTCTTATTCTTGGATATTGATTTGCTGAAGCTAAGAAGTATCGTAATTTTATAAAGTCACATGGTTGTGAAACTGAATACCATCTGGTTATTAGTTATAACATACCTAAAACGTGTTAGATTCTATATTTACCTGGAAGTGATAAAAGGTTTGCCTGTTCCTGTAGATACCTAAAGGGGTTCAACATGGACAGTTAGCAATACTAAGAGGCAAAGGTACACATTTTCTTTTCTTATTAAATTTCACCTTTGATAGACACTTCTTCCTCTCAATACATTCACAGACACATCTGCACATACACATACACATGCACATATATAACTGCTTGGTATGTTAATATGACAGGCTTGCCGAGAAAAGGCTTTTTTGTGGACCATGGAGACCTGTATGTACGTTTCCGCATTAATTTCCCTACGTAAGCATTCGATTCTACTAAAATTTATGTTAGTACATGTAATCTGAATGTACTGTTGCAATTATATGCTAGCATGTCTAGGTACCAGTTTTGAATGATTAGTTCAGAGTATGGCCTTAAAACTTACTGTCAATCTTATTAATAAATATCCTACAAGTGAGCGTTCTCTTATAATATTTTGGTAGAGTTCGTTTTGAGACAGTATTTTGGTAGAGTTCTTTTTGAGACAATATATCAGCGTGAGAGCATAGTATATCAAACCAACACGAATTTTATTCAACTTATAGGGTTTACCCATTATTGTAATATTTAGAGCCATATTTCAATAAATAGATTATGGAGATTCTAGCGGTGATTCCCAGGAGTGCTGTTTTGATAAGTTGTTCTCTTGTTTATGTTACAGGGTGGTGAATGATCGTCAACGTGCTATACTAGAAGAATTTGCTAAGGAAGAAATTGAACAGACAAACAATACATCAGCTGATGGGAACTGGTGAGTTCTTATTAAAACTGGCTCAGTGAAAGCAAGTCTGCTTTTATTTCATTGTCTTTCTCAGTGTGTGCACATTAATAGATGGAAGCACTTCCAATCTTACCCGAACTAGTTTAGCCTTTACTAGTAATGTCATGTTTCAACCAAAACCCATTTTCACCCAGTACCAAACCCACCTGACCTGCCCATCTTGCCAACTGCCCAACTTTATACTTAGCATTAAGTAATTGCGTTGCTCGTAATGGATTCTAATTCTTCTTATCCTACATCATTTACTTCAGAAGAAATAGAGCTATATTCTTTTTGTGATATCCTCAATATAAGGCAATTATTTCTTATGCGAAAGCTCATGTTTAAAGTTTAGGCATTCAGATGTAGGTGTAGGTACTGTACTGCTATTCTATAATTCAAAATTAGTTATTTTCCCCTTGGTAATTCCAATAATGTTAGCATTGATTGCTCTCCTGAAAATCTGCCTAGTTATATTGTTGAGAACTGTTTTAGGTATTTGACTTGTATAGTTGAACACTGGAACATTTCAAGTCAAACATCAAAAAAAAAAAAAAAAAAAATTTAGATGGAGTCTTGAGTTTTTTATGAGTTCCTCTATATCTTGATGATTTTCGCTACTTTTTTTAAAATATCACATTAAAATTGCAACATTTTTTCTTGAAACATATCCATTTAATATATCAATAGATGAAGTTTATTTTATATATCTGATTAATCGAAAAAAGTCACTTAACTATATGTTATATATATTATTTAATCTCACAAAACTTAAAAACATTTTTTTTGGGAAGTTTTCACCTTAAATTTATATATCTGCTCGTTACAGTAATTAAGATTTCTAATTTCATTTTGACTGAACATCTCTTTGATATTTGACAGATAATAATATATTTGAACATCACCATTGACCTAGTACATTTTTTCGTTAATCCTGAAAACATAAGGTTAACCCATAAGGAAAAGATAGGCAAACATATGGTTCCCCTTTAACCTCATTTTGACCTATAGAGTTGTTTGCTTTACTTTTGTATGCAAGTGTCTTTAGCGATAATGGTGAATGTGATGAACATTCTGAAATGGTCAAACAGGCTTTATCAGCAGCTATCTACTGGTTGAACTTACAGGTGGCTTCGTTTAACTGAACACGTTACAACCCCCAAGTTCATGCTTGAATTATCCGCGATAATGCTGGTTCTTCTGCTCCTGACAAAGTTGTGAGCTAGATGACGTTAAAAGTCAGTTGGGAGCATCATGACTTGTACAGATACTACAGAGAAAATCTTGCATCCTTGAAGAAAGCATAGATTTTGCATCAGGAAGACCCTGTTCAACTGCGAGTTTCCTCTTATATAACAATTTTGTATGATCCCGCACTTGTCTAGCTAGATCATAGCTGAACATTACGATGATCAAAAGCTGAAGTAATAATGCAAAAGTAATTTGTACCTTTTGCATCGGAAACTGTACATTGATTAGACCTAACCCAGCAATAGGTACCACAAACATCAGGGGTTAGGCTATTTTTACCATGGGATATTCATGAGTATGTATACTCCTTTTGACTTGAATATTGAATTTGGAGAACAAATGGAAACCTGCCTGGAAGGCTACCCATTTACCCATTTTTTGATCAGCATATTATTGGATTTTGTTTTAAGAACCGCCTGAGTTTCTTGTCGCTTCACTATATCTTAGTTTTGTATGATTGTGTGTTCTTGTCAAATGGTGCTGGTTAAGCATTGTTGGGTAGGTAGGCACTAAAGATGATCAATTCTGAGGTAACAATGCAAAGATGATGTGCACTTAGATGAGTCATGTATTTATGATCCTAGTTAACGTAGTTGGTAAAGTAATTCGTTTGTGATAAGAGTGTTTTGGTTTATGTCGAACAAGGTCTGTTAAAAAGAATTCAGAAATTCACTTTTAGACTTTAGTATTGGTGGTGGAAATAGCTTTTGCCTGGCACTACACCCATAGCATGGTTTCTTAGTTTAAGGATGGTGCCTGCCAAGGGAAGTTTTTTCCTCTAAGCATATTTAGATAGCTGTTCGCCGTGTTCACGATCTTCTGCCCCTGGCAGTGTTGTTTTATTGGCCGAGGAACACATCTATTTCATGAAAGGCGAAGACACAAATGCAACATGCACTGTTGTGGTTCTGCTATAGCATAATATATACCCTTCGATAAAGGAACATTATATAGATCTTTTGGCCAAACGATTAACGTTTTCCTACCTTTTTCTGTTAATGAAGTTGCTTTGCATATTTTGCCAGATCCCGAATTTTATGTCAGCTTATTGACGAAGGTCATTTGAAACACAAAATTGGAGTATTGAAAGCAGCAAAATAATCTAATTTTCTTTCCATGTGTAGAGTCTTCGCAGATATATTTTCTTAATCTTCAGCCACTTGCCTCTTGTAATATACAAAGCAATTCTAAGGTAAATAAATAATTGGGCATTTGTCTGATTAAGAATGTCATAAAACTATAATATTTTGTTTGCTAAAACTAGAATTCTATTTTAAAATGGCACCATTGCCATCAGATAGTTATACCTAACACCTTGCCATATACATTGTTAAGTTATTCGTGTAAAGTTTGTGTCCTATATAAAAGTCCAATTCCTACTATATTAAAAAAGAATAAAGAGTGAGGGTGTTAGAGTTATTATAAGTTCAAACAACCTTGGGTGTTAGAGTTATTATAATTTGTCCGTTGATGAACACATAAAAAAACTTGTTCACTAAATTTGAAAACAATTCGTTACAAATTGAAGACAAAACGATATAAATTGCTTAGAGCATCTTCGATGGATGTTTATGAAGCATGTCCATGGTGACATGGAGCTTATGTGAAATCCATGTACATAAACTTTTATTGGAGCATCAAATTTATAGAGTTGTACATGTACTAGTTCATGTGTATGAACTTAAAAATTAGTTAGGAAACCTTTTGGTAGTTGCGCTTATTTTTCTTTTCATCATGCAGGTACTTTTCATCTTTTTTACCTTAAAAAAAACAAACGTAAAATTTGTTAACGTTTATTATTTCCAGTTATTGTTTCACCAGTTCATCTGTTTTTAAAATTTTTCAAAATTTTGATATACGTTTTTCGAAATTAATTTCTTTGTACCAAATACGTTGTCTCAAAAGTTCAACTGAAGTAAATTAATGAATTTACTTTAAAACTCTAGTACATTAATAAATCTAATTTGTAATTCTTAAAACTTAAAACCCAGGTTGCAAAAATCGCGAATCAGTAATCGGGCGGTCGATCACCTTGTAGCTTGTAATCGGTCTAAGCGGGATTAATCGGTGATTAATCGAATTGGCATTTTTGGCAAATCTTGGGTATTTCTGCCAAGTTTTGGGTATTTTTGGCCAGTTTTATGTATTTCCGACAAGATTTTTTCTAAAAAAAAAACTTGTAATAGATTTAAACAGTTACTATAAGTGATCAAAATAATTTTACGGTGAGTTTTTGGTACTTCCGGCAAGATTTGTAGGTCTCTGGTAAATTTGACCATCATTGACCGCCATTGATCGTTGTTAACCACGGTTGACCTATTTGTTTGACCCAGTTATATAAATCGGCAAGGTTGGTGCCCTGTAGCGCCTAGACGGCGATTAATCGGCCATGTAGACATTTTTTTTGCAACACTGCTTAAAACAATGAATATACTCTTAAAACAATAACTCTAACACTCAAGGTTTTTTTATTTTTTATTTTTATTATTTTTTTTTTTTTAATTTTTATTTTATTTTTATTATTTTTTTTTATTTTTTGGTAATCATGGTTTCTGACTTTTTGGCCGACTAATCTACGAGGTTTGAACCCACCGCCACACAGACTCAAACTAGCTAAAACCCTCTCTTTTCAGGAGTAATTTGGCCACACCACAAGGATAAAAAATGCAATTAACTCACAAAAGATTAGTAAAATAGTATGAAGGACCAAAATCAGGTTATGAATGACGAAAATCATGTTGTACTTAAGAAAATCGGGTTATTGATGAAGAAAATCAAGTTATGGTCGAGACAAATCTAATTTCGGATCCAAAAGAAGATGTAGTAGCAGCATTCAAAATCACATGTGATTTTGTTTAGTTCTCAAAATGTGAAAATCACACTTGATCTACATATACTAATTAAATCACATATCACTACATATGTTATAATTAGTTTAAATAGTAAAATCACATGAAAAATCACTTGCGATTGTAACCGAAAGTATTTGAGTTGATTTTTGATTAAATCAGGTTTAAGCTACACTCTTAGATCAAATATGTTGGATGATGAGGATTTTATTGTTTTGTTTTTCAGAGAACTAATAATCTTGAATGAACCTTTTTTAGAGAACATATAATCTTAATTAATATTCGAGATGAATAGAATCCAAAAATCCAAACAATCATATAAAATCTAGAAGCCAAAAATAGAACTCACATAAATAATACAAATGATCGAAACAATAATCATGAAAATTTTTAGTGCAAATATTCTATTTAATCCAGAATAACGAAATGGCCACTTTATTTTCTTCACAATAACAACAAATTTCAAACTATTAACAGAAAATAATTAACACACAACAATATTGTTCTCTTCAATCTTTTTCATAATCATTTTGGTACAACAAAAGGTAACATAAAATTATAGAATTAGATTCATTGACGTATATAATACGATAAATCAATGAATCTAATATATAATTCTATGCATGCTTATGGTGCCAATCCTTTTTAACCATGATGTCCACCATGTTCACCACCACCACTTGTAGCTTGATGACCATGTGGTGCTTCATGCCCATACGGGGCAGCAGGCGGGACCATGATAGGCTTCTTCTTTTTCTTGGCCAAACAAAAGAGTCCAGCTGCAAGGAACGCTAGAAAAAACAGACCACCAAGTGAGGCACACACCGCAACTACAACAGTGTGGTCACTACCGCCTGGAGGAGATGGTGGTGGTGTCACTATTTCTCCTGATGGAGGAGAAGCAGAATAAGGTGGCAATGGAGTGGTAGGGGGATATGGATATGTAGGTAAAGGTGGTAGGGTTGATGGAGGCCAACTTTCTATGGGAGATGGTGGATATGGATATGATGGCTTTGGTGGTTTAGGAAGTACACTGGGCGTTGGAGCATATGGTACAGTTGGTGTAGGTGGTTTATAAGGTCCCTCGGGTGGACTAGCTGGTGCGACTGGTGTTGGAGGCTTTGGTCCATGATGTTTTGAAGGTGGGTATGCGGGTTGCTCAGGAGTCGGTGGAGGAGGAGGAGGAGGAGGAGGAGGAGGGGGAGACTTATACACGTAAGGGGCTACCGGAGGAGGGGGAGGAGGAGGAGGGGGAGGAGGAGAATTGTAATGGTAAGCAGTCAGTTTTCTTGAAGAAACCATATTTGATCGACAGATGTGTATACAAAGAGAATGATGGAAAGTGCGCACTTATATAGAGCAAAACAAAGATGGAAAGTGCTGACTGCTGAGTGCTGACCATGTAACACTTGATTAAACAAATGTATATATAAACTTGTTTTGAAAATAACATGCATGCAAAATAGTTATTCATCGAAAATTGCAACTTTCCGTAACATACATTTAATTTAACAATTCTTAAATTAAATTAAAGTTCTAATTAGTAAACATCATCAAATACAAGAAATAGAGTTGGTCGTCGAAATATATGGGGATATTTTTCGGTAACTATGGTTTCACTAACTTTTGTGCTTTTTAGAATTTTACTATAACCGCAAACCTCGATCAAGAATATATTGAACATTCAAATATTAGTGGCATAGGTTTACATTACAAATGAGGGTTAATTCAACAGATAGTTAATGGACTTTCAAAATTTTTCAATGTTAGGTAACGAACTTTCTAAAATACTACGTTAAGTAATCAAACTTATTGCATTTGATCAAATATGACCATTTTAAATGTCATGTCAGTTTGTTAGGCAAACTTGTGTCTAGTTATAATTAAAAAAGTTAATTACTTAAATGGGTATTTTGGTATTTTCAAGTGTCTCTCTCTTTTAACTGGCCACCACCACCACTACTTCGGCCACCACCACTGTACACACAAGATAACAACGGATACAGTTGAAGCTACTAAAATGGTGATGTCTAGAATAAAATAATAATAATAAATAAATAACAACAATAATAATAATAATAATAATAATAATAATAACCATCTTCGTCCCACTTACCCAGATCTAAAATAAAATTACATTAGCAAAACAAAACTCAAACTAACACATTTTTTACTCTTAAATACACACACAAAACACACACTTGCTACACTCCATCACCACCTTTGTACGTCACAAACACACACATGCTCTCTGTCTTTGTCTCGTTCAGTGAAAAACACTCCCGATCCGACACCACACCACCGGATCTTCTTGGATTTGTTTTATTTTCGATTTTTGTTCTTGGATCTTGGTGTTACGGTTTGTTATGGGTTTTATTTTTGAGGTTTGTTTGTTGAAGATCCTGTAAATTTGGTTGTTTTACCTTTTCTCGATTGCTAATATTGGGTAGTGGAATGGTAACTGAAGATTAGGTGGTCTTGGTGAAGATATATGAGTTATAAGATGAAAATAGAAGGTTTGTGGGATACATGTATTAATACAAATATCGCTTAAATACGTTATTTATATTTTACGATCTTTGCTAAATTCTGTTAACGACAAAGTGTAAACTTTATTTTTAGCAAAACATAAATATAGTTTAAGTCTTTCATTCATACACTTTTATTTCAAGCTATACATTACTCTTGCTACATTTCACAAATTTTTTTTTACAAGTTTACTTTTATTTTCATAAAAATCTAAATATAGAAATATTCATTTACATGATGCCTTGTCCAAAGATCTTTGTAAGAGATTTCATATATTTTATTTAGATTTACACACTAGAATCTTATAGTTGACTTTGGAAGATCTTATGAATATTTTTGTTAGATTTGGAGATCAAATATGTCAGGTCTGGCGGAACCATTTGGGACAATGGACAAAACCCTTAAAAGGTTCTGCCGTATCCGTGAGTTGTTCAGGCTTTTTGCCTATGAATACTGTAGTATTCTCATATTCATAGCATGTATGGTCTTGTGTTTATGAAAGAAGAATTATGGAAGAAAACTAGAGAGAGAGAGAGGAGTTGGGAGGAATTCCTAGAGAGAGAAAGTGAGAGAAAATATGGAAGATTAGATTAAGTGAAATGGAAGCTTCAACCCCTTCCAAGCTACGGAAGGGGTATTTATAGTTACAATAAAACGCCCCCTGAAACGGGCTGTGGAGCGGGCTGACAGTGGGTAAAGACCCGACCCGACTCCACAAATACTAACTAACACTAAACTACGTTCTAACTAATAAGATAAATACTACGAGCTACAACATGCTAAACTATACTCGGGGTGACCGAGTCTTCATATGAATAAATGTATTCCTAACAATCTCCCCCTAAGGGAGGTCACCCTGGAAAATAAATATTGAATCATAACATTCAAGTCTTTGAAGACATCTTTGTAGCTCGTAGCCTTTTGATTCTTCAATGTTGAGATCTTTGTACTTTAAGCGGTAGACTCTAGATGACTTGTTCAATGTGATGGATGGTCTTTGGAAATTACTTCAAGTTCATCATCCAAATGAGTGTCTGAAAGTCATCTTTGAGTATTAACGTCTCCATGTGATAAGAACATCTTTGTGTTGGCATGCTCACACTTTTCAGGATCATGATCTTCTGTATCAGAGTCGTGGAAGAATAAATGAGGCCCAATTAATGATCATGATTTCTTAGATTGTGATGTCGAAGTGTGAGCATGTGTTGATGGATCAGCATCTTTTCAGCAATCAACTGCAACCGTCAGAAATTCCTGCAAGTAGACAGTTTGCAACAAATCATCCGGTACTTATAGGTTTGGAATTAGAGATTGTCAACAGCATAATGTGAAGACTCCTTCTAATCCTTACCAAGACCGTTCCCAATCGGCAAACCCCCGAGAGGATTTACACGATCTACCTAAGTAAATCAACGACTGGGTGAGTCACTGGAGTTCACTCCACGACTGTAGACCATTGGTAACCGCCGCGACCACTAAGCGTAATCCATAAGAAATTACCGAAGTGACCTGCTTTCAGGGCTGTTTGATGATGACCCTGGCAGGAATTTCCATTCAATCACTGGGAGTTACAAAAGCAACATCCCTCATAAATGTTCTGGCAGATTGCTAAGATCTGCGTAGGACTCATAGTTTTACCACTGGTGTCCTTAATGTTGAACAACCATGGTAGAAGTAGCACGTGTTCCTAAGAGGTCTTTTTATGCATCTCGAGGCTCTAGACTCAATAAGTGCATTTGGTTTTCCTATGCGGAGATTAGGGAGAGGTCTCCTGCTTCAATATCAACCATCTCTAAGAGATAAGTTGATAGATTACACCAGTTCCCCGTGAGAATGAAACAAGTTCTTTTAAGAGAACTTGAGTGGCTAGAAGGTTTAGTGCAGTGCGTCACTGGGTCCATGACGTCTTGTCTTCAATACCATTGTCACCGTAGCAACCATCAGTAGATTATGAATTGAACCCGGTTTCTGCCCCTAAGGTTGAATAATTGGAGGGCTATTTCTTTTCACCCTTTCTCATTTCGTTTCTTTTTAATTCTTCAACCCCTTCTTTCTCCATTCTCACATTTCTCTTTTTTTTCATAATCATACCTACGGACTTACTAATACTATCTATTTGGTATTGTCCATGGGTAGATCCCTCCGGCTCTGGAGGATCATAGGATGGTTTTCCTCTTAGCCACCTTATAACTTCATGACTATCCTATGTTGTCATTTACCAAATCATTGAAAATTCTCTCAACGTGTTTATGATTGAGAAACACATTTTGTTAACACATTGAGAGTTTTGTCATTTTCAAATGCTCCCCCTTAACATGTGCTCATATGTATTGATTTGAAAATTTGCACATGTCGGGAAGAGTTGCACTTTTTGAATTGATCCACCTTAAGTGAACATGACCGGGCATTCGAGACACGCTTACATCACTTGATAGACTAGCTTGAAGTTATTACCCGGCCCGATCAGATTCACCCAAGGTTTCTCGAAACGGTACATTCTACACAAACTAGTCCTTTTCGATTCAAGACAGTTGTGTTTCGTCAATTCATGAGTCAAATCTGAGTCTTGAACTCTTAAGATGCAAGGATCCTTTTTCACAAATCATTTGCTCCCCCTCAATATGTGCATTGATATACAAAAGAGTTTGGCACATAGGGAAGAGCATAAATTTGGGTTTAAAACATCACATTTTAATCACATCTTCTCCCCCAAACAAAAATTTCAAACCAATTGAGATTTGTAATCCCAAGTAATTTAAATAAGTTTAAAGGTTTTGGGAGAAAGATGTGTCATATTTAAGAATGACTGATTTTGAGACGACATTTTAGCTCCCCCTCAAACCTTGAGGGAGTATGTTATGTGTTAGAGATGATGAGTTTATAAATAATTGTGAGTTTAGCGAGAAACTCATGAAAAATTCATGTACTAACACATAACAATAGCACTTAATCCACTGTAGTTATGCACAAAAATCTTGTTTTGATGATATATAGTTTTTTGAAATCGTTCTCCCCCTCAATCGATGACACATTTAAAATTGATCATTTTGCACAAAGTATTAATACTTTTAGCATCGATTGAGTGGCAAATTTTAAACAACATTTCGAGTTTGTTTGATCTTCAAAAACCATGGTACCACCAAGTTTGGAACAAATACTTTCCCGAAGAATCATTGAAGGAAAAGTATTTGAGATTTAAAGAAGACTTATCTTCTTTTACCAGAAATGATGCACTTAAGCGTACATCAGATCGGAAAGGCACGAATATAAAGTAATTCATGCCTTTGTTAGGAACAGTCGTCTTTTGGGCGATGAACTTTCCCCAATAATAAGACCGGGTTGCTATCTGAAGTAATAGCAAACCATAAGATAAAATCCGGGTTACAGTCTGAAATAACTGTAAGCCATTTAGGCATGTTTTGAAAACTATTTGAACTTCTGTTCGAACTTCATTTAAAGACCCGTGTCATTATTGAATGACATTTCTAGGACCGTAAATGTTATCGATGCCAGAAGACATGCCTTAAAAAAAAACTATTTTTGGTATTTTCTAGTTTTTTTTTTTTTTTTTTTTTTTTTTTTTTTTTTTTTTAATATATCTATATACATTTTGGTATAATATATGTACAAAGGATACTAATCAGTTTAAGAAGATGTTGACATGAGTACCAAAATGAAAGTATCGTTCAGCTCGTTGTAGAAGTCAGTAGTCAACATCTCTTAAACTTTCACCACCAAAGCTTTTGAGGCTCCTGAATACTCGTCTAAAGTCGTAGATGCCATTATATAATCTTAAACAGGATTTTACAACTCTTGTGACTTAAACCGAGAGATCAATTCCTTCCCGGAATTTTACTAAAGTCAACAAAAGAAACCGAAAGATGTAGTATGCGGGTTAGACTTAGAGAGAGATCTTGGATAAGTGACAATTAGCATTAAGTGTCAAGTCGCGACAAGTCAAGTTACAATAGATCCGATCGTAATAAGTCAAGTCGTAAAGATTAACTCACAACGTCAAATTACAATCAGACTAATCGAAACGACTTAAGTCACAACAATTCACCAAACACAAGTAGTTAACAAATCACTAGAATCTCACAACTGAGTTAATCGCTAGACACCACCAAATCGCTGAGTTTTAGCCTCCTCAATGTAAAGCTTTGGTAGCTTCCCCCCAAACCGACAATCATCTTCATGAGACCAATTCCCCAAGTAGTTGAAGTGATGCAAAAAGTCTCATTGTATGACGCTCAAAGACCCAAAGAAAATGATAGCACCAAAGTAACAAGGTGAACCACAGATCATCTCTGCGGTTATCAATCCCGGAATGTATGATGAAGCCCGATCACATGACCCTGTTGTACATCCCCAATGTACACATTACTTTATGGTTTGGAGCAGTTGTCTATTCGGGGGAATAAGATATCAACATCTTCATTTCACCAAATGCTTTCCAGTTAACTTACACATACCAACTCAGTCCATATTGTACGCATGTATCCAACACAAGAAGAAATGATGACACCAAAGTAACAGGTTGAAGCACTGATCATCTCTGCGGATATCTCCTATGGAATATATGATTAAGCCCGATCACGTGAACCTGTTGCGCATCCTTGATGTACACAAATCTCTCCCCTGATGGTTGCGATCTCATCGGAATCATCATACCATTGTGTACATGAAGCATTAACCAGAAGCACTTTACCATAAACCATATCAGCTCGTATGAAGACGTCGATAAGCAATATCATCTCATACTTCAAGTATTCTTCTCATATTTCTTCCCACTGAAAGCTGAAGTAGCACATACCACAAGTATCAGAAGACCACTTCCCTCATGTAGTTGGAATGATACACCAAATGCCATGAGTTAATATCCTGATATTCTCCGCGATTAAGACATTTGTCTTCCCGGGATAACTTCAATTAAGAAGAAGTATTAAGTTCATCATATGTACTCATTATGCATTCAGATGTATGTCTCCTTCCCCCTTGCTGGTTTTGATACCTCAAAATCAGCAACACACTTTACGCACACGTATTTGAAATCTTGTGAGAAGAATTAACATTGGATCAGATGTATTATGTGAGAATCAATTGCTTCAAAAACTCTCTAATGACTATCTTAATCAACCCTTATGTAGGCTATTTGAAATGACCACTGATGAAGTAAACCCAATATACCAAACTTGAAACTGAAGTAGAATTCCCCGTTCTTGTCGACTTAAGCTTGCACTAATGTGTGACAAAGAGAGGTGTAGAGAGTTCGTACAACATTGAATCCCTAAGTACTCTATACTCTTCAACCAACCAACCATCAAGTATAAGACGTACATCACCTCTTGACTACCAACAACTTCGTGTAAGTTGTGACACTCCTTAAAGTGATAGTTATTTAGTGGTAATAAAAATGAGGAATCACCAAAATAACTAGATATCCAAGTCTTCGTCATTGTAAAGGCAAAAGCTCAAGCAAGGATCTCGAGGAATCTTCATCCAACCACCCCGACTTCAAGATAAATAAGATCACGCCTTTGTGAAAGTCAACTTCAATCTCAAATAAGGGATACCAAATAAACTCCGTGATTACTTGACATTCCATGTCCAAATTCTTAGTCGTTTTGACGTTATGATCGACATTTTCCATTATGTTCTTGTGGTTGATTTACAAAGTGCACATTTGGCGGAACAACAATCCGTGATGAAATAGAACAAGAGGACGGATCATTATTCATGTGTGCAACTTCACAATCATGATAGTCATCATCAACACCTTGAGGAATAACTGGAGATTGGGTTACTTGAATAATCTGAGTAATACTTCTAAATGGTGCATCTTGATCAATGGAGATTGAGGAAGGTGAACCAGTTGAGTCAGCAGGAACCAGAGTAAGAGCTTCAGGAACTAGATGATCAACATTCGTTGAAGCTTGGAAGTATTCATCAAACATAAATCCCAGTCATCCTTAGTAAATAGACCATTAGGTGTTGGAGGAGAGTCGTATGACCATTCTTCAATCATCAATCAACATGTAGTATGTTCACACTTCTCCCCCTCAAAAATTGCATAGAAGGTTTGCCATTTTTGATTGAGCAGGTGAATAAGAATACAATCAATCATGTAGTTTATTCACCCTTCTCCCCCTCAAAAATTGCAAACGAGGTTGCCATTTTTGATTAAGCAAGTGAATAAGAATACAATCAATCATGTAGTTTATTCACCCTTCTCCCCCTCAAAAATTTCATACGAGGATGCCATTTTTGAATGAGCAAGTGAATACGAATTTGAGCAAAGATGAGTGGATCCACTTGATGACTGAACGAACATGGAGAAAGCATGAAGCTTGTTGTTGAGAATGGTCAAAACTAAGAAGATTTCTCTTCTTCCGAAGATAAGGCACATTGAATCATACACCTTTCTTTTCTTTGATTAACGGGGCTTGAAATGTTGTCAGCAGACGCCATAATGATGACATTGAGGACCGAGGCTTGAACTGAGGTGTTCAAACATCATAGTCTATGAGGAACGAAGCCTGAACTGATGTGAACAGACGTCATAGTCGTTGAAGAGCGAGGCTTGAACTGATTTGTTCAAACGTCATTTGCACACACACATCAACATTGACTATCTACACCTCCTGAAGCAGGAGATATGCTTGCTTTGGGCCTCCAGACTTTGAGTCTTCTCATGTAGTGAATGATCGATGTACCTGCAACTGAGTAAGGACTATCTGCACTAACATTACAAATTTGATTGCATATATATGGGTTAGTAACAACAGTATCCAAACCTTTAGGGGTTTCATGGTTAACCATGGCATTGCCATCAGTAAGTACCTTCCTGGTAGGTATCCACTTAAGTCCAACGTACTTAAAAATTCTACCTGTTGGAATCCACTTATGGCAAGGTCTAGGATTACTAAGATTCTTATGCTAGTGGAAGGCTTATCGATATTCCTAGTTTTCAAAGATTTAGCAGTTTGTGTCCACCTAGGAGAAGTTTTAGGTTTGTTTTGCTTCTTATGCATTGTGGATGACTTACTGTAAATCCTAGACTTAACAGGCTGAACCTTAGCAGTGTTCCTCAATAACTTATGAGGGATCATACAAGGTTGTGAACCTAAGATACCATCCTTATGAAGTAGTTCCCTTTTCCTGGCCTTTTCTATATCATAGTTCTTGTACAAGTCATTTATATCATAAGAATTTTGAATCTTAATGCTTGGTTTCGACTCTGTTCTCAAACTGATCCTAGAGGAACTAGGAGTTGGAGTAGCTACTTGTTGAGGTTTAACAGAACTAGAAGCAGTTATCATGGGCAAATAATGTGGAGTGACTGGTTTTGTCAAAACTTGTTCCGCATCAACTTGGGAGGTAAACCGAGTTTTTGAAAGTTTTGGTCGTTCAGATCTAAACGCAGTCGGTTGTCTAACAATTGATTGGTTTCTATTAGATTGTAAAACTGGTTTCCCCAAGATTTATGGTTTTACAAACTTAGTATTCACACTATTCCCTGTTGCTTTTCTTAACTCGTTCTTTAATGTTGTAATTGTGAAACCCTTTTCCAGAAGTTGAGCTTTGAATTCATCATTTTTGGCAATCAAAGAGGTTATCTGTTCTATAGTCTTAGTTTTTGTTTCTTTGATTGACTCATTCAGACTTTTGCAATGCATTCTCAAAGACTCATTTTCCAAAAGTAATTCAGTCACTTTTTGTTCCAATTGAACGTTGCAAATTTCAGTTGCTTCACAATCAAGTTTATCCTTCACACTATTACACATCTCATGCATCATGGTAATTTGATTTTTCAAGTTGTTGATCGTTAAGTTTTTGGCTTCTAGCTGAGCTTTCAAATCATTTATCATAAAGTATTCACGGAATTCAGGAAGTTCCGGATTTTTACATGGTTGGTTAGTTTGACCTTTCATTATAAACTTCCTTTTCAACCATATGGTTTGATTTAAAAGACTCAGCTATAAGCAAAGAACTTGACACATCATCATGTTCAGCATCCTGATCACTTTCTCCCCCTTTATGACTCGTATTTGTTGAATCAGGAATGGTATTGCTAGCAGTCTTTTCCACCATATATGAGTCATAAGTGGGTTTCATTTGATCAGTATTTTGTCGTTCATTAGAAAGCCCATTATGTTGGTTAGTGACATGTACCTTAGCAGATGGGACTTGGTCATTTTCTGATCTGTGATTAACATCACTGCCATGAGTAGTATAAGTCCCAAAGCTGTCGTTAGTATCATCCTTAGCAGACTTGGTGTCACTACTTTGCTGATGTTGTGCTATTTCATGAATGAACCTCTTCACATTACCCATGAGTTGGATGAGTTTATCTCTGAACGTGTCAACCTTGATTCCCGTGTGATTAACAAAACACTTTTTCGTCATCTGACTATCATAGTCATAATCCACAGTGAATTTCGAATCGATGAACACTTGGAGTTGTTCGTTGATCACACAAAGGGCAGCCATGGATCCAATTTTGGAAGATTCACTTTGGTCAAGTTGTTTTTGTAAATGATCTAAGTTAAGAATCATTGTGCCTGTAAAGGTCTGAACATCTTGACCAAATAGTGTTGCAAATGCACATTCAAATCCCATCTTGAGTCCAGTTCCCTTTAAAAGTACCGCGATGTATGAACGAAGTTGTCGAAGACATTCTATGCATCTTACATTTGCATCTTGAAGCACTTGTTGTGGCTGTTGCGCTTCTATCTCTTGTGAATTCGAGCACAAAGAAACCCAATTGGCACTCACATAATCAAACACGTTTATCTGTTGTGCATTGTTGGGAATCCGATGTTTAATCACTTCGTACAATCTGAGAATCTCAGATTTGGCAGAGTTTGAAATGGTAGACATGATGTAAACAAGCACGGGATTTTACAATTCTATGACTTAAACCGAGAAATAGGTTCTTTCGCGGGATTTTACAAAAGTCAAGAATAAACCGTGATTCAATGATAAATTGAGTGTGTCAAGAGAAACTGTTGGATCGGTAAAATGAATAGAGATTGTGTGTTAAACAAAATGAAAGTGAATCCAAATCAACGCCGTAATTATATCCAATAAGCCCGACACTTCAATCCCAAATTATAGCCAATCTCGACTTACGATCCCCGAGTACTACTGTTGACACAATTGTTTTATCCCAAGAAATACAACAACCAAAATTTCAGCTTTAATATAAGATTAACCAAAAACCTTACGTATGACAAATTTGTTGTCAAATGAAATTTCGTTCATCTTAGACAAACACAATTCGTCCCAAACAAACCTCAGCAGCCCAAAACTGTAACACAACCAAATACAATTAGAACCAGGCCCAGGTCAGGTGCAATTACTCCTTAAACCCAAATACAGTCCAGTGCTAATTTAATAGAACCTGTTATATCTTGCCCTAATCACACGGATATAAAACACACTCATACCCTTATTTTGTGGAACACTGATCCAAATACAGACGCAGTCACAACAATAATCTGCTACCACACTGCACATGACCTCAACCACTTGGATTCACAAAGCACGAACACTTTTCACACCTTTGAGGTTAGATTCGAACCAAGGTAGGATTTCTTTCTGTTTTGACTTGCTTTAATCCTTTGAATGAATGAAAGAGATAATCAAAGCACTATTGTTTTGGTTATTTCTTTAAAAGATTCAGATATTTGAAAGAAGTGATATGCTTCAGTAGATCGATGATGGTTTTACTCTTGTGGCTCATCTTTTAGACTTGTCTTCGATTACACAAAGAGTTAAACTGAGATCGTGTTTTTCTTTTCTTGTTCTTTTCGAATCTAGTTAATAGTAAGAGAGTTGGAGTGAATGGTGAGGATATATGGTAGTGTCAAGGTCTTAGGATTAGTTGGTGGTCTTGTTGGATCTGTGATGTTATATCCCTTAAGGTTATGTTCTTGTGAACGAATCTTGGAATCCACAAGGAGATTAAACTGAGATCGAAATATCTTTCTCATCATCGATGATCTAACCGAATGAAAGATGACTATAACAAGATCTGTTATGGTTTTTCTTTTTGAATATTCGGATATTGAAAGAAGTTTTTACTTCAAAATCGATCTATGATGAATTGTAGTTAAACTCTTATTATCATTAACGGTCTACGCATAAGTTTAACAAATCTGAGATCTTGTGTTATTGTACTTATAATTTCGTTACAGTTTCTTGATTAGAGGTTTGAGAGTTAAGGATTGAATGCCGTTTGGTTTCTTGTTTTCTTCACTAACAACTCGCTAATCTTTGAGCAACTCGCTACAAATAGCAAATTGCTATAACTCAAACCGCCAAACCTGACAACTCGCTACTTAAATAAGACAAATAAGTCGCTGTGTGGCGATTTGTTTTTTTACTCCCTTTTTGGCTAAAAAAAAAAACAACCAACTCGCTACCCAAGAGTATCAGCAACTCGCCACTTAGATTATTAGAAACTCACTACCAAGAGTATTACCAACTCGCTATTAAGAATTCAACAAAACTGTCACTTTCTTGTTTTCGTCTTTTTCCCGATTTGTAGTAAACCACCAAGTCGCTGCTCATAGGTACCAGTCAAGACACAAAACATATCTTTATCAAGAAAATACCATCAAGGGCAACTCAACCAATAGTATATCTTTGCCAAAAAGAAAAATAATCAATACAGGATATGTGTAGACAAAGTTTTACTTTGAACCAGTTTTAACAAAATATAAGAAATAAAGAAAGCAAGAGTGTAATCTTTTGAGAACCAAGTCGTACCAAAATAAAACACAAGAAACAAGCTAAAAATTCGAAAATAAACAATCCCAAAATCCAACCAAGGCTCTTGATACCAGTTGTAGTATCCTCATATTCATAGCATGTATGGTCTTGTGTTTATGAAAGAAGAATTATGGAAGAAAACTAGAGAGAGGGAGAGAGAGGAGTTGGGAGGAATTCCTAGAGAGAGAAAGTGAGAGAAAATATGAAAGATTAGATTAAGCGAAATGGAAGCTTCAACCCCTTCCAAGCTAGGGAAGGGGTATTTATAGTTACAATAAAATGCCCCCTGAAACGGGCTGTGAAGCGGGCTGACGATGGGTAAAGACCCGACCCGACTCCACAAATACTAACTGATGAGTGCTTAAACACTCATCATTTTTTGTCAAATTAATTTGAACTGCAAAACATCGAAAAACACTCAAAAGAGTATCAAAATACTGAAAATATCCCAAGGATTGGGTTTTACATGTCTTAGATGCAAATTGAGTAAAAACAAATGAAAAACAAACAAAGTTTGCATAATTGGCAGTTTCAGTCCCCCAACTTTTATAAAATGTCAAAACTAGTCCCTAGATATTCAAAATATGGAAAATTATCATTCCAGGTCCCTGAGATGTTCTAAGTTACAAAAATTGGTCCTTGAATGAATCTTTGGGCAATTGGCAGGAAAGGTCCCTAAACTTTTTGAAATTTACACAAATGGTCCTTGGGGTTCTCAAAACATGGAAAAATATCATCATAGGTCCTTGGGGATTCACAAGTTGTCAAAAATTAGTCCTTTAAAAAGTCAAGTTTCAAAAATGGCAACTTTAGTCCCTGCAGTTTGGAAAATTACAAAAGTGGTCCCTGGACAGTCAAAATTGCATCTATGGTCCTTGTATTATTGGAAATGGCAACATTGATCCTTGTGATAAACTTTGAAGAATTCATAAGACCAGCCCTCAAACTTTGGGGAAATTACAAAATTGGTCCTTGTTGTTTACCTAAACCAAACGGACCTTTGATATTTTCTATCTAAACCAAATCCTTTTACTAAACCTAATCCAATACCATTACCCACCCAGGCCCAACCTTATCACTCCATAGGCCCAAACACCCTCACCAAGCCCACACACCATCACCAGCCCACTCCTCACCCTTAATACTACTCCCCCGTTTTTTTTATATAATCCACCCCAGCTAAACCAACGTTTGACCCTCCCAAACCGCCCTTACTGTTCACCATCCCCTCCCACACACACTGCAAAACCACCCTCCATACTACCTGGTTTCACCACCACTTGCCACCCCACTTTTTCAACCCTTGTTACTTCCACCAACACTACAAACCAAGATCAATTAATGATTCCCCACCCATCCAAGCAACCCATATAAGCGGCCAAAATACAATCTCTCGCCAAAAATGAATTAATGGTCAAGATCATCCAATTCCCATCCAAGGGCTGAGATTGTTGACGGGATTTAATCAGAGGCAAGTGGAAAAGATAATGGAAGGCTACAAAAGGGAAGAGAAGCACAGGGGAAAGTGTGTAGTTTTATTTTTAGCTTAATGTATTTCGAATTAGCTTGAAGTGTTCAAATTAATGTAATTTTTAGCTTAAAACAGTTGTACTCAGTGTTTTTAATCTAATATAACCTTTCTTTTATCCTAATTGTAAGTTTTCTCTTTGAAATACTTTTATGCAATTTTTCCTTAAAAACTCATGATCACTGTGATAATGTTTGTAGTAGTTGTTTATGGACTCATTAGCTCACATAAACTCCTATAAAGCTTATTTACGCTTTTAGAAACCATAAAAATCTGTTTAGTATCAACAAAGCAAAAAATAAAAAAAATCTAGAAAAATAACAAAAAATAGAAAAATCAGAAGAGAGGATTGAAGAAGCAGTGGAGCATTGTAAATATTGGATGGCAATGGTTTAGAACCTCATGGGAGGGTATAGGATATGTTCATGGTCACTGGTTCCTTGTTCACAGTCTTGGACTCATTTGTAAGCCTATTACTCATAATTTGCATTTTACTATATAAGCAAGTTCTGTGTTTAAATCTTTGTGTTTTTATGTTTATGTGGTATAATTAACTATAATCATTAGTTAAAATAGATTGCTTGTTCTTTATATTTCATAGTTGCTTTGTAACTCATTTTAACAGTCAAAGTTAAGTATTGTAGTGATTCATGGTTAATGGATTTTATTAGTAGTGTTTTATGTTCAATTTAGTTCATATAATCATAATTTCACTGTTGGAATCAATCTCATGGACTTAATCTCAGTAAACCTTTGAAAAGCTCATTTTGACATTTTTAAAGGGGTGTTTGGTTTAGTAATTCCAACTGAGACACAGTGAGTTTTATTGGTTGTTTGTTGTTGGTTCATGTTTTAATAAGTATACCTAGGATGTTTAAGTCATAAAAACAAGCACTTGTTCAACCAAAAGTCAAATTCTCATGTTTTTCTTCTTTATTCATTAACTGTTGGGATTTTTGATTTGCATACCCATTCATATAGGTTCTTTAGTTGTTCTTTTGGCCTAAATCATTCATAATCTAGCTTTTAACATCATATTAGATTATTCATAGGGGATCAAAGTTCACAAAAGTCAAAGTGTTAATAAAAATCAAAAAGTCAAAATTTGCTCATTAGGAAAAAACTATTTCTTGCAAGAATTTTAGAGAATTTTGTGTAAGCTTTTAGGCTTTGAGCTTTTGATATGTTGTAGTCCCCCAGCTAGACTTTGAAGTCCTATTGTCATCTTAATTTTTCCAATTTTTGTGTGGGCCCTACAAGCCAAGAAACTCAGCTGCAGGGGGCATCACATCCCCTGCTGCAGCAGATCATCACACCACCACCACCACTTTGGTGGTTCTTTCTGGCCACCACAGTGGGTTCCACAACCCCAATTTTGGTTCTTTGAACCCCCCTCCTGGCCACCTTCCTATTTTGAGCAAGCCTTTGAGCTTATGCTCCCTATGACCCACTTGAATTCTCCCCTTAACTTTGTCCCATTTTCAGTGTTCAAATAAGAAAACCAAGTGCTTAATCTTGCTTATTGGCTTATCCAAGAGGCTTAGTTGCTAATTTCTTGCTTATTCATGTTCAAGGCACTTACTTGAACCATAATCCACCCCTGTGGACCCCACCAAGGCTGATTTCCATCAAAAAGTCAACAAAAGTCAACTGTCCAAGCTTTTAGTGTCCAAATTGCTTATTTTTAAGCTAGAAAAAAGTTGTCTTCACAAAAGTTTCATGTTTTTAGGTATAAAATATATTTCTAAAAGAAAAACCAGAAAAAACCAATTAAAAATAAGTGATAGTTTCTATTTAATCTAATTTATCTTTTTAATTTTCATTTTTAGTAATTTATTAAGTACTTTGCATTTTTATAGTTTTATTAATTCTCTTTTATATTAAAGTATTTTTAGAAATTTTTCCAGAATTTTATATTGTCTTTTGGTATGTATTAGATTTAATATTAGTTTTAGTAATAATTAATTAATATTTAATTATTAAATAGCATAATTAGATTTTATCAAGTAATACATAGTTTTTATAATTTTCCTAGCTTTTATATAAGTTAAAACATTTTTAGGAATTTTTCTAGAGTTTCTACTGTTCATTTTCCGTTTTTTAGAATATAATTAGTTTAATTGGTAATTAATTAATAATTAGAATAATAATTAGTAAATTAGTTTAAAAATACATAAATCCAAATTTTTATAATTTTTTAGAATTCCTGTGATGGTTAATTAGATTTATAAATTTTTCCATAATTTTCTAAGTCGTTTAAGTATTATTAGTAATTTAAAATTAGTTAATTCGTTTAATTTAATATTATTAGTAATTAATTAATATAAAAATCACAAAAAGACAAAAAGATATATTTTTAAGTTTAAAATTAGTGTTTAGTTATTTTATAAGTTTTGAAATTTAATTTTCATTTTTTTAGTATTCAAATAATATTATATTATACTTAAGTTATTTAAATATTAATTAGTATTAAATAGTATTTAATTAATATTAAATAAGTAATTAGTGTAAAAATTTATTTTCTTTTTCTAAAATTTTTCTTTCATCCTTAGGTTTGTAAAAAAGTCATTTTCAACCCCTGAGGGTTTTCAGATTTCAGTTTTCACTTTTTATTTGGTACGTTGACGTTTATTTAAACTTGAACGTATCTTTTAGGTTTTAAACGTTTTCACTTATCTGGTTTTTCAGTTTTTGTCAATATTAAGTATTTGTGTCATTTTCAGTAAGAAATCAGTAATATAATCACCCTACCCATTTCCTGTGAATATCACCCGATCATAAGCACGCTAAAGCACAATTCACACCTCGTCGGGACATAACGACCTGGTGATACCCTATATTACCCGGAAGCATTGGTTTAGGTAGTTTGACTTTGTTGACCAATCACTTGGTCAATTTAGGTTGACTGCTTTTGAGCCAATCAAATTTTGGCGCCGCTGCCGGGGAGGTGTGCGCGTTTCTGTAGCGCTTTTTGAGATTAGTGTTATTTCACGACAATCATTGTAAAAATCCATTTCTTTTGTAAATTTTATATCAAAACATAAAAAAGTCATTAACACTTTTCCTAAAGTGTTAAAACACCAAAAAAATAAAAAAATAACAAAACAGATCGTTACGTTTTCTATATCGTGTTTCTTTTAAGGTGATTCTTAAAGAGATACGATTTTGGTAAACGAAACGATACCAAAAATATTATCCAAAAGTTTTTAACCCATACACAAAAATCCAAAAACATCCGTCTTTTCTTGTGAATAATAATATATACATAAAAACAAACCGTCGCAAACCAAGACAGAACACCTACCAACTGGGGATGTGGACATAATAAGTTCCCAAACCAAAGATTTAAAACTTGCCTTTGTATCCCTGTGAGTGGTGTACCTTTCTTAAAGAAGCCACTTGCTTGTGATTATTGGTTTAAGTTCACTGTTGATTTGCCTCGATTTTGTTTTGATTGGTTTTTATCTCTAGTGCATGTGCATTCGTTCTTCAAGGTCCACGAGCCCATTACGTGAGCTTGTTAGGAAACCTCGAAGACCACGTAGACGTTCAGCACCAACAGTCAGATCTGAGATCCGTACTGTTGCCACATCCACTGTCACCATGGCGGAAGACCGCCCCATGTGTGAGCTTCTCCAAGCACCCATCGAGGGTTACGGAGATGCCATTGTTGTTCCAGTCATCGTGGCTGATATTTTTGGGCTCAAAACCGGGTTACTCAATCTTGTAACCTCAAGTCAATTCTACGGTTTTGAGAGGGATGACCCTCATGCTCACATTCGATGGTTCAATAAAATCACATCAACCATCAAGTACAAGAATGTCCCTTGTGAAGCAATCAAGCTTCTTCTCTTCCCATTCTCCCGCGAGGGTCAAGCCCGGATTTGGCTTGAGAAACAACCCCCTCGATCTATTGAGACATGGGAAGATCTTGTCAAAAAATTTGTGAATTAATTCTTCCCACCTTCCAAGACCACGAGTCTTAAGAACGAAATCACCAAGTTCACTCAAAAATATGATGAATCATTTGGTGAAGCGTGGGATCGTTTCAAAGAATTACTTCGCAAGTGTCCACATCATGGTTTCTCTGAGTTGATGCAACTCGATACTTTTTACAATGGCGTGAGCCAAGCTGATCAGGATTCACTCAATGCCTCCGCGGGAGGTAATTTCTTGAGTAGAACCACCAAAGAAGCTTTACAAATCATTGAAAATAAGTCCAAGGTCCGCTCTACACGAAGCAAGCCGGTTGTTTCTCAAATTAATGCGGGTCCTTCCACTTCATCTTCTATGAGTCAATCTAGCACGGATGCTAAGATTGACAAGCTCACTAAAGCTATTCAAGCTTTGGTTCTCGCCCAACAGAAGAAAGTCTCATTTCCACAACATCCTCCACCTGCTGAGGTTAAAAAAATGGAAGTCTATGTGACTTGTGGTGGGCCGCATGCCTACTACAATTGCACAGCTACTGATGGTTCCCCAGATGAAGCTCATGCTATAGCCGGGTCTTCAAATCAATGAGGCAATCAATACCGCCCTCCTGTGGACCTGAACTATCGTCCTAATCATTACCCTGGACCACCTGGTTTTAATAAAAACCAAAATGTCCAAAACCGTAACCAGAATCAAAATAGAATGAACCAAGGTTATCAAAACCAAGGTAATTTCAATCAGGGTCACGGTTTTCAAAGTCAAAACCAAGGTTTCCAAAATCATGGAAACTTTAATCGAAACCAAGGTCAGGGTAACCTCAACCAAGGGTACTTTCATGAAAACAACAACTAGAATCAAAGGAATTTCCAACATCAAACTCAAGGAAATTTCCAAATTCAAGGTCCCAACCAAAACAATCGTGCTCCAAATGTTCCTAACAATCAAGCCATTGTTCCAACTGGGCCTTCATCTGACGAGTTGTTAAAACAATTCATGAAGTCCCAAGAAGAATTGAACAAGTTGTTGGTCAGCCAGATTTCTGACATCAAGAAGTCTTTAAATGATCGACCCTCAGGCTCAGGTACTACTTTACCTAGCAACACGATCGCTAATCCGAGGGGCGATGCAAAAGCAATCACAACTCATAGTGGTGTTTCATATAAGGAACCCGCGATTCCTACTACCTCTTCTTCCTCACCTCCAAAGGTAGTGGAACGTGAACCTGAGGTGACAAAGGACAAGGTACAATCTAATAGTCCACAAAGTACCGCACATGTCCACCCTCAGGTTGTCCCAGAAACCATGCCGAAACATGGAGTTGTCTTTGATCCACCTGAGACTCCAGTTGAGAACCCTAAATCCAAAACTTCTATTCCTTACCCATCACGCTTGAATGAACAAAAGCTCCGCGAAAAAGCTAGTCACCAAATGGATAAATTTTTCCAAATCTTTCAAGATTTGCACTTTGACATTAGCTTCGCGGATGCTATCATCTTGATGCCTAAATTCGCATCAACAATCAAGAATCTGTTAAGTAATAAGGAAAAACTCTTTGAGATGGCAAGAACTCCTCTAAATGAGAACTGCTCAGCAGTTCTTTTGAAAAAGCTTCCCAAGAAGCTTGGAGATCCCGGAAAATTCCTCATTCCATGTATTTTTCCTGGGATGGTTGAATGCTTTGCCTTGGCCGATCTTGGTGCTAGCATTAACCTTTTGCCATATTCTGTATGGAAGAAACTCTCTCTCTTCCCGAACTTACTCCCACATGCATGACTTTAGAGCTTGCCGATCGTTCAATATCGCGTCCTCTTGGCATTGCCGAGGATGTGTTCGTTAAAGTGGGAAAGTTCCATTTTCCAGCAGATTTTGTGATTGTTGACTTTGATGCCGATTCAAGGGTCCCTCTAATTCTTGGAAGGGGATTCCTTAGAACTGGGCGTGCTCTCATCGATGTATTTGAGCAAGAGATCACATTGCGTGTTGGAACTGAAGCTGTCACCTTTAACCTCGATCAAACTTCGAGGTACTCCTCCAATTATGACTCTGAATCGGTAACCAAATAGATGTTATCGATATTACTGCTGAGGAGTACGCTCAAGAGGTTTTAGGTTTCATTGATGATTCTTCGAGTGAAAACCTTACTCAATCTTCTCATCCCATCATTGCCAATTCTGCTCCTTCCTTCACTCCGTTTGAGGGAAGTGACTTCGTCTTAGAAGAAATTGAGGCCTTTCTCAAAAGTAATTCGATTCTCGATGGAATCGATAACCAAGAGATTGACCCCGAGAGGGATATTCTCCTACTTGAGAAATTATTAAACGAAGATCCCTCTCCTCTTCCTGTTCTACCACAAACACTTCATAAAGAGGAAGTTAAAAATGTTGAGAAAACTGATGACTTCCCTGAGGTTGAACTTAAGGACTTGCCGCCTCATCTTGAATATGCATTTCTGGAGGGTGATGATAAATTACCCGTCATAATTGCCAAAGATTTAAGTGTTGAGGAAAAGGCTGCTCTAATAAAGGTTCTGAAGTCACATAAACAAGCAAATGCTTGGCGACTCTCCGACATCAAGGGCATTGACCCTGAATTTTGTACCCACAAGATTTTAATGGAGGATGACTTCAAACCAGCAGTCCAACAACAAAGAAGGGTGAATCCAAAAATTCATGAGGTTATCAAACAAGAAGTTTTAAAACTTCTTGATGCCGGATTGATTTACCCTATCTCGGACAGTCCTTGAGTAAGCCCGATACATTATGTTCCAAAAAAGGGTGGCATTACTGTTGTCACAAACGAGGAAAATGAGTTGATTCCAAATCGATTGGTTACGGATGGCATGTCTGCATTGATTATCGCAAGTTAAATGACGCCACCCACAAAGACCATTTTCCTCTGCCCTTTATGGATCAGATGCTCGAGAGATTAGCGGGGAATGAGTACTATTGCTTCCTCGATGGTTTCTCGGGTTACTTTCAAATTCCCATTGATCCGCAAGATCAGGAAAAGACCACTTTCACGTGCCCCTATGGAACATTTGCTTATAAACGTATGCCATTTGGTTTATGAAATGCTCCGGGCACGTTTCAAAGATGTATGATGGCCATATTTTTTGACATGATCGGGAAAATTATGGAGGTCTTTATGGACGATTTTTCGGTCATTGGGGATTCGTTTCAATCATGTCTCTCCCATTTAGACAACATGCTCAAACGTTGTTAAGATACAAGGTTATGTCTAAATTGGGAGAAGAGTTACTTTATGGTCAAAGAGGGCATTGTCCTCGGCCATAAAATTTCGAAGAATGGGATTGAGGTTGACAAAGCCAAAGTGGATGTCATCGCAAAATTACCTCATCCCACTACCGTCAAGGGTATTAGGAGCTTCTTGGGTCATGCCGGTTTCTATCGTAGGTTTATTCAAGATTTTTCTAAAATCGCCCGGCCTGTGACCCATCTCCTCGAAAAGGATGCTCCTTTTATCTTCTCCCCCGAGTGCATCGAAGCTTTTGAAACATTGAAGAAAAAGCTTACCGAGGCACCGATTCTTGTTGCCCCCGATTGGGACTTGCCCTTCGAACTCATGTGTGATGCTAGTGATTATGCAATAGGGGCAGTCTTGGGGCAACGAAAAACAAAATACTTTCAGCCTATACACTATGCAAGCAAGACAATGACCGAGGCTCAAAGTCATTACACCACCACTGAAAAAGAATTATTAGCTGTGGTGTATGCCTTTGAAAAATTCCGGACGTACTTGATATTGACCAAGAGCATAGTGTATACGGATCAGTCGGCTTTGAAGTATCTCTTTGCAAAACAAGATGCAAAGCCGAGACTACTCCGTTGGGTTCTCCTCTTGCAAGAATTTGATATCATTATTCGTGATAAAAAATGAGCTGAGAACCTAGCTGCTGATCATCTCTCCCGTTTGGAAAACCCCCACCACGATGCCTTCGAGAGGAAAGAAATTAATGAAACTTTCCCTCTTGAGACACTCAATGCGGTTACCTTTCGTGGAGACTCTATTACCCCATGGTTTGCCGACTTTGCAAACTACCTTGCGGGTAACTTTGTGGTGAAAGGGATGTCGTCCCAACAGAAAAATAAATTCTTTAAAGATGTAAAACATTACTTCTGGGATGACCCCTATCTTTTCAAAATATGTGCGGATCAAGTCATCCGGCGGTGTATTTATGGCCAAGAAGCAACTGAAATTCTCAAGGCTTGCCATGCTGGTCCAACGGGGAGCCACCACAATCCAAACTACACCGCCAAAAAGGTGTTTGACTCCGGTTTCTATTGGCCCACGATTTACAAGGATGCCCAGGAATTAGTCAAATCCTGTGACGCTTGTCAACATCATGGGAATATTTCACAAAAGAACGAAATGCCTCAAAATGCAATTCAAGTTTGTGAAATCTTTGACGTTTGGGGCATCAACTTTATGGGGCCATTTCCGTCATCTCATGGAAACAAATACATACTCGTGGCTGTTGACTATTTGTCAAAATGGGTTGAAGCGAAAGCTTTACCCACAAATGATGCCCGAGTTGTTGTGATTTTTTGAAAGCTCTTTTTGCTCGATTTGGAACTCCACGTGCTATAATTAGTGATCGTGGTACGCATTTTTGTAATGACAAATTTGATAAAGTCATGCAAAAGTATGGTGTAACTCACCATATTTCTACTGTGTACCACCCACAAACAAGTGGACAAGTAGAAGTTTCCAATCGAGGCATTAAGAGAATATTGGAAAGAACCGTTGGTGAAAATCGTGCATCGTGGTCGGATAAATTAGATGATGCACTTTGGGCTTTCCTTACAGCTTACAAAACACCCATCGGGTGTACTCCTTACAAGCTTGTGTACAGGAAAGCGTGCCATCTACCGATCGAGCTTGAGCATAAAGCCTATTGGGCCCTTAAGCATGCAAATTTTGACCTCAAAACTGCGGGTGATCATCGGAAAGTTCAATTGAATGAATTAAATGAACTTCGTGATCAAGCTTACGAGAACTCTTTGATCTACAAGGAAAAGACAAAGAAGATTCATGACTCAAAAATCAAGAACCGCATTTTTAACGTTGGTGATCGAGTCCTTCTTTTCAACTCTAGACTCAAGATATTCTCGGGAAAGCTAAAAACCCGTTGGACTGGTCCATTCACTATCGCTAAGGTTTATCCTTATGGCACCGTCGAATTATCTCAAAATGGCGGTCCAAATTTCAAAGTGAATGGACATCGTTTGAAGCATTACTTTGGAGAGGACATACCATCCATGGTTGTCCCAGATCTCCAAACTTTCCCCAAGGACAATTGAATTCGGGGATCGAGTCAAGCTAGCGACTCGATGAACAAAAACGTTAGCACAATATGGGTTTTCACCCATATCTCTGACTTCTTTCTACTTTCTAACACCCAAGTGTGTGGGAGTGGCCGTCCCCCACCTTTTGCAATGTATATATGTATATAAGTTTCAAAAAAAATGTGTGTTTGTATGTAAATATAAATAAAGTGAAAAATAATATTTCCACAGTTAGCTTAGAATATTACCTTTTTACGTTCAAAGATTCGGCATAATAGCCGGGACTTTGAATATTGAGGACAATATTCAATTCTAAGTGTGGGGGGGGGGGGGGGGGGGGGGGAATTCTAGCGAATTTTATCACAATATACTTTCTAGTACCCCCATTTTGACCCAAAATTTTCAAAATTTTTTTTCACTTTATTTCAAAAATTTTGTGGTTATCAGTCGGCCATGTCTAAACGACAAAAGGATTGGCTAATCCAGGAGCAAACGGCTCTTGGTAAAGATATCTCAAATCCGTTGACGGCTTACAATTTGCCCAAAATTGTATGGTATCTCAACTCGCCATATCCCAAAGAGTGAAAGAGTTGGCTAGTCCGCAAGATTATGGGTTGTGGTAAAGGCAGTGGAAAACCATAATTGGTAATCAACTCACCAAGATGTCGACTGTGTCCATCAAGAGTTGGCTAGTCCAGAAGCAAACGGCTTCTGGTAAAGACAAATCAAAACCGTTGAAAGCTGGTGGTTTGCTCAAAATCACATGGTTATCAGTGTACCATGGTTCTTACTTGAACTGAAACATTTGGCTACTCCATAAGTGATGACTTTTGGTAAAGAGATTCAAATCCATTAATTTTTCTCAAAAAGATTGCTAGGGACTAGCAATAGTTTAGTGTGGGGATTGATGAGTGCTTAAACACTCATCATTTTTGGTCAAATTAATCTGAACTGCAAAACATCCAAAAACACTCAAAAGAGCATCAAAATATTGAAAATATCCCAAGGATTGGGTTTTATATGTCTTAGATGCAAATTGAGTAAAAACAAATGAAAAACAAACAAAGTTTGTATAATTGGCAGTTTCAGTCCCCCAACTTTTATAAAATATCAAAACTAGTCCCTAGATATTCAAAATATGGAAAATTATCATTCAAGGTCCCTGAGATGTTCTAAGTTACAAAAATTGGTCCTTGAATTAATCTTTGGGCAATTGGCAGGAAAGGTCCCTAAACTTTTTGAAATTCACACAAATGGTCCTTGGGGTTCTCAAAACATGGAAAAATATCATCATAGGTCCTTGGGGATTCACAAGTTGTCAAAAATTAGTCCTTTAAAAAGTCAAGTTTCAAAAATGGCAACTTTAGTCCCTGCAGTTTAGAAAATTACAAAAGTGGTCCCTGGACAGTCAAAATTGCATCTATGGTCCTTGTATTATTGGAAATGGCAACATTGATCCTTGTGATAAACTTTGAAGAATTCATAAGACCAGCACTCAAACTATGGGGAAATTACAAAATTGGTCCTTGTTGTTTACATAAACCAAACGGACCTTTGATATTTTCTACCTAAACTAAATCCTTTTACTAAACCTAATCTAATACCATTACCCACCCAGGCCCAACCTTATCACTCCACAGGCCCAAACACCCACACCAAGCCCACACACCATCACCAGCCCACTCCTCACCTTTAATACTACTCCCCCGTTTTTTTATATAATCCACCCCAGTCAAACCAACGTTTGACCCTCCCAAACCGCCCTTACTGTTCACCATCCCCTCCCACACACACTGCAAAACCACCCTCCATACTACCTGGTTTCACCACCACTTGCCACGCCACTTTTTCAACCCTTATCACTTCCACCAACACTACAAACCAAGATCAATTAATGATCCCCCACCCCTCCAAGCAACCCATATAAGCTGCTAAAATACAATCTCCCACCAAAAATGAATTAATGGTCAAGATCATCCAATTCCCATCCAAGGGTTGAGATTGTTGATGGGATTTAATCAGAGGCAAGTGGAAAAGATAATGGAAGGCTACAAAAGGGAAGAGAAGCACAGGGGAAAGTGTGTAGTTTTATTTTTAGCTTAATGTATTTCGAATTAGCTTGAAGTGTTCAAATTAATGTAATTTTTAGCTTAAAACAGTTGTACTCAGTGTTTTTAATCTAATATAACCTTTCTTTTATCCTAATTGTAAGTTTTCTCTTTGAAATACATTTATGCAATTTTTCCTTAAAAACTCATGATCACTGTGATAATGTTTGTAGTAGTTGTTTATGGACTCATTAGCTCACATAAACGTCTATAAAGCTTATTTAAGCTTTTAGAAACCATAAAAATCTGTTTAGTATCAAAAAAGCAAAAAATACAGAAAATCTAGAAAAATAACAAAAAAATAGAAAAATCAGAAGAGAGGATTGAAGAAGCAGTGGAGCATTGTAAATATTGGATGGCAATGGTTTAGAACCTCTTGGGAGGGTATAGGATATGTTCATGGTCACTGGTTCCTTGTTCACAGTCTTGGACTCATTTGTAAGCCTATTACTCATAATTTGCATTTTACTAATAAGCAAGTTCTGTGTTTAATTATTTGTGTTTTTATGTTTATGTGGTATAGTTAGGTATAATCATTAGTTAAAATAGATTGCTTGTTCTTTATATTTCATAGTTGCTTTGTAACTCATTTTAATAGTCAAAGTTAAGTAATGTAGTGATTCATGGTTAATGGATGTTATTAGTAGTGTTTTATGTTCAATTTAGTTCATATAATCATAAT
This sequence comes from Artemisia argyi, assembly GCA_030686995.1. Taxonomy (NCBI): domain Eukaryota; kingdom Viridiplantae; phylum Streptophyta; class Magnoliopsida; order Asterales; family Asteraceae; genus Artemisia; species Artemisia argyi. The sequence continues at coordinate 131,147,939 of CM060692.1, forward strand.
TTCTCTGTTGGAATCAATCTCATGGACTTAATCTCAGTAAACCTTTGAAAAGCTCATTTTGACATTTTTAAAGGGGTGTTTAGTTTAGTAATTCCAACTGAGACACAGTGAGTTTTATTGGTTGTTTGTTGTTGGTTCATGTTTTAATTAGTATACCTAGGATGTTTAAGTCATAAAAACAAGCACTTGTTCAACCAAAAGTCAAAATCTCATGTTTTTCTTCTTTATTCATTAACTGTTGGGATTTTTGATTTGCATACCCATTCATATAGGTTCTTTAGTTGTTCTTTTGGCCTAAATCATTCATAATCTAGATTTTAACATCATATTAGATTATTCATAGGGGATCAAAGTTCACAAAAGTCAAAGTGTTAATTTTCATTTTTTTTAGTATTCAAATAATATTATATTATATTTAAGTTATTTAAATATTAATTAGTATTAAATAGTATTTAATTAATATTAAATAAGTAATTAGTGTAAAAATTTATTTTCTTTTTCTAAAATTTTTCTTTCATCCTTAGGTTTGTAAAAAAGTCATTTTCACCCCCTGGGGGTTTTCAGATTTCAGTTTTCACTTTTTATTTGGTACGTTGACGTTTATTTAAACTTAAACGTACCTTTTAGGTTTTAAACGTTTTCACTTATCTGGTTTTTCAGTTTTTGTCAATATTAAGTATTTGTGTCATTTTCAGTAAGAAATCAGTAATATAATAACCCTACCCCTTTCCTGTGAATATCACCCGATCACAAGCACGCTAAAGCACAATTCACACCTCGTCGGGACATAACGACCTGGTGATACCCTATATTACCCGGAAGCATTGGTTTAGGTAGTTTGACTTTGTTGACCAATCACTTGGTCAATTTAGGTTGACTGCTTTTGAGCCAATCACTAACTAACACTAAACTACGTTCTAACTAATAAGATAAATACTACGAGCTACAACATACTAAACTATACTCGGGATGACCGAGTCTTCATATGAATAAACGTATTCCTAATAAATACCAACTCACACCATTTTGTTTGCTCATCACTTACAATCATATACATGCATATATACTGTCATTTCATTCATCTAACTCAGTAGCATTTCATATTTGTGAGATTCTCTTGTAGCAAGAAGATCACAAGTTCATCCGAAAGTTTACAAGTTTCAACACAACGTTGCAAGACTTGTTAGCTTAGCATTGTGTAAACTCGTTTAGTTTATACATCATTTGTTTGTATTTATTCAGTAATGACCGGTTAGTATTTTAGTCCTTAAAATACATAGAGTGACGGGAGTGGTTGTACCCTTGTAAAAGAACTCGACATCTAGCTTTGTGTCGGTAATCTTGTGTAAGCGACATGTAAGGTTTTCTCCGCCGGTGAAAGAAGCTTGTTGACTAGTGAAGAAAACTCTCGAGTTAGATACTCGGGGAGTGGAGTAGGGCAAGGAAAAAGAGTCCTTATAGCCGAACCACTATAAACATCCGTGTTGTGGTTTCATCGTTTCTTACTTTATCTTGCATATTATTTATTGTCTATTAGTTTCAATTGTCGATTACACATAAAGTTTTCAAATATAATTAAATTAAAAACCAGTAAACTATTCAACCCCTTCTAGTTTTCCACAACATGGGCTGTGGGATACTGAGATTGTTGGTATTTTGATTTTTAGCATTATATAATTAGTTTTTTTTTTAATACTGAGTAAAAATGGTGGATTTTGTTGTTGTTGTTGATTATGATTTTTGTTAAGTTTGTGTTTATTGATGATGAATGGGTTAGATATTGTAACTGGTCTTGATTTTGTTGTAAGTGAGATTTTAATTTACGAATTCAATTTTTTTGTTGAATGTTTTGGTTCTTGAAGTATTTTTTATTTTAGGCAAAGGAAGGTTGATGATGAGGCAAAATTTGTTACGCATTTAAAGGGTCATTTAAGCCCTAAGTCGTGATAATGTGATTAATTATTACCCTAAATCCTTTCTTTTGTCATTTTAAGTACTTTTGAAGAGAATTCTGGAAAATGAAGCATTTTGGACGTTTTAGGAGCAAAAAGTGAAGAAAATGACAAAGTCAAGAATCCATGCTGGAACGCTTTATTTTGTTTTTAACTTTGACTTGATTACATATAAAGGTATTTTGCAAAAAAAATAAGTGTAAGGGAAATCTAACTTTGTTTTTAAGAACCGATGAACGATAACAATGAGATATAATCATACGTATTAGTATTTGTTTGAGTCAAATGCTTGTATTGAGTCATAATGATTGTTTTGCAGGATTCCAGGAATTAGAACGTAGGTTTTTCTAGAAATTTTCAAGAAACAAAATAAAAGAATTTTGTCAGGTCAATTCTGACGGCGTCAGGCATCACCTGACGACATCAGGTATAATTTTCTGGAAATTTTGCAGGTTTTGTTTTTCTGTCGGAATTATAAAATTTTGTAAAATCTATATTTTATAAACTCCAGGAATTTGCAAACAGTCATTCCACAACATTATATCTTTACTTGCTTTCTAGGATTTAATTTTATGTAGATTTACCGCTGATTTTACGCGAGGTTTTCTTGTTTGTTTTCTCAGCTAATTAACAGGTTATATTGGACAAAAAGATGTACATAGATAATCAAGCTTTTGGTGCTACTTTAATCTTGAAGTTTTCACATTTTCTTGGAGGAGGATTTAACCATGTCACTACATCATCCACATCGAACGAATCAGGGGAGTATTTGTTTCATTCTTTCATTTTCCTTACTTTTACTTTCTTTTAATTGAACATTGGGGACAATGTTCAACTTAAGTGTAAGAGATGGGGTAATGAAGATTCCTTAGAGATTACAATTGCACTTGATTTTTGTCTTGTCTAATAGTAGATGTGTAATAAAACTAAGAGAAACACTTGTTAGGGTAATTTTAGCACCAAATTTAGTTTTTTTTGGACATATAGGAGTGAAACTTTAGTCCTAATAAGTGTCTCATGGATAGGAGTTATATGACTAGCACAAAAAACCATACCACTCAAAACATTTCCACCCCAAATATGTGAGGTTCGCCCCTAGATTTGTTAGGAAAACCCTTAGTGCTTATGTGTGTACCGGTAGCATTTAGATTCTAGAACTTGCGTTAGTGATTCGTTCCAAGACCACATGTGAGACTACATTCATGTAGTTGGAATTACTACATGGTAAGAGGCATTAGGATAACCCATGTTTTTAAGCCTGTTTATATAATTACATTGACTTCATTGGTCAAGTAATTTTCCCACACCTTTGCGATGTACTCATTTTTAGTACACGACACCCTTAGTACACCCCTCAGAGCTTATATTTTTCGTTTCTAACTTTAAGCATTTTACTTAAAGGAAGAATTTATTTACAATCCACCCCCAAATGTACACCCAAATCGCCTTAGCCTTCCTTGTATGCACTCATCTTTAGTGCATTATTGTTACAACATTTGTTTAAACCCTTAGTTAATTGTCTAATTGATTACATGGTTGCTAAGTCGAGTCATATCTTGTACATATTGTTTTGGGACGATTGAGACTCATGGGTAAAGTACTATTGTTATGGAGTAATGGGGAAAAACGTCAACTATTACCCCCATATGTGCGTTAATATTTTAAAGTACTCCAAGTGTTTTGATTATCTTAATTCGAGTCATTTGATTAGTTACATGTAAAGTATGTAAAAGTTCAAGTGTAAGGGAAGAACCGAGCCCCCATAATGTATTATTTTGGATGGTAGGGCAAGAGTGTATGCAAAAAATAAAAATAAAAAAACATATATAATAGAAAAAGAAAAAGAGAATAATAAAAAAAAAAAAAAAAAAAAAAAAAAAACATACGGACTACCATCCCGTTTCCTTCTATGTTTATTTTAACTTTCTGTTATTTTATGATTAGCCTAATTTGAGTTGAATCTTGGCTTAGAAATGCCGCATTGTACATTTAATTAACTAAGATAATTAACTTGCCACCAGTAAAATATCCCTTTATCCAACAAATCGTGTTTTCCATATCCCTACACCTAACGTTATAACCCTTTAAAAAGACCTCTTTGATAGTTTTCCTAGGTGCTTACGCCAAGTGGTGGAGGTTTTTGATCCTTTCCCAAGCCTATGGTAATCTATTTGCTATGACAGGTAGTGAGTGATATTTTTCCATTTCCATTAGTTATATTTAGGTTTATAACACCCGAGAGATGATAGTATCCAAACACTATTTGTGAGGTGCTAGTGTATAAACTATGTGCCTGTTTTAATTAAGGTGGAACGATCATGTGTTGTAATTACTTTTATATTAATGTTAAATGACCCCCAACTTGTATTTTGATTAGAATAAAAGCTCATTTGCTTGAGGACAAGCAAATCCCAAGTGTAAGGGTATTTGATGAGGCAAAATTTGTTACGCTTTTAAGGGGTCATTTAGGCCCTAAGTCGTGACAATGGGATCAATTATTACCCTAAATCGTTTCTTTTGTCATTTTAGGTACTTTTGAAGAGAATTCTGGAAAATGAAGCATTTTGAACGTTTTTGGAGCAAAAAGTGAAGAAAACGACAAAGTCAAGAATCCGTGCTGGAATTTACACCTGACGGCGTCAAGATATTCAAGAGGACGACATCAGCATTTGTGACAAGAGGTGGATATTACATTTACACTTGACGCGCCAGAAGACAATTTGAGGTTTTACACGTGACGGCGTCACGTTCTACCAAGAGTAGGCCGTCACGTGTAACATTAAAGCGTGACGGCCCAGAAGACAATCAGACATAGAGAGAGACGGCGTCAAGAAGTTGGATTGGGCAACAAGAAACCCTAGCTGCGGCGAGATGACGGCGTCAACCATCAAAATGTGACGCGGTCACCCATGTAAATCTATATATAGTTTTTGACTTTTTTATTCATTAAAAGAGAAACTTTTTGGTGAACACACACACAAACCCTAGTATAAATTTCAGAACTTTTAAGGGTTTCATACCCTTGTTTCTTCCATGTTCAATTAAAGATAAGATTCAATATGTCTATGTGTTTGATTATATCTTACGATTGTCTTTCTTTTAACATGCTAGGCTAGGTTTATTTGTGTTTGCTTAGATGTAATGAAACCTAGTTATTGATTATTGATTGATGGTTTGTTATTACTTGTTGTTGGGTGATTGATAATCGATGTTAGGCTTAAGAAAACTAGCCGATCTCCTATACGGTAACTTGCTTGAACGTCTTAAGAAACATGAATTGGATGTGTACTACGATTTTAATGATTGTATTTAATGCATAAGTGACTATTAAGGAGGCCATGGTTAGGATACTTAACGTGTCGTCATAGGAAGAGATAGAAGCTTATAGAGTTGGGGAAGATCGTACACGGCCCCACAAATGGTATTAAGGAATGCAACCCGTCACCCACGAAATTGTAACAAGCTTATCAATCAATAAAAGATAACTAGGGAGTAATGAAGTCTAAGTAAACACGTTTTCTCCATATATAAGTTTTCTCATTTTATTTTTTTGTTTATTTTATTTTTATTGCATTAGTAGTTAATTAGGTTAGTTGACTAGCAACTAATTCCGCCACTCTTCCAAAAACCGAGATTTTTACTTGCTTTCCATAAAATATAAAAATACAAAAAGAATCATCCCTCACCTCTAGACCTAGTTAGATTAATTTCAATCCTAGCGAACACTATTCCTTGTGGAGAACGATGAATCCCCCGGTACTTGCCACTTCACTATACTACATCGGTCAGGTACACTGCCTGGTGGGGATTGTAAGCTTCTCAAGATCCCTTGAGATGTAAAACTTCTGTGTAGACTACAATCCAGCACATCAGTTGAAGATGAGGGTATTTTAGTAATTTTACTCTAAAAATATAATAAATAAATGACGTGGTACAATGGTAACCGGTTGCACCGGTTACAAGTTGCAAAAATATCCACATAACCTAACATTGAACAAATGCAATAAGTTTGATTACCTAACATAGTGTTTTAGAAAGTTTATTACCTAACATTGGAAATTTTTGAAAGTTTGTTACCTATCTGTAGAATTAACCCTACAAATGAAGAACCCTTCCGAACCCTAGCCCCTATTAGACCTTAAAAGGACAAGCGGATTGGGTCAACTAACATAATATTTTATAATATTTTTTCGTTTTTTGAACAACAAAATCATGACAACTCGAACTGAAGAAAATAACATATCTTTTAAAGATACAGCTAAAGATAGTTTCGTGATAAAACTACAGTAGCAACCAATCTGATGAGGCAAAAAATGAACCGTTTTTAAGGGGTCATTTTAGCCCGGATTCGAATTTATTTGATCAAATATTGCCCTAAATCGTTCCTTTTGTCATTTTAAGTACTTTTGGAGTGAAATCTGGAAAATGAAGCATTTTGGACATTTTTGAAGCATAAAAGTAAAGAAAACGGCAAAGTCTTAATTTTCCTTGCTGGGAACAGTACCTGACGGCGTCAAGAGTTTCTTAATGATGGCGTCAAGAGTAATACAAGAGGTTGATGTGGATAAAGTCCATGATGGTCCAGAGAGTTTTGTACTAAGGACATGACGGCGTCACCCAAGGCCGTCATGGTCCCAATATTAGTGACGGCCCAGACCATAATTACACATGACGGCGTCAAAACTGGATCTAGGCAATCCGATTTCATTATGGGCGGCGAGTTGACGGCGTCACAAATTTCTTCTTGACGCCGTCACCTTGTATTATCTATATATAGTTTTCCAATTTTCATTCATTGGGGTGCAACTTTGAGGGAAAAACCCTAGGTCCGAATTTTTACATCTTTTTCATGGGTTTCAACCCTTTGAACTTTTCATGTCAATTTGAGATAAGTACTCTTTCAATTCAATCAATATGTCTATGTGTTGCTTGAATATATCTTACACTTGGCTTCAATTGAACATGCTCGGCTAGATCTCTTTTGTGTTTGCTTAGATGTAGTGAAACCTAGATGTTAATTATGGGTTGATTGTTTGTTTATAGTTGTTACGGATGATTGTATTCGATGTTAGGCTTAAGAAAACTGGCAGACTTCTATTGGTGACATGGTTGAACGTCTTAAGAAACATGATCAAAGGTGTACTATGATTTTTGGTTGTATTTAATGCGTAGGAGAATTCTACTGATCCCATGTTAGGAGCTTCTAATGGCTCGACATAAGAGTGAAGTAGGATCCTATAGAGTTAGGGAATATTGTACACGACCCTACGACTAGTATTAAGGAATATGACCCGTCATCCATGCAATTGTAACAAGCTATCAACCTGTAAAAGATATCTAGGGAGTAATGAAACCTAAGTACACACAACTTTCCCTATCATTGTTTATACCACATTAGTAATTAGATTTATTTTCATTTCTGTTATTTAATTTTAGTTGCATTTGTAGTAAATTGGGTTAGTTGGCTAGCAACTAATTCCACCCACTCTTCCAAACACCGAGATTTTTACTTGCTTTTATAAAACATAAAAATACAAAAAGAATCATCCCTCACCTCTAGACCTAGTTTTTAGGCTTTCTAATCCTAGCGACACTATTCCTGAGTTGAACGATCATTCCTCCGGTACTTGTCACTATACTATACTACAACGATCAGGTACACTGCCTGGTGGGGGTTCTAAGCTTCTCGAGATCCCTCGAGAGGTAAAGCCTGGTGCGATTCCCACGTATCAAGTTTTTGGCGCCGCCGCCCGGGGAATAGTTATTGTCTAGGTTAGGATTTCTTTTTATTAGGTCTATTTGCTAGATTTCTTTCTAGTAAGATTTTTATTTTATTTTTATAGTTTTTCTGTAGTCTATCTTTTCTTTGTGCTTTTGTTCGTAAAACTTTTCCATTGACTATTCCATTAGCCATTATGGAGAACGCGAATCCACCATACTACCAACCACAAAATTTACCCACTCCAAATGACATCTTGATGTTTAAACAACATGAAGATGAACCTATCTATGATGCATGGGCTCGTTTTAAATATTTAATCCGAAAAGCCCCTCATCATAATTTCGATCTGTGGTCCCAAATTGAAATATTTTACCATCGTGTCGACCACTATACCAAAATGGACATTGACCATGCTGCAGATGGGGACCTTTGGAGATTAAGTGCTGATGAAGCGTGGGAAACCATAGAGAATTGTGCCATACTTGCCAAAAAAATGGACAACCCAACAAAATATTGTTACGGATCAATTGATAGCAAGTTTGAGGGAACAAGCAAGAAGTTTGTTTGGGGATAATAAACCTATTGATGAGATAACTAGGTGCACGGAGTGGTTTGATTTCACCACAATACAAGCTGAGCACATTGGTAATCTTGATAAGATGGAGGATAGAGTTGAAAATCTAAGCCCACCAAGTACCCCATAAGTCCTACAATCATTTGAGGCATACACACCGCCCGTGACTTATTCGGATAAAGTAGATGAGACTTTAGGAATCCCAATTGAGGTAGAACCTTTGAACCAGACACAATTAGAGGATATAGGTTTGAATACTTATAATGATAACCTTACTCTTAGTTCTAGGGAAGTTCCTAGTTTTGATGAACCGGAGCCTCAACCAAAACCGTTACCTAATCTTCCATCCTTGGATGAAAATTTAGGAATTGAAATAGGTCCCGATCCACCCATCAAACCATATAGTCCGGGTAGTCTTAGGATAAAGGTAGTGGACTCTAAGCCTTGTAGAGAGGAAGCCAATATAGGAGTGGAAAATGACCTTACATGCTTATATCACCCATTTATGATTGATCGCAAGAAACATTATGGGTTTAAACCAGGTTTATTAGGTCAAGATGGATCCCCAACTAGTAGTCTCTTGAAGTTGATAGAAAATGATCCCTTTCTAGAAGAAAATCTTAATCCACCCATTAACCCAATTGAATTAGGTAAGGTTATGATGATAGGAGCACACATCTTTGAGCATATAATCCATCCACCACTTTTTCCTCACGAGGCATACTTCCACCGAGATGGTGTGTATCGCTACTTCCACCCGCACTTAATCTTAAGTGTAGGGAAAACCTCCCCTATTTCCGCTAAATAAAGGTAGAGTCAGGCTCGTGACTCAAATAAAAACAAGCGCTTCTTGCGAGGAAACCCATGTTTTGTGTGTTTTTATTTGTTTGATGTTATTTGTTTCCGTATGCGTGTCTTATTTTTATTGTTGGTAGATCATGTTTCAAATTAAATTGTGAAAAAGCTTTATTTTGTTGTTTAACTTCGTCTTAACTTCATATAAAGGTATTTTGCAAAAGTTAAGTGTAAGGGGAAACCCCAAATATGTTTCTAAGAACAAAATTGATCATGATTCTCCACAATATTAAATGAACATGTGTATTAGTATTTGTTAGAGTCAAATGCTTGTATCGAGTCATAATGATGTTTTGCACGATTTTCCAGGAAGTAGGACATAAGTTTTTCTAGAAATTTTCCGGAAACATAACGTAAAGATTTCTGCAGGTCACTTTTGACGGCGTCATGTGTAAAATTCTGGAAATTTTGCGAGTTTTGTTTTTCTAACGGAGTCTTAAAGTTTTTGTTAATTCTTTAGTTTTATAAACTCCAGGAAACCTGCAAACATTCATTCCACAAGCATTATATCTTACATTGTTTTCTAGGACTTGTTAGTATATATAGATTGCTGCCGATTTTACGCGAGGTTGCCTTGTTTGTTTTCTCAGGTTTAACAGGTTATGTATGACAAGAAGATGATTTATTTTTCTGGAAGGGAAGCTTTGAATGTTCATTTTCTTGGAGGAAGATCTAACCTTGTTACCACACTATCCACATCGAACGAATCAGGGGAGTATTTGATTTTATTCTTTTACCTATTTCACTTTTACATTCTTTAATTGAACATTGGGGACAATGTTCATCCTAAGTGTAAGGAGAGGGTAAATGATGATACCTTATAGGATACTATTGCACTTGAGTTTGTTTGTTTGATGGTAGGTATGTAATAAAACTAAGAGAAATACTTGTTAGTGTAATTTTAGCAAAAAATTTAAATTTTTTTACAACATTTAGGAGTGAAACTTTAGCCTTAGCAAGCGTCTCATGGATAGGAGTTGTATGACTAGCACAAAAACCGTACCACTCAAAAAAATTTTCCACCCAAATATGTGAGGTTCGCCTTTAGATTTGATAGGAAAAGCATTCATTATTAGTGCTTATGAGTGTACCGGTAGAATTTAGATTCTAGAACTTGCATTAGTGATGCATCCCAAGACCACTAGTGAGACTACATTCGTGTAGTAGGAATTACTACGTGATAAGAGGCATTAGGATCACGCTTGTGTTAAACCCGTATCATAATTACTTGACCATTTAAATCATATTACTTGGCTAGTAAAGTCAACTAATTTTTTCCCACACCTTAGAGTTGTACTCATTTTTAGTACACGAAACCCCTAGTACACCCCTCCGAGTCTATTTTTTCATTTCTAACTTTAAGCATCTTACTTAAAGGAAGAATTTGTTACAACCCACTTAAATGTACAACCAAATCGCCTTAGCCTTCCGTGTATGCACTCATCTTTAGTGAATTATTGTTACATGTTAAACCCTTAGTTAATTATCTAATTGATTACATGGTTGATAAGTCGAGTCATATCTTGTACATATTGTTTTGGGACGATTGGGACACATGGGTAAAGTACTTGTGTTATGGAGTAATAGGGAAGAACATCATATATTACCCCCATATGTGCGTTAATCTTAAAAGTACTCCAAGTGTTTTGATTATCTTGATTCGAGTCATTAGATTAGTTTATTGTAAAGTATGTAAAAATTCAAGTGTAAGGGGAATGTACATTTTCTATGATTTATTATTTTGGATGGTAGGGTAAAAGTGTATGAAAAAAAAATCAAAAAAATTAAGAAAAAGAAAAAAAATAGAAAAAGAGAAAAGAGAAAAAACATACGGACTACCATCCCGTTTCATTCTATGTTTGTTTTATATTTTTCGTTATTTTTCATTTATTTGCTTAAGTCGAGTCTAGTCTTGGCTTAGCAACACCATATTGTACATGTAATTAACCAAGATGATTAACTCGCCACCAGTAAATATTACCTTTATCCAACAAAACCGTGTATTCCATATCCCTACACCTAACGTTATAACCCTTTTGAAAGACCTCTTTGATAGTTTATCCTAGGTGCTTACGCCATGTGGTGGAGGTTTGATCCTTTCCCAAACCTATGGTAATCTATTTTGTTATGACAGGTAGTGAGAGATGCTTTCCATTTCCTTATTGTGATATATACTTTATTACACCCGAGAGATGTGAGTATCTAAACACTATTTGTGAGGTGCTAGTGTATGACCTCCGTGCTTGTCTTTGGTCTTTAGTGGAACGATTATTTGTTGTAATTACTTTTATATTAGTTTTAAATGACCCCTAACATGTATTTTGATTAGAATAAAAGCTCATTTGCTTGAGGACAAACAAATCTCAAGTGTAAGGGTATTTGATGAGGCGAAAAATGAACCGTTTTTAGGGGGTCATTTTAGCCTGGATTCGAATTTATTTGATCAAATATTGCCCTAAATTGTTCCTTTTGTCATTT